>CM062805.1:244514578-245718745 GCA_031772625.1 Pinus tabuliformis | reverse complement strand
CCCCTTTGACTCTTGGACTACCCTCATGACTCTTCAACTTCATTACTTATAACTCTTTACATTACATATGACTATTTTCATTCCACTAATGACACTTGGAATTTCACTTTACATTATATTTGATTACAACATATACAACTTATAATAGTGAGGTGGACAAGACAACTCATAACACAACTTGACATGATACTATTGACATGTACTAGCTGACTGTGGTGTCCATGTAAATTTGTTGCGCTGCTAAGTGGTGGATGTGTCTTTGGATATGCTTCATATTCAACTATGCATAGCTTGATGCTCTAGTGTCTTCAATGGTCTTGGTCTTTGCAAGATGGTTCCATGCATGTACTCCTTTCGCTTTCTCCTCAACGTGCCTTGTATGTCTGTCTAGTTGCAAGAAAGTCTTCTAGCATGTGATCCTTCTTCATCTCACTCATCATCTCACCATGTTCCATCGATGTACATGTTCCTGCAATTCACTCATGATGGGATGACATCAAATCCAAAAATCTCCTAGTTTAGCATGATGCATTGTTTTCTATGTTTGGGTCCAGTTGACCGGGAGGGAGGACAGGACACTAAAACTTCACAGAGCACAACTCAAGCAGGGATGAGGAATTTTTTATCTCAATCTGCACTACTGGGAAAAACTGCGCAGTGACCACTGGGAGGAATAATTACACAGTGAAATTCACTAGTGTCAGTTGTAAGATGGGACCTTGAGGGGAACCGTTTCTGTGCATTTTCCTAAGGGAGGACAAAGTGGGGCTACAAAGGAACTGCTGGGCAGTTCTGCATATTTTCCATAGGGAGGATAAAGTGGGGTGTCAAGGCAGTTCTGTGCATTTTCCAGAGGGAGGACAGAGCAGTGCTGCAGAGGGAACTACTGCTTAGTTTTCAAAGGGAAGGCAAGACATACCACTCAGGGGACCAGCTGGGAATTGTGCGCAGATTCCTGGAGTAGTGTAGAGCAAGCCAGTAGAGGTCTTACCAGACAGGACTCTACAGTTTCTAGAGATAGTGCAGAGAAAGGTAGCATATGCCTTGCTTATCATGAATGTGTAGTTTCTGAAGGCAGTGTGGGGTAGGTAACAGGGTAATCAGCTGGGCATGTCTGCGTAGTTTTGGACAGAATTGTAGCCCCAGGTCTCACTGTAGTGCAGGTTTTCGAGAAACCAGAGGGAGGCTGAATAACGGTGCTTAAGGAATGTGCAGTTCAGTTCGAGCATGGAGGAAATTTCTACGCAGTTTTGGGAGGCAGACATGCTTCTCACTTTCAGGATTGCGTAGTGAAACTGATCTAGAGGATAACCTCAAGCACTGCACAGTTCTATGCAGCAGAGTAGGGTCACTAAGGGTTGAGACTGCATAGTGCAACTCAGTTGGGGCCCGGTTGAAGGAGGTTGTCCAGTCAGAGAGATTTTCACAAAAATACCTAAGTGTGGGAGGCAAGTGAGCTAGTGAAAACTTGACATTGTGATCACACACTTAGCATACCTTAATGAAAAGACAACACAGACCAACAAGACAAAACATACACTCAGTGAGACTATCTTAAAGCTAAGAGAAACAAGTGTGACACTTAAGGTAGACCTTCGGACGACCATGATGACACTTGCGCAATTGTTCTTACAAATTTGTGTGTGAGTGCGACCGATGTTCATAGAGCGAAGACTACTCATGCACAAAAAGGAAAAATTTCAAAATGACCAGAACAAGATCACAAGAATGACAAAGCAATCCATATGCAAAAAGCTGACTACTGGTCCAACAAGCGATAAGAAGCAAGACACATAGAGGAAACACATGGAATGACTTTCAGTGCTTGCAACCATGCATGTCATTGAATACAAAATGATATGACGATGATCAATAGTACTTCAAGCTACATTAAGAGATTTATTTCAAAAGGATGAGCTTTACTTACCATAATTACCCTCTAGATGGTTATGAATTTGACGGTGTTTCATGTGGTCCTGATATTTTATCATAACTTGGTTCCTTGGTATTTCTCCTCAACTCCTTCAGATTCATCTAACATGTCATCTTTCCCTATGGTCACTGAGAGATACATATGAACAGTTTCAGCGGAGAGTGATTACTTCCACGATGATGTCCTGGGAGGACATCTGCGCATTTTTTGAATGTAAGGTAGAGTGGATAGCTGGGACAACACTATGCAGTTTTGGGATGCAAGACATTGCTATAGGATAGGGTCCTCGGAGGAGACCTCTATGAAGTTTTTGTATGCAAGGCAGATTGGGCAGCTGAGGGACAATACTGCACAATTTCTAGAGACAATGAGTTCTGGTTGAGGGAAGGACACTAGATGAAATCACTGCGCAATTTTGGATGCCAAGGGAGGCTGGGGTCTCTACACATTGCGTAGTTCCAATAGGCAAGGAAAAAATCTTGAGGGTTGCAGAAGTGAAGTGTGCATTTTCGTAAAGCTAGATGAGGCTAAGTTGCTAGGGAACTCCAGAACTTGGCTAAGTGTGGGATCAATGGAACTGATGTGAATAGTGATAGAACTTGACTATGATCACACACTTGAACACTTAATGATACAACATAGACCATCCAGAACATATAAAACATACTTTGCTTGATGTAACAACCTTCGTGACAAGAGTGTGTGAAGTGAGTGTGAAACATGTCTATGTAATGAAAACAACTCATACACATGAAGTTTTCCCCTTAAAGCAAAACAAACTTCCCTTTGCAAGAAAAATGATAATCCCCATGCCAAAATATGACACATGCTGCATAAATATGAACAACTCTTAAGATCAAGGAGGAGGGCTTGAGATCATTAGCTTACCAATAAGTGACCAAGGAATGATCAATCACAGGATCCACGGTAGTCTCTAAAATTTGCATGCGAGCCAAAATTTTTGAGGGTGGTTGTAGCCGCTACAACAAGGTTACATGTCATAAAGTCCAACAATGATAACATGACTTAAAGGAGTAGGAGGAGCATCGTTTTACAATCATAGATCTGGAAAATGTGAAACTTTTGGACCATGAGGATGCAATCACGAAACATAGTAGGCCAAAAGTAACTAACACACAAAATATTCTATGTGGTGGCATAGCCGGACATATGTCCACCACATGCTCCAGTATGGTGTTCATTTAGAGATTTCCGAGCCTCCTCATGAGTGAGGCATCACCTAAATATAGTATTGATACCACAACAATAAAGGGTGTCGCCAATTATAATATAATTTTTAGCCTTGTATCAAATACATATTTGGTTAGAGTGAGATGTATCAAGTTAGAAATTATTAGTCTGGAGATATATGATAATATCTTCATACCACAGATCAGATGAATCGATCAGAAACAACGAATCATCAGGTCATAGGATGTAGGCTTAGTGCCAAAAGAGGGAAGGTTGCAGATCGGGTCAACAAAGATTAAGGATTTCTTGGATTTGGACTTGATAAATTCCAAATCGAACACCTAGAGAATAACTATCCATTTGGAGTACTTTCCCCCCAAGAATTGTCATGAAAAGATATATGTCATTGGGTTGCAATCAAAGACAATCATAGTCTTGTGAAGCAGAATGTAGTGGCGAAACATTTGGACAACTTGGACGACTGCCAAAGTTAATTTTTTAACATGAGTATATTTTATTTATGTGTAATTTAAGTTTCAACTCAAATAATAAATGGGATGTTCATCCCCTAGGTCGTCCTCTTGGACCAATACCTTGGTAATGGTAGTAACTGCAATGACGAGATACATGAATTAATCGTGTTGATAATCCAAGGATACAGACATGATGCTCAAACAAAAACACCTTTGAAAGCTTCAAACACCTTTTGTTAAGTGTCATTCTAATGGAATGGAACTCCTTTCCTCAAAAATCGAGTAAATCCTTTCGTCAATTCAACATACTTGGGAACAAATCTCTGTAGAAATTTAGCCTTTCCTTGAAGGAATTGTAACTGAATGACAAAGCAAGGAGAAAGAAGATTGAGGATTTCCTAGACTTTAAGTGGATCAATATGAATTCCTTGCTTCGACACAACGAAGGTAAGAAGTCGGCCGGATTGAACAAAAAACACATATTTGTGCGGATTTAGCCTGATATTCTAATGCCGACAACGTAAAAATATAGCCCTGATATGCATAAGATGATTCACATGATGTTTCGAGTGGGAAGGTAGGTCTTCTAAATAGGGTTGTACAACGTGTTTAATTGTTGAAAATAACAATAAGAAATGTTAAAAATAGAATCCAAAAATTCCAATTTAATTTGTCCTTGAATTAAATTGTAATTCTTTTCTCATAGCAACTTGTAAATAGTTAATTAAGTTTAATTAAATTAATTAACTTAGGAATTTCGAGTTGGAAGTCTTTATGAAGTCACGTATATGTTTTCCCTATATCATAAGGGTCTATGATGAGTTAAGTATGAGTTGTAATTCATTAACTCAGTTTATTGAGTTAAGTCTAGTTAAATTAGTTCCAAACTGTTTGAGGAACTAATAGTGAGTTAATAGTCAATTGATGCATTAGTTCACTCAACTAGTGCTACTCCAGTTAAATGAATATTCCCTCATTAGAAACTCATGCATGTCGATTCTGAGAAAGACCTAGTTCAGACTAGAGTGTAGTGACATTGTACTATTTGTTTTAGATTTTTCTGAGTTGCACTGATAGTGCATGCATTCAGGAACTAAGGAATTTCCCTTTAAATACGGGCTAATTCTCTCAGGAATTGTGCAAAGAATTAGAAGCTTGGAAATTTGGCTAAGTATTGGCGAAAGGAAGTCATGAGGCGAACGATAGGAAATACTTGTGCAAGTTAAGCTCAAGGTTGAGTAGAGAATATTGTAATTATCCAAATTCTTTGACCAAGGGTGCAAAGAATTAGAAGCTTGGAGGCTTGGAATTTTTTTGTTTGTAAGTATTGGCCAAAGGAATTCATCAGGAAAGGGATAGGAAATACTTGTTGTTATTGGGAAAACTAGTGTCTATGCAGAGTTGCTAGTCCCACTAAGGCTGGTAGCTACCTTAAAAACAAACAAACTAAAACTACTTTCATTTTCCTTTATGAGAAATAGATAAGAGGGGAATAAGGAGACCAACCTCTGTCTTGCGCTTGGTTCCTTGCTCGATTCCTCTCCCTTCTTATAGATCTTTGCTACTTGCTTCCTTGTCTACCCAGCTTCACAGAGCACTTGTAGAATCAAAGCAGCATAACACTATCCAAGAACATAGATCTATTATCATAAACAATATAGGACCAGATATATATTGACCACACAAATCCACATAACATCAATTATACAAGAATGTGGAGGAAAACGTGAATAGCTTTATTGATAATCAAGAAAGAGCAAAAAGGATTACAACCAATTGTTCTGACCCAGCATCATCCTCTCAGCAAGAAAGCCCTTCTTCACCTCATGAAAAGCTTAGATCACCCAACACTATGATATTGCACCAAGAAACCAGCAGCACTTCCTTACAAGATACAAAATTACAGCCTCTAGATCTCTGGGATGAGGGATCCATATATAGATGTTTGCAAGGGGGGTGAGTCAGCTTTTGAGAGTTGATTAGTTTCCTCTCTCTGTTAATTCTTGATTCCACTTGGAGATTGATGATCTCTTACTCATCCTTGGGCGAATGCAGAGAGGCAAGTGTCACAAGAGAAGTTTCTAGAAGATCCCATGATCCTCCACCTTGCGGATTGACCCTGCCATTTGTCCATAGAAGGCCTTTTCAAGATGCATCACACCTACTGTGTGTATTTAGGTGGGATGCAACGCACTTTGACCATGGAGCAGGTGAGATGGTCCAGTTTTGACCAGTTCTGAGCAGTTTTTCATGGAGAACTTCTAGGAGAAGATGTAATCAGTTGACCTTGTTCTTTTAGAGGTTGGAACAACACTTTTAGGGACTTAAGAGCCCTTGTTTTATGGACATTTATGATTGGGGTTGTAGTGCCAAAAAATGTCTATAACACTTGTGTAGGTTAAGCTTAAGGTTGGGCAGAGCATATTGCATTTATCAAAATTCTTTGACCAAGGGTGCAAGGAAATATGGAGCTTGGAGAGTAGAGAAGAGGCCTAGATTTGGATTGAGCTTAATTGGGAGCTAGGAGATTGATTTTACTGAGTGCTAGGATTGTTCTTGTGAGAACAAGCATTGTATTATCATCTTGGATTTCTGATTAATGCAATACCAATAGTGGGGTTTTGAGCTATGGTTTTCCCCAGATATTTGTTGTGTTATGTGCCAATAATGTTCTTCCT
Source organism: Pinus tabuliformis (assembly GCA_031772625.1). Taxonomy (NCBI): domain Eukaryota; kingdom Viridiplantae; phylum Streptophyta; class Pinopsida; order Pinales; family Pinaceae; genus Pinus; species Pinus tabuliformis. Next base: position 245,712,470 of record CM062805.1, on the reverse strand, counting down.
CTAGCTAATTATTGTTTTGCTTGATCTTTATGTTCTTCCACTATAAAGAGTAGAAGTAGGGTCTTGTTTCTTGTTTTAGTAGATTATATGAGCTTGTGAATCTACATAATTTTCTACATGGGATCAGAGCAAGATTGTTTTTTGGGTCGATAGTTTGTAGAGAAGATATGAATATTTTTGTACAAAATTTTTAGAAACAAATAGCAGATTTGGATTCCTTGGGAAAAATAACCCAAATTCAAAAAAAACATTGTTCGAATCGGAGTTTGGATGAGGGAGATATCGCTGATTTAAAATCAGCTCTTTTTCTAGAAAATTTCATGACAGTGGGACATATGAAACAGATTGGTGTGCTAGCCAAGAACCTTTATGCTATTGAGGTTCAATATGCATGTAAATCCTTGAGGAGAAAGGCAAAGGTTTTAGAATTGGTGTTTGAGAGGGAGATTAAATTACCTCTCAACATGCAGCCCTAGAAGAAGCCTCTGAAGCAGCTTCAAGAAGTTGTGGAGCAACCACAATTAGAGAAGCTGAGAGGAGACTGAGTGGAGAGATCCACTCAAGAAGAGAAGAAGCGGTCTTAGACAATTGTGGAGTAGACACAATTGGAGAAACCAAGAGGAGACCGAGTGGAGGCATCTAGTCATGTAGAGACCTCCATTAGGGAGAAATTTCGAGCCAAGTGGGCAGAGGGATCACATGTGGCCATACCTCCAGGTGAGAGGTGGGGCAATTTGAAGTGATAGTCCCAAAAGGGCTGAAATTGGGCAGGGTCCATTGAGTGGTTTTATCTCATGGACCGTACCTTGCTATAGGAGCCCAAAGTACATAGTAGCAGGAGGAATCAAGGGGATTGATGCAGTCAGAGATCAAAGTGACAGAGGCTATAACAGTAAGATATTGAAGAAGCATAGAGAGGGTTGAAAACAGTGCAGAAAGACAGAGTCAACAAAATCACAAATTTTTTAGTCGATAGAGGCAATAACAGCCAGAGACCTTGATGACAGAGGCGTCATTCTAATTCAAGTTGGATGTTTTTTCATTTCTGGAGTTGCTAGAGAAACAACACTAGAGAGAGGTGTTGGATGCAAAACATTCCAAAGGTTCAGGATTGGGATCGAGTTGAATTCCTTTCTTGTTGAGGGAGTGTTGAAAATAGCTACAAGAAATGTCAAAGATAGAATCCATAAATTCCAATTTAATTTGTCCTTGAATTAAATTGTAATTTTTTTCTCATAGGAACTTGTAAATAGTTAATTAAGTTTAATTAACTTAATTAACTTAGGAATTTCGAGTTGGAAGTCTTTTTGAAGTCATGTATATGTTCTCCCTATATTATAGGGGTCCGTGATGAGTTAAGTATGAGTTGTAATTAGTTAACTTAGTTTATTGAGCTAAGTCCAGTTAAATTAGTTCCAAACTATTTGAGAAACTAATAGTGAGTTAACAGTCAGTTGATGCATTAGTGCACTCAACTAGTGCTACTCAATGTTAACTGAATATTCCCTCATCAGAAACTCATGCATGTCGATTATGAGAAAGATTCAGTTGAGACTAGAGTGCAAGGGCAATGTAATATTTGTTTTAGATTTTTGTGAGTTGCACTAACAGTGCATGCATTGAGGAATTGAGGATTTTCCCTTTAAATACATGCTAATTCTCTCAGGAATTGTGCAAAGAATTAGAATCTTGGAGGCTTGGAAATTTGGTTAAGTATTGGCTAAAGGAAGACATCAAGCAGATTATAGAAAATACTTGTGTAGGTTAAGCTCAAGGTTGAGAAGAGCATATTGTATTTATCCAAATTGTTTGACCAAGGGTGCAAAGAATTAGAAACTTGTAGGGTTGGAATTTTTTTTATAAGTATTGGCCAAAGGAAGTCATCAAGCGAAGGATAGGAAATACTTGTGCAGGTTAAGCTCAAGGTTGAGCAGAGCATATTGTATTTATCCAGATTATTTGACCAAGGGTGCAAGGAAATAGGGAGCTTGGAGAGCAGAGAAGAGGCCTTGATTTGGCTTGAGCTTGCTTGTGCGCTGGGAGATTGATTTTAGTGAGTGCTGGAATTGTTCTTGTGAGAACAAGCTTGGATTTCTGATTAATGCAATATAGATAGTGGGGTTTTGAGCTATGGCTTTCCCCAGATATTTATTGTGTTATGTGCCATTGATGTTCTTCCTCTTGTTGATTATTGTATTGCTCGATCTTTATGTGCTTCTGCTGTAAAGAGTAGAATTAGATTCTTGTCTCTTGTTTTAGTAGATTACATGAGCTTGTGAATCTATAGGATTTTCTACATGGTATCGGAGCAAGATTGTTTTTTGGGATGAGAGTTTGTAGAGCCGATACAAACATTTCTGTATAAAATTTTGAGAAATAAATAATAGATCTAGATTCGTTGGGAAAAAATACCCAAATTCAAAAAATAAATCAGTTGAATCAGAGTTCGGATGAGGGAGATATCGTTGATTTAAAATCAACTATTTTTCTAGAAAATTTCATGATGGCGAGACATATGAAACAGATTGGTGTGTTGCTAAGAACTTGTATGCTATTGAGGTTCAAGATGCATGCAAAGCCTTGAGGAGCAAGACAAAGGTTATAGACTTGGTGGTTGAGAGGGATATTAAATTACCTCTCAACATGCAACCTTAGAAGAAGCCTTTGAGGTAACTTCAGGAAGTTGTGGAGTAGCCACAACTAGAGAAGTTGAGATGAGATCGAGTGGAGAGATCCACTCAAGCAGAGAAGAAGTAGTCTCAAACAATTATGGAGCAACCACAATTGGAGAAGCCGAGAGGAGACTGAGTGGAGGTATCCATTCACACAGAGACCTCCAGTAGTGGGAAATTTCTAGCCAAGTGGGAAGAGGGATCACATGCAGCCATACCTCTAGGTGAGAGGTGGGGCGATTTGATGTGATAGTCCCAAGAAGGCTGAAATTGGGTAGGGTCCATTGAGTGGTTTTATCTCATGGATTTTACCTTGCTACAGGAGCCCATAATACATAGTAGTGGGAGGAATCATCAGGATTGATGCAGTCAGAGATCAAAGTGAGAAAGGTTAGAGCAGTAAGATACTGAAGAAGCGTAAAGAGGGTTGACAACAGTGAAGAAAGATAGAGTCAATAGAAGCGCAACGTTTTCATTCTATAGAGGCAATATCAGTAAGATACTTTGATGACAGAGGCATCATTCTAATTTAGGTTGGATATTTTCTTATTTCTGGAGTTGCTGGAGCAACAACACTAGAGAGAAGTGTTGCATGCAGAACATTCCAAAGGTTTAGGATCAAGATTGAGTTGAATTCCTTTCTTGTTGAGGGAGTGTTGAAAATAGAAACAAGAAATGTTAAAAATAGAATCCAGAAATTCCAATTTAAATTTTCCATGAATTAAATTGTAATTCTTTTCTCATAACAACTTGTAAATAGTTAATTAAGTTTAATTAACTTAATTAACTTAGGAATTTCAAGTTGGAAGTCTTTTTGAAGTCATGTATATGTTCTCCCTTTATTATAGGGGTGCAAGATGAGTTAAGTATGAATTGTAATTAATTAACTCATTTTATGAGTTAAGTTCGGTTAAATTACTTCCAAACTATTTGAGAAACTAATAGTGAGTTAACAGTCAGTTGATGCATTAGTGAACTCAACTAGTTCTACTCCAGTTAACTGAATATTCCCTCATCAGAAACTCATGCATGTCGATTCTAAGAAAGACCTAGTTGGGACTAGAGTGCAGGGACAATGTAATATTTGTTTTAGATTTTTCTGAGTTGCATTGATAGTGTATGCATTTAGGAACTGAGGAATTTCCCTTTAAATACAAGCTAATCATCTCAGGAATTGTGCAAAGAATTAGAAGCTTGGAGGCTTAGAAATTTGGCTAAGTATTGGCCGAAGGAAGTCATCAGATAGAGGATAGGAAATACTTGTGCAGGTTAAGATAAAGGTTGAGTAGAGCATATTGTATTTATCCAAATTCTTTGACCATGGGTGCAAATAATTAGAAGATTGGAGGCTTGGAATTTTTTTTCTAAGTATTGGCCAGAGGAAGTCATCAGGCAGAGGATAGGAAATACTTGTGCAAGTTAAGCTCAACGTTGAGCAAAGCATATTGTATTTATCCAAATTATTTGACCAAGGGTGCAAGGAAATAGGGAGCTTGGAGAGTAGAGAAGAGGCCTAGATTTGGCTTGAGTTTTCTTGTGAGCTAGGAGATTGATTTTACTGAGTGCTGGGATTGTTCTTGTGAGAACAAGCATTGTATTATCATATTGGATTTTTGATTAACGTAATACATATAGTGGGATTTTGAGTTGTGGCTTTCCTACGATATTTATTGTGTTATGTGCCCTTGATGTTCTTTCTCTTGTTGATTATTGTTTTTCTCGATCTTTATGTGCTTCCATTGTAAAGAGTAGAAGTAGATTCTTGTCTCTTGTTTTAGTAGTTACATGAGCTTGTGAATCTACATGATTTTCCACATGGTATTGGAGCAAGATTGTTTTTTGGGCCGAGACTTTGCAGAGAAGATCTGAAAATTTGTGTACAAAATTTTTAGAAACAAATATCATATCGATATTCCTTGGGAAAAAATAATCAAATTCAAAAAAAATCATCTAAATCAGAGTTCATATGCGGGAGATATCGTTGATTTAAAATAAGCACTTTTTCTAGAAAATTTCTGATGACGGGACATATGAAATAGATTGGTGTGCTAGCCAAGAACTTGTATGCTCTTGAGGTTCAAGATGCATGAAAAGCCTTGAGGAGCAAGGCAAAGGTTATAGACTTGGTGGTTGAGAGGGAGAGTAAATTACCTCTCAACATGTAGCCCCAGAAGAAGCCTTTGAAGCAACTTCAGGAAGTTGTGGAGCAGCCACAACTAGAGAAGCAGAGAGGAGACCAAGTGGAGAGATCCACTCAAGTAGAGAAGAAGCAGTCTCAGACAATTATGGAGCAGCCACAGTTTGAGAAGCCGAGAGGAGACCAATTGGAGGCATCGAGTCATGCAAAGACCTCCAGTAAGGGAAATTTTGAGCGAAGTGGGTAGAGAGATTACATGCACCCATACCTCCAGGTGAGAGTTGGGGAAATTTGTTGTGATAGTCCCAAGAGGGCTGAAATTGGGCAGGGTCCATTGAGTGGTTTTATCTCATGGATCGTACCTTGCTACCGTAGCCCAAATTACATAGTAGTGGGAGTAATCAGTGGGATTGATGCAGTCAAAGATCAAAGTGAAAGAGACTAGAGTAGTAAGATACTAAAGAAGCATAGAGAGGGTTGAAAATAGTGCAAAAAGGCAGAGTCAATATAAGCGCAAAGTTTTTAGTTGACAGAGGCAATAACAGTTAGAGACTTTGATGACAAAGATATTTTGATTCCGGTTGGATGTTTTTTTGTTTTTGTAGTTGCTAGAGCAACAACACTAGAGAGAGGTGTTGCATGCAAAACATTCCAAAGGTTTAGGATCGGGACCGAGTTGAATTCCTTGCTCGTTGAGAGGGAGTGTTGAAAATAGCAACAAGAAATGTTAAAAATAGAATCGAGAAATTCCAATTTAATTTTCCTTGAATTAAATTGTAATTATTTTCTCATAGCAACTTGTAAATAGTTAATTAAGTTTAAATAAGTTAATTAACCAGGGAATTTCAAGTTGGAAGTATTTTTGAAGTCATGTATATGTTCTCCCTATATTATAGGGGTCCAGGATGAGTTAACTATGAGTTGTAATTAGTTAACTCGGTTTATTGAGTTAACTCCAGTTAAATTAGTTCCAAAATGTTCGAGGAACTAATAGTGAGTTAACAGTCAGTTGATGCATTAGTGCACTCAACTAGTTCTACTCCAGTTAATTGAATATTCCCTCATCAGAAAATCATGCGTGTCAATTCTGAGAAAAACCTAGTTGAGACTAGAGTGCAGGGACAATGTACTATTTGTTTTATATTTTTGTGAGTTGCACTGATAGTGCATGCATTCAAGAACTGATGAATTTCCCTTTAAATACAGACTAATTCTCTTAGGAATTGTGCAAAGAATTGGAAGCTTAGAGGCTTTGAAATTTGGCTAAGTATTGGCCAAAGGAAGTCATTAGGTGGAGGATAGGATATATTTGTGCAAGTTAAGCTCAAGGTTAAATAGAGGATATTGTATTTAACCAAATTATTTGACCAAGGGTGCAAAGAATTAGAAGCTTGGAGGCTTGGAAATTTGGCTAAGTATTGGCCAAAGGAAGTCATCAGGCGGAGGATAGGAAATACTTGTGCAGGTTAAGCTCAAGGTTGAGCAGAGCATATTGTATTTATCCAAATTCTTTGACCAAGGGTGCAAGGAAATAGGGAGCTTGGAGAGAAGAGAAGAGGCCTGGATTTGGCTTGAGCTTGCTTGTGAGTTGGGAGATTGATTTTACTGAGTGCTGGGATTGTTCTTTTGAGAACAAGCATTGTATTATCATCTTGGATTTTTGACTAATGCAATACAGATAGTGGGGTTTTGAGTTGTGGCTTTCCTCAGATATTTATTGTGTTATGTGCTAATCAAGTTCTTCCTCTTGTTGATTATTGCTTTGCTCGATCTTTATGTGCTTCCGCTGTAAAGAGTAGAAGTAGATACTTGTCTCTTGTTTTAGTAGATTACATGAGCTTGTGAATCTAGAGAATTTTCTACATGGTATAAGAGCAAGATTGTTTGTTACGCCGAAAGTGTGCAAAGCAGATCTAAAAATTTATGTACAAAATTTTCAGAAACAAATGAAGATCTGGATTCCTTGGGAAAAAATACCCAAATTCAAAAAACAATCGTCTGAATCGAAGTTTGGATGAGGGAGACATCCCTGATTTAATATCAACACTTTTTCTAGAAAATTTCTTGAAGGTGGGACAGATGAAATAGATTGGTGTGCTAGCCAAGAACCTGTATTCTTTTGAGGTTCAAGATGCATGCAAAGCCTTATGGATCAAGGAAAAGGTTATATACCTGGTGGTTGAGAGGGAGAGTAAATTACCTCTCAACATGCAGCCCTAGAAGAAGTCTTTGAAGTAGCTTCATGAAGTTGTAGAGCAGCCACAACTAGAGAAGCTGAGAGGAGACCGAGTGGAGAGATCCTCTCAAGTAGGGAAGAAGCAGTATCAGACAATTGTGGAGTAGCCATAATTGGAGAAGCCGAGAGGAGACCTAGTGGAGGCATCCAGTCATGTAGAGACCTCTACTAAGGGGAAATTTCGAGCTAAGTGGGCAGAGCGATCACATGCAACCATACCTCCATGTGAGAGGTGGGGCGATTTGAAGTGATAGTCCCAAGAGTTCTGAAATTGGGTAGGGTCCATTGAGTGGTTTTCTCTTGTGGATCATACCTTGATATGGGAGCCCAAAGTACATAGTATCGGGAGGAATTAGTGGTATTGATGCAGTCAGAGATCAAAGTGACAAAGGCTAGAGCAGTAAGATACTGAAGAAGCATAGAGAGGGTTGACAATAGTGCAGAAAGATAGAGTCAACAAAAGAGCATAGTTTTCAGTCGACAGAGGTAATAACATTCAGAGACTTTGATGACAGAGGCATCATTCTGATTCAGGTTGGATGTTTTTTTGTTTCTGGAGTTGCTGGAGCAACAACACTAGAGAGAGGTGTTGCATGGAGAACATTTCAAACGTTCAGAATTGGGATCGAGTTGAATTCCTTTCTTGCTGAGAGGGAGCGTTGAAAATAGAAACAAGAAATGTTAAAAATAGAATCCAAAAATTCCAATTTAATTTGTCCTTGAATTAAATTGTAATTCGTTTCTCATAACAACCTGTAAATAGTTAATTAAGTTTATTTAACTTAGGAATTTCGAGTTGGAATTATTTTTGAAGTCATGTATATGTTCTCCCTATATTATAGGGGTGCAAGATGAGTTAAGCATGAGTTGTAATTAGTTAACTCAGTTTATTGAGTTAAGTACAGTTAAATTAGTTCCAAATTGTTTGAGGAACTAATAGTTAGTTAACAATTAGTTGATGCATTAGTGCACTCAACTAGTGCTACTCCAGTTAAATGAATATTCCCTCATCAGAAACTCATGCATGTCGATTCTGAGAAAGACCCAGTTGAGACTAGAGTGTAGGGACAACTTACTATTTGTTTTAGATTTTTCTGAGTTGCATTGATAATGCATGCATTCAGGAACTGAGGATTTTTCCTTTAAACATGGGATAATTCTCTCAGGAATTGTGCAAAGAATTAGAAGCTTGGAGGCTTGGAAATTTGGCCAAGTATTGGCCAAAGGAAGTCATCAGGTGGAGGATAGGAAACACTTGCGCAGGTTAAGCTTAAGGTTGAGCAGAGCATAATGTATGTATCCAAATTCTTTGACAAAGGGTGCAAAGAATTAGAAGCTTGGAGGCTTGGAAATTTGGCTAACAAAGGAAGTCATTAGGTGGAGGATAGGAAATACTTGTGCAGGTTAAGCTCAAAGGTTAAGTAGAGCATATTGTATTTATCCAAATTCTTTGACCAAGGGTGCAAGGAAATAGGGAGCTTGGAGGGCAGAGAAGAGGTCTGGATTTGGCTTGAGCTTGTGTGTGAGTTGGGAGATTGATTTTACTGAGTGATGGGATCTTTCTTGTGAGAAAAAACATTGCATTATCATCTTGAATTTTTGATTAATGAAATACAGATAGTGGGGTTTTGAGCTATGGCTTTGCCCGGATATTTATTGTGTTATGTGCCCTTGATTTTCTTTCTCTTGTTGATTATTGTTTTTCTCAATATTTATGTGCTTCCATTGTAAAGAGTAGAAGTATATTCTTGTCTCTTGTTTTAGTAGTTACATGAGCTTGTGAATCTACATGATTTTCCACATGGTATCGGAGCAAGATTGTTTTTTGGGCCGAGAATTTGTAGAGAAGATATGAAAATTTATGTACAAAATTTTTAGAAACAAATATCAGATCAATCTTCCTTCGGAAAAAATACTCAAATTCAAAAAAAAATCGTCTAAATTGGAGTTCATATGCAGGAGATATCGTTGATTTAAAATAAGCACTTTTTCTAGAAAATTTCATGACGACGGGACAAATGAAACAGATTGGTGTGCTAGCCAAGAACCTGTATGATCTTGAGGTTCAAGATGCATGAAAAGCCTTGAGGAGCAAGGAAAAGGTTATAGACTTGGTGGTTGAGAGGGAGAGTAAATTACCTGATCTGATATTCACCCTATGAGTGTTATCAGTTGAAGATTTATTAAACAAAGGTATTACAGACTCATGTGCTGGTGTGTGTTCTGTGTTATTGAAGCAACGGATCAATCAGATTGCCAATACACAGACAATTAAATGGAAAGACAACAGAGAAATACAGTAAGAAAATACAAGAACACAAGAAATTTAATAAGGAGTTCACCCTATCCTCCAGGGTTACATCTCCGGTCTAGCTTTCAATGGTGGCCTTGTTTTATTGTGTCTTTAAGCAGAGAATTACAATACAGGGACTCAATATGAGTTATCCTACAGTAGATTTGCTGGGCACGGTGGTTCATGGATTCCCCAAGCCACTTGAGTACACAAACTTCTTCTTCTTACCAGCTCTGTGACCTTCTGGTCTACAGTGGAGAGCCCAATGTGGTGCTCAGCCCGAATAGATCCTCTATGGGATGACTTGAATCTCTCAAGCTCCCTGGTGCTCGATGTTGCCTTTGGTCAGCTCAGCCCTTTGTCTTCTTCTTCTTTGCTTTATTGCCTTCTTCTCTGTTTTCTGTCTCTCTGTGTTCAGTCCTCCTCTCAGGCTCCTCTTTGACTCCGACTGACTTCTCTATCTTCGTCTAACTGTGTATTCTGTATCTGTTCATGGCTTTTAGCCATCCATTCCAAGACTATTCAGCTCCTCTTCCGCCTCTGTATATTCACCTTCTGTAGCTGCACTTGGAATTCCTTGTTCAGTGTCATCATTAGCGCTCAGGGAGTGGCCACGTGTCCTCCTCTAAACGGCGCCAGCCTGCTTTGTCAGTTCGTTTCTTCAGTTACGTCATGGATGAATCTTTCCTCCACCATGGTGGTCAAATGGATTCCAAATCTTTACAAATTGCGGCATATTCCCTCGTCGATTCTACTTCCTCCATCGGGTGTGATCTCAGTCGTCTAATTTGGGGCCTCCAGATCCAATGCCATACGCACGTTTCGAGTGGTTGACTTGCTCGATTGATAGTGTGTGATCAACGACATTTTTCTCTCACCTCCGCTTGCCATGCGTCGATTGATGAATGGAATCACTCCGCTCTTGTCCAAAACCACTTACCGTTTGAGGGTGCCCCGATCAATACCGCTGGTTTCCAGAGCGCGGGTATCGACTTTGTACTTTTCGCGCTTTTCGCTTTTCACCTGTGGTTCTCTGGCTCCCCATGCATCCATGTGCTCGGGCTTCCTCCATTATGGCCCTGTTCGCACAGAGATACGCGATAAGTGCTAAGCACTAATCGCGCATCAAAAACCTCCTTATTTTCCCAATCTAGGGCTCCCAGGGGCTACTTTGACCTCCCGCGCAGTCTCCATGGGCCTCGGTCAGCGCGCTTTGACCGAGGTCCTCGTCATTCCATGTTGGCTGTCGTTGCCACTGGTTCAGAGTGTTTTTTTATCACTGTTTTGGAATTCTTTAGAGATTTGTCCCGACCTGATACAGTCATGGTTCTTTGACAGTTCTTTATGGATCCAATTTGGATCACGACCTTCCCACTGAAAAATATTTTGGACCACCAAAATTTGGTTTTCAAGCATCGACTAATTGACGGTATTGTTTTCTCACTTGCCCAATCTCAATCCACTTTGCATTGCTTGGCTTCGAACCTTTGAGCCCAATTCTGAGGTACTCCACATCTCCCCTGCGCGCTGTCCTCACCTTCCTTTCTAGCACTGTGTCTTCTTGCAACTCATTAATATATTTAGGTAGCAAGTCATCAATAGAAGGCAATTGACTCTGCTCTTCAGCGTCCTCAATGATTGAAGGTTCAAACAGTCTCAAGCAATCTGCATTTACGACTGTGTAGATGTGCATGTAAGCTAGTAGATCAAGGTGAAAAGCATTTTCACCAATCTTCTCAAGTATCCTAAAAGGTCCATACCTGATAGGCTTTAGCTTTTTACCTTCACCTTGCATCCTATCCTTGCTGATATACAGCCAGACTTGGTCTCCAACTTGAAAACTATGCTCCATCCGATGCTTATCATGCCTAGCCTTATACTTGGCCTGGCTCATTTCTAGTTGTTCATGTAATGCCTAGTGGATCTCTTGGATCTGTTCAATGAACCTAGTTTACTTTTCCACATCACTGTGTCCATCAACCATGGTATCTTTAGCAAAGACAAAATCCAAAGGAGACCTTGGTGTGAAACCAAACCAAGTCTCAAAAGGAGATCTCTATGTAGAAGGGTGTTTTGCTCTGTTGTAAGCATGTTGCACATAACAAAAATGTTCATCCCAAAACTTAGGATGTTTGCTGCAATAACCTCTTAGTAACTGGATCACTGTCCTGTTTACTACTTCTTTCTAGCCATCTGTTTGTGGATGAAAAGCTGTGCTTTTCTTCAGTTTGGTTTCCATCAGTTTCTATAGACTAGACCAAAAATTTCCCACAAATTGGGTGTCTCGATCAGATACAATGGAAGTGGGTAATCCAAAATGAACCCATACATGTTCAAAGAACAATTTTGCAGTCTGTTCAGTTGTAATCTGTTTACTACAAGGTATCAAAATACACATTTTTCTGAACCTATCCACAACAACATATAGATAATCATGACCTTTCCTAGATTTAGGCAGTCCTCCAACAAAATCGATGGAAACACTTTCCCAAGGGTGAGAAGGAACTGGCAATGGAGTGTACAAGCCTAGTTTTCTATTGCTGGGCTTGCTTTTAGCGCGCATAGCACACCCTCTTACATATCTAGAAATTGTCTCATTCATTTTCGGCCAATAGTAGAACCTTTGCAGCTATCCCCAAAGTGACCTGATATCAGAGAAGTGTGTGCTTCCCTAATTATCTTTATCATCTCAGTTTGTGGAATGCAGAGTTTCCCACAATGATATAAGAGTCAGTCCTTCATGTGCTAGTCCAATTATTCTACTCTTTTTCCTTGACTCAAATTTGCATATACATCTTTAATGTCCATATCCTGAGCATATTGTTCTATGTAGCTTTCATGTAACACAAAATTATGCTTAAGTATGGTAGATGCATTTATAATGGGTCTAGATAACATGTCTGCAACCTTGTTATGTATGCCCTTTTTATATCTGATGACTAAATGAAACTGTTGTAGAAAACCCATCCATATGCAATGTCTTGACTGCTGCAACTTAGTTTGGGAGTGTAAATATTGAAGTGGTTAATGATCAGTATGTATTGCTGTCTCTTTTCCCATTAAGTAATGTTTCCACTTTTTCACACTCTGAACTAATGCATACAATTCTTTATCATATGTAGGATAGTTAACTACTGCAGGATTAAAAGTCTCAGAATGATAACATATGGGTTTTCCATGCTGTGTCAACACTGCTCCCATGGCATAGTCACTGGCATTAGTTTGGATCTCAAATGGTCTTTGTAAATCTGGTAGTGCTAGTACAGGTGTTGTACTAATCTTTTCTTTCAAGGTGTCGAAGGCTTTTTGATGTTTGCCTCCCCACTGAAACACCTTATTCAATCCTGTTAAAGCATGTAAGGGAGCTGCAATTGAGGAAAAGTTAGAAATGAACTTCCTCCAATATTGTGCTGCTCCTAAGAAGCTTCTTACTTCTGTAGCAGACCTGGGTTTAGGCCAGTTCACAATGGCTGCCACTTTAGAGGGATCTATTTTCAATTCATCTCCCCTACTATATGACCCAAGTAGTTTAGAGATGTTTTTCCAAATTCACATTTTGAGAGTTTAACATAAAGTTTTTCTCTTTTCAAAACATCTAATGTCTGCTTAACATGATTTAAATGTTCTTCCCACGTTTTACTAAAAATCAGAATGTCATCCAGATACACAATAACAAAATCATCAAGAAAAATTCTGAGTACATCATTCATTAATCTCATGAAAGTAGCAGGAGAATTAGTTAAGCCAAAAGGCATAACCAGATACCATTCATACAATCCCTGCTTTGTTTTGAAAGTAGTCTTCCATGCATCTTGCTCTGCAACTCTAACCTGATGGTATCCACTATGAAAATCCAGCTTGGTGAAATAAACAGCTTCCTTCAATTAATCTAAAAGATCATCTATGCGAGGAAGGGGATAACGATTTTTTATTGTTATCTTATTCAGTGCTCGGTAATCAATGCACATTTTCCACGAGCCATCTCTCTTTCTCACCAAAACAATTGGTGACCCACATGGTGATCTCTCTCTCTCGAGCAACTCCTGCACTTGCTTCTTAATTTCAACATTCTCTAAAGCAGACAACGTGTACATCCCAATGTTAGGCAATGGAACATCTTGCTACAAAATAATTTCATGTACTATTCCCTTTTTAGGTGGTAGACCTTTAGGTTCTTGAAATAAGACATCATACTCTAAAACAATCTTTTCTAAATCAGCTTGTTGTTTAGCGTTACAACCCTCAAATACATTGGTTTTATTAGGTTTCTTTTCCTTTACAACCATCAGTAAGAATTGTTTGCATGAATTTATCATTCTTTTCATTTGCCCTGAGTTTATGAGAGTATAATTATTCTTGAGCTTATGAGATCTTACAACGTATTCGATTCCATCTTTAACAAGTAGATACTTGTTCTCAGCTCTATAGAAAATAGTCTTTCTATCATACAAGTAAGGACTTCCTAAAACAATTCCACATATATCCAAAGGAATTATGTCTAACTCAACCTCATCTACAAATGCTGACCCAAAAGAAAACTTGAGTTTGCACTGTCTAGTCACTTGTAGTTGTGCTTTATCATTCAACCACCCTAATGGCTATGGTTTCTTGTGAGGTGTAGTTGCTAATCCCAATTTCTTTACAATTGCTTCAGAAATTAGATTTACTTGTGAGCCACTATCAAACAATGTATCAATCTTTTGATTTTTGGAAATAACTCGAATATGGAAAAGCTCATGCCTTTTTCTCTCATTTTCTTCATCAATAACAGATTGAGAAGAATTACTAGTAGATGCTTCAGAATTCTTACCTTTTATACCTATGGTTGCTATAGTTGTTTCATCTCCTGAGTCTGACCCCAAATCTTTCTGAATAGCTGCAACAATCTTCTTCTTCTTGCCCTCAGACTTCTTAGGTCTCAGCTCTGGATGCAGAATCCAACAATGCTCATCATCATGCCCATCCTTTTTACAATGAGTGCATGAAGCTTTGGCTTTCTGTGCAGTGTTAGCCTTCCTTGCTTTCCACTTCTGCTTTATTTTCTCCTTGCTCTTGCTTACAGTGGGTTGGGATGGTCCCCCAACTTCTGGATTTCCATTCTTTCCTCTAGCTTCTAGACGAGTAGCTTGTACAGATACCTCATCTATACTAGTGGGATTAAACATGAGGATGGTATGCCTCATGTAGCTGTGTAGACCACCAATGTACTTCAAAAGAGTCTCTGGTGAGTCTAGTGAGATACTCAACATCAATGCTCTCTTTCTGAATTCTTGAGTATACCCTTTCACACTTTGCCCTTTCAACCGTCGAAGAGTTTGCCAACTCATCATGGCTTGTTGCATGAACAATGTAAACTTTGAAATGGGAACTGATAATGTTACCCGTTTCGTAGAGATAGCAAAAAAGTGACCTGATTTTTAAAAGGGGTGATGCAGAACAAACATGTTTTTTTTAGAGCATAGTTTTTGGAAGGAATGTCATGGGAAGTATAGTTTTATGTACATTATGTTTTATAATGGTAGTGATTTTCATGCTGATTTTAAAAAGTGAGTATTCTGCATCACCCTCTTTTTTTAAAAGACCTGTTTTTCGGCTTTAAATTTTCTAATGTATAAAATGTAAATAATTATTTTGTAAATTTGATCATTTTTGAAGTGGTCGTTTTCTTCACATTTTCTTGTTTTTTATTTTAATTTTAACTATTTTTTAGTGAGGTTTTTATTGTTTTGCATTTTTAAATTAGGAGGTCGATATTTAGAATTTTCGATATTCTACATATTTATACATCCTTAATTAATTTTTCAATCCACATGAAATAATTGTTTCTAAAAAACAATATTTTTTAACAATGGACATAAAAATAACCATTTTTAACATAAATATAACTAAAAAGCTACATGTTTTGATAATTTTTTGCTAGAATTGACATGTCAAAATCACAATTTTTATACGAAAATTTTAACTAAAAATGGTTAAATAATAGTTTTTTTTTATGAATTTCATGTCAAAAAAATAATAATAATCACTTTTTTTTCAAAAAATAATGATTAACTTAAAAATTAATGTGAAAATCACATCTTAGAAATATTGAATGCATAACAACCTTAATTGAGTGTTTATTCTTCTCATAAAATGTCAAAGTCAAAACATTGCAAAGCTTTATTTCCAAGCATAACTTAAATTTAATCAACAATGTCACATAATCCAAACTCTTCGTCCTCTAGGGTTTCATCATTGTCTTCTTCCACAATATTTTTTGCTTCCTTTTGCTCATTTTCCTCTTCTAATGGATCTTTGATGTCTGCGAATCTCCCAATGTATGTCTTTCCAAACATTCCATGTAATGGTGGGTGGGGTTCCTTTGCCTTTTTTGCCACACGTGATTCACTAAAGTCCCCTTTCTTCAACCCAATTTCTTGCATTGCATCTGGAAGAAATTGAAAAGCATTAATTCTTTGCTGAATGAAATGCTGAAATGTTTAGAAATTTTCTTGAATAACTATTTCAAATACCATTTATGAAAAGATGGTAATGCAAGCACATAGAACCAATAAATAAGATTTCAAAGATGCAAGAGAATGTTATTGCCTAGTGGACAAATCTCTAGTCTCTCTACAAACAAGCTACACCAAAACCATAAAAAAAACTAAGCAAGTTATTAAACCTTCCTAATTTTAGTTTATTAGGCATAGGTCACTATGTGTTAAATATCATAGTCTAAAAATAAAATAAGTAACTTGCACCTCAAACTTACATTGAAAAGAAACATTAATACAAATGATCCAATTTCAATTGAGAACAATAGTTTATTATGAGGAAAACAAAAAGAAAAAACCCTTCTAATTCTAATTGAAACAAGGAGAAAATTTCAATATAAAAAACTCAACACCCATATCTAGATACATTATCACTGCATCTCTTTGACTACAAATCAACCACTGGAGAAATTTTTTAATATAAAAACCTGAGCATCCATATATAGATACATCAACACCCCATCTTTTTGAGTAAAAATCAAGCACTCCTCTTTGTACATTAAAAAGGAGGGATGAATCAATCTATCTTGGTTTGTGAGGAGCAATGAAAGAATTTTTTTTTATAATCTTCTAGTTTAGATCAACTAAATAAAAAGGTGTAATAACTAATCATTTAGTTTGGGTTGTTGTTTCTAAAAGGGTATGGCCCAAAGCTTAATTATGTCCAATGTCACTTCATAATCTAATGATATGTAAAAAAGATCTCTTCCACTTGAATTAATAAGACACTTGGAACCTCACATACTCAAAACAAACCTATTGAAAACCAATTTGATTCAATAGACCTAATCGAAACAAACATACAAGAGAATGTAAAAATGAACATTTGAGTATACTCAAATCTTGAAAATTGTGATCCCAATTCATAATTCTTTATTTATTTCTATCTCATCATACGTTAATTATTTTAGCAAAAGATAAAGACACCTACATTTCTATCTTATTCGAAGTTCATTATTTTGGAAAAGAGAAAGAAACCTATGTGTTCATCTAGAACATGGAGAATTCGAACCATTGATCCAAATCCCATCAGCTGTGGCTGAGTAACATTGAAACGGAGTTAATTTCATTTGGAAAACAAATTGTTATGAACTATTTATGAACCTATTTAGTAACAGTTTAACAGTTTGAATCCACCGACGAATGTGCCTTGAAACTTGTGCAAAGTTAAGATCAATTAATAAGCTAACTAATAGTGAACTAGGGTTGGGGCATCAAAATTATTTGATATTGTGCGAGTGTGGTGGAATTATACACTTATATTAAGTCGAGATCTATCGTTAGCAGACAAAGTATCACGGAGAGTTTTTATACTAAGGCCATGGCCTAAGGAGACCATGTAAGATGCCAAGCGTAGGTGGCATTTGGTCTATATAATAGAATTTATATGGAACCAAACACAATGGAAAATAAAGTAAAAAAGAAAAATATAAATAGAATACAAGGATTACCAAGGTCTTCAAAGGGGTCAAAAATCGGTAAGTAGGACTTAGGGCAGAAGTATTTTTCTCGATAGAGCTTTTGCATTGAAAATAGCAGATGGGGCGTTTCGTAGTAGATGGGGCGATTCTCAAAATCAACGGGTGGTGGGGCGATTCTCAGAATCGCCCCATCTGCTACGAATCGCCCCAAACAATGCTTACTGGGCATCCAATACGATGGTACTGGCACTGCTTATAACTCAACCTGCTTGCCCTGGTTATTGAATTAGGCGCCTGGTTCAAGAATGGAGCAGAGTCTTCAATTGATCAGGTGCCTGGTTCTTGAAGTGGGCAGCCATTAATTGATGGCATCACAAGCAAAGTAATTACATGCATACGCATAAGCCTAAGTTTTTTTCAGTTGATCAATCGGACTTGATTGGATTGCTGGACTGCTTTGGCCACCGAAATAAACAGGTGCCTGGTTCTTGAATGGGAGCAGAGTCATTAATTGATGGCATCGCAAACAAGTAATTAAATTCATCCATAAGGTTAAGTTTCTTCAGTTGATCAATCGAACTTTGCTGAACCGCCTGACCGCTTTGTCCACCTAAATCACCGTCATTCTCCACCGCCATGGTAAGCGCTTTTCTACCTTCTCTTTTCCATATTGTTTGTTTGAATTGTGCTCGGCCACAACAAAGTTAGCGATAGATGCTCCAGTCCAGTACCTACAAAAGAAACAGCCGCATAACCAGATATGTCTAGCTATATTATTTCTCCCCTTCTGTTGCTTTTGAAGTGTGTGGAACCTTGATGTATAAAATCCATAGCTTATTTTCAGCTTGATAAATTCAAAGAGCTTGTTATTATGAAAGGCAAGTATCATAACAAGAGACCAGCCTTTCATTTGACGAGAGGATGGAAGCCGGATAGGCACCTGATCGTGCCTCAACAAGAGAGGCACCAAAGCAATTTCTAGCCCCCCGGTTTTATTCTGTGTCAGGTTAGCCTACTTTGAACAGCTTTTTACAGAACGAAGTACATGAACCTTCACAGTAAAAGCGGGGCGCTTTGAGTGTTGTTTATCCCCCACACCATTAACCATAGAAAGAGATTCTCCTGTGAATGAAAGTACCTTATATGGATTATAAGGGACGAAGTTGAGGACCGATAACTACTCAAATGAAAGACAACGCTATTCGACGGCCTAAAGAGAACATCTCCTCGTTTCTTTCAAAAGATCATGCTGGCCACATATTTATAAAATGCATCTACGTGGAGAAGAGCAGAGTGTGGCTTTTGTAGAAACTGTCCATGCTACTGCATGATCTAATTCTTAACTTATATGTGTCAAGTATTATGTGTTGCAGGGATTATGGGTTGCAGGGCCAAAGTCTAAATCCTCATTACAGCGTTCAGGCCTATGATGGCTTCCCCAGCTAATTGGGTATGAATTTCTTGCAAAGAATCTGCGCAGTGGCATAGACCTATGGTTTTGACCTGTTTGATGTCGATTGGAAGGATCGATTTCAATGCTGAATCCAAATTCAATTTGCTTTGAACGCTGAAAGGGAAACCAAGTGCACAGTATTAAAATCTCAATCACGTCTATAACCAAGTCAAACAGTGAGCAAGGACGACTTTTTAAATCATTAGCTTGAGGAAATGACGGTCACGATCTGTAATAGAATGGAAAGAGAAATCATTGAAGGGTCGTAAGGAATTCGAACCATTGATCCAAATCCCATCAGCTGTGGCTGAGTAACATTGAAACGGAGTTAATTTCATTTGGAAAACAAATTGTTATGAACTATTTATGAACCTATTTAGTAACAGTTTAACAGTTTGAATCCACCGACGAATGTGCCTTCAAACTTGTGCAAAGTTAAGATCAATTAATAAGCTAACTAATAGTGAATTAGGGTTGGGGCATCGACATTATTTGATATTGTGCGAGTGTGGTGGAATTATACACTTATATTAAGTCGAGATCTATCGTTAGCAGACAAAGTATCACGGAGAGTTTTTATACTAAGGCCATGGCCTAAGGAAACCATGTAAGATGCCAAGCGTAGGTGGCATTTGGTCTATATAATAGAATTTATATGGAACCAAACACAATGGAAAATAAAGTAAAAAAGAAAAATAAAAAGAGAATACGAGGATTACCAAGGTCTTCAAAGGGGTCAAAAATCGGTAAGTAGGACTTAGGGCGGAAGTATTTTTCTCGATAGAGCTTTTGCATTGAAAATAGTAGATGGGGCATTTCGTAGCAGATGGGGCGATTCTGAGAATCGTCGGGTGGTGGGGCGATTCTCAGAATCACCCCGCCACCACCCTGCCACCACCGGGGTGGTGGCGGGGCGATTCTGAGAATCACCCCATCTGCTACGAATTGCCCCAAACAATGCTTACTGTGCATCCAATTCGATGGTACTAGCACTGCTTATAACTCAACCCGCTTGCCCTGGTTATTGAATTAGGTGCCTGGTTCAAGAATGGAGCAGAGTCGTCAATTGATTAGGTGCCTAGTTCTTGAAGCGGGCAGACATTAATTGATGGCATCACAAGCAAAGTAAGTACATGCATACGCATAAGCCTAAGTTTTTTTCAGTTGATCAATCGGACTTGATTGGATTGCTGGACTGCTTTTTCCACCGAAATAAACAGGTGCCTGGTTTTTGAATGGGAGGAGAGTCATTAATTGATGGCATCGCAAACAAGTAATTAAATTCATCCATAAGGCTAAGTTTCTTCAGTTGATCAATCGAACTTTGCTGAACCGCCTGAACATCCTCCAACTAAATTATCACAAAAATTATTTACCATCTTCCAAATTTTAATATTTATATTTAATAGATAAATTATCCCATAAATAATAATTTACCAATCACCTATAACCTTAGTCTCTATCAAATAAATAATATAAAACCTATCACTTCTGAATTGACATGAGGTTCACTTTCAATCTTTTGATATTTTTAGAGGAAAAGATATTTCCCATAATCCGGTGGGTACTTAGTAGCAAGTGCCTTCACTTTATGAATCCCATATTTTTCATACTCTACACGCTTCTTTGTCCCCAACTAATCTTAGATTTGGTACTGTTGTGCGGAAAAATCCTAGCACTGCGAAAGATCTGTGGGAAAAGGTGATTGAGATGGATATTTTGTAGTGTGTGCCTTTAAAATTGAGGCAGAAATGGTATCATATCTATAATATTGGGGAAATGCCATGGAATTTTTAAGCATAAAGTTGAGGCAGAAATGGCATCACAATAATAATATTCGGGAAATGACATGGCAGTATCTTGCCGGCTGTTTGATTGTTTGTGGATATAATTGTTTGTATGTTGTTTTCATATTAATACTGACAATGACGTTCAATGAGAAAAGAGATTAGGTGTGATACATCTTACAGTGTATCCGTTTAGCAAGATAAGACTCCCGCAGATCTTGTACATATTCTTCTCACAATTCACCACTTGTTGTAGGTACTTCCGCCAAGTTTTTCTTCACGGAAACTGTGAAGGAATATTAAGTGGAAGTCAATTTAAAAAACTAAGTAATATATCTTTTACTGACCGATTTTCCTCACTCTGATAAATATTTGATTTAGGATCAAACATAATATGATATAATTATATAACTGAATAATAAGAAAATAATCAAATTAATGACTAAATGATAGATATAAGATCAAATTAATGACTAAATTTAGGATATAAGATAGTTGGTAATAGGGTGTGTTGTGAAGTCATTAGGGTTATTATTGACTCCTTAAATATGACTCAAGGATTTCTAAAAGTATTCTTCCAATATTAATGAGTTTCTATGTCTACAATGTAATCACCACAATGAAATAATAAGCATTTACTACCAACTAGATGTTCATAGCCCCATAAAAGGTTTTTATATCCCTCGTTACTTCCCCCATTGGGGTGCTTTTCATTTATTTTATTTCTCCCTTTTCTTTTATTTAGATATGAGGATGGGTAACATCTAATTGATAATAGTGGGGGAAGCAACGCACTGAATAACCATATTAATAGGGGTGTCTCCTTATATTGGGTGCAAATTCTTGACCTAATTGACTTTTTAGAATTGTTACCAAGGGAGATGTTTTTATGCTGTTGTTAAGATATTCGCAGTGAATTTGATAAATGTAATCATTTCTTAGTGGTAATTGATGTTCATGGAGGTCCAAACTTAGTTTGCTCATTTTGGTTGTGTTTCCCATTGTGGTATTAGCGTCTATGTGCTCCTCATGAGTCACTTGCAACAAAATAAGACAAGCACAAAATACCATGTAACTATATTTAAAACGCCATCAAAGTTATTATTGTGGTTCATAAGATGACAGTGACGGTGACCTTCCTTTAAAGGTTTGGAAAGAAATTAAAATAGATTATTATTATGGCCTTAGATACTATAATCAAAGTAAATTAAGTGGTTGTAGGTAGCTCATCGTATTCTCCCTACATGTGGGGTATGATTTCACTGATGATACATTATTAGGATTGTGATTGACACTAGAGTTATCTTCTGGGAACTTGTTTTTTCCAATTATTTCATTCTTGAGAGAAAATCCTCTGGCATCTAGGTTTGGGATTTATTGATAGCAAATGAAGTTATCCTACCTTCATTTCTCGGTAACACATTTATGAGGGAGTAATAAGGTTCTTGCGGTGTATCTGAGTTGCTTTAAAACAAATGAAACTTGCTTCTGGGATTCCTTGTGAACTTTTTGTGAACATATTTTATGGAGAGGGTGATCAGTTTAGCGAGGGTCATTAGAGGAGATTCACTGTAATCTGACTCCAGTTCCTCTTTTTAGCGAAATCCTAGCCTCCTATGAATTTGTCATGCTTAAAATTAAAATAAGGATAATCAAGAAAATGTGCTTGATGTGATATGGTAAATTTGTCCATCTATGTTTAGGTGTAATAACCATGGCATGTAATGGTTGAAAACATGTTGAATTTATACTTAGGAAAGAAAAATGATATTCAACCAAAAACATTAATGTGTTTTTTTCCTCGTAAACAACTTTTTTTGGCACATAAAAATTTGGTTTTACTAACATTTTTTAAAAAGTTTGAAAATTGACCCTAAAAAAAAAATCATCGTTCCAGTATCATCACTTTTTCGTTTTGAAGCTATATTTTGCACGAAAATTTCATATAAATTTTGTAGTCACTGCCATTTTTAAAACATGTTCAAAATTGACCCCTAAAAAATAAGATCATCGTTCCAGTATACACACTTTTCATTTTTAGCCCTGTTTTTGATGTTTTTTCGGGATTTTTTGGCCAGAGTTCCCATTTTGAGTTTACAGTTCTTGTTTCAAAGTTTACATTGATCATGTAGGCCAATGGATAGAACTACTTTTTGATTGCAGCAACAAATTCACTCCAGATAGAGATGGTCTTACCATGTCTTTTCATATAAGCTTGGGTTTTGCCTTCCCACCAAACCAAGGCAGTGCCTCCTAGGTGTAGGCTTGCCATCTGAATCTTACTCTTGTCTGAGTCTATGTTCTGTACCCTACAATACACATCAATTTGTCTAATCCAATTGTCCAACTTTTCAGCATCTAAATCTCTATCATATATGGGCAAATCAAATTTAACATCCAGCTTAATCAAAGTTGCTTTCTTATTATGCACATGTCTATTAGGAGGTGTGAGAAAGCTTTCCTCTTTCCCCTTTCATTTGGAGTGGTCATGGAAATGAGACTCATATTCTTCTTTATCTTGTTTAGAACCTGATGAATCTTCAACCTTATGCTTTATAAAGTCCCTATACATTTCTTCTACCATAGGCTTTATAGCTAGGAAAATTTCTATGAATTGAGGGTCTGGTCCCATAGAACCTTCCTTTGACATTGTCTTCTGAGAATAAACTCTCCCAATTTCAGGATTAGTTTCCACCAAATCTCCTTCTCCTAATTTGAGCTTTGATCTAGTGAGCATTCACAACTAAACCAACACAAGCTTGTCTAACCTTACAGCCTAGAGCTCTGATACCACTTGATCTGATAATCACCCTATGAGTGTTATCAGTTGAAAATTGATTAAACAAAGGTATTACAAACTCATGTGCTGGTGTGTGTTCTGTGTTATTGAAGCAATGGATCGATCAGATTTCCAATACACAGACAATTAAATGGAAAGACAACAGAGAAATACAGTAAGCAAATACAAGAACACAAGAAATTTAATAAGGAGTTCACCCTATCCTCCAGGGCTACATCTCCAGTCCAACTTTCAGTGGTGGCCTTGTTTTATTGTGTCTTTAAGAAGAGATTTACAATACAGGGACTCAATATGAGTTCTCCTGAAGCAGATTTGCTTGGCAAGGTGGTTCTTGGATTCCCCAAGCCACTTGAGTACACAGACTTCTTCTTCCTACCAGCTCTGTGACCTTCTGGTCTATAGTGGAGAGCCCAATGTGGTGCTCAGCCCAAACAGATCCTCTATGGGATGGCTCGAATCTCTCAAGCTCTCTGGTGCTCGATGCTGCCTTTGGTCATCTCAACCCTCTATCTTCTTCTGCTTTGCTTTACTGCTTTCTTCTTTGTTTTCTGTCTCTCTGTGTTTAGTCCTCCTCTCGGGGTCCTCTCTGACTCTGACTGACTTCTCTGTCTTCATCTGACTGTGTATTCTGTATCTGTTCATGGCTTTTAGCCATCCATTCCAAGATTGTTCGGCTCCTCTTCTGCCTTTGTCGATTCACTTTCTACAGCTGCACTTGGAGTTCCTTGTTCAGCGTCATAATCAACACTCAGGGAGTGGCCACATGTCCTCCTCTAAACGGCGCCATACTGATTCGTCGGTTTGTTTCTTCAGTTACGTTGTCGATGAATCTTTCTTCCACCGTGGTGGTCAAATGAATTCCAAATCTTTACAAATCGCGACATATTCCCTCGTGGATTCCGCTTCCTCCATCAGGCGCGATCTCAGCCATCCGATCTGGGGCCTCTAGATCCGATGCTCACGTGGTTGACTTGCTCGACCAATAGCGTGTGATCAACGACGGTTTTCTCTCACCTCTACTTGTCACGCGTCGATCAATGAATGGAATCGCTCCGCTCTCGTCTGCTCTTGTCCAAAACCACTGATCATTTGAGGGCGCCCCGATCAATACTATCGGTTTCCATAGTGCGGGTCCTGCCTTTGTACTTTTAGCAATTTTCGCTTTTCGGTCGCGGTTCTCCAGCTCCCCATGCGTCCATGTGGTCGGGCTTCCTCCATTATGGCCCTATTCACCCAATGCTAATCACGCATCAAAAACCTTCTTATTTTCCTAATCCGGGGCTCCCAGGGGCTACTTTGACCTCCCGCGTAGTCTCCATGGGCCCCAGTCAGCACGCTTTAACCGAGGTCCTCGTCGTTCCACGCTGGCTGCCATTGCCACTGGTTCAAGGTGTTTTTGATCGTTGTTTTGGAATTCTTTAGAGATTTGTCCTGACCTAATACAGTCATGGTTCTTTGACAATTCTTTATGGATCCAATTTAGATCATTACCTCTCAGCATGCAGCCCTAGAAGAAGCCTTTGAAGCAACTTCAGGAAGTTGTGGAGCAGCCACAACTAGAGAAGTTGAGAGGAGACCAAGTGGAGAGATCCACTCAAGTAGAGAAGAAGCAGTCTTAGACAATTATGGAGTAGCCACAATTTGATAAGCCAAGAGGAGACTGATTGGAGGCATCGAGTCATGCAGAGACCTCTAGTAGGGGGAATTTTCTAGCCAAGTGGGCAGATGGATCACATGCACCCATACCTCTAGGTGAGAGTTGGGGCGATTTGTTGTGATAGTCTCAAGAGGGATGAAATTGGGCGGGGTCCATTGAGTGGTTTTATCTCATGGATTGTACCTTTCTACCGGAGCCCAAATTACATAGCAGCGGGAGGAATTAGTAGGATTGATGCAGTAAGAGATCAAAGTGACAGAGGCTAGAGCAGTAAGATATTGAAGAAGGGTATAGAGGGTTGAAAACAGTGCAGAAAAGAAGAGTCAATAGAAGCAAAAAGTTTTTAGTCGACAAAGGCAATAACATTCATAGAATTTAATGACAGAGGCATCATTTTGATTTATGTTGGATGTTTTTTTGTTTATGGAGTTGCTTGAGCAACAACAGTAGAGAGAGGTGTTGTATGTAGAACATTCCTAAGGTTCATGATCGGGATCGAGTTGAATTCCTTTCTTGTTGAGAGGGAGTGTTGAAAATAGCAACAAGAAATGTTAATAATAGAATCCAAAAATTCCAATTTAATTTGTCCTTGAATTAAAATGTAATTCTTTTATCATAGGAAATTGTAAATAGTTAATTAAGTTTAATTAACTTAATTAACTTAGGAATTTAGAGTGGGAAGTATTTTTGAAGTCATGTATATGTTCTCCCTATATTATAGGGGTCCAAGATGAGTTAAGTATGAGTTTTAATTAGTTAACTTAGTTTATTGAGTGAAGTCCAGTTAAATTAGTTCCAAACTGTTTGAGGAACTCATAGTGAGTTAACAACCAGTGGATGCATTAGTGCACACAACTAGTGCTACTCCAGTTAACTGAATATTCCATCATTAGAAAATCATGCATGTCGATTATGAGAAAGACCCAATTGAGACAAGAGTGTAGGGACAATGTAATATTTATTTTATATTTTTCTGAGTTGCATTGATAGTGCATGCATTTAGGAACTGAGGAATTTGCCTTTAAATACGGGCTAATTCTCTTAGGAATTGTGCAAAGAATTAAAAGATTCGAAGCTTGGAAATTTAGGTAAGTATTGTCCAAATGAAGTCATCAGGAGGAGGATAGGAAATACTTGTTCAGGTTAAGGTCAAGGTTGAGTAAAGCATATTGTATTTATCCAAATTCTTTGACCAAGGGTGCAAATAATTAGAAGCTTGGAAGCTTGGAAGCTTGGAAATTTTGCTAAGTATTGGCCGAAGGAAGTCATCAGGTGGAGGATAGGAAATCCTTATGTAGGTTAAGCTCAAGGTTGCGCACAAAATATTGTATTTATCCAAATTCTTTGACTAAGGGTGCGAAGAAATAGGGAGCTTTGGGAGCAGAGAAGAGGCCTGGATTTGGCTTGAGCTTGCTTGTGATTTGGGAGATTGTTTTACTTAGTGTTGAGATTTTTATTGTGAGAGTAAGCATTGTATTATCATCTTGGATTTATGATTAATGCAACACAAATAGTGGGGTTTTGAGCTGAGGCTTTACCCATATATTTTTTGTGTTATGTGCCATTGATGTTCTTCCTCTTGTTGATTATTGTTTTTCTCGATCTTTACGTGCTTCCGCTGTAAAGAGTAGAAGTAGATTATTGTCTCTTGTTTTAGTGGATTACATGAGCTTGTGAATCTACAAGATTTTATACATTAATTTCATGGAAGGCATAATTCATAGCCCTCTAAAAATTTGCCCCGACATTTTTCAAACTGAAAGGGAGCTTTCGATAGCGAAATGTGCCCCATGGAAAGATAAATGTGGTTTTATGTTGGTCTGAAGTTAGAAGGATAATTTGGTTGTAGCCAAAAAAACCATCCATCAACGAAAAAATTCACTCCTAGCATAATCATCAACAATCTGGTCGATAAACGGGGTAGGATAGTTGTCCTTAGGACAAGCATGGTTGATGTCTCGATAATTGACACACACACGAATCGTGCATTGTTTCTTCATTACAAGAACAATGTTTGAGACTCAATCAGTAAGAGGATTGGGTAGATGAAACCAACAAGTAAATTTTTTTCAACCTCGACCTTGATAACAATGGCTTTCTTAGGATGGAACAGAAGTAAGCGCTGTCAAACTAGCTTATCATTTGGATACATTTTGATCTTATGTACAACAATATTTGGATCAATACCTGGCATCTCTTCATATGACTAGACGAAAATGTCTCAAAATTCCTGGAAAAGGGCTTTGTAGATCTTGATCTTGTTGGGAGAGCAAGATGTACCGATATGCACATTCTCGACAATTTCGGATTTAATCAAAATATCAAGATGAATAGTCTCTTCAATATTCGATAGATTATTCTCAGAATCCATGTTATTAATAGATAGGAAATTAGCATATATCTCAATGACATTGGGTGAATAGATATCACCAAGATTATCCTCAGAAGCGTTAGGAAAGGACGAATGATGGTGATTATCATCCCACGGTGCACCATATGGCATCATGATTTCCATGATTATTTGATCAATATAAAATGTATCAGATAAAGGATCAGAAGATGAACCATAATCTCGGGAATGATCGACCCAATCTACCGAGGAGGAGAAATTAGAATGTGTTGAACAGGCCAAATATATAGCTTCATATTCAAGCTCAATAGAATTGAGCATCATATAATCACAAAATATATCAATATTAGAAGAATCTGGTATTATCCAAGGATCAAATGGAGTAGTACAATAGGAGATCATGTTGATAAAGGAAACCAGGTTCAGTTTGTCAGGAGGAGGAAGTAAAAAAGTTCTCATCAAGGTGGAATCTTTAAGAAATCGAACTCTGACTTGCTAATAAGAATGTGGGGATTGACCCATAAGAGGGATGCTTCCAGTAACTTGAGAATTATTGGAAAAAAAGGTGAGCTTATCAATGGTCATGATGCACCCCTGGTGAGGGAAAGTGATCATTCTAAAATAGTTGGAAATGACAATGACCATAGCGTAAATCCATGTACAACCCATTAAAAGGTTATAATCTAATGGTTTGTCTATAACTTCCACTTCTACTGACATAGTTTTTCCAACTAATTTTGGACTCACGAACATTAAAGGGATCTCCCGACATGAAATCCCAACTAGACCTCACACCATTTGGAGTAAGAGTCCTAGCAGTGGGTAGTAATGTTATGTTTTGACTTCGAAAAAGCGCAGAGTGAACTACGGTAACTTTGGTGAGAGTAAGTGTGTGACCCTGAGGAAAGTCAAGTGCGATGCATGAAGGTTCCAACACATGAATGGAAATGGAAGTGTGCCCCTTGGAAGCCTATAATAGTATGCAACTTGAAAGGAACACATGATCATAATGACATCACGAGATAACATGTGGAATAGTCTATAAGTTAAGGTGACAAATTAATACAACAACACACATTCAACAAGATTCATACAAATGCAAACGAAATAGTTCATAATCACAAGTGTAATTTAAATAACATGCATTCCAAATACAACAAGAATATTCCTACTATATTCACAACATATGCGTGAAAGCGTGCGACTCTAAGTTTTATTATAAGTGAAATTTCCATTCATACATACACCATTGACAAACCACTAGCCCCAATAGAAATTCAAGAACACCTGCTCCTCTAAAGAAGTATACTTGTTCTATGCCACGAAGAAGCCAAGCCTCTTTACAATGCTCCCAAGCACCTTCTAAGCCTAAGCCTAGCCAAAATCTTGGCTCCCAATAGCCCTTTTCATGAATTATGAGGTTCTATTTATAATAAGGGGGTGGATGACCCTTCAACTCTCCTTTATGACCTCTGGACTACCCTCATGACACTTCAACTTCTTTCAAATGACTCATTACATTACATCATGACTCCTCACATTCCAATATTGAGACTTGGAATTTCATCTTACAAATAATTAAAAATAATATTACATTTTACACTCATATCCATGTAAGACAAAATAGGGTAGAGATAAATTGACAACCTAACAAGAAAAAATATTATGATGATTGAGTTTGGGGAAACTCTAGCTCAAAAACTTCCACTTGATGCTTCTTGATCACATATTGGTGCCAATCTTGGTATTGCGCAATGAAATCCCCAAACTGTGTGATGGTATCTGGCTAGAAGCGGACTATAGCCTCCATGGAATCTAGGTACAATGACTTGGAACCAGTTTCAACTTCCCTCTAAAGCACGAGAAACATTGTTCTCATTTGGACAGGACCACCGATATGGTTCTGCATGTTATGTTTGTTCAACTCCAAATCTTCCTTGGTCGCAATCTATCTCAGTTGCTCTAAGTGCTCTTCAATCTCCTGCCAGACTTGGTTCCTAGATTTGGCTTGTGAGCGAGCCAACTGATGGGATCTTGTGTGTTTTCACCAAAACATCCAAACTACTGAATAACCGTACATATGAGGCTTGAATGATACCAATAAATGAGGAGATATACTTGTTATTTTGAATCAACATCTGAACTCTCACCCTCTCCAGCTCTGCCCATGGCTTCATTTTCTTCCCTAAGTCAAGCGGTGCCCCTTTGTATCGCATTGTTAATTCTTGCACATAGGTAATGGTAGCTTGTATGTTCTTAACAGTCTTAAAAAAATATTTTCTCTACTGCTATAGGCCATGCAAATGGAAAACTACTTTATGTAAGGTCACAAACTCCTCATAGAGGTTCTATATAGTTTCTCCAAGTGTTGATACTTCAAAAAATATCATTGCTCTCATCTCCTCCAAGTAGACCTATGAGGAAAATGCATTTTTTGCTGTTGTGCAAAGTTGTTCTTCCTCTTACCTGGCAGGCTGTAGGTTTTGTTCCAATTTCTCATTCTCAACATTCAAACACTAAATGTTTGATCTTGTTGCACCTGCAAATTCCAAGTTGGATTCAACGATGACATTTGGATTCTTCCTGGTGTCTGTCACTATCACCCTTTCTCTAATGAATGCAAGTGATGCGTGATAATTTGAAAAATTATTTCTTTGTGATTGTACAATTTTCTTTTGGAACTCATCAAATGACAAATTGTACACATCCATTACTAAATCATCATCAACAGGAACAACATTCCCTTCCTCGCCCGGGGCTAGATCTTCTACTAGAAGTGGTGGAGACTAAATGGTGACCTACTGTGCACTTGGCATGAGATCAACATATTTATTCTGTGGCTCCTGATCCATCTCCATGTCTGTGCCTTCAATCAAGTACTCAATCTGTTGAGTAAGTTCATGATCTTTCATATGTTCACCTTCCTCTTTAGCTGTTGGCTAGTTCTATTCCTGATCTTCCACTTGTACTGGTGCTTCTTCTGCTACCATTGTTCCTATCCTTTCTTCTTCTTCCTACTTTTGCTTCTCTTATTATTCTATCCTCCTCAACTCCCATTGTTCCTTCAACTTCTCATCTACTTCCTTCAACCTCATTTCTGCTTCCTGCAACCTCTACTTTTCTCTCTTCCTCTGCTCTACTCTTTGTATCCTCTGCTTCCTCTTTGCTTCTGCTGCTAAATATTCTTTCATAAGAATTAGATCTGTTTTCATCATGTAGCTTTGTTCTCCCATGGACTGTCAACAATATTTATCTTTCCCTTGTCCTGCACGAGATTGCTACCTTTTGTTGCTGTTTCTTTTGGAGTTGTTGCCCTCTACAGAGTAGCCCATGAAGTCCCTGCTACATTGAAAAACTCACAGAGTTTGGAGGAATTGTAGCAATTCCTCCATGGATCCTCCTCTGGCCAATGAAAAGCCCTACTGATCCACTGAAAGTGAATTCTTGCACAATGGTCTTTGCAAATATTACGGGGATCATATGAATTAAAGTCTCGAGTACCGAATGCAAACTTCATTATCTCCTTTCCCTCAGTATCTATGATTTTCAAGGTCTTTATCTCATATAATCCAATTTTCAAAGGAAAAGTCGGCCATGGTGTTTTCTTCTTCCTATGAAAAGCTTCTGACAACCCTGTGGTGAGATGATATGCCACTTCTTGCATGAAAAGCTTGCTAGTGGCATAACTTGGTAAGACATGCAACAACTTCTCTCCTCTGAACACTCTAAGGAAGGTGCCACCTGGTGAGGCATAGTAGTCTGTGATCTCTCTTATTCCCTCCATTTCTCCTCATGACATGCAAGGTGTTCGTCAAATATGAGATTGTAAAGTGGGATGATGAAATGATCTGTTAGTTGTTCCATTACTCCTCAATGTATGCAATTCAGAAGTAGCTTGAAATAGATATGCACGACTGTTTCTCATGGTTTCCATGTCCAGTTCATGCCAGGGAACTAATGTTGTGCACGAATTTCATCGAGTAAATATGCAGACATATAAAACCTTGCTTACTCACCCTTGGGAGGAGTCTGGGCCTATGCTACATGGGCTCTCAACTGTCTAGCCAACATATTTGATGAGTTTAATGACGTCCCCTCATTCAAAACCTAGTTCAATAAGAATTTCCACCCTTAAGGAAAGGTCTCCGCGCTCTGTTGACCATGGATCTTGCAAGCTAAGATAACCAAGAGATGGTAGGCATTCCTGAGATAATTTATCTTTTCTGAATGGGTGGGTGTATGTTGAAAATTCGATGGCTCTTTCACCCAACCTTTAACAATATCTCTTGTATTCACATAGTTGTTGATGGCATAGAAAAATGAGTCCATCAGCTTCACTAGCTTAGGTAAGTGATACTTGTGCTAATAATTTCCTACCAGAAAGGTAGCAAGCTTCTATCTGCTAGCACTGCTCAATGTCATGGTGTTGGGTAGTGAATCCCCCGCATAACGGTTTTTGGGCTAAGGCCCGCAATTTTGGGTAAAAGTATGGTAAAATCTCCCCGAAATGCACAGTGCGCGAATTGTAATGGGTTAAGTCCAAGGGTAGTCCGCCCTAAAATGTAATAGAGTAATCTAGAAAGTGTCGGCTTGCCCATGGTCCGAATGTATAAATAGAGCAAGGATCTAGGATTAGAAGACAGTTTTTTGGGAATGATAGCTTTGATGTATGGGTTTGTGAAAGTGAAAGTGCTCTGAGTTTGTAAGTCCGAGTCGAGGATAGCAGAGAGTAGAAGAGGCTTTGCAGCTGTGTGCGCAAAGGCCTGATAGAATCTGCAGTTGTGTGCGCAGACCCCTGCAGCTGAGTGCGCAGGGCGGAAAGTGGAATGTACTAAACAGAATATTAATAAAGATAAGTGTTTCTGAAATATTGTGTATCTGATCACCGATCTGAATGTTTATGCTTATGTTATGATTTTATGAAGTATATTTATGACTGCATGCACTAGGTTTAATTGTTAAATGTTTGCTTAAAGACCTTAAAGAATAGATCAGATCTATAATAATAGTAAGAAGACTAAGGATCTAAGAAACTCCCCCTCAAGGTTCTTCGCGAGGTCCCGACTGCTGCGCGGACTAGCAGAAGTAAGTAGATCGGGTTGTGAATTCTCTAGTCCTCATCAAGACATCCCTAGGGTGCGGAAACCTGGTTCCAGCACCCTCCCATACTGCCTCGGGTGAGACTTCAGTCCACGCTCCATGGATTGTTGCTGAAAGGGTCAGTAGTACGAGATTTGTTTGGCTAAAAACTATTTCAAACCTGGGTCAGGGCCCAATAAGCCAACAAATGGTTCCATTGCCAGCACCGGGATCTGCTAATGTTGGAATCCTACGAAGAAAGAGATTGAAGATTGGTTGGATCAGAAGCTTCACGAGTTCGTGGTACAGGAAAACAAAAACCCACATATATCTGAGAAGAGGTGTTTAGATCGCTATATATAAACAGAAATCCACTAGATCTTCTTCGTATCTTTCTTGTTAGAACTGTATGAGTGGATCACGAGGCTAGCAGACAACACAAGAAGGTGTAAGCTTGATCAGCCAATAATGTGGATGCTAGAGTTAGTGCGCAGGCTAGAGGCATCTGAAGATAGGATCGCACGGGTTGTAGATCATTGGTTGGATCGGGTAATAGGAGGTTTTATCACTGAATTCGCGATAGACACAAGTGTCAGCTACAATGAAGCTGAAAGACGTTTCCTTAAAGGACCGTGAGGTAAGTACATCAAAATCATTGAATACCTAGATTAAAATTTTGTTATGTGAAAAATGGGTTATGTGGATCCGTTGATATCTAGGTAACATGGAGCGGAAGAGGCTACCAAGGGATCGAAGGATTAGAGAACAGTCCCTTGATTTCAGTTTCACGGGAAAGTGAGGAGAAGCTTGTTGGGTTTTCTCCGGAGAAGTGCAGTCTAGTTGATAAAGCAACACATTCCACAATTACCACCACCATCCACACCATCGCCTTCTTCACCTATATCCACCCCATCTTCACCTACCCCACCTCCACCACCTCCAAGGGTTGGAATGGCGAGTGCGATCAAGTTGCTTGTGTTTAGAGGCATAGGAAATGAGGAACTAGATCAATTCTGTTTTGTGGTAAAGGCAGTATGGGAAGCCCAAGGTGTTATGGAAGATAACATTAAAAAGGTTACTTTGGTGAGCACACTATAGGATCACGCGTTGATGTGGTATATTAAGCACTCCAGCGATCATCTGAATGTTGGAATAACAGAGATCCAAGATGCGTTGAGCAAAGAGTTTAGTCGACCAAAATTAGAAACTAAGTTGATCATTGGATTAAAGGAAATTATGACGCTTCCAAGCGAGATATCGTGGGATCTAGATTAGTGCCTGAAAAGTATGATCCGTGAGGCATATATGACACTTTTGGATGCACAACACCACACCTATTTTGTGGCATCCATGACACCGCACCTAAGGACGACGCTGTCACAACAAAAGATCTTGACCCAGGCCAAAGCATTAGAGATAACGATGAGGCTGCATGAAACGCCAATTCAAGATCCTGGGTTGGGAGTCCAACAAATCCACGTGCAATTACAAAACTTGTGCCTAGAGATGTAGAGCTTGAAGAAGGATAGGGCGCCCCAGTTAGAGGTGGAAGAGGAAGTGTGGTGTATAAAATGTAAGGGTCAAGGTCACGATAAGGATCACTGTCCTGTATCGCAAACTATTTGGTAGGATGGGGACCGATGCCATTAAGGCTGGAGGTACAAGCAGGACCGAGTGCGGCCCCTACACTTTGGTGCGCGATTTGTCAAGTAGGAGGTAAGCACGCAACAGACAACTGCCACTTATTACAGAAGTAGACTCAGACTCCACAACAATTGTACTGTAACTTATGCAGATCAGTAGGTCATGATGAGCGAATGTGTCGAAGTTATGAACTAATGATGGATAGAACCCCGACGTACCGAATGCAGACTGAAACGCGAGGTTTTGATCCGGCCACTGGGGCACGTGGAGGATTCCAAGGACGTAGACGAGGGAGAGGTGGAATGGGACTTGGATGAGGGCATAGACAGCTGATCTGTTATAATTGCGGAGGGTCGAGGCACTACATGAGTGATTGTACCAACCCTACAAGGATATCTTGTCCGTATTGTGAACATTTTGATAATGAAATGGTAGACTGTCCGACTTTGATTGCCCAAATGTGTGAGAAAGGGGTACTACAGGCCACCCCAGCTCAAATTATCCAAATGATGAGGTCTGAACCACGCGAAGAGGATCCTAGCGTAAATATGGTACTCAGAAGCAATGAAACCACAGGAGAAGATAAGAGGAAATTGCTTGAAGAAGAGTCGAAGGTTCGCGAGGATACTACAAGGGAACTTGTGACTGAAAACACGAAAGAAGCATTCAAAGAGGCCAAGAAGGGTATTGTGGAAGATCCCAATTCAAATAGTAAGGATCAATCGGAACCAGGAATGGATCCTTCTATGATTACTACCTTCTTAGAAACATGCATGAAGCTGCTACACGGTAATAAGGCAGTTAAAGGATTGCAAGAACTGATCACTAAGTGCACAGGATTAGGAGAGCCATGTATGGTTCGCAAGCTTGGAAAGCATACTTTGCGCATCAGACAGGAAATGCGATTGACAGTGCAAATAGGTGAGTATGAAATGGATTAGGTCGTTTTGGACTTAGAGTTGGATGCGAATGTGTTGCCTAAGCAAACATGGGAGTGTATGGGAAGACCTGCGCTACAATGGTCTCCCATCCAACTGTGAATGGCCAACCAACAGGAGATCATACCAATGGGAAGGTTTCAGGGGGTGACAGTAGACATTAAAGGTGTAAGTACACAGACAGACTTTGAGGTAATAGAAATTGTTGATGACAGTAATCCATACCCCGTGTTACTAGGAATAGACTGGGCCATGGACATGAATGGAGTTGTCAACTTGAAGAAGCGAAAAAATGATTTTCGAGAAAAAGTCGCTACGTGTAATTGTGCCACTAGATCCAGCTGAGGGAGCACGCTACACTGAACCTGTGCATGATGAGGATAGTGATGATGAACTAGACTGCATCTACTAGATAACGACGCAAGACCAAGATTGAGTGAATCCAACAGCGGACAGAAGGCTCTCATGGGAACGCGACAGTTCCTGCATGTCAGATTCAAATGAAGAAGTAGAGTGTTGGCAGAACTGATTGCATGAGGTAACAACGCTAAATTGTAATATGATGATCAGATCATTGTGGCATGTGATGATTGAAGTAAGGATGCTACCAACAAGTGATAGCACAACAAATAAGGAGGAATTTGTAGACCACCGGGGAACTATAATTATGGAGTGGAAGCAGGAAAATGCGTAGGAAGGGGTGATGCGTGCAAAAGGGTGGAAAGCACCCCGGAAGATTTGGTGGAACAGGTGCAAACTAAAAGGCAACTACATGTACGGGATGGAGGCCCTCAGTGTCAAACGTGGGTTGGGTAGCCAGGATAGAGTGAGTTGGGCACCGACCTCCGATGAAGGATGTAGCTATGTGCTGCGCAACCACCGCTGCAACTAAATCCATGCATACCAAGGGTTTGGTGGGCAGTTAGGACCGTTAACAAGACAAAGCATGCGAAGATGACCGTATCCGTGCCCAAATCAGGTGAAACTAGGAAGGAGGAGAAAATTTCCCTGCGCACTACCCCAGTAGTTTGGACTAACCTGGGTGAAGGCATTAGGTAATTGCATGAAGCTATTTGGTGCGACAGCTTGAGACTTTGCGAACTTGATAAGGAATGGGAAAGGCTAAGGAGGAAAAATGCAAGGTTGGATGAAGTAGTTAGCAAAATAAAAAGTGGAGTCGCACAAACGGGCTGCGCGAATTTGAGAATAAGGGAACCAGACTTGGCTGGCTCTCCTATGATACTAGAACAAACTGAAACCCTGCTGTCATGGTGGCGACCACGCCCTACTGAATGGAGGAGCACAGAATGTGACGTGTTACTAAATGCAAAGGTACACGAAGGGTGCTCGCAGCCCGGGCTAGCAGGGAAGTGGAAGCCTTGCACGGGGGGTGCGACCACCTGACTATCTGTAGGAGGCCCAGTCTCAGTGCCCCACGCAGTTGGAAGAGGGCGCAAGACTATAAAGAAGTTTGTAGGGAGGTTGTGTGGTGCATAGGATCAATATGTAGTATAGAATGCATCCACGTATGAGGGCCTGCGCTGCCACCTGGGAACGATGGAAGGTGACCATTGCAGACATTGTTCATGACAAGATGTCCCATTTAAGACACCAAGGAGCGGACGATGGGTAATTAAGACATAGGGTTAACCGCCAAAATCACATTAATGAGCCATGAACGGGGAACACAGCCGAATTTGAATTCAAAAAAGTATTTAAATAACAGGAGTCTTATCACAAAACAAAGTTTGGCCATTTGAAGATTAGGACGTTCTGGGTTCAAAACAATAGGACCAAGATGAATGAAAAGCTCTTGAAAGAAATCCCGTGGTTTCAAGAGTTGTGGAAGGGACTGCAAGAGTCATTACTAAGGTCGATATCCACAACCATGGACGTTACACAGAACCTTGCGCCATAGGTGGGAGGGACAACTGAAATCCATAAATCGCCCAAGATGCCGCGAACCAAGAAGGACCCCCAGGTACTAGGACTAGTAAGGATGTCACCTGAAATCCATGATTTAGCAAGCTGTCAATGGAAGAAAAGGGCAAAGTTGTTACTATTGAAAGTGACGATGAGGAAGAGGACCCTCCAACATATGTCGAAGAAGTGGAACCCGAGGAAGAAATAGAGGAAGATATTAAACCAGTGCGGGGCCTCGTAAAATGACCCAAGTATGTCCCTCCATGGAAAGGATAGGTTAGGGTGCCTAAAGATTTGGATGCTATTTAGAGCAAGCTTATAACCCCCTCCCTCCCTAAAGGTGTTCTGCTTGAAGGAATGGAATTTGGCCGCATCCCCTCTATGAAATTTGAGGACTGGGACCTCGCAGATACTGAGAAGTTCCCTCATTTGGAAACTAGTGAATTGATGGAACTAAGCACAGAGGTGGCCGTCAGAAAACTACAGCCGAAGGAAGGGCTGCAAAAGGTGGAGGAGGTTGGTCTGCTTCACCTCCTGTTGATTCCACATTTTCATTGGCCCCCAATCACAATATTGGTCATCAGGCAATTGCTCTACCTACTGCATGATGGGTACTTATGGCTTGGAAAACCCATCCCCATCACAGTGGAACTCATTCATAGGATCTCTCAGCTTCCCTGTGAGGGAGGGGACCCCACAGAAATAGTGGGCATGGGTAGTGACTTAATGCTTGCAGAAACTATGAAAAAGAAATACAACTTGGAGAAAAAGCAGAGAGGGTATCTTATCACTAGCATTCAGAACACAGGGGTCCGCATTGCTACCCAATTTTTGGCCAGGAAGGTAATGAGAAAATGCCGATGTAGTGAGGCACCAGCAACGGCCCTTGTGTTAGCTGAGTAATGCGCGGAAGGGGTACGATTTAATTATGCACAGTTCCTCCGTGACTAATTCCTAACAAACTACAAGGAAGCCTAGGAGGAGGGTAAGACCTTCCACTATGCGTGGTTACTCTTATCCATCCTATTGGTTATGACTGAATTGCCCGAAGATAGTCAGTTTACTCCCCTAGACCAGGATTGGCTAGAGGTAGCCAGATACGCGTCATTATGGGCAACAAAGGATGCTGCCAGAATATGCTAAGTCAAGATTTTCTGGATACTAATGTTAAGAAATTTACTGCATAACATAAATAATTACTAAGAGGAATAAATATAAAAATAACCAGCAACAACCATAAACACATAAACACAAATTTTTATCCGGGATAACCCCAAATTGGGGGAAAAACCCAACCTAATAAGATCTCATTAGCATTGGCCAAAACCCTAGCCAATCTGAGCAAGTGAGCCTTCAATGCTCACCTCCAGGTCTTACATTACAATGAAGTCCTTCCAGCCATTTATAAGCTCCATTACATATAATACCACGGGCAGAATACTATGGGTGCACAATACCATGTGCCCCAAAACCATCACTATTTAACCTGGTCAACTTTGACTCTATCTTGAGTCAATTTTACCTAACAATTCCCCCCTTAAACTTGACTTGGGGTTCCTTGACTAATCGGTGATCACCGAGGGGTAGACATGCCTTACCAGGTCTTACAGTAGTATGCCCATTTACATGCAATAATTTTGACTTCATTAATTTTTTTTTTGTTTATTGTTGCTGCAATTCTGATCCATCCTCTCTCAATTTGATTTGCTCAAAAACTTCTATCAAACCACTCCAACTACGAGCCCGAAGAGAACCTCGTAGACTCTAGCACCGGTGGCCTCACATAGCAGAAAACGGACAATTTTCAAAGCTCCATGAAAATTTTTCTTCTGCTGACCTGCCCAGGCCTAATCCATCTTTCAGCATGGCATAGAACACACAGGAAATATCCCTTATCGATTCCCTATGAAAAAAGCTTCAAACAAAATCAGCCTTGAATTTTAATATTACCAAAGGTATCTCTCAACCTTCTTTAAATAGCTTCATGAATCCCGAACAATTCATCAGCATGTTCCAAACCGATAAATATCGCAAATGCACTATGATCCCTGGTAGTTACGCACTATCTTCCGCACATTCTCCTCGAGGTTTTTTCGCGTATGATTGTTACACCATTATTTTGCAGACCCAGATCTGTAAAAAGGCTGCATTGATCTCATCAGGCACTATAAACCCCTAGCATCAAAGAATCCCTTTGAAACCAATATTTGGCTCTGATACCAGTTGTTAAGAAATTTACTGCATAACATAAATAATTACTGAGAGGAATAAATATAAAAATAACCAGCAACAACCATAAACACATAAACACAAATGTTTATCCGGGAAAACCCCAAATTCGGGGAAAAACCCAACCTAATAAAATCTCATTAGCATTGGCCAAAACCCTGGCCAGTCCGACCAAGTGAGCCTTCACCGCTCACCTCCAGGTCTTACATTACAATGAAGTCCTTCCACCCTTTTATAAGCTCCATTACATATAATAACATGGGAAGAATACTATGGGTGCACAACACCATGTGCCCCAAAACCATCACTATTTAACCTAGTCAACTTTGACTCTATCCTGCGTCAAGTTTACCTAAAAACTAATGGACGCAAGCATACGACAATGGATCAACCAGCAACCCCGCTTAACTACCAAAATATATGACAGTGTGAAAAGCGTTGCTGATTTGAAAGCAGATATGCACCACGTATATATCAGGGTGCACAAGGATCCAGAGCAGACATGGACCACGCTTCCTTTCATTGCTATTGATGATGTTGTTTCACAGTGCTTGATACCTGGCCACTAGAGTGGAATGGACCATATGCGGTAGGACGTGATGAGGCCACAATCCAAAAGTATAAGGTTGCTGCCAAATCACTAGCATGGGAGAAGCGAAATGAACAGCTCACTGAGGAAGTACATGCGTCCCGAGAAGCAGCGCAGGCTGCCACAGACAAGTCGACAACAGACAGGGCTGCTACGACAAAAGATAAAAAAGGCACACATGTAACTACAGAGCTGGAAATGGATACTGTGATGGAAGGAGCAGATCCTAGAACCACCAGTGCACCCTTGAAATGACTACGTGTAACAGAGTATACAATGTCAAGGAAGAAGGCCAAGGCATCCAAATTGGACGTGGAACCTATCACACTGACTGAGGGTGAACTATGAGACATTGGGGATACAGTGCACGCGGCTACCAGGGAGGCGCTCGATGAGGCCATGACAGAGCCATAGACTGTGTTGGGGGCACTCAAGATGCAGCTGTAGGAACTTCAAACAAGGGCCCTACAGCTGGGCGTGATCGCTGCCCATGGAGCTACGGGTACGGTCATGACCAAGCAGCTGCTGCAAGCCAAAATGGCTAATACCATCGCACTTTTGGTCAGAGCATTGACAATAGATAACACGGAAGATAGAGCCGTGTCAAGACGACTCTCGGGACTTGGAATAAACTTGGCTACCCTTCCACGAGAATTTTTATACCGACTATAGGATGGCACAACGACGAAGCTCCACGCTAGGGAAGGATGCATGGTACAACTACTCAGTGAGCAACAAATTAACATCGAGTAGTTGAGCCTCCAAAGAGATGAAGCAGTAGCACAGAATCAGCAGTCGGAGAAAATTGTGTAGGAAGCGTGTTGTCGTGCCCCTGAGCTTGAGATCACGACAAAGTTACCTATAGGCATACAGGTCCACAAGTTGGCCACTGGGTTCCGCGAAGCAAAGGAAGAAGTAGCAAAAGTACAGTTGGACCTCAGCTTATAGATCGTTGAGTTGAGACTCAAGGCACAACCTTCTACACCACCAGAAGTTAGAGAGCAGTGATAAAGCGTTATCCAATCCAGGTGGGAAGTAATAGCAAGTACCAGTCAGGCGTGTACCAGCTTGGTAGATCAGTCCTTTAGCTTGGTCACTGCACTACAGGAAGATCGAACATTACAGCGGCTAGAGACTGAAGCATGGGAGCTGCAGCAGGCCTATGATAATATTCGGGGGACTGCGTAAATGGTTACCATTACTCAGATGAGGGAGGTCCAGGCACTCAAAACACAAGTTGACATGGCGCATCAGAAAGAAGCGGTCCTTAAGGAGCGCGTTCAGCCATGGCTTGATGAGGCATTTACGGTCACTGCCAATATTGAGGGAAATCTAGCCCACCTATAGGTAGTATATGCACTCTGAGAAGTAAGTGGAGCAGATAATGATGTGTTAGAGGTTCGCACACAACAGGTACAACAGATGGCCGAAGAACGTGTTGCAGAGGTAAGCGAAGCACAAAAGTTGCTAAATCACCTCCGCGAAAAGATCACGGTACTAGCTGAGTGACTTGAGACGAGTCACGATGATTTTGTTGGGGGCTATTGGGTAGTGGATCCCCCGCCTAACGGTTTTTGGGCTGAGGCCTACAATTTTGGGTAAAAGTATCGTAAAAGCTCTGCGAAATGCACGGAGTGCAAATTGTAATGGGTTAAGTCTAAGGGTAGTCCACCCTAAAATGTAATAGAGTAATCTAGA
Source organism: Pinus tabuliformis (assembly GCA_031772625.1). NCBI lineage: Eukaryota > Viridiplantae > Streptophyta > Pinopsida > Pinales > Pinaceae > Pinus > Pinus tabuliformis. The sequence goes on along the minus strand of CM062805.1, from coordinate 245,671,028 downwards.
ATGTGTCGGCTTGCCCATGGTCCGTGGACCATGGGAATGTATAAATAGAGCAAGGATCTAGGATTAGAAGATAGTTTTTTGGGAATGATAGCTTTGATGTATGGGTTTGTGAAAGCGAAAGTGCTCTGAGTCTGTAAGTCCAAGTCGAGGGTAGTAGAGGGTAGAAGAGGCTCTACAGCTATGTGCGCAGAGGCCTGGTAGAATTTGTAGCTATGTGCATGGACCCCTATCGCTGAGTGTGCAGGATGGAAAGTGGAATGTACTGAAAAAATACTAATAAAGATAAGTGTTTCTAAAATATTATGTATCTGATCATCGATCTGAATGTTTATGCTTATGTTCTGATTTTATGAAGTATATTTATGATTGCGCATATTGGGTTTAATTGTTAAATTTTTGCTTAAAGACCTTAAAGAATAGATCAGATCTATAATAATAGTAAGAAGACTAAGGATCTAAGATAGTCCCCCTCAAGGATATTTGCGAGGTCTCGATTGCTGCACGGACTAGCAAAATTAAGTAGATTGGGTTGCGAATTCTCCAGTCCTCATCAAGACATCCCTAGGGTGCGAAAACCTGGTTCCAGCACCCTCCCATACTGCCTCGAGTGAGACTTCAATTCGTGCTCCGCGGATTGTTGCTGAAAGGGCCGGTAGTATGAGATTTGTTTGGCTAAAAACTCTTCCGAACTTGGGTTAGGGCCTAATAAACCAACACATGGTCTTCTCATCAATGTGTGAAACAATCCAGCTGATGACGTTTTCACATGGGAAGGTTGGACATCTGCATGTAACCTTGTGTAGTCCTGATTGTTGAATACTGAGATAAACCTGCCGATCCTCTAGATCTGCTACAAGGCTCTTTGCTGAAAGAGATTCACTAACTTGATGCCGTGTTAGTGTTGACCCCTTTTCTATAAATAGTTGAGTGTCTTCATACACTAGAAATCCTACTGGTGTTTGTTCAACTGCTTCCAGAAACTACTTTCGGTGGTCTATTTTTAAGAAGCTCTCTTTGGTGCCATGGTAACAATGAATGCTGGAGAGAAGTTCTTCACAAGTGTGGTACCTGTGGGAAAAAAATGATACACATGAAAAGCGAACAATAGATTTTACAAATATACCTTCAAAGCATGAGCAAGCAAAAACCTAGGCAACTTATGAGAGGCATTGCAGAATTTTCATAAACAAGAAAGGGAATATGGCTGTGGGAAATTCAAATTACACAATCCCAATAGCCAAGAGTACAACCCGAGGCTTGAGACTGTGCAATACATGGTTCAACCTGGGTAGAGACTAGGAGAGAATACATATTGCACAATCTCAGTGGCCAAGGTGACAGGTTGATCCCTGGTATTGTGCAATGTGCAGTTGGGAAATCTTTAATGTGCACTACACAATTCCAGAGGCCAATCTTTTGGTTTGACCCTTAGGATTGCGCAGTGCCGAGCTGGGCAATGCAAAATATAGCCAAGGAAAGTGCAAATTTACTCGGTGGAAGTGTTAAAAACGAGAAGAACTAAGTGATGATGTGAGCTTGAGTGAAAAAATGACTAAGTATAAATGAATCAATGTAGGTCAAGTGCAAAAACTGAACAAAAAGAAGGAAAATCAAGTATGTGAGAAGAGTCGCCACAATGACGACCATTAGTGCAAAAACAAGAAAATTGATCTGACACTTGTGAAAGGAAAATAACAACTTAGAACAACACTTCTACAAGCTAAAATAAGTTTAAATGCCAACAACCATGAAGAGAGATAAGAAAAACAACACTGGCACAAGCGAAACGAAAAAAAAGCGATAGAAAAGTGGCAAAAGATGATAAAAGAGAAACTCACCAAGAAAAGAGACGATGACTGCACCGAATGTTCCTTGATCTCCTCAGGAATGCTAGAGATCTAAGATCAAATGTGAAAATGAGATATAGAGGCATTGATTAAATAGATTTGATAATTAGGGTTTATGACACACATGCCTAAAATCAAGGAAAAAGTGACACCTAGCGGAAGTTTCTAAAATAATGAGTGTGCGTCCTTTAGGATACTAATAATGGATCCCTATTTTTTAAGAATGATTTTTTCTTTTTTTCTTTTTTATTTTCCAATGAAACTTGCCATGCATGCTGCCGTGAAAGATTGCACAATTTTGAGGAACTAGGAAACTTTCTGGCTTAATGCATTTTGTAGTTTCTAAGCTCAAGGAGGGATTGCATAGTTTTTGGGATCAGTGTTGGGTTGCCTTCCATGACTGCACATTTTCCAGAGCTCAAGGTTGGCTGCCAGTCTGAACTATGTAATTCCAGTCATCAAGGTTGCTTGCCCTCAAGGATTGTGCAGTTTATGGAGGCAATCCCAGAACTGTTGTGTGACCAAGTCAAGAGGTTAGCTTGTGACTTAGAAAGACTAGTTAAGCATAAAAAACGAGAAAACACAAGCACACATTAAAAATACAAGTCTCAAATTAAGCATGAATACCTGAATCAGTGCAAGATGAGCCCTTGTGGATAAGAAAGAAGGCTCCAAAATCAAAGCATAGGAAAAATTTTGGAGGGTGGTTGTAGTCGCTACAACATAACAACATTTTGAGTAGGATCTGAAGCATATGAGGTAGAACTGGCAGGTTGATCAGTAGCCTTACCAGCTGAGGGATTCAAATTACCATAGTCCTTATTTCTTGTAGCCACCATAACTTATTTTTTTTGTTTGGTGGAGGAAATCATCATAAATAAGGAAGAGGAAGTTGGATCACGTGCAACCATATTTGTCTCCTTATTAGGAAAGGAATCTGTTAACACAACATGAGCAACATATGACTTAAGGAATTGATTTGATTCCACCTGATTTGTGTTGAGAAATTAATGCAAAAGTTTAGGGTTTGATTTCTCTTTCTTGATAATTATTTGTGAGTTATGTTGACTTCTTTTACTTCTTTAATATCTTATATTTCATCAAGAAATTACCAAATTTTGTGTATATTAAGATCACAAAAACACAAGACACAATATGTAGGCACTATGCTAGGGAAAAACCCCTCTCTAGGGGAAAACCCAGTAAAAACTTATCTTCCTTCAATAGTTTTCTTTGAGACTCTTCAACATATACCAAACCTTTCTTGCACACCAAGTCAACCCTTCCAAATATTCAACCCTCTTGCAGCAACAACTTCACCCCAGCAACTTTGATTATCCAACAACATGCAACAACTCGCAGTAGCAAAAAAAGACTTTGATCTACCAAACTAGGGTACAAAAGAGAGAGAGTACCACGAGAACTTCGATTTTTCTTTTCTCTTTGACGTTGACCCAACTTGCACTTCTTTTGACTTCCTTGACCCACTTCACACTTTTTCCAACTTCACTAGAGATATCGAACTTACTTGAGATGAGATACTCAAAATGAATTTGATCTCCTTCTATTTATAGGCTCTAGGTGAGGTCGAATTGGTGTCCCTTAGGCCGACTTGATCTCCTTTGGGAAGACCTGCTGTGGAGATTACATAAATCATATTTGACTCAATAAAGAGTCTACAATGGGGACTTTGACTAATAAAATGATGACCCAAGCATGAAACCTGTGATTTAATAAGTCATTGTAAAAATAATAAAAATTATTTTGACAAATACATTTTATGAAGATCAAACCTAGTTACATATTTCAACAATGTGTACAGTCCTGACTAAAGTGTTCCTCATTACAGATTAAGAAAGGATAACGAGGTTCCTAATTTTCTTTAGGAGACTAGTTAGTTTTTTTTTCCTATGGAGGATTATCTTTCTTATTTTTTCCTTTTAATTTCTTTTTACTTCCTGCTTTCTAAGATTTGCCTTTTGTGGATTGGACAACATTTATCTCAGAAGCAGTATTCGTAGGAGTAGTAGAGGACGAGTTTGGGTCAGGCACAACAAGAGATGAACTAGATAATTTACTCACTGATTGCTAGCTATAAAAACTAATCACGCCATCAGAGACATGTGATTTTTATCGAGAGTTTGTGGAAAAATATTTTGAGGTCTCAGAGCATTTGGTATTTTATCATAGAGCATGCCAGAGTGAGTGTAAATGATATCAAGGTATTGGGCATGAGCAATGACTTTCTCTTTGGTAACAACTCTTCCTTTCACAATGTCTTCAATTATGGGTGCTAAAAAAGACTTAGTGAACCATTTAGCTAATAATTGAAAGGGAACAAAGGTATTGACCAAATGACGATGACTTCACAACTCATGAATATGATCATAAATATGAGTGGAATCAGATTGTTTGAAATTGAACAAAAGTTTAGTTCCAGTCTCAGAATCAATGGGAAACTAAAAACGGGTTAAGAACGTGGTTGTTAAGGGACTAAAATTGCTTAACAAAGCTCGTGGAAAATCAATATACAACTTTTCTTCCATACCACTAAGTGTGCACTGGAAAAGTTGTAAATGGATAGAATCGTCATTTAAAGAGTTTGATGAACACCATAAATGATATGTCATTACATGTGTAGACGATTCTTCTCTAGGATTTCCATTAAATTTTGGGATATCTCTTGGTAATTTAGTAAGAATAACCCACCACCAAGGAGAGTGACAAATGGAATCACTTTGTTATCTTTGTTAGATATGGAAATTCGAGGGTTGCTACAAATGGAAACTTCCTATTAAAGTCTTGTGGAGGGTACCCTAGGTAACATAGAATAGCCTACGCAACATGTTTCTACACTCCTAGATAAGGATGATTTTGGTAGCCTGGATAAACATAACCTTGTTATCTAGTTCCAAGATATCCTTGAAAGCATTGAAATGGTAGGTTTGAATTTGCTGACCTTGGTAAGGAATTTGAGGAATACCTTGATATGGTTGCCCCATGGGATTTTTCATCATCCCTATGTAAGATTGGCCAGTTTGCCTTCACCATGCCATGTACAAGTTGATTCACTTGAGTTTGAGGAAAATTATGACCAAGCAATGGAGGTTGTAAGGCACCTTGAAGAGGATGGGTAAATAGGACTTGAGAGGTCCCAGATACCGGTGGAACATGTTAAATTAGAGGCACAACTTGCAAAAGGTTGATTTACTTGAGATGTAGGTGGAATAGGTTGAGAAGTTTGAATTTGGTTCACAACAAAGCCTGGTTGTACGGGAAAGGTAGGATGCCAATGGTTGGTAGCCATTCCAGGAAATGAAGGACTCGAAAAGGAGAGAACCAACTTGTGGTATTTTATCAATATAATGATACATTCTAGCAACAAGTTTCCCCCTGCTAAAAGATAATGGGAGTATGGAGGCAACTGCCTTCTTAGAGGAGGATACCCAGTGTAAGGTGGAGTGGGTTGTTGTAAATGTCCATATCCACTGACATACAAATCATATTGCTTCTCCATTGAAGGTTGGGATTGAGTAGGAAGAGTAGATTTTGTGGCACTCATCAAATAAGTACCAGATGGTAATCCAGAAGAGGATGACATGGGATAATTCCATGGACTAGATGATGAACTGGGAGAGGTACTAGATAAGGATTGGTAACCAGGTGGAATGTGTGAAAAATTCTAAATTTACACATCAGAAATCCTACTACAATCACTGGTTTATCATATCTGACTTGTTTTTGCATTCAACAAGTTATTTAATTATTTAAATAGCGAGGAAAACATTATTGTATATTACCCATACATACAGATCATGAACTGAAATAGAATGAGACAAATACATCAGGGACACCATTATTTTTGGACAATCGTCCCCGAGAAAACCCAATGCAGGAAAACCGATGCAACATATAGAGGGTTTGTATTATTAAGAAGATTTCTGAATACAACTAGGGTGCCAAATCTGTCTCATCCAATAGAGAGTAAACTCGGCCAGCACCTAGATGAACAAACCCCACAAGTGACCGTGTTGTTCCCAGTGTTGGTTAGTGATGGCTGCTCCAAGCTCTGTGTTGGAACTGAGTCACATCCTCTAGGAGCTACTCAATGCGTCACTGTGACACTGGGTCACTACATCACTGAGACCCCTTAGCCTCCACTACGTCACTACATCACTATGACACTGCATCAAAGCTCTCCCTCTGTGCTCTCTCTCCTAGTGCTGCTCTGCCTCTCTGATTTTGTATTCTTGGCCTTGTATTGAGGTCTCTCTGTTGAACTTCCCCTATCACTGCAACTCATATCACCTATTCGATTTTCTCAACAAACCACGCCCCAGAAAAATCGAACTGACTCATCTCTCAAGTGTATCTCCAACTGACACTCAAGCGTCCTCTTATACTTTTCCTATTGATGAATCAACGATTGAGATTAAGTCCCTAATAAATGGCTAAGATTAAAACAGACTTGATCCTCACCACTTAGAAGTTTCTCAACGATATTCTTATTTTTTTTTTCGATAGGTAAGCACCCACAGGGGATTTGAACCAGTGACCTATCGCAAGGACTGCCTTAACAGTGCACCCATTCATCGTCAATCCAAAGGCCCGTGGGCTCAACCATATTATTATTAATACCCATTAATATTTTTATTTTCCTAAGTTTAGACTTAAGAACCCATTAAAAATATTAATTATTTTAATAACTCCTCATCTGAGTGGAATTTCTCCAAATGATTTATGGGTTCCTAGAGATCTCATGTGTTCTAGTCCCTCCACAAAATTTCAGAGCTAGAGCACATCTGCTGCTACCAAAAATCAACACTCCCTCTTAGCGAGGAATGTGATCTACTAACACTTCTCAACAGAAGTACTAAATTGATCCACTGCATCGGTCCTTTGTGTTACTGATGCTTGGCCTGATGCCCATGAGCCACTACACTGCTACTTCCTGTACTACTTCCCATGACTCTGCCTCTACCATTGCTACATCTTTACTACAACAACCTCTCAAAATATTGCCTCATGCTGCCCATAGCACTGCCACTACAACTCAATTTTTGAGAAGTAAGAAACTAAAAAAAAAAACATGTTGGTCAGTCTGGATGCCTCGTGATGCTAAAGCTACCTCTGCTGGAAAAAAATAGCATGCTGGTCAGTCTGGATGCCTCGTGATGTTGAAGCTAACTATGCTGCAAAAAACTAACATGCTAGTCAGTTTGGATGCCTCGTGATGCTGAAGCTACCTTTGTTACTGATCTATGCTCACCCTCTGCTGCTACTGCGCTACCACAAACTGCTCTGTGCCTCTTGCATTGCTACAACATCCACTGTGCTGCCTTAGTCTTTGGCACTCTAGCTCTACCACCCTCACTCCATCACACCTCGCTCCAACCGACACTCGTCATTTTTCTGCTGTCGTTAAGGGCTCCCATAGCCGTATGTGATCCAAGAGTTTGGGCATATCAAGGATCCTACCCCAGTTTATGTAGTCCTATCGACTACAACTCCATGTCACCCCACCTCTTCTCCAGAGGTGCATGAGCACTCATGGAACAATCATCATCCTCACCTTCCCTGTCAGCTTTCTTTGGAGCAGCCTTCAATTCGGAAGCTTCCTCCTTGTGCTTCTTCTGGGGGTACTGAGTGGCATAATGTCTAAGTTCCCCATACTTGAAGCATCTGATCTTTGAAATATCCTTCTTGTTCCACTTCTACTACCCTTGTTGTCTTGATGATGCAAGAGCTACATCCTCCTCCTTCTCCTTTTTGACCGAGGCTCCTTTGCCACTACCCCCTACCTTGGCCAACCTCTTGATCTCTTCTTTTCAGAAGAGCTGCCCACATATCCTCCCAATTGGGGAGACTCGCTCTGCCCAAGATACTTTGGAAAAATGTCTCCCAGTCCTTGATGACTACATTCAGGGCAGTCTTGACCATGAACTTAGAATCTAGTGTAGACCCCATGGAAGTCAACTGGCTGTGAATCCCTTGCAACCTGAAGAGGAAGGGATCGATCTCCTCTCCCTTTTGCATCTGGTACTATCTCAGCTGATTCTCTAATAGCATCTTCCACTGGATGGAAGTGCCCTGGTACAAGGTGGTTAGTGTCTCCCACATCTCCCTTGATGTGTCCTTCTCAGTAATGTGTGGTACTACATGATATTTGGCCCCATCTAGGATCATGCACTTGGCCTTCACCTGGGCCTCCTCGTACTTCTTTAACAGATCAACGTCAACTAGAACAACAACTACTTTCAAGGCATAGTCCTTGATGCGATATTTATCTAGGATTTCCAGGATCCTGGCCTTCCAGATGTCAAAATTGGATGCTCCATCCAATCTGTCCTGATCCCTCAGTCCATTGATAACCATCTTTGCTCAAAAATAGGACAGTTTCTCTTCTCCCTCTCCTAGTGTTAATATAGCAAGACTTGGATCTGGATTTGTTTGGCACTGTTATCCTTCTGTATTTTTGATGTTGAGGGAGTAAACACATTGGACAACATCAAAACCACTTTGGAAGCTGGGATCTAGCCCTGCCAGCTTCAGAGAGGGATCTCTCTTTTTAATTTAGTTTTGTTTTTTTATGTGAATTTTAGGCTAGGTACGCCTCTACTTGTTTGTGTTGTTTTAAAGGTTTGGCTGATTTGAGTGTTATAATTCTATTGGGCTATGGAGTCAATAAACTAAACTAGAGTTTTGCATCAATTTTTAGGGGAGTTCTCATAGGGCAAGCTAGGTTGTACTAAGTGGATCTTTTCAGAAATTAAAGGAATTGTGGAATAATAGAAGTGTAAGGTTTAGTAGAAACCAAGGAGAAATTAAGAATTCATTGATTTGAATTAAGTGTTAAACATTAAAATTATCAACAACCAAAATAGGGTGCTCTCAGTAACAAATCCTATTTATCACAATTTCTGTTCATTAATTCAGATTTTAGAATAAAATAGAAAGAAAAAACAATGTTTAAACAAATAGACAGAAGAGGCACATCACCATTTAGTACACCACATGAATCCTGTGAAAGGTCCTTGTATTATTGATGCTCCAGTACTTGAAAATTTACAATATGCAAAAGGAAATTACATTCGGAAATCAACCCTTAATACTTCAAACAATGAAGTATTTATAATGAAAATTACAAAAAATCCTTGACAAAAATCATTGTCAAACCGACAGGGTATTATTAGCCTAATTACAAACAAGATGATCTAATTCTAGCATAAAAATATGCCATGTAGGCAATTGAAAGGAAAGGTGGCCCTATTTTGATGGTTTTGGTTGTTGAGTCAACCCGAAACAGTGTTGCGATGTTGAACTGATCCGTCGTGATGGCTGCTACACTGGCGATTGTTTTACAGTCGCTGAATTATCCTTTAATCTAGTAAATCAACCAATTCTTCCCATCTATTTTCATATGGTATTGTCAGCTTTGTTACCCTGCAGTAGAATTCATCTACCTCTGTGTATTTGGCAAAGGTCAGCTTCACAGTAAAAATGTTATTTACTTCATTCTGTACATAGAAATCATTAGCCATGGTTTCCAAAAAGGCCTTTGTTGTCATGCTGCCCTTAATACCACTGGCCTTGATGCTGCTTCTAGCCACTTCTTTCATCTTTAGGATATAATCTTCCTGAGTGATTAATTTTTCATTTATAACATAAATGATTGGCAGTCCTTCTAGATAAATGCTTCAATTCTGTTTGTGAACTTGTTTACTTGCAACTCCAAGGTTTCACACCTTTCTTCCAACTGATCAATGAGATTTCTCTTTGTCAAGACTTTCTTGACTTCCAAAATAGTAGCAGTCCTGTCAGTGATCCCTACTTCTTCCATCTCATACTTGGACTTAGAGTTCAAGAACCCGATTATGTTAGAGGCTTCCGTAGCCATTTCTCCTAGCTTTTCTCTTACCTGCATAATAGTTTCAGTAGCCTTTTCTATCAGCTCTTTCTATTCAAATATGATTTTTATAGAAGGCCAGATCTCATCTATGGAGTCCAGTATGTTCATCCAGATGGTGTCCTTGGCTTGGGCCAAGGTTTGACCAATTGAAGTATCTCTATCTACCTGCTGCAACTTTTCCAATAGTCTTTGGGATTTCTATATTTCAGTAACTCGAGCTACTTCTGCTTTGGCCTTTTTCACATCCAAATATTTGAGTTGACCCTGCAAAGTTTCAATCTCCTTTCACTGGAGTGACATTTTCTGTAGTGTTTGTGTTACCTGTTCAACACTTGAAGTCTGAGTGGAAGAAGTGGCTGCAGTGGTTGTCCCTGTTGATGGAAGTTGAGAAATAGGTATGGAATCCAGGGGACAATAACCATCTTTAGACTGTCTTCCTTCTCCTTTATCAGTTTCTCCATCTCTGCCTCCATCTGCCTAATCTGTATATTCTATTGTATGATCAATTTCATCATATCTTTTTTATGTGCTTCACCTTCTTCAATATCTTTGGTCATTGGATCTTTTTTGGATGCCAACTTGAGCTGCTTTCTTAAGGATGCAATGTCGAGGTTCTTCTTTTTTATAATCTCCTTAGCAACATTGACATTGTTGGAATAATATCCTATTTTAATCACCAAGTCTTCCAAAGACTTAATCCTATTATCCTTTGCCAAGGAGGAGACTTTCTCCATCTTCAACTGTGACTAGACATTTGCAAAAGAAACCTGCAATTTAGAAAGTGACATAGCAGTGTTAGTTAAAGTGGAGGATATCATTTCACCAGTTTTCTTGTGCATCTCCATTTGATCAATGGGATGTATGTCCTTTGTGCTGAATTCAAAAGTAGTGCTCTTGTAGTCTGCTGCTGATTTTGGCTGTGGAATCTGGGCCTCAAGAAAGGCCATCTGCATTTTGCCATGCTCTATGTCAAAGATTGACAACAACCTACTTTGTGAGCTAGAGGTTTGCTTCCAAAATTGGTTATAAGTGCTATTTTTTAGAATTTCATTTCTGAGCTTTATCTCCCTGTACCTGTCAAAAACTGTCTTCTCTTTTTCTGTTTGGACATTCTGTGATTCCAGCTCAGTTTCCTTGTGACCTTGTGAAGATGAAGGTTCAGTAGGAGATGTTGTGAATTTGTGATGATGATGGTTTCTTTCTCTTCAGTTTCTTTGTCCAATTCTACTTTGGGAGTTACATTTTCTCTCTTCCTATAGCTGATTCTGAATTCTTTAGCTTCACTCCCAGTTGTAGATGATGATCCTTCCTCCCTCTGTCTTTTTCTTGATTTTTCCTGAGGAATAGGATTCTACAAACTAGAAGTAGAAACAAGTTTTTCTTCAGCTTCCTGCAAGGTATTTACTGTCCACTCTAGTGGATTGGCATATCGCTATATGTCTAGGTTTTAAGTATGAATGTAAGGAGTGTTTTTGTTTTCCACTTTGAGATTTAAAATAATGCCACAGGGGTCATAAGACCATGTAAAGCTCAAAATGAACTTTATTTATTTAAGCATTCTATCTGCCTCTTCACTTGTTGTCCTTGTGTTGCACACAAATGGGCCCACTTGTTTCTTTGTTCTGAATTGTGCCTTCTTATTGGCCACTACAAAGTGGATCTCATATGAATTCAGCATCTACTTGATATACTCTAGGGAAAAAAATCCTCATTGGGAGGTATTTGGGGAGTTTATAAGGGGCCAATTCACAACCATATACCTTGATTTCTGTTTAATTTTGCTACAAATACCAATCCCCGGTCTTTCCTTGGTCTGACAAATGCAAAATTCTCTTGATTTCCTCACTGATTCTGAGTCGTACTACATTGTTCAGAATGTTCATGGCTTGATGAACAAAATCTTCAATAAATTGCTTATAGGTGAATTCTTATTGTTCTCTCATGACCAATGAGGTCCAAAAGATTATTGGTTTCTGGTTCCCTACATCATTAAGCTTCTACAATGCAAAACTGAATTTGTTTTCTTGATAATAGATGAACATATAAATGAAAATAAAGGTGTAATTGAACACCTGTTCTGTAGGAAATTTTATGAACTGTTCATGGACACTATCATCCAAGAATTGACTGAAGTTGAACACCAAGGAGGGCTTGTTGTTTGTGGAAAATATGGGGAGGAATCCTAAAATGGGCTCATCTACCCACTGATCAGAATAATAGCCTAAAATCTAAGAAGTCATGGAAATAATTCTCTTAACATGATCAGGGAAAATGTAATAAGGATATAGAGGATTCTTTTTGGGTAGTTGGGCATAATCTCAAAAATTATGGCTCTGGTGGCAGAGTCCAGCTTTTGATAAAGCTGGGTGAGGGCTTCTAGGGAGAAAGGGGCAACATTTTCCATAGTGGGGCCAACATCATTGTGTCAATGGATTAATATATTATTGTGAAAAGAATGTCACTTATAGGTGCAACGATGGCTCTTTAGGCAGGGACATAGCATGCATGACATCTCCTGGTAGATTTTGGGGCTTGGAATGTCAAGGGGAAAATATAATGGGGGAGGTTGGACTCCTAGAGCCCAATTTCATCAGTTTTGTTTGTGTGTTTATCCTCTAACCAACAATACAATTCCAGAAAATTATAGTCACACTCAGCTTCGTTAATCCTGTAATCTCTATTGGCCAAAGGGATATGATCTAAATCTAAAGAAGGAGGAATTAAAGGATTAATGGGTTTATCTTGAGTCTTAGACTTTGGAGGCATGACTGCAAAAATCTGAGAACGTGATGAATTTTCAAAGGAGCTTACCGAGCACAGTAGAATAAGGAACTATCAGGTGACAAGGAAAAGGGAATTATTAGTTTTATATCATGATCTGGTGGCAAACTTTCTCTAAGAGATATTGTTGTGTAGAACTTGCAATAACAGAAAAAATAGGGGCGAAAAGAGATGAGAATGACAGGTTGAGAGGATTTAAAAAACTGAGAATACTCTTGTTAGAATGGCGTGGGACCATTAGTTTTTTGAATGGTTACTTGGGATAAATCACATTTAATGGAGAATGACCGTTTTGGTCGGGAAAATAATTAATTGGTTCAACGGTTATGCAATGTGGCGAATAGAGAGTGGTGGAGGAATCGTGGTGGGGCATGGTGGAGCAGATGAAGGAAAGGTGGTTTCCGGAGGGGGTAGAGGGTGGTTAACGGTTTTGGTGAGGGGGGTGTGAAATTACCAGGATGCGACACGTAAGGGATGGGTCCGGCTAGTGAAACAACTTTTCGGACCCCCCTCCCCCCCTGCTGGTGGTAAAGGCAGAATGGAGAGGTGGGGCCAAAAGTGGACGAGATTCGTTGATCAAAAGTGGGATCACATCCCGATGCCTTCAATGCTGCAGTACTTTAATCATAAGCGACAAAGAGACTTTGTCTTCTCGCACTTTTTAACCTTTGCTTCCCGATTTAGGATAAGGGAATATGAAACATATGAAAGGCTTTATTTCCATAATGCACATATTTACCCCTTTTTAACTTAGGATAAGGGATAAATGATGAAACATATAAAAGACTCTATCCCATTGTACATATTATGGACTTTTCATCATATCCTCAAAAATTAGGATAAAATTTACATAAGCAAATATGTACCAAATCACCTAATCTGCCTACCCTTAGCTAAACTAGCATTTATTTTTTTTCTAGGGTGCACTTAGACTAGAAAACCCATTTTATTTTCTTTTATATAGAATGAAAAGCTACCTAACCTATCCCTTATTTCTCTGATTGATCTATATTAAATAGTTGGATCCATGTCATTGTCTACCTAACTAGTGATTTACCTAGATTAAATTGTTGGGTAAGTCTTTATACTCTAACTTAATTTACATAAATTTAAAGGATTTTAATCATGATTACACTGTATGATCAAACTAAAGCTAGTGATTGTGGCATTTTGAACAAGCTACAAACAACTTTTATTTTTCAGTAATGAAGCAAAAACTATCTGTGAGTAGTGGCATTTAGACTTGCAACACTTTCAGTATTTTTGTTTGTTTGTTTTACTTCTCTTTCTTTTGGTGGGGTTCAATCTTTTCTTCTTTTTAAATCTTTTTTGTTTTTCTCTTTTTCTTATTATACCCTCTTTTCATTTTTTAATTATTTTTATTTTATTTGGAAATCATTGGCAGATTGACAAGTATTTAAAAAATAAGATTCAGGAGATATAATACTCAATTGCCTTGAGATTCTATAAATTATAGGAACCTAATAGTGGCTCTAGCTGGGGATGGCACTCTCCTTGTGAGGTGCCAAGAACATGTAATCAATAGCCTTGAGTGTTGTATTTAAATAATATCTACCTCTGATTTCTTTGTTGCAGTACTTATGGTAACTCATCAATAGAAGCTCAGGGCCTTCTTTTCGGGCTTCAACTTATGTTAATAGGTCACCCAATCCAAACAATAAAGACAATGATATTTACAATGACAAATGTTAGGAAAAATTCTATTGCTCAGAGAAATAGTGTTTGAGCAACCTGTCATTGACAGGTCCCCTAGGTAATTATGTCCCATCTAAATTCTTCATAAAAAAGGCATTATTCCCTCTGAAAGCATAAATGACATAAGGTCTCATCCATAAGTTGTCAAATTTTCCATGCTTCCCTTTGTCTTCTCTTCTCGAATCCCACTTTAAAACTTTATCACCCAAGGTAAAATCATATGCTTTTGTCCTTCTGTCAAAACATTTTTTTGATATTCTCATGGATGCCCCGAGCCTTGTTATAAACTTCTTCCTTGGATTGCTACAACTGGATTGTCTGATCAATTCTCCTTTGATTGTCATTTGGCTCAACCTGCAATTATTGAATTAACTTCATGATTGGAACTCCCAAAGAGGATGGAAAAACAACATCCATTCCATAAACCAATTGGTATGGTGACATGCCAATTGATTTCTTTGTGGTGAGCCTATCAGCCCAAAGTGCATTTATCAGCTTGTTGTGCCATGACTTTTTGTTGTCTGCTAACAATTTCTTAATAATATTTACTAGACTTTTATTTGAAGATTCAACCAACCCATTACCCTATGGGTAATAAGAAATTGAATTCCCCAAAGTGATACGGTATTTGTTGCAAAAATATATCATTTTTTAGATCTAAAGGCTGTACCATTGTCTGTAATATGCTTGTTTGGGCAACCAAATCTAGACATGATATTAGTTTCTAAGAATTTAATGATAACAACATTTGTGGCTAGTCTAGAAGGAGTGGCCTCAATCCATTTGGTGAAGTAGTCAGTAGTAGTAAGGATCCATTTATGTTGAGAAGAGGATGGAGGATGGATTTCTCCAATGAAATCTAATCCCCACTGTTGGAAAGGACTTTCAACAGATATGGGCTTCAAAGGTAGAGGCAAAAGCTTTCTTTTTCCCTCAAAGATTTGACACTTGTGGCAAGAGGTTACCTTTTTATGAACATCTGGGAAAAGTGTAGGCTAGTAAAAACCATCTCTAAGGATCTTATTGGCAGTGGTTTTCCAATACAAATGGCCACCACAGTCACCTCATGGAAATCCTGCATTTTTTTTTATGCATCATCTCTCAATAAACACTTTAGTAGAATACCGCCAACATCTTTCCAATATAAAACATTTTCTATGATGCAAAATTTAATTTCTTTTAGCTTTAGAAATCTAACCTTTGTTTTTGTTAGACCAAGAGGAGCATTTAAATTAGATAAAACATAAATAAGGTCTACATACAGGATGAGGTCATGAAAGTCTTATCTAGTTGTGCAGTGGCATGTTCCTCTTGATCATCTAATTCAGCTACAAAGTTGATATCTAAAGCATTAAAATTAGATTCAACCATTAATTTGGATAATCCTTGTCCTTTGATGAGCTTGGTTGGCTTGATTTCCATATCATATTCCATAATGATGGCAATCCATTTGCCTCTTTTTCCATCTAGTCCATTTTGTGTCAAAATATCTTTAACTACAACATTTGGTACATAAGCAATTATATGAGAATGAAGAATATATACTCTGAAATCTTTAATTTCTTTTATCAGTGCAAAAGCATGTTTCTCCATTATATTATACTTGAGTGCAGAATCCCTCAGGGCCTTGCTAAAGAAAGAAATAGGTTGTTCATATCCATCATCATTTTTCTGCAAAAGGAAAACTGCAATAGTATGTTCAAAAGCAAAGGAAAAAACTATAAAATCCTTAGTAAAATCTGGACTAATAAGGACTGGTGCCTTTGTTAATGATTGTTTAACCTGGTCGAATGATTGACTATATTCAAGGTTCCACTTGATTTCATAATCTTGTTTTAGGAAGTTTGTGATGTTTTTGAGAAGTTTTGCAATGTTAGGCATAAATCTTCTCAAGAAGTTTATTCTCCCAATAAATGACTTAAGTTCTTTAATATTTCTTGGGTGATTTATTTTCAGAATAACTTCAATCTTCTTAGGACCAATTTTGATACCTTCCTTAGATATGATATGACCAAGAAGTTTTCCCTCTTCAAGGCCAAACATTGTTTTCTTAGGATTTAGTGAAATCCCAAACCTTCTACATTTTTCAAAAACTCTTCTCAGGTGCATCAAATGTTCTTCATCAGATTTAGAATATACAGTTATGTCATCTAGATAGATCACAATAAATCTTCCAATTTCATCAGCAAAATCAATATCCATTGCTCTTTGAAATGTGGCTCCAACATTCATTAATCCAAAAGGCATCTTCACATACATGAAGGTACCCCATGGAGTGGTAAAGGTTGTTTTGTCCTGATCCTCTGGATGAACTAAGACCTGATTATAACCTAAGAATCCATGTAATAAGGAAATCCTAGAAGATCCAACTACCTTTTGCAGAATATGATCCATTTTAGGTAAGGGATAGTTGTCTTTTAGGGAAACTTTGTTTAGGTTTCTGAAATCTATACACAATCTGATTTCACCTGTTTTCTTCCTAGTTGGCACAATATTGGAAACCCATTTAGAGTACCTAAGAGGAACTATGATTTTAGAATCATACATTCTTTTGATTTCCTTCTCAATTAAAGGCATCAGAACCAGATTTATTCTACGAAGTTTTTGTTTAAAGGGTTTCTGATCTTCTTTAATTGGAATTTTGTGTTGTATGATTTCTGTATCATATGTTTTAAGATCTTCATAGCTCCAGGAAAAAACATCACTAAATTCCTTGAATAAAGAAATATATTTTTGTTTTTCAGCTGCTCAGATTGATTTAGATAGTTTTATGATTTTTGGGTCTTTTTTAGTACCTAAATTACAATCATCAACTATTGTTCCTGAGGGCTAAATCTTAGGCTTTTAGCCACATCATTGAAATCAAATAATTCTTGTAATGGAATTATACCTCTAGGAAAAAAATTATCTTTAAGCTGGATTGTTTCAAATTCTTCTTTTTCAGGGTCTATTTCAAGCAATTCTAGTTTATTTACAACTTTATCTATGGGTGTATTTACATCTAAATTATCTAACTGCCTTTCTAGATTAGAGTGTACAACAATTTGAGTATATACTTCAGATTCCAAATCAATACTATCATCTTGAAATTCATCTATTGATTGTTGAAAAATTTCAATCTGTTTATCATTCCCAAACACCTGCCAATAATTCATGTTATTAGGTACAGATGGTCGGTGTTTTACCGCCAAGACATATTCTTGATTAGGATAAGGCATTTTACAAGAGCTGGCTAAAAAAGCCAGATTGTTTGGAATGATATTTTTCTTTCTAGGAATTGCAGAAAGGTCATATTCAAGAAAATTCTCTAGAAATTCAAGCACATCATTTTTGTATGCTCTCATCCTAGGATGTTTGGCTGAATATTCTCCTTTAATTTGTTTGATAATTAATTCAGCATCCCCTTGAATGGAGATTCTTTTAGCACCTAACTTTTTTAACAACTACAATCCTAAAATAAGGGCTTCATACTCTGCTATGTTATTAGTACATTGAAAATTAAGCCTGTATGAGTGACCCTCAACATGATTATTTCTTGTGTTTACTACCCAAATTCTTGCTCCAGAACCATCTTTACTACAGGAACCATCAAAACTCATGTTCCAAAGAGGTTCAGGAGGAGTATTCAATTTTGTTATTTGTGATTGGGTTGGGTCTGTTTTAGAAATTTTAGTTTCAGCATTGATCACTTGAGTGTTGATATCCCCATCATTGTAAAGAATGAAAGAATCCAAATCTGAGTGAACAGAATAAAGAGGATAGTTATGAGGTTTCTCTTGGCTACTCACCATGAATTTCATCAAGGTTTCCCTATATAATCTTCTTTGTTGCCCAAAAACTGGTATGGTAGCAAATGTCATATCCATTTGTAGGGTTCCTTGTAATTTTTCTCCCCATGACCGTGACAACAACATGCCATACTTAGGGGGAATATTTGCAACCACTATATCCATTACAAGACTTTTGGCTGGGATTTGTCCTAAAGTAACACACATGTCTTTGATGATACCTAGACATATTACTTTACTAGAATCAAAGGAGTATAAGTATTTATAAGATCTGGTAATGTCAAGTCCTAATTTCTCCATAATAGCTTTAGGCCTTAAGTTGTGGGAGGCTCCTGAATCTAACATAGTGTTATGGAAGATTTTATCAGGGATATTCAGGCTCACATAGAATGGAGGAACACCCCCTTCCTATGGTTTTCCTTCAACTTCTGGTCCAAATAAGAGTTCAGGTTCGTCATCATTCAGATTTATAGAGTCAGTGTTTTCCCCTATGTTTAAAGCTTTCATTACTTAGGTTATGTACATGATTTTTCTCATTAACTCTATGAGAGGCATAGGGATTTTCAATTTATCTAGTTCATTCTCAATGTTGAATGACGTTTGGATCTTAATCAAGTTGGGAAGTTCAGATTGATCTATGATTTGTTCTGTCATAGGATCTTTTTGTTAACTGGTGGTTGGGATATCTGTTTGAGTAGTTTTAGAAACATTGTCAACTACCTTATTGACATGGATTTCTACCTTTTTCTTACCAGAATTGTCCACAGTTTTCTTAGGAAGACTATCTATGGTTTCCCTAGGTTCAATTTCAGATGACTTTTTAGCAAGATTATCTGAGTTTTCTGTGTTAAGAGTGTCTGAATTCTTTTTTCTCCTAAGGTTATACTGCATATGTACTTCAGAATCTAGTTCAACTTGGGCTAGGAGAAAAAGTTCCTGCTCCTCTTGAGTGAGCAAAATTGTTTCATTATCGTTTATCACCATTAGATTTATTTGATTATCATCCAAATCTTCAACAATATTCCCGTCATCATCTATGTAATTTTACTGAAAATGAGGCCAAAACTGCTAGTTTGGACCCTTTTGTTCTCTTTGTTTGATTTGGGGAACACTCCTTCTAAAGTTTTGGTTTCTATTTTGAGGAGCATTTTGGTTCAAACTCTCTTACTTGAGTTTGGTCATTGATGTTTACTCTTTGCATCATCCGATTCACTACTCTCACCAGGTTATCAATTTTATGATCAACAACAAAAGTAGAAGGTTCTTCTTTTATGGTAACTCTGCGTTCAGATTTCAGTTTGGCCTTCTTGGCTAGGATGTTTGCTTCAACTTTAATAGCATTTGCTTGCATTTCTTCCAATGTTGTTGGGTCTCTCTCTCTAAGTTGATATTCCATGTCTACATCGAAACCATCTAGAAATTCAATTAGAGCCAGGCTAGGGGAGGGCTTGATGTCTTGTGGAATGACATTATAAACAGTATTAAAATGTTCACAGTATTATTCCACATTTTCATTTGGTTTTCTTTTCAGTCGTTTATATTCATTTAGGAGTTGAAGTGGATTTTTCTTGATCTCCCATCTAGATAAGAAAATTTGATGGAAAGTATCAAGGTTGGCTATACTTTCTGTAGGTAAACTCCTAAACCATTTTTTGATATCACCTCCTAAACTTTGGGAAAACAATCTCATTTTAACATCGTCTTCATCTACTTCTTGAAGGTCAAACACATCATTCATCCTATCCACATGTTGTTGAGCAGTATAAGCACCAGTGTTATCAAAGGTCACAATTTTAGATTGGTAATCTCCAGGCATAGCATTTAGATGGTCTAGTAACACCAAAGGTGCATACATAGCTAGAATAACTAGTCTGGAAGGTTGATTGGAAGATGGACCTGATGTAGGTGTAGTTGTGATAACTACAAGGATAGTAGGAATAAAAGTTTGAGATATCACAGGTGAGGAAGTTGAAACTATGGAATGAGTAGGATTGGGAGGTTGTAGATGAACAAAATGGGAAGATTGACTAGACAAAGAGGCTGCTGCAACTGCTAAAGTAGAAAATTCAATAGATTGTTGAATATAAGCTTCTTCAATAGCTTGGTCCAAAACTAAAACTAGATCTTGTAATTTGTCAAATTGCTGTAGCGATTCAAGATATGGATATATTTCAATAAGATAGGTTTGGGGTATATATGGTTGCAGTAGAGCTTTATCAATGACAGTTTGATCTACAAAAGCCTCATATTTTGATCTAAACAAACTATTAGGCCTTGATAAAGGACTATTCTCAGGAAGAGAATTAAATCTATTCAAAGGACTATTACTACCTTGAATCTTTGTAAAAATTCTCTTTCTCACCAATTTTTCTGGATTATCTACAAATTCAGCAGTATTAGGATCAGGGTGAGCTCTAGTGAAAATTATTTTGGGAGCCAGGTCTATTAAAAATCATTACACAAATAAAAATCAAATCAATGACACACTGGAATATTTACAAACTAACAACCTCAGATCAAGTATTTCATAATGATATAATAGTTTGTTTATTGAGATACTATTCAAAAACTAAGGAATAGTAATGTTTTGTATTAAAAGGTATTCTTCCCTAGTATGGTCGTCACTATGTTGTTGTTCTGTATTTTTGAGGTTGAGGGAGTAAACACATTGGACAGTACCAAAACCACTTTGGAAGTTGGGATCTAGCCCTACTACCTCTAGAGAGGGATCTCTTTGTTTAATTTAGCTTTGTTTTTTATGTCAATTTTAGGCTAGTTATGACTGTACTTGTTTGTTTTGTTTCAAAGGTTTGGTTGATTTGAGTGTTATAATTCCATTGGGCTATGGAGTCTATAAACTAAACTAAAGTTTTGCATAAATTTTTAGGGGAGTTCTCATAGGGCAAGCTTGGTTTCACTAAGTGGATATTTTTAGAAATTAAATGAATTGTGGAATAGCAGAAGTGTAAGGTTCAGTAGAAACCAAGGAGAAATTAAGAATTCCTTGATCTGACTTTAGTGGAAAACATTAAAATTATCAACATCCAAAATAGGGTGTTGTCAGTAACAAATCCTATTTTTCACCGTTTTGTTGATTAATTCAGATTTTTAGAATATCAGAGAAAGAAAAAACAATGTTTAAACAAATAGATAGAAGAGACACATCACCATTTAGTACATCAGATGAATCTTATGAAAGGTCCTTGTATTATCGATGCTCCAGTACTTGAAAATTTAAAATATGCAGAAGGAAATTACATTCAGAAATAAACCCTTAATACTTCAAAAAATGAAGTATTTATAATGAAAATTACAAAAAATCCTTTACAAAAATCGTTGTCAAACTGACAGTGTATTATTAGCCTAATTAGAAAAAATATGATCTAATTATGGTAGACAAATAGGCCACATAGGCAACTAAAAGGAAAGGTGGCCCTGTTTTGAAGGTTTCGGTTGCTGAGTCAACCCCAAACAATGCTGCGATGATAAACTGGCCTGTCATGCTGGCGATTGTTTTATTGTCGATAAATTATCCTTTAATCCAATAAATCAACCAATTCTTCCCATCTCTTTTCATCTGGTATTGTCAGCTTTGTTACCCTGTGGTAGATTTCACTACCTCTGTGTATTTGGCAAAGGTTGGCTTCACAGTAAAAATGTGTTTTACTTCATTCTGTGCATATAAATCATTAGCCATGTTTCCAAAAAGGCCTTTTCTATCATGCTACCCTTAAGATCAATGACCTTGATGCTACTTCTAGCTACTTCTTTCATCTTCAAGATATAATCTTCCTGAGTGATTAATTTGTCATTTATAACATAAATGCTTGGCAGTCCTTTCTAGATCAATACTTCAATTCTATTTGTGAACCTTTTTTATTTGTAGCTCCAAGGTTTCACACCTTTCTTCCAACTGATCAATGAGATTTCTCTTTGTCAAGACTTTCTTGACTTCCAAAATAGTAGTAGTCCTGTCAGTGATCCCTACTTCTTCCATCTCATACTTGGACTTAGAGTTCAAGAACTTGATTATGTTAGAGGCTTCTATAGGCATTTCTCCTAGTTTTTCTCTTCCCTGCACAATAGTTTCAGTAGCCTTTTCTATCATCTCTTTCTGTACAAATATGATTTGGATAGAAGGCCAAATCACATTCATGGATTCTAGTATGTTCATCCAAATGGTTTCCTTGGCTTGGGCCAAGGTCTGACCAATTGAGGTATCTCTCTCTACCCGCTGCAAATTTTCCAATAGTCTTTGGGATTTATGTATTTCAGTAACCTGAGCTGCTTCTACTTTGGCTTTTTTCACTTCCAAATCTTTGAGTTGACCCTACAAAGTCTTAATCTCATTTGACTGGAGTGACATGTTTTGTAGTGCTTGTGTTACCTGTTCAATACTTGCAGTCTGAGTGGAAGAAGTGGATGCAGTGGTTGTCCCTATTGATGGAAGTTGAGAAATAGGTATGGCATCCAGGGGGCAATAACCATCTTCAAACTGTCTTCCTTCTCCTTTATTAGTTTCTCTATCTCTGCCTCCATCTACCTAATCTTTATATTATGTTGCATGATCAATTTCATCATATCTTCTTTCATGCTTCACCTTCTTCAATATCATTGGTCATTGGATCTTCTGTGGTTGGCAGCCTGAGCTGCTTTCTTAAGGCTACAATGTCCAAGTTCTTCTTTTTGATAATATCCTCAACATCATTGACATCTTTGGGATAATATCCTATTTTAATCCCCAAGTCTTCCAAAGACTTAATTTTGTTATCCTTTGCCAAGGAGGAGAATTTCTCCATCTTTAACTGTGACTGGATATTTGCAAAAGAAACCTGCAATTTAGAAAGTGACATAGCAGTGTTAGTTAAAGTGGAGGATATCATTTCACCAGTTTTCTTGTGCATCTCCATTTGTTCAATGGGATGTATGTCCTTTGTGATGAATTCAAAAGTAGTTCTCTTGTACTCTGTTGTTGATTCTGGCTGTGGAATTTGGGCCTCAAGAAAGGCCATTTGCATTTTTCCGTGCTCTGTGTCAAAGAAAGACATCAACCAACTTTGTGAGCTAGAGGTTTGCTTCTAGAATTGGTCATTAGTGCTATTTTTTAGAATTTCATTTATGAGATTTATCTCCCTATACCTATAAAAAATTGTCTTCTCTTTTTCTGTTTGGAAATTCTGTGATTGTAGCTCAGTTTCCTTGTGACCTTGTGAAGATGAAGGCTTAGTAGAGATGTTATTAATTTGGTAGTTATAGGTGGTGAATATGTGATGATGATGGATGTCTTCTCTTTAGCTTCTTTGTCCAATTCTACTATGGGAGTTACCTTTTCTCTCTTCCTATAGTTGATTCTGAATTCTTTAGCTTCACTCCCAGTTGTAGATGATGATCCTTCCTCCCTCTATCTTTTGCTTGATTTTTCCTGAGGAATATCAGTCTGCAAACTAGAAGTAGAAACAAGCCGTTCTTCAGCTTCCTGCAAGGTATTTTCTGTCCACTCCATCTGATTGGCATACTGCTCTACGTTTGGCCCTGAAGTATGAATGTAAGGAGTTTTTTTGTTCTCCACTTCGAGCTTTGAAATAATGCCACAGACGTCATAAGACCGTGTAAAGCTCAGACTAAACTTCATTTATTTAAGAATTCTATCTACCTCTTCACCTACTGTCCTTGTGTTACACACAAATGGGACCACTTATGTCTTTATTCTGAATTGTGCCTTCTTCTTGGCCACTACAAAGTGGATGTCATCTAAATTTCGCATCTGTGTTATATATTCCAGGGAAAAAATCCTCATTGGGAGGTATTTGGGGAGTTTATAGGGGGGAAATTCACAACCATATACCCTGATTTCTATGTAATTTTGGTACAAATTCCAATCCTCAGTTTTTCCTTGGTCTGGAAAATGAAAAATTCTCTTGATTTCCTCACTGATTTTGGGTTGTACTGCATTGTTCAGAATTTTCATGGCTGGATGAAAAAAATCTTCAATAAATTGCTTGTAGGTGAGTTCTTGTTGTTCTCTCATGACCAATGAGGCCCAAAAGATTATTGGCTGCTGGTTCCCTGCATCATCAAGCTTCTTCAACGCAAAACTAAATTTGTCTTCCTGATAATAGAGGAACATATAAATCAAAATAGAGGCGTAATTGAACACCTGCTTTGTAGGAAAATTTATGAATTGTTCATGGATACTATCAGCCAAGAATTAACTGAAGTTGAACACTAAGGAGGGCTTGCTATCTGTGGAAAATATGGAGAGGAATCCTAAAATGGGCTCATCTACCTACTAATAAGAATAATAACCTAAAATGTAAGAAATCATGGAAATAATATGCTTGTCCTGATCAGGGAAAATGGAAGAAGGATATGGAGGATTCTTTTTGGGTAATTGGGCATTCTCTAGCAAGAAAATCTCAAAAATTTTGGCTCTGGTGGCAAAGTCCAGCTTTTGATAAAGCTGGGTGAGGGATTCTAGGGAGAAAGGGGCAGCATTTTCCACAGTGGGGGCTAGCATCATTTGGTCAATGGATTGGGCTATAATTGTGAAAAGAATGTCACCTGTAGGGGAAATGATGGCTCTTTGGGCAGGGACATAGCATGCTTGACGTATCTTGGTAAATTCTGGGGCTTGGACTGTCAAGGGGAAAATATAATGAGGGATGTTGGACTCCCATAGCCCAATTTCATTAGTTTTGTCTATGTGTTTATCCTCTAACCATCAATACAATTCTAGAAAATCACAGTCACATTGGGCATCGTTAATCCTGTAATCTCTATCAGCCAAAGGGGTATGATCTAAATCTAGAGGAGGAATTAAAGGATTGATGGGTTTATCTTGAGTCTTAGTCTTTGGAGGCATGACTGCGAAAATTTGAGAACATGATGAATTTGCAGAGGGGATTACCGAGCACAGTAGAATAAGGAACTATCAGCTCTATATCGTGATCTGACCATGGAATTTCTCTGAGAGAGATTGTTGTGCAGAATTTGCAATAACAGAAAAAACAAGAGCTAAAAGGGATGAGAATGATGGGTTGAGAGGCTTTTAAGCACTGAGAATAGTCCTGTTAAGAATGGTGTGGGAACATTAGTTTTTTGAATGGTTACCTGGGAGAAATCACATTTTATGGAGAATGGTCATTTTGGTCATGAAAACATTTAATTGGTTCAACGGTTATGCAAAGAGGTGAATAGAGAGTGATGGAGGAATCATGGTGGGGTGTGTTGGAGTGGATGAGGGAAAGGTGGTTTACAGAGGGGGTAGAGGGCGGTTAACGGTTTTGGTGAGGGGGGGTGCGAAATCACAAAGATGCGACACATAAGGGATGGGGCTCGGCCAGTGGAATAGCTTTTCGGACCCCCCCCCCCAATGAACAGAATGGAGAGGGGGGGACGAATGTGGATGAGATCTGTTGATCAAAAGCGGGATCACATCCCAATGCCTTCAATGTTGCAATACTTTAATCATAAGTGACAAAGAGATTTTTTCCACTTGTGCTTTTTAACCTTTGCTTCCTAACTTAGGATAAGGGAATATGAAACATATGAAAGGATTTATTTCCATAATGCACATATTTCCCCTTTTGAGCTTAGGATAAGGGATAAATGATGAAACTTATAAAATACTTTATCCCATTGTACATATTATGGCCTTTTCATCATATCATCAAAACTTAGGATAAAATTTACATAAGCAAATATTTACCAAATCACCTAATCTTCCTACCCTTGGCTAAACTAGCATTTTTATTTTTGTTTCTAAGGTGCACTTAGACTAGCAAACCCATTTTATTTTCTTTTATACAGAATGAAAATCTACCTAACCTATCCCTTATTTCTCCTATTGATCTAGATTAAATAGTTGGATCAATATCATTTTCTACCTAACTAGTGATTTACCCAGATTAAACTATTGGGTAGGTCTTTATTCTCTAACATAATTTAAAAAAATTTAAAGGAGTTTAATCATGATTACACTATATGATCAAACTAAAACTAGTGATTGTGGCATTTTGAACAAGTTGCACACAAATTTTATCAGTAATGAAGCAAAAACTATCTATATGTAGTGGCATTTAGACTTGCAACACTTTTAGTATTATTCTTTTTGTTTTTTTAACTTTTCTTTCTTTTGGTGGGGTTCAATCTTTTCTTCTTTTTCAATCTTTTTTGTTTTTCTCTTTTTCTTATTTATACCCTCTTTTCATTTTTTAATTATTTTTCTTTTATTTTGAAATCATTGGCAGATTGACAGGTATTTACAAAATAAAATTTCTGAGATATAATACTCAATTACCTTGAGATCCTATAGATTATAGGACCCTAATAGGTGCTAGAAATCCTCTAAGGAACAAGCTCCTATAGACTCCCTCCAAGTCTTGATTTCCTTCACGGAAATCCTCCAGCCAAATGTCGAATCACTCCTCTCCAATCCTCCTTTGTTGCAGCAACTTGGATCTAGATTTCTTTGGCTAAAATTTTTTCAAGGCAGTGACTCCCTCTACCTCATCTCTGTCTCCACAAACACTCTTCTACACCAATAGCACCAACGTCCAACCAACTCCTCAGATCGAATCTTCTCTTCTCCCTCAGCCCCGATAATTAAGAATCTGATCTCCTCTGGCTCTGTGTAATCACTACATGAGATAGATCATCTCCTCTTGGCCACTATGTCACTCTTTCCTGGCCCGAAAATATGATGTGGCTCTGCGTGAGCCTGATTTTCCCCTCTATGCTTCTGCGTTGGCCTAGATAGCTAATGTAGTTACTGCGTGGGCTCCTCCTAGCTACTGTGTCACCCTCATTTGGCTCAGAATGCTTACGCAAGCACTACGTGAGTCTCTACGTCACCTCATTTTCACTATGTCACTCTCCCTCTACGTCTCTGGCTTTGGAACAACATTGTCACTCGAGACAACTGCCTCTTTGTAGCAAGTTCTTTGGATCTCCCGACTGGTGTCTTCAGTCTCCTATGATCTACAATCCTCGAATACCATGTGAAAATTTCTGAATCTACACATAAGAAATCCTACTGCAATCATTGGTTTATCATCTCCTACTTGTTTTTACATTCAACAATTTATTTAATTATTTAAATAGCGATGAAAACACTATTGCAGACTACAGATACATACAAATCATGAACTACAATAGAACGAGACAAATACACAAGGGACCTCGTTATTTTTGGACAATTGTCCCTAGAAAAACCCAATGCAGGAAAATAGGTGCAACATATAGAGAGTTTGTATTACTAAGCATATTTCTAAATACAACCAGGGTTCCAAATATGGCTCACCCAACAGAGAATAAACATAGCCAACACTTGGATGAACAAACCCCACAGGTGACTTTGTTGTTCCCAATGCTGAGCAACGATGGCTGCTCCAAGCTCTACGTTGGAACTGTGTCACCTCCTCTAGGAGATTCTCACTACATCACTGTGACACTACATCACCAAGACCCCTTAGCCTCCACTACGTCACTGCATCACTGTGTGACTGCGACACTGCGTCACTGCATCATTGTGACACTGTGTCAAAGCTCTCCCTTTGCAATGTCTCTCCTGGTGCTACTCTGCCTCTCTACTATATATTCTTGGCCTTGGACTGAGGTCCCTCTGCTGAAATTCCCCTCTCACTGCAGATCAGATCACCTATTCGATTTTCTTTGAAAACGACACCCTAGAAAAATCGAACTAACTGATCTCTCAAGTGTATCTCCAACTGACCTTCAAGCCTCCTCCTATACTTTTATTGTTGATGAATTGACATCTGAGATTAGGTCCCTAATCAATGGCTAAGATTAAAACAGATTTAATCCTCATCACTTAGAAGTTTCTCACCCATATTCTTATTAATACCCATTAATATTTTTATTTTCCTAAGTTTAGACTTAGGAACCCAGTAAAAATATTAATTATTTTAATAACTCCTCATCCAGGTGAATTTCTCCAAACAATTTCTGGGATCTAGAGATCTCATGCGTTCTAGCCCCTCCACAAAATTTCGAACCTAGAGCACATTCGATGCTACCCAAAATCAACAGAATGGACAGGCCACCATACAAATGTGTTTATGGTGACAATGCAAACATGGAAGTAGCTGCAACATTGGTTGTCTTGGTCATAATGGCAGATGCGGGCTGAGAAACCATAATAGACTTAGTCATGGTTAAATTTCCAAAGAGGATTTCCGAGGGAAACTCAAGGGTGAGTTGAAAAGAAGAGAACCAAACAAATGAGCTTGTGTCGGAGTATGGGGAGGAGGGAATTGATAGAGATGAATCCATCATAAATGAAGAGGAGAATACTAGTGAATTCCCCAAATATAGTGGTTAGATCTAGAACAACAGAAGACAAAAATCATGAAGTTTTCCTTAGGGAAATTAGAGTATGGGAAAGGAGCGTACCTAGAATCTGTAGCAAGATTTGCTTTCCTCCTCACTTGTAAGAGCTAATTGTAGCTCCAAGTGCTATAATTAGAACCTGCACGCATGAATAAAACAAGAAAATGATCCACAACATCCACCTAGCATAATATAATATCTCTATTCAATGAATCAACATCGCAT
Source organism: Pinus tabuliformis (assembly GCA_031772625.1). NCBI lineage: Eukaryota > Viridiplantae > Streptophyta > Pinopsida > Pinales > Pinaceae > Pinus > Pinus tabuliformis. The sequence goes on along the minus strand of CM062805.1, from coordinate 245,642,412 downwards.
TGAAATACATGAGTGTAAACATAAAAAAACAAATATAGGAAAACAAGATACTCTTTGTATTGACAAATATAAGAGAGTGTTTACAACCATAAATAGTGTTATATTCTTTCCACGACTACCCCACACATCGGGGGGGATAGTGGAGCCACATTCAATATGACGAGAAAATGAGAATTCTTCAATGACCTTGAGGAGAAGGACCTTTAGATGCACATCGAAATGGGAGATGATGGAAGGTATAGTGCTACTGGTATTGGTAAAGTTACTTTTCATAAGGAGTCTAGGTCCCCTCTCAAATTAAAAGATGTAATGTATGTTTCGGATCTAAAGAAGAATCTCATTTCAATTGGTATGTTGGAATACTATGGCTATGATGTGATATTTAGAAAAGGAAATGATTTCCTTAGACACATCATCATAGGACAGGCAAAGTGGATTAGGGTTTGGGTGAAGAACCTCTGCAAATTTGATGTAGAATATTGTGCAACATTGAGCACAAAAGCAGAGAAGGAGCAAAGCTGAGACATCAGTGAGTTATGGCATAGAATATTGGGTCATTTTCATGATGGATCCTTGAATATAATGCAACATATTTATATAGGACTTTCAAGGGTGCATTGGAGCAGAGAGATACATGAAAATGGTGTACATTGGGGAAGTACACGAAATCCACCAATGAGTGGGATAGTAAAGTGAAAGAAGTCCTTGAAAGAGTTCACTCAGATGTGCATGGACCTTTCTTGACAACCTCCATGACCAAGCACAAGTATTATGTGATATTTGTAGATGATTTCTCACAAAAGTGTTGGATCTTCTTCATGTAGAAGAAAGACCAAATATTCTCCAAATTTGTTGAATTTAAAGCACTTGTTGAGAAAGAGACTGGTAGGAAAGTGAAGGCTCTCTATAACGACAATGGTGGATAATATGTATTGAATGAATTTAAGAGCCTTTGTGCAAAAGAAGGCATTCGACGAGAGTTTCATTGGTGGGATGTTGCATGATTATTGGTTATCGTTTCACATTTGGAATGAAGCATGCAACATATTTTTTATTTGCAAAACAAGAGTCCTCACAAGATTCTTGACATGAGTAGAATAGAGGAATATTTTTCAGGGAAGAAACTAGATGTGTCACACTTCACGATATTTGGATCATAATCTTACTATCATGTTTCCTAGGATGTAAGGAAAACTCTAGAGCCTTGTTGTAGTGGCTACAACCATCCTCCAAAAATTTTCCTTAGCTTTGTTTTGGAGCCTCCCTACCAACCATACTTAGCATCATGTATTGCAGTGCTTAGGTACTTATGCTTTCAGTTGAGTTTCTCTGGCATAACAACTTGTGTTCGCTAAATTGTTTATCTTTCACCCACTAGCTAACCTCCCATGACTTCATCTCAAACAGATTCTTGTGCTAACTTGGAAAACTGCGTAGCATTGGAGGGTAACCAACCTTGCTCTCGGAATTGCGTAGTGCATCCTGGCAGCCAACACAGCTCTTGAGAATTGCGCAGAGCAGACAAGTTACCTTCCCAAATAAAATTGCACATAGCATCCCATCATCGGGCTTGCTTTCAGAATTTGCATAGTTATGGCTGGCAGCACTGGCTTAAGTCCATAAGTTACGTAGAGCTTGAGGGGCAGCTAGAGCCACTCAGCCCAAAAATTGCACAGAAGTCATCCCAAGCCTTGCTGACTGTTGCATGTGCTCATAGGTTGACCGGTTCCCTCTAGGACTGTGCAATATTTCCTTGCATGCATGGGCATTTTTTCCGAAAAAGAAAAAAATAAAAAAACATCCCTAGATTTTAGTGATCTATTTTTAGCAATTGGGGCTTACATGCAAAATCCATTTTAGAAACTTCCCGCCAAGTGTCATTTATTCCTAGAATTGTGGCATGCACATCATAAGCCTTGATCTTGTCAAAACTATTTATTTGATGCCTCAAAGCTCAATATTCACTTTCGATATTGGATCTTTGGCATTCTGAACACATCTAGGAACCTTCGGCACATTCATTGCAAATTTTTCCAGGTAAGTCCACTTTTCATTTATTTTGCTGCTTTTCTGTCGCTTTTTACATTTTGGTTTGTGTGAATGTTGTTTGCTTGGTTTTATTTAATGCTTTCTTTCATTTCAATGCATGTTAGCTTGTAGAAGAGTCATTTCAAGTTTTGCATTACATTTCCTTGCTGTCACATGCATGACATTGTTTTTGCACTAATGGTTGCCGTTGTGGCGACCCGCTTCACACATTTCATTTTTTTCCCTTTTTACTTAATCCTTCACTGACTGTAATCACATGCATGCTCATTCACTCATGTATGCACCAACATTGCACATGTTTTCAATCCTTACTGATTTTCAGTCGTCCGTCAGTAGGTCTAAGTTGCCTTGGCCTAGACCTTGCCTTGCCCAGCTTGTACTGTGCATTTCTAGGATTGAAGGCCTTTCCTTTCTCCCAGGAATTACACAGAGCCTGCCTCAAACTAGCCTCCTAAGATTTTCTCTGCGCAGGTTTGAGACAGTGCCTTAGTTGGCCCCTGAGATTGCGCAATGCAATTTGTCAGGTAGCAGTCATGTTGACTGGAACTATGCATCCTTAACAGGCCAAGATAGACTATGACCTACGTAGTTTCAACAATCAATCAACTCACTAGAAGCCTAGACTGTGCTCTGCGCAGTTCCAGCAGTTAGTCTCCCAGCCTCTCCTAAAGAAAACTGCAAAATTTTCCTAGTTAGTCAATCAGGTGTGTTTCATGTTAGTCCTCAAGTTTCTTTTGGTTTTCAACTGAAATTTTTCTTGCCATGAGTGTTTCTCTATCTCTAGGTATCATAGGTGTTCATCATTCTCTTAGGAGTACATGTACAATGGCTTTCAAGAGAGCAGGGTCAAAGGACACCGTTGAGAGAACAACTGGAGATGTGGTTGAGAAAGTGTTTGTGAGCTTGCCCATCTATGAAGATAATAAGCTATTGATAGACAAGGAGATCGTGATCACATGGAAAGACATCAATGGCATTTTTTCAGGCACCTTTGAGGAAAATTGGAGGACCGCATAGTCTATGTCAACATACACAAGTTTGGCTTGTACTAGGTTGCATCTAGGTATCCTGAATTTCCATGCATGGACATGATCCACTGGATTGTTTCTCATACCGATCCAGAGACAATGGTACTGTTCAATGTCAGTGGAATAGAACCTGCTACCTTCAGGGTAGATAAATTTCAGGAGATGTATCACTTCCCGCTGTTGGTGAACAAAATGGATGCACTCATTCCCAGTCCGAACACTAGTGCAACCTCAAGAGACATCTTGAAGAGCTGGGTGAGAGAGCTGTCTAAGTTCAGGATGACACCCAACCAGGTATACAAGACAAAGACACTGCGGAAGGCTTTTCAGTTCTTGGTCATCTTCGCATGCCACTTGTATGGATAGGAGAGTACAAAAACCTTCCCACAGAGTTGGGTGATTTTGTTGGATCAAATGGTGAATGAAGGAAGACCTTTTAATTGGTATGACATGTTAGCTCTCTAGCTGAAGGGACAAGTAACAAATTCTCGTCATCTGCCCAAGGATCAACAAGCAAATATTTTCATGTCTGCCTACATTCTTGATGCAATATGTTCTCATCAACAGTTCCCTTGCTTGGGTTGGGCATGGAAACCTTCAGAAACCTCTCTGCACATCTATTGCAGGTTGTTCTCTGAGTGTAGCTTCTATGGAGTTATACTACAACTATCAAACCACTTCGTCACCCCAGTGTATAGGATGTTCTTTGAGCAGGATTCACCTTGCATGTCAGAGTAAAAGATGGAGGCATTGGTTAACATAACAGATTAGTATGCCTCACCCCTTGGCACCTTCATCCAGATGTTTAGCGTGGAGAAGGCTCCACATGCGTTACCAAATTTTTCCATGGACAAGCTGGTCATGCAAGAGGTTGCATACCACATCTCCATAGGGTTGTCAGTGAGACTGCACAGGAAGAAGAAGACACCTTGGCCCGCTCTTCCTTTGTAGATCGAGTTGTATGAGATCCTAAGTCTCAAGAATTTTGAGGTTGAGACAGAGGAATTCAAGAGGTTCACCTTTTTCACTAGAAGTTTCAATCCATATGACCCACATTTCTTAGTGAAGGAACACTATGCGAGAGTGTATCATCCTTGGATCCACGGGGCTTGTCATTGGCCTGAGGAAGACCCATGGAGATACTTCTATAACTCCTTAAGGCTAAATGAACCAGTCAGATTGGTTGTAGAATGGTTAGCAGTGCACAAGTTAGCAGCACTTGACAGGGCAACAACATTATTAGCAATAGAGAGAAACAAACCTGCTCATGACAAAGGAAAGAGGAAGATGGCTGATAGTGCAGAGGTGGAGAAAATCTACAAGTTCAAGGAAGATCCACTTTTAGTAAGAGAAGATTTGGAAATTGAAGGAAAGAAGTGACATTGCAACAGAAGGATTGTCCAAAGACAGAGGGAGAAACAAAAATTGGAGGAGGCAGAGAAGAAGTTGTAGGAGGTGAAGAAACAACTAAGGGAAGAATAAGAGTTGTGTGGAAGGGAGAAGGAAGTGCAACAGGAATAGGAACAAAAAGAAGCGCAATGTGTACACATTGATGAAACTCCACAAATATAGGTTATTAAATCATAAAAATTGGTAGATAGTAAACACGGTGAGTAGTCCCAGGAGCAGGACTTTGCTCAGGAGATTGAATAGATGTTGGAGCAGATGGACACGGATGTGGTTCAGTTGGAGCAGGATTAGGATATAAACCTCATGCCCAAGGACCCAGAGGCCACTCCACATGCTTCACTAGATATGGGAGCAGAGTAAGTCCCAACTGATTAAGGAGACACTGAATTGAGGACAATCCAGAAGTAGATGTGCACAACATATCCTTTGACGAGTCACAACACAGAGTTGTGCAGTCATGTAGAGTACCCACTTCGGATGTCCATGCATCTTCAAGAATGTGTGATTGTATTTGATGTGCGCATACATCCATCTGCATTGGCATATGCTACAAAGATATATGCCGAAGCCACCAACTCAAGTGTGAGATTCTTGATAGATGAGAACGAGCGCATGGTTAAGGAATTGCAAGCGTCCAAGCAAAGAGAAGAGAAAGCTACAACATCCGCAAGAGCAGAGTGGAGGAAAGTGATACTTGATGAAGTATTGTCTCTCTATATAGTCATGCAGATGATGAAATTCATGTTTGTCACTGTGCATAAATAAATTCTCCATCTTAATGGTTGGCAATAATGATGTGCTAGAAGAGCACACATCTTGACAAACATACACACTGCTTTCGATCACATGAAAATATGTATGATGAGGTACAAGGGAGCTCCATTGTACTTCACAAAGATGATGAAGCCAAAGGAAGTGGAGTTGAACGCATGCATCCGAAGTCAGATCTGGAACTATGAGGAACTCCCACAGTGCATCACCAAATTACAGGCTTCACATGCACAAGTGTTCAGGAGCATGGATTTCATTGTGTGCACGCATTCAATCCCATCCATTGGCACACTCACAGAGGTGAAATCAAAGAACCAAGTTTGACTAGAGATGGACATGTACTTCGAGTAGTTGATGTGCATATCCACTAGCGCAGGTTTGTAGATGAGCACAGACATTATGCACAAGTATGTCTTTGGTTCGGTTGCACTGAAGACCATGACGTGCTTGCTACATAACAAGTTGATAGAGGTTCCAGAGCAGTGTACCCAGATGCTACGGAGGCAAGAGTTTTATTTTAGAAGGATGTCACCACGGAGTATGCGAACACCATAACGGACTACCAAGATTGGCATTAGTTCGCCCCCAATGATCACCAAGAGGATGTCGATGAGTTAGTCTTCCCATAACCGTCTGAGTCTCAGTGATGTCTCGTATGGCTTACTCAAGCCCATTTTTGTCTCACATGGATACATGTGTAGATTGTATTGTAAACATGTTGTAAAGTGAAAGACCAAGTGTCAATAGTAGAATGTAAACAATCATGTGTAGCTGAAGAGTCATGAGGGTAGTTGAAGAGTCACAAAGGGGAATGTCAAGGGTCAACCCACCCTTTGCTATATATAGAACCTCATAATTCATTGTACAGGCTTTTGGGAGCCATAATTCTAATAGGTATAACTTAGAGAAAGCTTGGAGTGTATTGTAACGAGCCTTGGCTTCTCCATAGTGTAGAGCGAGTACATCTCTTTGGAGGAGTAGGTGACAGTGACTGTAATGTTCCACTATTGGGGCTAGTGGTTGTCATGGTTGTATGTATGATTGGATCTTTCACTCTTTTAATATAACAAAGCCAACATGTTTCATGCATGTATTGTTATTGTAGTTCAAATATTATGGTTACTCTAACAATGTATGTAGTTGTAACTTATGCATGTATGTATAGACTATTCCATATATGTTAGTATGAATATTATCGAAGCGTTTTGTTGGTTTAAATCATCACTTTGGATTGTCGACTATTCTGATTTCCACCTTGTGATGTCTTTCATCTCATGTGTTCTCTTTCAAGCTGTGTACTATTACAGGCTTCTAAGGGGCGTACTCCTCTCCCTTTCTGTGTGTTAGAACCTTTCCATGCATCTTCCCTGACTTGTTGCAAGGTCACACCCTTGCTTCCAACAAGGACATCTTACTTACTTTTGCACGCAACCATAGTAAGGGCAATATCATACTACCCACTACTGGGACTCCTACTCCAAACAGTCTGAGGCCTAGTTGGGACTTCTTACCAGGAAGATCCCTTGACATGTTGGTGGGTCCAACACCATCAACATCTCTAGTGCTAGAAGGAGGGCCATATGACAAGCTGAGTCCTCATGATCTGTTTTAAATCTTCTCACATCTATCAGGGAGTTTGTTACAGTTCACCCTCTCAAATGTTTTCTAATGGATATATCTTTGAAGTTGAGAGGGAGTTCTGGGATGAATTTTCACAAATAACGTATGATGGTGAAGGAAAAGTAGCATGGCCTGAGCACTTAGATGACTTCCATGCACTCATGGAGATCTTGGAATATCTTAATGAAACACAACCTTGTACGTTACTCACACACACACTACGTGACAACCCGTTGTTATGGTGTGACATGCTGCCTCACAACTCTATGCACTCATTCAAACATTTCAGTGATCAAATAGAATTTGTCTTTCACCATTTCGATCCTGAAGCACTTGATAAGAAAATGTTACAACAATGGAAGGCCCTGCATGAATCTGTAATGGAATTTTGGGATCACTTCCGTATTCTCTCTTTTGAAGCTCTGAATAGTAAGATGCCTTTCCAATATCTTTTTGAAAGATTCGAGTATGTTTGTATCAAATTGATCAATCCAAAAGTGAAAAAAAAAAATCTCAAACCCCTCTCAGCATACTTCGGTGATCGAGTTGTGTAATCTCAGGTGGACAAGGTTATTGTCACAAGTGACTGTCCGCCTTCCTCTCATTAAAAATCTCCAGCCGCGTACGGATATGTGGGAGAGCATGCACATAAGTCTGTTGAATTGTCACATCCTCCCACCCCCACTACTCTCAATTTCTGCGTAGATTTGGTTGGGAAGCCCATGGGTTATCATATGAACTTGTTACCTCAACCTCTGTCCCCCATTCTATTGATCTTCCATATTGTACTATCTTGTGTTATTTCATTCTGGACTCCACACTTGTTGTGAATGAGGATCAAGATATCGACGGAGTTGATGTTGCACAACCAACATGCACTGTCATTTACGATGAGTATGACTTGGAATATGAATATGAACCCTCAGTGAAGGATGACCTACTTATGTTCTTGCCTTCCTTCACTTTTTCTTGACATCTTCGGTGATTCTGTTATTTCTAATTTTCCTTGTGAAATATCCTCCCCGGATGCATCTACTTCTGATAATTCGCAGAATGCACTAGAGGTCAGTCCATCATTTGACAATGGAGAGGAAAAATCTTTCCTTGATAATCAACCTGATTTTGCATCTACTATTTTAGGAAATGCAGAGGGTGAAAATTCTTGCTTCTCATCTACCCCTCTGTATGATTCATCAGATCATGAGGATGTCGATGAACTCATTGATTTCTCTAATCATAACTGTCGTGATCTCTTTACTCCTATATTCGATCATGATGTTGATTCAACCGTTGTTGATCTTTCAAAGCCACCCATTTATGATGATCTATCTGTCGAATAAGTCTAACCACCACAGGTTGTCGAGGCACTTAGGACCTGAAGATTATGTCAGATCCTCGCAGTCCTGAGATTATTTTCACTTCTAATTAGGAAATTTTTGAACCACCCAAGGCTCCTCATCACTCATCTGTATGCATTGAAAATCAATCCAATACACAGATTTCACTTTCTCCACCTGAATGACATGATCCCATCGCTTATGCATTGGAGGAATCATAAATCACACTTGCAAATTGTAATTTGTCTCTCTTTCTCATGTTTGCTTGTCTGTCACAGTGAAAAGAGTGTGCATGTTTGTCACCTGCACACAGTGTGTCACAACACCATGTTAAATCTGCAAAATTCTTGTATTGTGCTTTCATTCTTTTCTTTTCTGTGGATATATTTAAACTCAAACTGTGTTGGTCTTCATTGTTATATCTTTCATGTTTGCTGGTTCACATGAGTATCCTTTTCGCGAACCATGCCTTCACCAACATGGGCCAACCAATGCACTGATGGCTACATTGGAAATATCACTTCACGTGATCAGGCCCATGCAACATTAGTTTAGGAGTAGGAGTAGTGTTTGCTTTGTGTCTTGTTTTCTTGCATGCATGTTTTCCTTTCTACTTTGTTTATTTGTTTTCTTGCTTGCTTTTCTTACTTGATTTGCTTTCGCATTTTCTTCTGCTCTTTGCTTTATTGTTTTGTTTGCTTGTTTACCTCCGTAGGTTAGTTCACATGAAGCGGAGTACGACTCTTAAGACAAGCAGGGTAAAGTAAAAGAGGACTTGTACAACTATCAACGCTTGGTTATCTGTTGTCTTCTCTCTTTATGTAGAACTTGTTGTATTCATTCAATGATACACCAATGGAAAATACATTTTGTTCGAAGTGAATCTTGGTGAAAACACAACACTTGCACTCTAACTAGTACCACCTACTCCAGTCTTTTTTTTTGGGTTGACCCTTGTCAGCTTAGTCAAGTAGAGTAAGGTGAGGGGTAAAACCTTAACAAGTATGTTAGAGGTATATATAACATACTTCTCTGAAGGAACAACCTCTTCTTCTCTCAATAAGTCGGGATGCCTCTTTCGCCTCTGAAATAAACAAGTGCTTATGCATAGTTCTTTAAAAATGAATAAGGCAAAAGAAGATAAAGGCTTCCTACGCAAAGAGGTGATGCAAGTAACTCTTTCAGGGTACTAACCAAGCTCGTTGGCAATGGAGTGATGCTTGTGTTCTTGTGTGACTCTGTTGAGGTACTGTCCAGGCCTGCTGGCAATGGTACAACACCAAAGATGAAACTTAAACTCTGATAGCTATATTACTTGTGCACCAATACACCCCTCATCATCAATCAAAAAAACAAATTTTACTTGGCTTGGAATGTGTGTTGACCGATCAAGAGAATTGCAGGTACTACATATTTCACTCAAGCTAGTGTGGAAATCACAATGATCAAAGAATCACACAATACTTCCGGAGGAGTTGGAATTTCTTTTCATGAAACAAGGTCCATTCAAAGAGCTGGAGTTCTACTAGTGTGTCACCAATGTTGTAGCGGATACAACTATCCTCCAAAAATTTTCCTTAGCTTTGTTTTGGAGCCTCCCTACCAACCATCCTCAGCAGCATGTCTTGCACTACCCAAGTACTTATGATTTGAGTTGAGTTTCTTTGGCATAACAACTTGTGTTCGCTAACTTGTTTGTATTTCACCTGCAAGATGACCTCCCATGACTTGGTTTCAAAACGACTCTTGTGCTGACTTGGAAAATTGCGCAGCACTGGAGGGGAACCAACCTTGCTCTCAGGAATTGCACAGTGTATCCTAGCAGCTATCACTACTATTGTGCAGAGGAGGCAGGCTGCCTTCCCCAAGAAAATTGCGCAGAGTAGCCCATCACTGGGCTTGCTCTCAGAATTTGCACAGTTTTGGCTAGAATACCTGGCTTCAGTCCATAAATTGCACAGAGCTTGACGAGCAGCCAGAGCCACTCAGCCCAGAAATTGCACATAAGTCATCCCAAGGCTTGTTGATCATTGCATGTGCTCACAGGTTGACCGGTTCCCTCTAGGATTGTGTAATCTTGCCTTGCATGCATGGGCAGTTTTTCCGAAAAAAGAAAAAAAAAGCCTAGAAACTGGATAGAAGTCATCCCAAGGCTTGTTGATCATTGCATGTGCTCACAGGTTGACCGATTCCCTCTAGGATTGTGCAATCTTTCCTTGCATACATGGGCAGTTTTTCCGAAAAAGAAAAAAAGAAAAAAGAAAAAATCATCCCTAGATTTTAGGGATCTATTTTTAGCAGCTGGGGGTTACATGCAAAATCCATTTTAGAAACCTCCCACCAAGTGTCTCTTTTTCCTAGAAATTGGCATGCGCGTCATAAGCCTCAATCTTGACAAAACTATTTATTCGATGCCTCAGAGGTCATTCTTCACTTTAGATATTGGAGCTTTGGCATTCTCAACACATCTAGGAACCTTCGACACACTCATCACAGCGTTTTTCCAGGCAAGTCTGCTTTTCATGTATTTTCCTACTTTTCTGTCACTTTTTACATTTAAGTTCGTGTGAATGTTGTTTTCTTGGTTTTGTTGAATACTTGTTGTCATTTCAATGCATGTTAGCTTGTAGAAGTGACATTTCAAGTTTTGCATTGCATTTTCTTGCTGTCGCATGCATGACATTGTTTCTGCACTAACGGTCGTCATTTGGGCGACTCACTTCACACACTTCATTGTTTTCCCTTTTTACTAAATCTTGAACTGACTGTAATCACATGCATGTTAATTCACTTATGTATGCACCAACTTTGCACATGCTTTTAGTCCTTATTGATTTTCAATATCCCGTCAGCATGTTTGAGAGGCCTTGGTCCGGACCTTGCCTTGCCTAGCTTGTACTACACATTTCAGGGATGGAAGGCCTTTCCTTACTCCCATGCATTGCATAGAGCCTGCCTCACACTGGCCTCCTAGGACATGATTTGCATAGTTTTGAGAGACAGTGCCTCAGTTGGCCCCCGAGATTGCGTAGTGTAATTTCCCAGGTAGCAATCATGCTGACTGAAACTGTGCATTGCGTAGTTCTAGTCCTTAGCAGGCTAAGCTAGACTGCGTTCTGCACAGTTTCGGAACTCAGTCAGCTCACTGGAATCCTAGACTGTGCCCTGCATAGTTCCAACAGTTAGTCTCCCAACCTCTTCTAGAGAAAACTACACAATTTTCCCAGTCAGTTAATCAGGTGTGTTGCATGTTAGTGCTCAAGTTGCTATTGGTTTTCAACTGACATTTTTCTTTCCATGAGTGTTGCTCTATCTCTAGGAATCACATGTGTTGATTAGTCTATAAAACTCCTACCCAAGGACCCAGAGGTCACTCCATAGGCCTCACCAGATCTGGGATCATAGCAAGTCCCAAGTGATCAAGGAGACACTGAAATCCTTGAGGACAATATGGAAGCAGATGTGCACAACATATCCTTTGATGAGTCACAACACAGAGTTGTGCAGTCACGTAGAGTTCCCACTACGGATGTCCATGCATCTCCTACGCATTTTCAAGAACGTGTGATTGTATCCAATGTGCGTAGGCATCTAGGTGCATTGGCTGATGCTACAAAGGCATATGCCAAATCCACCCCCTCAAGTGTGAGATTCTTGATAGCTGAGAATGAGTGCATGGCTAAGGAATTGCAAGCGGCCAAGAAGATAGAAGAGAAATCTATAACAACTGCTAGAGAAGAGTGGAAGAAAGCGATACTTGATGAAGTATTGTCTCTCGAGACAGTCATGCAGAATTTGTACTTCAGGTTCGTCACCGTGCATAAGTCAATTGTCCATCTTAATGGTTGGAAACAACATGTTAGGAGAGCACGCATCTTGATAGACAGACACACTGTTGTCGATCACATGCAGATATGGACAATGAGGTACAAGGGAGCCCTGTTGTACTTGCCAAAGATGATGAAGAAAAATGCAGTGGAGTTTAAGGCACACATCTAAAGTCAGATCTGGAACTATGAGGAACTCCCACAACTCATCACCAGCTTATAGGCTTCACATTCATGAGTGTTCAGGAGCATGGATTCCATTGTGCACATGCATGCCATCCCATCCATTTACACACTCACCGAGGCGAAAGAAAAGAACCAAGTCCGATTGGAGCTGGACATGTACTTCGAGTAGTTTATGCGCATAGCCACAAACACAGATTTGCATATGGGCGCAGAAACTATGCACAAGTATGTCGTTGGTCTGACTGCACTCAAGACCATGATGCGCATGCTACACGACAAGTTGGACATAGGTGCCAGATCAGTGTACTCAGATTCTACAGAGGCAAGAGTTCACTTTTAGAAGGATGTCACCATGGAGTATGTGAACACCATAACAAACTACCAAGATTGGCATTAGTTTGCCACCGACGGTCAATAAGAGGATGTTGATGAGTTAGTCTTCCCACAACTATTCGAGTCTTAGTTATGTCTTGTATGGCTTTCTCAAGCCCATTTTTTTCTCACATGGGTACATGTGCAGATTGTATTGTAAACATGTTGTTAAGTGAAATACCAAGTGTCAATAGTAGAATGTAAACAATCATGTGTAAGTTGAAGAGACATGAGGGTAGTTGGAAAGTCACAAAGGGGAATGTCAAGGGTCACCCCACCCTTTGCTATATATAGAACTTCATAACTCATTGTACAATCTTTTGGGAGCCAAGCTTCTAATAGATATAGCTTAGAGAAAGCTTGGAGTATATTGTAACAGGCCTTGGATTCTCCACAGTGCAGAGCGAGTACATATCTTTGGAGGAGTAGGCAACAGTTTCTATAACGTTCCAATCTTGGGGCTAGTGGCTATCATGGTTGTATGTATGATTGGATCTTTCACTCTTTTAATATAACAAAGCCATCATGTTTCATGCATGCATTGTTATTGTAGTTCGACTATTTTGGTTACTATAACAATGTATGTAGTTGTGACTTACGCTTGTGTGTATGGACTATTCCATATATGTTTGTATGAATCTTATCAAAGTGTGTTGTTGGTTTAACTCATCACTTTGGATTGTCGATTGTTCTGCTTTCCATCTTGTGATGTCTTTCAACTCGTGTGTTCATTTTCAAGATGCGTACTATTATAGGGTTCTAAGGGGCACACTCCTCTCCCTTTTTGTGTGTTAGAGCCTTTCCATGCATCTTCCCTGACTTGTTGCAAGGTCACACCCTTGCTTCCAACAAGGACATCTTACTTACCTCTGTGAGCCACTGTAGTCAAGGCGATATCGTACTACCCACTATTGGGACTCCTACTCCAAACGGCCTAAGATCTAGATGGGAATTCTTACGGAGGAGATCTCCTGACATGTTGGTGGGTCTAGCACCGTCAACAATCCTACAGCTTAGTTGGGCATATTTTTTGGGTACACTTATACACCTCACAACTATCGTGTGTACTTTCCATCTTCTAGGATGACAATTGTTAGAAGAGATGTGAAGTTTTATGGGGAGAAGCTAATGAGGTGTTCCCTTGAGAGGGAGATTCAGTTGCATTCATAGCAAGATCTTTTGGCTCCAATGGAGGAACCTCAGGATGTTATGGAACAACCACAAGTAGAGTTAGAGAGAGTGGATACTTCTACTCAAGCAAAGGCATCTAGATATTGAAGGAAGCGCAGCAGAGAAAATGACAGATTATTACATGATGCTAGAGAGAATGTCGGAGTACCCACATCACAACGTAGGAAGATGAGATCACTAGATAGGTACATTGTCTACATGGATCTGATGAGTGAGCTTATAAAGACTAAGGCATCCTCATTCGAGGAAGCAGTGCAACAACTGGTATGGGTTAATGCCATGGTAGAGGAATATGACTTCATTATCATAAACAATGTTTGGGAAGTGGTCCCAAGACTAGAGGACAAGTCTGTGGAAGGTTTCGGGTGGATCTACAAGGTGAAGCAAGCAATAGATGGAAGCATTGAGAAACACAAGGCCAAATTTGTGGCCAAGGGGTTCTCTCAGGTGGAGGGAATTGACAATGAGGATATATTTTCTCTAGTTTCAAGGTACTCTTCAATCAAATCAATTCTAGCTCTTGCATCGTAGATGAGTTGGAAGATACATCAAATGGATGTGAAGACAACATTCCTCAATGGAGTGATTGAGTTGGAGGTGTGCATTAAGCATATAAGAGGATTTGAGACCTTTGATAGAGAGTCTCATGTGTGCAAACTCAATCGAGTGCTATATGGATTGAAACAAGCACCCCGTGCTTGGTACACCAGGATCAATAGTTATGTCACTGGGTTGGGCTTCACCAAAAGTGAAACAGATGCAAACTTTTACCATATTGTTGTTGAAGGTAAATTATTGATTATAGTATTATATATCTATGATTTAATTTTAACTGATGATGAGAAGTTGATTAAGTCTTGCAAAGAGGATTTTGCATGAGAATTCGAGATGAAGGACCTAGGGTTCATGCATTATTTCCTCAGTATGGAGGTATGGAAAGGATATGGGGAAATTTTAGTATCTTAGGTAAAGTATGCCAACAAGATACCGAAGAAGTTCCACATGGAGAGAAACAAGCTCATGGAGACTCCTCTAGTGGGGAATTGGAGGAAGGAAGATGCTACTTCAGGTGAAGTAGTGGAGGCTACCATCTATACACAACTTGTGGGTTTACTTATGTATTTGGTGAATACATGACCCAGCATATTTTATGCAGATAAACAACTTAGTCAAGCTATGGTTAAGCCAACCGAACTTTATTGGAAGGCCTCAAAGCATGTGTTGAGATACCTCAGAGGCACCACTCAGTTTGGTCTTTAATACAAACTTAAAGAGGGAGTGAATTTGCAAGGCTTCACATATGTAGATTGGGTGGGTAGTCCATCAGATAGGAAAAGAACACCAGGAGGAATCTTTTACAACTATTTCTTGGTACAGTATAAAGAAATAATTTTTTTCACTCAACTCAGTAGAGGCAGAGTACATGACTACTAGCCAAGCAACATGTGAAGCTATTTGGATGAAAAAGATCCTTGTTGGGTTATTTGGTTAGATAGTGGATCCTATAGTGATTTAAAATGATAACCAGAGTTGTATCAAACTCTCTGAGAATCTAAATTTTCATTATCAGTTCAGGCATATCGACATCCAGTATCACCATCTATGAGATTATGTGCAGAGGAGAATCATGTTGTTGGAGTACGCTCCTAGAGAGGAACATGATGCAGATATTTTGAAAAAGGAATTGTCAAGATGCAAATTCGAGTTCCATAGAGGCAGGATTGGGGTAGTAGATAAACCATTTTTTGCTGAGAGGGAGTGTTGAAAATGCAACAAGAAATTCCTAATTTAATTTTCCCTTGAATTAAATTAGGAGAAAATTGAAATTCCACATCACAAGACAACTTGAATGAGTTAACTAAGTTGTTAATACTTAGTTATCTTAGTTAATTCGAGTTGAGGGCTTAACTTGAGTTGTGTAAACTGATTCCTAAATTTTAGGAGCCTAGGTTGAGTTAATTTTAGCTGTAACAATTTAATTCAGTTAAATTGAGTTAAGGTCGGTTAAAGTAGTTCCAACTATTGGAGGAACTAGTAAGAGGTCTAGAAATGGGGTGCAACTTCAATGTTCAACCATTTAACTGATCAATCAACCTTAATTAAATAATGCATGCATGAAATCCAAGTTACCCAATTGATATTGGATTTCAAGGGCAATGTGTTATATAATTATCCAAGTTGTATAGGTGGTGCATGTAGTCAGAGAAAGGCCTACAGAGATTGCACAATTCTAATTGGGAATTTTCCTAATTAATAGGGGGTAATTCCTTGAGGAACAACACAAGGAAATGGGGACTTGGGAAGGTTTGGATTTGGTTAAGTATGGCAAAGCTTGTCTAGGAAGTGGTGAGATAGATTATACTAGTGCAGAGGTTGTTCAAGCTTGAGAAATCATTGTATTTCTTCTCTAATTTATGACTAGTGCAATACATATAGAAAGGGGTTTTGAGTAGTTTCTTTCCCTTAGACAAATATTTGAGCATATGTGATTGAATGTTATCTCATTTTTATTTTGTGATTTCTCGATTGTTTAATTGTTTCCGCTGATGATTAGAGTATATTCAAGTCTTTTGTTTTAGAAAATTACATAAGAAATTTGAATCTACAAGGAATTTTTACATGGCATCAGAGAAAGAATCACAATAGGAGAGAAGAATTTGAGTTTTTCTTTGCACGTGAATCGAATTTGCAGTATAATTCTTGATAAGAATAGGTAAAGACATCTTTAAATTCACAAAAAATATTTAAAAACATTTTCTTTTGAGTTTCTAAATAGTGGGCCCTAATTTGTAAAATTTTTAGATCCCCAGGGGTTCCAATATTGATAGGAATGTTTTGTACCATTTTTCTCTTTGATTACTCTTTCTTATTCGAAACATCACTAAGTGAAAATGAATTTTCGAGTAGGAAAAGCCCCTTTGGATACTTATTGTGCTGAAGGGAGATGACCACCTTGTTGTTTTAGGGCCAATTTTGAATGAAATCATATATGCTTTCATCATCTAAGAATACTTTCTAGTCTTCTTCATTATTATGAAGATGAGGCCGATATAAAGATTGTAAGACATTATTAGGCCTTTCTAAAAGGACTTGTCTTTGAGGACTTTCTACATACACAGAAAAATGTTCAACCTAAGCATTCAAATTTCTTCTTACATGCATGATATTGAATGAATGAAAACTATATATTTTCTCCCATGCATCTTGGGTAAAACATTTGATAATATTTTTAGGAGTGTATACCATTTTGATCAAGTTGATAATAAGTTATAAATCACCAAACACAATTAAAAGTTTGTAGCTAAAGTTGACAACGCATTCAATGCCTAATAACAAGGGTTCAAATTTAACTACATTATGGGCACTGAAGAAATTCAAGTCTATAGGAGAACTTGTGCATTTTAAAAAAATGAGAGTAGAATACCATTCCAACATCATTCTCTTCATTAGAACAAACACCGTCAAAATGCATATGGTAGTCTAATAGTGCTCATGAAAATTTCATGTAATAAAAGTTAAAAAATAATAATCATAGATGAATGGAAGATTTATTCCAAGTTAAATGTTGGGAAAGACATCCTAGGGGGTGTTCATTTGGTTGTTTATGGATAAGGAAATTAGAAAAGGCAATG
This sequence comes from Pinus tabuliformis, assembly GCA_031772625.1. Lineage (NCBI taxonomy): Eukaryota > Viridiplantae > Streptophyta > Pinopsida > Pinales > Pinaceae > Pinus > Pinus tabuliformis. Next base: position 245,624,989 of record CM062805.1, on the reverse strand, counting down.
GATAAGGCTTTGGAAAGGGACAATGGAATTTTTGGTAAAATTATTTATGAAAATAATGGAAATTAGGAGAAAAAGGAGGTGAAAGGTGAAAGGTTGCATGTGAGGAGGAAAATGAAGGAAAATAATGGAAAATGAAGAAAATAGAGGCCTCATTCATAAAAAGGCTTTTGAGGGTCAGTTGGGAACCTTTCGTCAGTTTAGCTTTGGAGCTTTTTCACTATTCTCTCTCTCTCATACTCTTGGAAACTTAGAGTTTTCTTGGAGCACTTTGGAATTGGAGCAAGAAAGGCAAAGAAGGCAACAAGAAGCAAAGATCAAGCAGGGAAAGGCAGGATCAAGTAGCTACAACAAGCTTCATTGCAGGTATTGACTTGTATGTGTATTTTCCTCGCTAGATTTGGCATGCATGTGATTGTATGTGTTTCTTTTATACCATGGCATGGGGTTTTCTAGGTGTGACAATATTTTCAACCTAACCTTACTATTTCCTGATAGATTTGATGAGATGGGTTCTCTCATTTGGTTTATGTGGCCAGATTGGATTCGAAATTGAGTGAGGTGGATCTTCGATTTGAAAAACACATGGTGTAGTGGTCCCTGAACCAGACTGAGGATGCATGAAGCCACTGGCCTAGTAACCCCTAAACCGAACATTTGGTTGTGGTAAAGCCAGATTGTGTGCCTCAGTGGGCCTAGGAATCTTTGGCGGTGAATGGCGGGATATACGATAAAGCTAAGAGATGGATTTTCTCTTCGTTGGGCCTAGTGATTCCGAGATGGAATGCATGGTAAATCATGGAGTGTATGTCTTGTTGTAGGGACTAGTGATCCCTGGATCAGACTGCAGATGCACGGTAAAGCCTGAGAGACTAGGAGGCACTCAAATTCCTCACAGTGTAGGTGGAGAAATCCGATGGCATCCACATTTATTGGTGTTTTTGATGTGTTTTATGAGTCGCACATCCATGCTTGGAGTATGGCATGAGGATGATTGGCTGAAGAGAGACTTGACTCAGCCAATCTATGGTCGGGTGGAACGTGATAGTCCTATCACTGGTTGATTCATTGCATTGATTAATGAGAAGTTCATTCCATTGATTTTCATGTGTAAATTTACTGGTGTATATATGGATTTTGATGGTTGATATGTTTATTGTATTTTTGTTCCTATTATGTTGGTTATATGCACATTTTATGGCAACATATATGTATGGCTCTCAGCATGTTTTTAATTGTATATGAATGGATAATGTGTCTATGACCTAATAGATGAATATGCAAAAAATGGCATGAGGGAACAATGGTTTATATTTATTCTCAGATAAGTATGAGATCCCTACACTTAATCATGTTGTTTACGCCTGTAGGTTACATGTTGATGATATGTTTGAAGAAATGCATGTCATGGCTAGTAGGGGTCTGGTTCAGGTCTTATTGAGGTTATTGCTTTTACTTCATTGTTTCCTTGTACTTTTCATGATTTCAAGCTTTCATTCTATTCTGGGTAGTGGCCTGGGCTATGGGCCTAAAAAAGTGGCTTAAATCCTAGGGTCGTTAGCACAGGACTGGCAAGTTTGGTCCACATTCGTTGGCATGCAGGCCTATGAGAACAACTTTAGGTATCTGATCACTCCCTTTCCCATAGCATGAGAGCGACTATGGCCTCAGAGGTCCAAAAACAATATTGGGACCCAAGGACAAGTTGTATGAGTGGCTGACTTATCTCCCGAGGGTTCTATTGATGATGTTGGATGACTGTGTGTGATGTTTTGTTGATTCCACTTCCTTATGATTACCTAGGAGGTCAAATTTGATCATAATAGACTCTCGTCTCATGTTTACCTCAATTGGCATGGTTACTTGGGTGGATGTCAGAGGAGGGTGTTACAGGAAAACCCTATCATTTTGATCATTGAGAGTGGGAGGTAAATATTCTTCATCAATGAAGAGTGAATAGACCCCTAAGTCTTCCCCAACATAATGAACATGAGGTATGATGTACACTTTCAATGTAAGGCAATATTCTTCCCTCTTGATGGAAAATAATGTTTTTTCCATCTTTAGGTAAATTCATGCGAGTCTCGTCTAATGACATGTAACCACCCATATTTGCTTGCCAAAATCTGCCTAGGATGATTGAAAAATTACTAACTAGAATATCCATTACTTCAATAGTATAGGTGTTCCTAATTTTGTGGTGAGCACATAAAACAAGAGTAACATCTTTAATCTCGCCAATTATCACTTGTTGAGTATTGTTTTAGGCCAACATCTTTTTACGCTTATCTTTGATGCATTGAAGTCCTAGTTCTTCCGTGATGACCCTGGGCATGAAATTTGGCCCTAATACACCATCAACTAAACAACAATGGGTGATTTTATTGTAGACTTTCATATAAACATAAACAAGAGGATTTTTAATGATAGTCTTTACACTATTTACAATGAAGAGATCATCTTCGAAAGGATTTGCTTTCATATTTGTCTCAAAAAAATGAAACAAAGTAGAATTTTCCCATCCAGTAAACTTTTCAAATGTTGTTGTTGTTTATAAATAATGGCCATATTGAGTAATGAAGCATCAACTTTGATTTTGGCCATTTGTTTTAGTATATTAAATTAACACAAACTTGAGGAGGAAGAAGAGGTAGGATTTACATGTGGATGTGAGTGAAAAATATCGAGGGTTTTCCAATTATTGATCTCCTTGGATGATTTATTTTTAGCATTCCTGGTCTTATAAGAACTTATAATTTCATGCATCATTACATCTGCATTGACTATCCAATCCAAGGTTTCAATTGTGGAGTCAAGCCTTTTGTGAAACTTCTTACCTATGCATTTTTATTAACTTCACAAGTTTTTTCATCATGATACTCCTCGTAGAAGTTGCACCATGGACGAGAAAGAAGAACATTAGGTTGATACTTTTGGAGCATATTTGTTGTAGGGATGGAAGCAAAACTCTTAGCATGAGGTTGATTTTCCACCTTCTTCTTGAAAGATATTAAGTGATTTCTTATGTCTTGTATGGTTTGGGTAAAAGAGGAGATTTTATGTTGATTAGATGAGTCTTCAAGGGGAATACTAGTTCTACATAGTTGCTCTTCATATTCCATGGATATATGAAAAGCTAACCCTAGATTATCCACATTTTTCTCTTCTAGCCTATGGTAGTAAGTAGGAGACAATGTAATATAATAATGCATCACGACTACATGGTTCTGTAGCCTAATGTTCTTATGGATTTGACTATACAATTTTTTGAATCGAATATTGAATTAGTTTCTCTCATGGAAAAGGTAACATTATTATATTATCGAAGTAGATCAAAAGGGATTTGGGGTTGGCCATAGGTCAATTTGAACTAGTAGCATAATTCAACCCAGGTGGAGAAGGCCTTAGGGGCTAGCTCGAAAAAATCAGTTACTACCTTCCCTTCTATAGAATTAATGAAAGAATGCATGCAAGTGTCATGTTTATTCGCACCAATATTGTGACAAGCATTCGAAAAAGCAATGATATGTTCATTCGTTGCAATAGTGCCATTGGCTAAGAATTGTGGCAAATGATATTTAAATTTAGACAAAGGTACATTAGTAGGTGTCAAATGTAACTGAGAGGTACATGTGAGGGTGTGTTGTTTACATCTTCCTCAAACTAAAATAAACCATATTTTCTAATGACTTTTGTGGGATTGGCAATGGATTATAGTGGATTGAAACATGAATACAAACTGCCAATCTAAGATGATGATGACATGGCCAATGAAGACTGTGTAGCAGAGGAAGAATACTACGCTAAAGGTTGTGTTCTCGACACGATTATACATGAAGGGGAAGTTGTTATCGAATAACACGTAAAATCTTGATAAACTATGATATGAGCTTGGGTAGCAAGGATGAATTTTCATATTCAACCACGTCTAATGATTCAAATTCAGGGATCAAACCATGAATTATTCTAGAAGAAATGACTCATTGGTCATAAGCTAGATACCTTCGAGCAAGGAGGTCTCGAATTCATATTTTTATTTCCTTCCTTGGTACTTGTAAATCTATGTCCTAGGCTATAACAACCCAATATTTTTGTAATTCGACAAGAGAGTTGGAGTTATCGAGTATGAAATTAAACAATGATTTGGAAATATTTCTTTGGTCACCTAGATAGTTACCAAGGCTAGGCTTATTCACAAATGGTATGGTCATCTATGATGGTAAAGTTGTTGAACCAAAGAATAGTTAATTGATCCCCAATATGGTCACCAAAAAGTATATTGACAAGCGAAGTTTATATATTTTGTTGAAAATACGCTCGAACCTCACAGGGCGGGTGAGATTATGAGACATAGCCCAATGTTTAATGCCCTATGTGTAGTAATTCTAATTATGTACAATATGATTAACCAAAGGAAGAAATGTGTACAACAAGTAAGTGAAATTAAAGCAACAATTTGTAAGTTATGTACACTATATAGATGATCAAAATTGAAAAAAAAAACAAATTGATAAAATAAATTTTGCATATTCATAATTGTATTTCGTTGGCCACAAGACCATGTTAATACAATTAAAATTGGCATAATTCAATTCACAACATCATCAACATATGCCAGTAATTCTGCACATAATATTCAGACAACAAAACATGCAAATTTAGAGATGTATGTTGAATAAGAGAAACTGTTAAATATTGATTTTTTTTACTAAAAACATGCAAGTACAAAAATCTTAATGGCGTATTTCTGCCAAAATATTGACCAAAATTTATTCTCTATGCCCAACATGTAATAAACTCATACATAGGCAATTGAGTGCCAAAACCAAAAGTAAGGTAATGTAATAGGGAAGGCTTGGACCTTCACGATAAGATTGAATGAACAAATATTTATGCAATGGTCCACCAATCAGCACTGATATGGCATATATTAGACCTTCTAACAACACAAATAATGTAGTAAAAATACAATAACCTAGAAAAAATAATCCATGAATGATGTTCTTACTTCCTTCTTGTCACTGCTTGAATGATTATGTTGTCAGCCAAAACAGGTAAGCCCTAGTACTTAAGAAAATAATTTATCAGGGGAAATGAAAACTTTTAAAGTTTAAGCATACCTCTCCTCACTCTTATTTTTCACGCTCCCTTCTATGCCCATTGGCTTATTTTATATGCTCCTTGGAAAGTTGGAGAAGGTAATTTTTCTAGAACTAATATTAGTTTATTAAGTAAACTTCATTTCTTTTTAAAATTTGGGAAAGGGTCATCTAGAAGGGGTATTTTACTTTAATTTTAGTTAGTAGGTGGGGTCCCCAACTATGTATCTTTTAACCAAATATCCTTTAAAACCTTGTGACTCCCATGAAAGTGAATAAATTATAAATAAGACATCATAAAATATGCCATAAAAACATGGATATATAATATCATCCATCATCATATAAACAACCATATAAAAAACCCCTTGTGCCTTCCATATGTAGTAGTGTCATTAAAAATATAGCATGGTCAAAAGTAATATTTTTTCCAAATAATATAATAATGTATCATAACCTAAAATATGTCCAAGTAAAGTCAAGCCAAAAAATCATGATAAAATAAACTCAAACAACTTATGCCAACTTAGGAGGTTTGCTTGGACCAACCATGTAAAATAACCATTATTCTTCATTCTTTCCTTCTCCTTGTATCTTCAGGTGCATATCTTGGAAAGACGTTTCTCTCTTTCCATTTGTCCCGAATGCACTAGTGTGGGAGTGTGTTGATATGGCCTTAGAAGGGGCCCTACACAGGCACATCAAAAAAATGAAGCTTTCCAACCACAATTTGTGGAGGTGAGTTAATAGGTTGGTTAGAATTGGAGGACATATCTTGTGAGAGTAAAGAAGGTGCATGAGGTGTGGAAATTAGAGGAAGAACTGTGTGATAAGAGAAATTGGGCCAATGGGAAAAATCTGTTAGGTCCATATACTACTAGTGTAACCCCTTATTGTTACTAGTGCAACCCCCTTATTATATTGTTGTGCCCACGTAGTCCCCATATTGTTATTATTGTGCCCCATAGAAGCCCACTATTGTTATTGTTGTGCCCTTACATTATTATTGTTATGTCGGCTCTGATTACATTATGACCCCTTAGGCTCCTATATATAGGAAGGAGGTCTTGTCATTTGTATCATCCAAGAATTGTTCATTTGTGTAATGTAAATGAGGTTTCCCCCTCAAATAGGTTGATTTATAAGACATTGATCTATCTTTTCTATCTTTTTGTGAGCTAGTTCCATAACATTTGGTATCAGAGCTTTGTATTCTAGGGTTTTGTTGCTTCAAACAGGTCATCATGGAATTTTCGCTATAACATTTTTTCTACGAAGTTTCCGAAGTTACAAAAAGAACCCATTTGAGCAGACATCGTTCTGAACCTCGAGTCCGAATTTCATATCCCTTCTCGCTATAGTTTCAGAGATACAATATGAGGAAGTTAGGATTTTTGCAAGCTCCAGAATTCCATCTCAAACAGGGCATCATGGAATTTTCACTATAATTTGTTTTCTATGAAGGTTCAGACTCTAAAATTAAAACCCATTTGAGATGAAATCATGGTGAAGCTTAGGCCCAAATTTTAGATCTTGTTTCACTATATTTTTGGATATACAATCCAAGACATTTATGGTTTCTGCAAGCTTCTGAATTACATCCCAAATAGGTGCCCTAGGAAAAATCATCATAACGTTCTCTCTGAGGATCAGATTGAAATGTCGCAAGAAGCTATAGAATGCGATGGATTGTAATTTTTTGTGTATTGTTTTTAGGTCTGAAGGTCGAAACAGTAACATCTAGAACTTCGTACAAGTTCGCTCTACTGAAATCGTATATAAGAAGGTAGTCTTGGGAGATTGGGCATAACTCTTTCTTAGATAATCCAATTTAGATCAGACTAGTGGCATTAGAAATAGGAAACATAGGGCTACTTCATGTTGCAATTTTAGACCTTGGAGATCTGAAATTACATAGTTACATTCATTTCAATATCGAGCTCCTAAAATCAAGAAAAGGCGATATGAGGAAGTTTGATGGCAAGGATCCGGTAAATTGGATACTACAGATGGAACAATATTTTGATCTACATATGTACAAATTTTACAAAAGGTACGTATTGCATATTTATATTTAGAATCAAATCAATTTTTATGATATAAAGGGATTTGTTCTCGTAAAGCACTTGTCACTTGGTCAATTTTCACAGAGGAAATGATAGCACATTATGAGGATACAAAGAGTAACACCTTCTTTGGCCAATTGATAAATCACAAACAAAAGGGTTCAATGGAAGAGCATATTGAGGACTTCTAAAAATTGAATATAAGGGTCAATGATATTCCATAGAAGCAAAGGATTGATGTCTTGATAGGGAATTTAAAGGATAACATTCAACATGAGGTTCGTCTTTGGGAAACTGATTCATTGGAGAAGGAATTCAGGTTGGCAAGAAAAATTAAAAGTGGAATTATGGAAAAAAGGAATCCTACCAATCACAACTATAAATATGGAAGTGTTTTTTCTCTTAGCCTTCCACAAACTACAAGGTTTACACCACAACAATTGGAAGAAAAAAGAGAAAAAGGGCTTTGTTGATAACAAATACACCAAAGGTCATAAGTGTGCTGAGAATAAATTATTTGACATAGATTGTGAAGAGGAGGAAGAAAAGGATCAAGAAACATCAAAAGAAGAGGATATACACTAGGAACCAACCCCAAAGAAATAAGAAATGAATCTGATCATATATTGTAAAGCACTGGCAAGAATTACCACTCCTCAAACTCTCAAGATAGAAGGACATATCAAGAAGAAAAATGCTCAAGAAGTGAAAGATCACATCGAGCATCAAGAAATGAATCCGACCATATATTGTAATGCATTGGCATGTATTACAACACCTCAAAATATCAAGATAAAAAGACATATCAAGAAGAAAAAGGTAATAGTGTTGATTGATTAGGGCAGTACCCATAATTTTAATCATTGTAAGATAGCTAAGGAATTGAATTGCTTCCTATATCTAGCACCAAAGTGTCAAGTGATGGTTGCAAATGGAAGAACCATAAATTGCTATGGAAAGTGCCATAATATCAAGCTATCCATGGGAGAATATTTTTTTAATAGTCCAATGCTTTCCATTCCAATGGGTAGCATTGATGTTGTACTAGGATTCCAATGGCTACAATCTTTGGGTATGATAATTTTTAACTTTCAAGAACTCCTCTTGAATTTTCTTTTTTAGAAGGAAAGGAAGTTGAATTAAGGGGTTTCATAGGGAAACCAGGAAAGGTAATCAACTCTAATGACATGAAAAATATTCTAAAGGAAGAACAACGTGGCGTAATTTCACAATTATTTTCGCTAGATGTTCCCACATCGAAATCATCTATTTCTCTAGATCTCTAAAAAGTATTGGATAGTCATTCCAAGGTATTTGAGACTCCCAAAGGCCTCCCACCTATTTGTGATCATAATCATGCTATTCATTTTTTATTAAGTGTTCCCCCAAACATCAGGCCTTGCAGATATCCCTTTGCACAAAAGAGTGAAATTGAACGTATGGTTGCAGAAATGCTAGAGGCTAGTATAATTCAACCTAGTCAAAGTTCTTTCTCTACTCCAGTAGTATTGTTGCACAAGAAGGATGGATCATGGTGCATGTTTTTGGACCTTCATGTAGGATATCATCAAATCATAATGAAGACTAAAGACATTCCAAAAAAAACATTTAGAACTCATGAGGGTCATTATGAAATTTTGGTCATGCCTTTTTGCCTTACCAATGCACCTTCTACATTCCAAGGTTTGATGAATTCCATTTTCAAACCCTTCCTTAGAAAATTTGTGTTAGTATTTTTTTATGATATACTAATCTACAACAAGTCTTGGAAGGATCATGTTCAACATGTTGATAGAGTGCTCAAACTATTGGACGAGAAACAATTATATGCAAAAACCTCCAAATGTTTCTTTGGAGTACAAGAGGTGGAATACTTGGGTCATATTGTATCTCATGAAGGTGTTAAGGTAGACCCTCAACAACAACAAGTTCTCCAACTCTTAAAGGATAACCTCACTTTGACACATAATCAAGTGAAACAACAGGTAGATCAACATCGCAGCGAATTTTTTTTTGATATAGGCGACTGGGTTTTTTTACGAATACAACCATACAAAAAAATGTTTCTCAAGCAAGCTAAGAAGGATAATAAATTATCACCAAATTACTATGGTCCTTACAAGGCACTACAAAATATTGGTACTATGGAATACAAATTGGAGCTTCCTACACCTTCTCAAGTGCCCCCAATTTTCCATGTTTCATGCTTAAAGAAGTTTATAAGTCACAAGATCCCAGTTCAAACAATATTGTCAGAACTTGAAGAGGAAGGAAAAATCATATTGGAACCTGAAGCAATCATGGAAACAATAACCCGGCAACTACGAAATCGATCAATTTCAGAGTATCTCATCAAGTGGAAGAACTTACCCACTAAAGATTCCACATGGGAGGATGAGAATTTTATACAAAAGCATCCAGAACTACTCAACCATTGAGGACAACACTTTTTGAAGGAGAGGGGCATGTTAGGTTCCTATACTACTAGTGTAACCCCTTATTGTTATTAGTGCAACCCCGTAATTATATTGTTGTGCCCATGTAGTCCCCATATTGTTAATATTATGCCCCATAGAAGCCCACTATTGTTATTGTTGTGCCCTTACATTATTATTGTTATGTTGGCTCTGATTACATTATGACCCCTTAGACCCCTATATATAGAAAGGAGGTCTTGTCATTTGTATCATCCAAGAATTTTTCATTTGTGTAATGTAAAGGAGGTTGCCCCCTCAAAGAGGCTGATTTCTAAGGAATTGATCTATCTTTTCTATATTTTTGTGAGTTGGTTCCATAACAAAATCAGACATTGGTCTGATGGGATTGGGATCTAAACCATCATGTTGAATGGGTTATTGTTGAGGAAAGTGAGGCTCTGAGAGCTCCATAGTGTTGGGATATGGTGGAGGTGAATTATACATGTTGGGTAGTGGAGGTCTCGTGTAATGGTTTTCGGGAAGAAAGCCCAATAAGTAGGATTAAAATATTGTAAAAACTCCGAAGTATGCGGAACGCGAAGCGTAATAGATTGAGTCAAAGGGTATTTCACTTGAAAATAACAAAAAGTAATGTAAATAGAGTTAGCCCGCATAAGAATCGCGGGCCAGGGAAGGGTATAAATAGAGCGCGGCTCTATGAGGGAAATGCAGTTCTTTCGAGGGATGAAATGTAGTGGGTTCTTAAAGAAGATAGTCTGAAAGCGTCTGTACGTCTGAGTTGAGGGTTGGGTAGTAGGTAGAGGCTCTGCAGCTGTGTGCACAAAGTCCTAGAAAGTCCGCAGCTGTGTGCGCGGACCCCTGCAGCTGAGTGCGTAGGGTAGCTCTGGATGTATTGGTGGAGAATAATAATAAAGATAAGTTTGTTTATGTAAATTCTGTGTTATCGCTCATCTGTCTTTATGGTTTACCTTTCTATATCTGGTTAATATAAATGTGATAAGTGTATGTGAATTTGGGTTCATTTTGTGCGCGAATCGATTATGTTGGTTAAATGTTTTCTTAAAGACCCTATTGAATAACTATGAATCATAAGAATAGAACAACACAGTAATAAGAAAAATATAATCACTCTGGATCGGTGTGAATAGCGCGAAGCTGTAAGCCAGTGCACAAACCTCCCAGATCACACCAAGACATCCCTAGGGTGCAGAAACCTGGTTCCAGCACCCTCCACTACTACCTCAGGTGAGACCTCAGTCCGCACTCCGCGGGCTGTTGCCGAAAGGGCCAGTAGCTATAGGATTTGTTTGGCTAAATAACTCTTCCAAACCTGGGTCAGGCCCATAGCAGCCAACAAATGGTTCCATTGTCAGGACTGGGATCTACCTAAGGGGTGTTTAGGTGTGGGACGCAGGGACCCTATAGAGAAAGAACGTTGAAAACTCAAGAAGATCAGGGACGGTAATAGATCAAGGGTAATGATGGCGAACACAATTCAGTTACCAGTATTTAAGGGAGCCAGAGGTGAAGACTCGGAACAATTTTGGTTTGTACTAACATCAGTATGGAATGTGCAACAAGTCGTGGATGATAACATCAAGAAAGCCATCTTAGTCAGCGCACTGCAGGACTGAGCGTTAACGTGGTACATGAAGCATTCAAGCCTTAACCCAACAGCGGGGATAGTGGACATCCATACTGAATTGAAAAAGGAGTTTAGTCAGCCAAAGACAGAAGCGCAGTTTGTTGTAGGATTCAAAGAGATCACTATGATGCTTGGCGAGACCCCGTGGGATCTGGATCAGAGGTTGAAAAGCACCATTCGCGAGGCCAACATGATCCTGATGGATGCACAACAATTTGCTTGGTTCGTCACATCATTAACGCCATATCTGAAGTCAGCTTTGTCACAACAAAAGATCTCAACTCAAGCGGAAGTGTTGGAAGCAGTAATGCGGTTGCACGAAATCCCAGTACAGGACCCAGGGTTGGGAGTTTAGCAAATCCAAGCATAGGTCCAAAATTTGTGTTTGGAGATACAGAAGCTAAAACAAGATTAGACACCACGTTCTGAAATCCAGGAGGAAGTATGGTGTATAAAGTGTAGGGACCAGGGACACGATAAAGATCATTGTCTGATCTCAGTGAATTTTGTGGTCACAGGTGGACCGATACCATTGCGACCAGAGGCACAGATAGGGCCGAGCGCGATTGCCCCACTCTGGTGCGCAATCTGTCAGGTAGGAGGAAAGCACAACACGGATAACTATCATCTATTGCCAAAATACAACCAAACCCCCCAACAGCTCTTTTGCAACTTTTGTAGATTGGTGGGTCATGAAGAAAGAGATTGTCGTAGCTATCGAATGTTGATGGACCAGACACTGGCCTACAAAATGTAGACTAAGGTGCGAGGTCAGGATCCAGCCGTGGCGTTTGCACGCGGTGGGTTCACGGGACGCGGTCGAGGACGGGGCGGAATGGGACCAGGAATGGGTCGCGGGCAGCTAATCTGTTACAACTGTGGAGGACTAGGACATTACGAGCAGGATTGTACCAATCCAACTTGAGTATCATGTCCTTATTGTCAGCAATTCGATCATGATCTACTAGATTGCCCCGTGTTGATAGCAAAAATTTACAAAAAGAAGGCAGCGCCTCCTACAACAACGCAAAATGTGCAGATGATGAGAACCGAACCCCGCGATGACGAACCCACGGTCAACATGATATTGCGACGTGGCACAGCCATAGGAGAAGTCGATAGAAATACTAATATGGAAGCTAAGGAAAGCTTCAGGGGCATCTCTACTCGAGGTAGTAGGGATCCGCTTGAGCCAACTAGGGATCCCTCGTTGATGACTACCTTCTTAGAGACATGCATAAAACTGCTTCGCAACAACCAAGATTTAGAGGGTTACAGGAAGTAATTAATAGATGCGTAGGTTGGGATGACCCTCGCACAGTCTGGAAAATAGGAATATACGCATCGCAGGCGAGTTAGAAAATGTGGCTAACGGCGCAGATTGGCGACTACGAGATGGATTAGGTCATTCTGGACCTGGCTTCTGATGAAAACGTATTGCCTAAACAAACTTGGTAGCGCATGGGTAAGCCTACACTACAATGGTCTCCTATCCAATTGTGGATGTCCAACCAGTAGAAGATCTTGCCTATGGGACGACTGCACGACATTACAGTAGATATTGATGGCGTAAGTACCCGAATAGATTTCGAAGTTATTGAAATCATGGACGAAACTAGTCTGTACCTTGCATTGCTAGGGATAGACTGGGCCATTGATATGAATGAGGTTATTAACCTCAAACAGAGGAAGATGATATTCGAGAAGAAGTTGCTCTAGGTCATTGTTCTACTGGATCCAACAGATGGACCGCGCTACACAGAACTAATACGTAGCGAAGAGAGGGGCGATGTATTGTATAGTATCTACAAAATTGTTGCACAGGAGGAGTGGAGATTCTCGTAGGGTTATGCCAGCGATTCAGATGAGGAAGACAATTGATGGCGCAATAGGGTGAGCGAGGCTACCACGTTGCACTGTAATATGATGATGAAATCCCTGTATTGCGTTAAAGTTCAGAACTGCGAACTGCCGATGTGTGACGGGCTAACAATAGTATAGGGTTTCCTGGTTAAATTCAAAAGTGCGGTACCAAAGTACCAACGGTTTGATGCACTCAAATGGGCATTGCACACGACACCGGCGCAATGGTGGGATACCCATGAAGGAACCTTCGAAGATTGGTGAAGCTGCAAGCACATGATGCAGATAAGATTTGGGAAGCCTACGAATAATGGAGAAATATGATGGACGGGAGAATTTGCACATACATCTAAGAAAATGGACCAAAGCTTATGGTATGGAGCCTCAACCAGAATGGGTGTAGTTATTTTATCATACCTTGGATGTCATTCCAAGGCACTGGTATATGGAAATGGAACTCCGGCATGGCACTGGCGAGTGGGATATTCTGCGCGAAGGGTTTTGTTGACATTTCTCTTTGAAGACCAATAGATGGATACTGTGGATGACGCATTAAAGCTAGTAAAGGCAACCATATTCAGAACACCACTGGAGCCAGAAGAATTCGTGCCATCAGACTGGTCGTGATAGTTGAGCCAAGCCTTAGCATGTTACAATGTACAAGCAGAAGATGATGAGGATGACCCGCGTAACATCAATATACCAGAAACCGAAGGGAGTCGTGAGGTGCGCGACCCTGAGATAGAAGATCTAGATATCACGGCACCACTGAAAACAAAGCAAGTGAATATCGGAACAAAGGAAGAGCCGAAGTATGCTACGCTTGGGGACTACTGGGATGACGCCACAGTGGAAAAGGTCGTCGAGCTGCTCCAAGAATACCGCGATTTATTCCCTACAAAAATGACGGAGCTGAAGGGGATTCTAGGAGACCTAGGGATGATGAAGATAACTTTGAAGCCAGATGCGAAGCTAGTGAAGTAGCAACCCTATCGATTGAATCCAAAATACAAAGCGAAGGTCTGCGAAGAATTGGATAAGATGTTGGCAACAGGAATTATTGAACCAGTCGAGGAGTCCGATTGGGTCAGCCCTATGGTTGTACAGGAGAAGAAACAGAAGGGGGAGATCCACATCTGTGTGGATTTGCGAAAGCTCAATGATGCTTGTGTTAATGATCCATTTCCAACACCCTTTACAGATGAGGTACTCGAAAATGTGGGTGGGCAGGAAGCATACTCCTTCATAGACAGGTTCTCCGGGTACCATCAGATCAAGATCGCGCCAAAGGATCGGAGCAAGACAATGTTTGCTACCGAATGGGGTTGTTTTTAGTATACGGTAATGCCCTTTGGATTGAAGAATGCGCCTGCGATATTTTCCCGTATTGTGGTAGCCGCATTCAAGGAATTTATCCACAAATTCTTAGAAGTCTACCTGGATGACTGGACCATATTTGGCCTAGTTAAGAAACATGTCGCGAGCTTATGATTGATGCTGGATACCTGCCGACGACACCAGATTGTGCTCAACTTAAAAAAGTGTACTTTCCTTGTCCCTTTTGGGAACTTGCTGGGCCATGTGGTTTGTAAGCAAGGACTCATGGTGGATCTAGCAAAGATCATTGTCATATTGAATCTGCAAGCGCCACGCAGTGTAAAGTAGCTACGCACTACGTTGGGACACACGGGCTACTATCAGAAGTTCATCAAAAGCTATGCCCAGATTACGGCTCCGATGGAGCAATTGCTGAAAAAGGATGCTACTTATTGCTGGAACGAGGAGTGAAACAAAAGCCTAGAGATGCTTAAGGAGAAAATGGGTTCAGCCCCTATATTAGTCTTTCCAAAATGGGATGTCGAGTTTCATGTGCATGTGGACGTGTCCTGTATCGCGCTGGGAGCAGTACTCACTCAACCAGGAGCGGAGGGACTGGACCATCCAATTGCATTCACAAGTTGCAAGTTGTCCAAAGCAAAGAATAATTACTCTACTACTAAGCAAGAGGGATTAGCGATGGTATATGTGCTCCAAAATTTCACTATCTACTCGGAGGACATTTTAAGATGTACATGGATCACTCTGTGCTCAAGTACCTAGTGAATAAGCCTGTGTTGGTGGGCGCATTTGTCGATGGTTGTTGTTATTTCAAGAATATGATTTCGAGGTTGTTGTAAAGCTAGGATGCCTGAATGCAAGGCCGGATCATCTATCCCAAATTGAGACCCGCGAAGAACCAACAAATCTAGAAGACGGACTCCCGGACGCGCAGTTATATGCCGTGCATGAGATGGCCACTTCGAAAATATTATCCACTTTTTAACTACAGGCACTGCATCGCAAGGGTATTCTATCCACCAAAAGAAGGAATTAGTAATATGCGCAGTAGATTTTACCATCATTATAGGTCACCTTTACAAGATGGGCAATGACGAAATATTGCGTCGATATGTACCGGAATTCGAGAGTGAATAGATCTTGGCCGAAGAACATGGAGGGGTTGCTGGCGGACATTATGCGGGCTGAGCTACAACCCAGAAGATTCTCCGCGCCAGATTATGGTGGCCTAATCTACATCAAGATTCGAAAGCATACTGTCAAGCTTGCAATGCATGTCAATAGACGAGCAAACCATCACGAAGGGATGAAATGCCACTTCAGCCACAGATAACGCTACAACCATTTGAGAAATGGGTGATCGACTTCGTCGGGCCTATCGAACCACGTGGAAAGACGAGCGCGCGCTATATCATCACTGCGACTGAATATTTGACCTAATGGACTGAGGCACAACTGGTTAAAGATTGCATGGCTGCGACAACAACAAAATTCTTGTTCGAGAACATACTGACTAGGTTTTACTGCCCCAAAATTCTCATGAGTGATAGGGGAACACATTTTTTGAATGAAACGATCAGCACACTCACTGAGGAATTCCAGATCTATCACCAACAAAGCATGCCCTACCATCCATAAGCGAATGGGACTGTGGAGGCATTCAACAAAATTTTGGAGACTGCACTGACAAAGGTCTGCAATGGGCATACAGAACTACATGTAAGAAGTTGACAGGCCAGACACCGTTTCAGTTAGTTTATGGCAAGGAGGCTGTTATTCCTATGGAATATATTGGGCCTAGTCTGCGGATCATAACAATCATAGGTATGGCAGACCGCGGGGCCCTAGAAGAGCAGCTCGCACAACTAGAAGAATTGGAGGAGTAACGACTTTAGACTGGATTCCATCAGCAGGTCCAGAAGCAGTGCGAGAAATTGTGGCACGATCACCATATCAAGGTGCGCACCTTCAAAGAGAACGATCTAGTATTGCTTTATGATAGTAAGTTCGAAAAATTCCCAGGAAAACTCCACATGCACTTGTTGGGACCCTATGTTGTCAAAGAAGTCACCGATGGGAGTGCGGTTCAGCTGGCTAAACGCAATGGAGACCCCTTCCTGGGAAGAATGAATGACAGTCGCCTCAAGCTCTACATGGGTGGGTCGACCGCCTGACTAACCGTTCAGAAGATAGTCTCACCACTCCACCTAGTTGGAAGAGAGCAGGGGATGATAAAGCAGCATGGGGGATAGATGTGCAAGTACTAGAGTACGTGTACATTTGACCATATGCAAGGGTCATAGTCACACGAGAAGGCTCACACGGATGCACTGATAAAAGGAATGATGACCGTTAGATATGACAAGATGGCTGTATCATGGCAAAAGGGAGCAGGCAGCAAACAATTAAGAGAAATAGTACGAGTCAGATATGGAACGAACGGCTAGAGATTCCACACAGGAAGGTTACACGAACGGGAACGAGAGGCAATCACTGCACTTGAATTTCCCATGACTTATAAAGTACTGAGGGGAGTCCATTGGGTGGCCTACGTTTCAGAAACACAGATGGAGCTGTTCATTATCTATGCACAAGGTATGCGCCCGAAGGTAGTAATCTGGCCGATAGAGAGGCAGGACTCTCTAAGGAGTATGCGGGTGACAGCTGTGGGCATCCCGCAGGCTATAGCATCACCAGTGGGAGATGTACCGGAAACAAGGGAACACGAAACATAATTGGTCTGGAGGCCGTCGCCTTGGCTAGGGGCAGGTTGGTGCACTACAACAAAACAACGAAAGGATGAACAGATGGCGACCACAGGTAGATATGTAGTTAATAAGTCGTCTATTATGTCCCTCGAAGATTGGGATCTTGTGGATAGCAGCCAAGGTCTTGCAAAATTGCAACACAAGCTGCAGTGGATGGTGCGAAGGGCAGGTACGAAGGTCGGAAGAAGCTGTGGTGGTACTAGGAGACGGCTCCCTTGCTTACGCTAGAATCCTCGAAGGGGGTATTCTGTGTTAACCGAGCATAGCAGAATGAGCATTATCGGTTGTGGAATGTGGTAGAAACATTGAAGTAGAAGACGGCAGAAGCATTGCAGAAGACAAGGAAGGAGTAGCAGGACGATGAGCACCACTCAGAGGGAGGAAAACCGTGAAGCCAAGGCAAAGCGTCTAGCTGTACCGATGAGTGACTCGTGACCAGTCACGATGATTATGTTGGGGGACTGTTGGGTAGCGGAGGTCCCGCGTAACGGTTTTGGGGCAGAAAGCCCAAGAAGTAGGATTAAAATATAGTAAAAACTTCGAAGTATGTGAAGCGCGAAGTGTAATAGATTGAGTCAAAGGGTAGTCCGCCTGAAAATCAGAAAAAGTAATGTAAATACAGTCGGCCCGCAGAAGAATTGCGAGTCAGGGAAGGGTATAAATAGAGCGTGAATCTATGAAGGAAAGGCAATTCTTTTGAGGGATGAAATGTAATGGGTTCTTCAAGATCATAGTCTGAAAGCGTTTGTACGTCCGAGTCGAGGGTTGGGTAGTAGGTAGAGGCTCTGCAGCTATGTGCGTAGAGGCCTGGAATGTCCGCAGCTGTGTGAGCGAACCCCTGTAGCTGAGTGCACAGGGTAAATCTGGATGTATTGGTGGAGAATAATAATAAAGATAAGTTTGTTTCTGTAAATTTTGTGTTATCGCTCATTTGTCTTTATGGTTTACATTTCTATATCCGGTTAATGTAAATATGATAAGTGTATGTGAATTTGGGTTCATTTTGTGCGCGAATCGATTATGTTGGTTAAATGTTTGCTTAAAGACCCTGTTGAATAACTCCGAATCATAAGAATAGAACAGCGCAGTAATAAGAAAAATATAATCACTCTGGATCAGTGCGAACAGCGCGGAGCTGTAAACCAGTGCGCGAACCTCCCAGACCACACCAAGACATCCCTAGGTTGCGGAAACCTGGTTCCAGCACCCTCCCCTGCTACCTTGGGTGAGACCTCTGTCCACGTTCCATGGGCTGTTGTCGAAAGGGCAGGTAGCTACGGGATTTTTTTGGCTAAATAACTCTTCCAAACCTGGGTCAGGCCCATAGCAGCCAACAACAAGGCATGCATAGTAGGAGGATGAGGAGGAGCACCCCAAGGTACAAATGGCCTATCTAATTTAATTGGTTGAACTCCTTGGAGTACGCATCAAGGTCAAGGAATATTTTAAGGATGGAAGTCTATTTTAAAGTTTAGAAACCTTAGCTAATATTACTAGTCCATAACATGAAAATTGTAAAATGTTTGACAATATTTTTGTAAAAATATTTATATTTCTAATGATCTTATATTAGTTTAAATAAAATTTTGGCGATTTTTGAGGTAAACTAATTTTATACTATAAAATGTGGGTGAATCACTTTTATAAAAAATGGAAATTAGTGAATCTATTTTTTGAGAAAAAATATGGAATATTAGCCCACCTGCGAATATTAGCCCCTAAATTTTTCCCTGATCAGGGTGTATAAAAATCCTAATCCATTTGTTTCTATTTTCCCTCCAGGTTATCTAGGATCTTTTAAAGTGACTCTGATTATACAAATCTTCAAGTGTGAATGAAAAAACTTAAAGCAACATAATAATTAAATCAAGCATGAATACTTAAATGAAGATGCAATTAAAGTGAAACATACAAGATCGAGATGAGTAACACAACAACCAATTGATAACATATTTCATCTAATGTGGACTACATCTCCAGGTCCCGCCTCCAAGGGAGTGGCCTCTCTATGATTATCCCAAAATTGCGATTAAAATATGTAAAAATGCCTTTGAAATCTTGCTACAAATGACCTCTCTGCTACCAAGAAGTGGCCTCTAAAATGCCACTGAAAGCCTCCTTTGGTTGTGACAAAACCAAGATCTAAAATAACTTTGTTTACAAAAATTTGCAGACTCAAAAACTGGCTTAAAGACTCTCGACACTATAAGTTTTACAACTCCAAAGACTATGGTGTAGTGTTATTTCTTTGTTGTTTATATAACATTGGGGCTTCACAGCCCCAGGGTCGAGCCCACAAAGGTTGCACCCCACGCTATAACAATATACAATAAATGGCATATTCGTTTTAACCATATATCGATGCGTTTGAGGTTATTAATATATCCAAACCATATATAACATATGGCCTTTGTTAAACCAACAGAACCATATAAGGTTACGCGGATGTTTAAATATAACATACCATAACAATTAAAAACCAATTTGAATCATATATTCTGTCGGCCCACGTGTGATGCATTGTAACATCCAATCTTAACATTATAGTCAGCCCATTGGTGGCTCGTCGATTGGCATGTTATTGAAATTACGTGGTCTTTTGTTATAACAACCCAACAAAATATACTAATTTAATATGCAGGTATGTGCATCATGGCTTCAACCACTTGTATGGTTCCAATAATATTTAGATGACATTTGATAATCGATTGACAGCCTGGGGAGGTTGAGGGGTCAAACTAAACTTTAGATATAGTTGTGTACATTATTCTAATAAAACAAATGCATGGCTCATTGGTGGAGTTGTTTGCCTTGTAATTCAAAGGTCATGTGTTCAAACCACTTATAGTGTTGGTCCATTAACAATGTTTTAATTGAAAAATTGCACATTTCCTAAGGTGCCACATCATGCCATGTTAGCATGTGAAATCAATGCCACATTTCAACTCCATGTTATGCCACGTGTCAACTCTAGGACGTGCCACCCATCAACTCCAGGATGTGCCACCATCCCCCTTTGACTTTGACTTTTGTACTCGTTGTCAAAAAACCTCAATCTACCATATCTTTCACATATGGACTTCGATCGACATGATTTAAGTTGTGTTGGAATTGTCTCATTGAGCTCTTCAATAAGGCACTATTTCCATCAACTTATGGGAGCTTTGAATTTTAGGCCTTTTTAGATCCTCCTAGATCAATCCTCACCACTAAGAGGCTTTTGGACCTCCAAAAGGTTCTTAATCAAATACTAAGTGTGGAACCTACCTCCCCACTTGTCTGGTATCTATCCACCATGTTCTATGTATTTCGCTCATAACAAAAAGTTGCATAATAACTATGACAACTGAAACCATACTATTAGCCATTCTCACTTTCCTATATCCTTCTACATGTGTTACTTCAACCATTGTCCATGCGCTAAATATTGGCAACATTAAAAAACACAAAGATGCTAATGACAATGAACTAACAAAATGTTTGATCCTCTTGACAAGTTCCCGTGACAAATTATCATGCTCAATAACACCTGATTTGTCCACCTTTGCACATATGAGAGAAAAGGTCTTGCTCACATTCATGAGTCTGTTTAAGTACCTTGTGGTTACCATCAAAGAATCATCCTTCCTTTGATGAGATCGAATGATATACACTCTTATGTCCTTGAAAAAGGTGGTACATGTTTTTCTTCTTGTTGTAGATAGCCTTCTTGTCAAACAAGTGAGTACTTCCAAGCACAATTCCACAAATATCCAATTGAACCACATTTAGTTCAACTTAATCCACAAATATATATGTGATAGTAAACCTAGGCTTACACTTATCACTTACCTGCAGCTTAGTGATGTTTAGATAGCCATCCAAGTGGATAAGGTTTAGTATGTGGTGTTGTTTCCAAATTGAATGATCCAGGTGGATATTGGTGGCCACCTGCCTATTCCACTTGGACCCCCACATTTGTTTCTTTTTCATTTTCCTTAATTGTAGCACAACTTACTATTTTTGGAATTTTTCAGGTCCTAAACTTCCGGATCCGTTTTGAGGGACTAAAAGACGTTTTTAGGGAAAACAGAGAGACCAGAAAAGTCCCTTCCTATCTCAATACCACTTGGGCCATAGCTCTAGAAGTAGCTTCCAACAATGATCATCATCGTGTCCCTCTTTCTTCAAATGAGTACAATAAAGTTTCTCATCGCTCTTCTTCATAGAAGTTGTTCTCTTTGTCTTATTCTTTCCTTTTCCTTTATCTTCTTTTGATTGAATGTCTTCCATGAAGACTCCACCACCTTTTTTACCTGCTTCAATATAAGTTGTTTGTACACAAACCTCATCTAGGCTAGATGGCTTCACTAAGAAAAATAGTATTATGTATATACCCATACAAACTACCAATATACTTCAAAAGAATCTCTAGCATATTTAGTGTAATATTTAAAGCCAATGCCTTTTTCCTAAAATCCTTTTTAAAGTTTTTCACATTTTGGCCTTTACATTGCCACATAGTTTTCCATTCTATTATTTCCTTTTTGTCATGTGCCAAAGGATAGAATTATTTTTTCAATGTTTAAATTCAAACCATGAAGAAAGAGTTTTACCTCTCGAAGGGTAGTCTCCCACCATATTAGCATAGTACCTTCTAGTTGAAGCGAGGCTAACTGATTTTTTACCTTGTCATCAACGATCTACTGCACAAGATAATAGAATTCCATCTGGTGAATCCAATTACTAAGTTTTTTAGCATTAAGCTCACCATCATAGACTAAGAAGTCAAAATTTAATATCCAACTTTAACAATGGACTCTTTCATGCAACTTTTCCATGAGGAGATGTAGGAGGAGAATAAGGAGGGCTTAAACGTGGAGAAGAAAGATGAAAAGGAGGAGGAGTCTTTTTTGAATCACTTTCATTTCCCTCATCTTTAAATTCCTTCTTTGATGATATTCCCTCTCTAAACTCCTTCCATTCCCGATACATTTCATCAACCATGGCCTTCATCACCATGAATGATTCACGAAACTATTTCTCGGTGTTAAGAAATTAATGGCATAAGATAAATTAATTACGAAGATATATTGAGAGGAATAAAACATAGAATAACTAGCAACAATCATAAATGAATAAACACACAAGTTTATCTGGGAAAACCCCAAATCCAGGGAAAAACCTCGCCTAATGAGATCTCATTAGCATTTTCCAAAACCCTGGCCAATCTGTCTAAGTGAGCCTCAAATGCTCACCTCCACGCCTACATTACAATGAAGTCCTTTCAGCCTTTTATAGGCTCCATTACATATAATACCAAGGGCAAAAAACCATGGGTGCACAATACCATGTGCCCCAAAACCATCACTGTTTATTCGGTCAACTTTGACTCTATCCCGAGTCAATTTTATCTAACAATTCCCCCCTTAAAATTGACTTGGGGTTCCTTGACTAACTACATCCAAACCTGCTAAGTGAGACAATCCCGCTCACTCTAGCTCTTACCCCCCTTAGAGCTTTTATTTGAGGTATTGTTAACCCGACATCCCCCTATCACTTAGGTCTAACCAAGACTTTACTAGTGATTACCAAGGGGCACGCATGTCATACCAGGTCTTACAACAGTATGCCCATTTACATGTAATAAAAATTGACTCCATAATATTTTGTTTTCCCTTATTGCTACCTTTGTACATATGACATCAATGTCCATATAAAAAGAACCCATCTACCGATTACATGGGTCACCGGCTGCTGTAACTGCTAGTTATCTAGGCGTTATTTTCAGGTACATGATTCATCAATTAATTAATCCACGTGCGCATATCCTCTCATCTCTCATGAACCACATTCAATCATCTCTGTTGAGGGCCTTGGCATATGCTCCCTAAGATCTGACTATAAAACAATGTAAGACCAGGACATCATCGTCATTGCCATTGACGTTGATGTCCATCATTTTATCAACTTTCTTTGTATAACTATCCTCTCATTTATCATGGATCTCTCATGACCCATTTTCCATGCTACTCGCCGCTTACATTCATTCCATTCATCCTGATCCCCGAATCACCATCTCCATGTAATGAAGGAGCGAATGTTCCCTTTGCAGTTTCATGTCATTGTTCACCTTGGCAATGAATTCCTCCACTCATCTATTCAGCTCGTCTTGGCTCAAAGATGACTCTTTCTTCAACCCCAAGGGAAATTCAAGTCCTTGGAGGAGGTTATCAGTTTGATTCTTAGTGGAGCTAAAGGTCTATGATTTTTGAAGTACCGAAGAAAAGAGTCATGTGATGCATGATTTGGAGCATCACCATGACAGATCGTTTCCCAGGTCTCGGATTTACAATGGTGTTGTGTATGAGGAGCACGTTGCGCTTCCATGATGGCCTTCCATGTTGCCTCTGTCCATCACGTCACCTCCAAAGACATGGCTTCCTCCTTCAACTGCAAAATATCCAGCAATGTGGCATTCAGACTCACTCCTTGCTCATCCAACCGCAAAGAATCTAGTGGCGTGGCCGCCAGAGACAATGCTTCTTCCTTCAACTATGAATTATCGAGAGATTTGACCTCCATGGCTGATTTTTCACTTACATATCTCCTGTGAAGCTTGTTAAAGAGCGATATCGTTGAAGGCCTTTCTACCTTACGAATGTCTTGTGTTCAAATCCTCTTATATCTTGCAGCAGAGTTGAACTCCTCCTCTTTCAATTCTGTTGTGACAGATATTTCCGTCGACTCTTTCTCATAAATCAGTTCCTTTCATGGTGTCAACATGATCATCAATCCTACCATCGAGAACCCATACCTATCGTCAATCGTCTTGCACATTGTTTCAGGTAGCACCAGAGTGTTCATACGCACTTGACGAGGTGCTTACTAGATGAGTAATGCTAGGAGCCTTCACCGCTCCATGAACTCACAACTGCAACCATGCCCAGCTCAGACCTTCCACGGGCACCAACAATTCAATGAAATTATTTGGAGTCTGGACCATCGTCCCACCAAACTCAACCCTCCATGTTCATGTCCTTGAAACCATTTCTAGGCTCTCAGATCTATGTAGCTCAGGCCTGCCACATGATGGATCTGCTCACAAGTTACTTGCACCCAGATCTGATCTACTTCCAGATCTGATATTCAACATCAATCTCTCTAACGCATCTGTGAGCACTCCGTCGCAACTCAACCACTAATAACATAACAATCTCACAACCATGCTATCTCAAATCTCTAGAAATAAATTTTATAGCCATCACTTCATTCACTAGGCCAAATAACCCTTCGCAACATAGGCATCCTTCTGAAGCCAAAACCCAACCTTTAGCTCTGATACCAATTGTTAAGAAATTGACTGCATAAGATAAATTAATTACAGAGATATACTGAGAAGAATAAAACATAGAATAACCAGCAACAATCATAAACAAATAAACACACATGTTTATCCGGGAAAACCCCAAATTCGGGGAAAAACCTCGCCCAATGAGATCTCATTAGCATTGGCCAAAACCCTGGCCAATCTGTTTAAGTGAGCCTTCACTGCTCACCTACAGGCCTACATTACAATGAAGTCATTTTAGCCTTTTATAGGCTCCATTACATATAATACCACGGGCAAAAAACCATGGGTGCACAAAACCACGTGCCCCAAAACCATCACTATTTATCTGGTTAACTTTGACTCTATCCCGAGTCAATTTTATCTAACACTCAGATCCAAAAGGATTATCTTCTCCCTCATGTTTGACAACATCTCTCTTCTTCAAGAAAAGATTCTCGATCCAATTTTTTGATTTCCTTCGACAAGTATTCATTCACCTTGCTTAAATTTTCTCCTGGTTATCATGCACACTCACAAACGACCATCAAATCTTACTCTAATACCACTAGATCTAGGATCTTTTAAAGTGACTTCACTTGTAAAAATATTCAAGCGTGAATGGCAAAGATTAAACTAGCATAATAATTAAATCAAGCATGAAGACTCAAACGAATATGAAATTAAAATGAAATCTAGAAGATCAAGAAGAGTAAAACAACCAATTGATAATGGAGTTCATCCAGTGTCGATTACGTCTCTGGGTCTTTCCTCTAAGGGAGTGGCCTCTTTATTATTCTCACAAAATTGTGATTACAATAAGAAAAGATGCTTCCCAAAGCTTGCTACAAATAATCTCTCTTCTACAAGGAAGTGGGCTTGAAAATACTAGAAAAAACCTCCTTTGGTTGCTACAAAACCAAGTTGTAAAACCATTTTTTTACAAAAAAGTGTACACTAAAAAACAAGCTTAAATAGTCTCGACATTATAAGCTTTACTACTCCAAATATTTTTCGCATGGTGATAATTTTTTTGTGTTTGTATAATTTTGGTTTGAAACCTATCATTATGTGTTACTCAAAGAAATTAAAAAAAATTATGTAGAAAATATAAGTGTTTCAATTCAATTCAATTAGAGTCCATTCAATAATTCAATCAACTTCCATTCATGAGCGTGTCCATTTTCAAATTGGTTATGTTCGCACAGAGTTACCTGCTTGCCACTATAATCTACTTTGACATTGATAGCAGATCCATATGAGAAGCTAAAAAAGGAACCTCAATAAAGTTGATGCATATGTGCTTTAATATGTGTTATATTCTTTCCTTGTCAGGGGGTTTGAGGGGGGCAGCAGCCCCCCTCTACAAGGTCCCGGATAATTTTTTTTGGACCCTATATTAGGTGGGTGAACCTACCTGTGGTTTTGTACATGGTTTTAGGCATGATGGTATTCTTTTTCCATGGTATTTTTGTAGATCCGGTCAAGGGAGCTACAGTTATGTTCTAATCCATGGTTAATGGATTGAGGTTTATGGATGCTTCAACATGTATATATATGTATTGCAACAACGAAAGGAATATATTGAAAAATCAATCTAGGAGTCCCGGTTTTGGGATTTAGGGGACAATCTCTGTGTATATCTGTTTTATGTTTTATGCTCTCGCCATTGTTTATTTTCTGCTTTTAGAATTCATATGAATGTAATTTATGTACAGGATTAAAACCTACATTTGGTATCAGAGTTGTTTTGGCTTCAAGGGGATGCCTTTGCTATTGAGGGGTTTTGCTCGGGTCCGTGGTAGACCCTGTTCATTGGGATATCTGCGGGATCGATTCTTGTGGTGAAATAATATGGCGAGCAGTGGAAAGATAGAGATCAAGAAATTTAATAGTTAGAGCTTTGAGTTGTAGAAACTCAAGATGGAGGATCTGTTGGTGGATAAAGATCATTGAATCAGGTTAGATTTTGGTACTAAACTGGCGATAATGTCCGTTGAAGATTGGAAGAAGTTGGATTAGAAGGAAAACAACATAATATGATTGTGTATCTCATATTCAGTATTGTTGAATGTATCAAGGGAAGCTTTGGCGAAGGATTTGTGGTACAAGTTAGGGACTTTGTACTAATCTAAGTCTCTAGTGAATACACTATTCCTACAGAAAAATCTGTATAACCTGAGGATGAAGGATGGAGACTCGGTGACAGAGCATCTAAACTCCTTTAATACTATGGTAAGATAGTTACTATCTATTGATATAAAAATTTCAGATGAAGATAAGTGGATCAGTTTGTTGTGTTCTCTACCAGATTCGTGGGATAGTCTGGTTGTTACAATAGGTAGCAATGCGAATGCCTTGTAGTTTGATGAAATAGTCTCATCCTTGTTTTCAGAGAAGATGAGATGGAAAAATACGGAGGTCCAGAATGGTAATGCCTTGTCTATACAAGGACGGCCCCAGAACGGAAACATAAATAAATCCTCGAGTGTGTTATGTGGAATTTTGCATCTACGGATAAACACAACTTCCCTAGGTGGGTAGCTACATGTAGAACAATATATTTAAAGAGTTCAACCTTTTCCTATAGAATAGAAATAAGACAAGGGACCTACTTGTTATCTTTCGCTTCCCTTTGTCTCCTTTGAATAGCTCCCATCACTCCTTGTCGAACTGAATCCGCTCTATAAGTACCTGCAATCATAAACAGAGGACAAAAACCAATCAAAGCAAGAGATCTATCTACTATAAGCAAATGGAATCGAAATCATTTACACATATAATCATCATACATAAAGACAAGAATATGGGAAAAGGTGTAAACAGCTTTATTAAGTAGAAGGAAGAGTTACAACCAAAGAAGTTTAATCCCATGTCACTCATCCAGCTTGAGTTCCATCTTTCATCACACCAAAATCACAACACTCCGGCAGCGTAACAATACTTGCTTACAATCTCAAACCTCAAACCAACAATATCTCCTTACAAATTCTCAAAGTCCAGCCCTTGATCACTATGATGAGTGCTCAATTTATAGGGAAATGGAGGTGGTTTTGTCATAAATTGGGCATTGAATGGATTTCCAATTTGGGAGTTAGTTTCCATGGAGGAATGGATGAGAGGATAGGAGATTATTTGTTTCATTCTCTATCCAATTTTAAGCTCATAGGAGAGGATAAGAGGTGGGAATATTCTAGAATGGTCTAGAATGTAGGAATATTCCCAGAACCCTATGAAGATTTCGCTCAATCTCACCCAACGCAGGTCAAAGTGGGCCTAGGTGCTCTGCAGAGCAGGCTTGAATGGGCCTAAGTGCTCTACAGTGCATTTACCCCTAACCAAGGCTGCGCTAGTCCCTCAAGGAGTCATTTCAGGATGTCTTCAGGCCAGGAAACTCTCAGGAATGATGGCATTCAATGTGATGACTTTTCTAGGGCATGTAGCAATAGAATTAGGGTTTGATGAACCCTAAATGTACATATCTGAATGTTGGGAGTGATGTGCCCAAATAGACATGTAATAGTTTCCCCATAAAGTATGAAGTCGAAAATGTTAATGTCGAGTGATATGCTTTACAATGTGATGAGGAGGTTCTGAAGCGGATGGTAACCTACATCAATTACAATACATAATATCATGATATTTTGGATTTTTCATGAATTGCTGAGGGAAGGCATACCCATGCTCAACATATAAACTTTCATTACATGTACATAGATAGTCGTCTACAGATATAGACCCATGATGGGATGACCATCAATGTAAAGCCATCGTACAGATGATTTAGTACTCTCCTGAAATAGCAGCCTAGATGGATGAAACTAGATCCGGGGTCTTCTATCTCATTCAATCGTTCACTCAAGTATGAGTTTAACCACGTGAATATGTGATCTGAAGTCAAACATGGGAAGACACCGCCTGATTACCAGCCAATGATGTAAGCTATTAACAGACGCGAGAGAGATCACCGATAATGATAATGATCCTCAAGGTACTATAGTACATTATGCATGGTTTGAATGGATGTTTTGATGTCGAACACCATACAAAGTCTTTCAGTTGAAGGCCATTGATGTCAACCTTTTGCCAGAAGCGAGAAACTTACCATTGATGTATGCAAGCCCCAAGGTACTGGAAGGGTGTTTCTAAGTGGACTTCTTGGATAATATGTTGATGTCGACAAGAAGCAACTTGTCACAGGATGGCCTTGATGTATCCCACATCAATGAGATGAAACAAGTGTAATGATTTTTGGAGACGGAATGTGACCGAAGACACAAGGTTCAAGAATGACGGTCATGAAAATGAAGGTTTATAAGTATTGCAAAGGATGAATTTTAATTCAGTGACTTCTCTTGAACATGTCGGTGACACTAAATGAATTGGCAGCATTGACCCAAAATCAAAGTAATGGATGGTATGATAGACCATAGGTATGATAACCATCAAGTAGATAACCCAACCCAAGTAGTCACAGAGATGAAGTGAAAGTGTCATGTTCAAGAGCGACCTGATGCCATAAAGTGGTTTACCCCTTTTCCCAGTTTACCCAATCATTGCTGACCGTTACCTCTTTATTTTTTATCAAGCTTAAGGCGGATAACATGTGCTTGTTTTATAATTCCACCCTTCGGGTGAATCCATCAATATGTAATGTTTTAACGAGTCTAGTGAAGGTGAAACTCGTTCTTGTCATGATGGACAAGTTTGTCGCCATTTGATGTTGTAATGAGTTTAATGACAATGATAACTTGGTCCTTTTCATGTTTAAAGAGTTTGGAAAGGGACAAAAAGAAAACTCCAGAAGTTATTTTTCGTAAATTTGTCTCTCAAGTCTGAAAAAGCGTAAAATAATACGAGAGAGAACCTATTGACCATGTTCAAACAACGTATTCCTTTTTCGTAAATAATCTATCTCAGTCCAGAAAAGGGTTCAACTTATACTAAGTATATTTCATTTCCAATATGTTAACGAGCTGAAAAGGACAAGTGTTTGACAATATTTTCATATTTCAAGAGTCTGAAAAGATCTTAAAGAGGAATCCAACGGAGTTCCTTTTCGATGTTTAACAAAGCTCGAAAAAGAGAAAAAAGTATGCTTTGTGGTCAAAGTACAATTCACGATCATGTATGTCAAATTCACTGTGTCAGCTATAAATTTGTTCAAAGCAACACCAAACGGATCAAACATACTTGTTTCATTGGTAAAAATAGGTAAAGACTAAAGTTTATTTATTTAATGATTATGAAATAAACATAAAAGAAGAATTTACCATGAAATTTTCACCATTTGATATTTACCATTCAATTTGTTCTCTGAACTAGTTTTTTACCTCAAACTTCAGCAACTGATTGCGAGAGATTCTATGGATCATTTCTCATGTCGTTTGAACCAAGTAGAAGATCTACCCCTTCTCTTTCTTTTCATGTCATTCTTTTACAGTTTTAGGAAATATGTTTGGGTTTTTAGGGCCATTGGGGTTATAATATTTTGCCCTGGGATCAACGCAGCCTTCCACATTGAAAACTATGCTACAGAGAACCCAAACAAAAGGGTACCTTCTCTTTATTGCATTGTTTCCTTTCCTAGACTGTGCCGAGAGAGTTTCACAAA
The DNA here is from genome assembly GCA_031772625.1 of Pinus tabuliformis. Taxonomy (NCBI): domain Eukaryota; kingdom Viridiplantae; phylum Streptophyta; class Pinopsida; order Pinales; family Pinaceae; genus Pinus; species Pinus tabuliformis. The sequence goes on along the minus strand of CM062805.1, from coordinate 245,594,852 downwards.
TTTGTTTCACCTATTTGGCCCAAAATTTCCCTAGTTTTTTGCATGAAATGGATCCTAACTAAGCTTATGGTTTGATTTCATGCTTTGATTGGATCAGAATGTCTATTACTTGGAGAGAAAGAGAGCATGAAGAACAAGATATGGTTTCCCTAAATGATCCGGGTACTATTGAGGCCCTCAGAAACTGTGGGTTGCACAAATAATTCAGGTTGTCTAGTATGAGGCAACAATTAGAACCATTGCAGTTCTTAGTTCATGCATGGGATCCAATGGATCAGGATTTTCACATAAGGGACAAAGTGGTCCCTATTATGATTGATGATGTTTACTTTCTTACTGGGTTGTTGAGACATGGTGCCCCCATTTCTCTTTCAGGATTTTCCCGTGGGGGTGAATTGGTGAGGGACTATATTCGATAGTTTTGTTGGCCAGATACACGACCTAGCAAGGATGGGAAAATAAACATCAAGGATGTACGTGATTTTCCTTTGAGAAAAATCCTTTTCACTATCGCAAAGTTGGCAGGCAGTGTGACACTTCATCTGGCAAACAGATCATACATGCAATATGCACTTGAGTGTCTTGAGCCAACTGTATTCCACTGGTGTAAGGCCGTACTTTCTTCAATGAAAGAGCAGCTGACAAAGGTAAAGAGCGGTAAGACAAAGAATTTTAGCTATGGATCACTCTTAATCACTTTTACCTTAGAGAGAATTCCATTGATGCAACCTCAGCATGTAACAATAGATGTAGCTGGTCCTAGAGATCCATGGATGCAGAGGTGGGTCGAATTGATGGCTAGACATGTTGGTCTATCATCAATCACATTTTCTACTGCATTCTTTAGTTGGCTCGATCGACAACACATTATCATCGAGGAGCATCCATACACAAGGATGGATTTTCGTGGAGATCCAGATTTGAGTTTATGAGTGGGTGCTCAATGGGGTGTTATAAGTAAATTGTTTTTGACCAAATGTTTTTGATTTTTAAGTTTCTACATGTTTTTGTGTTTTTGATGTTTCCAAGACTAAACTAAAATCATTCTCATGCATACAGATGTTGGTATTGTTCGACCTATGGGACATGGACAGGAGGTAGGTGGACCAACACAGAGAAATTTTGGGAGAGCAGTTCTCCAGGATTTGGATTTGACCGAGATATTGGCAGAGTTGCAGGATCATGTAGAGAGGTTAACCCTCAGTATTCTGGATATCCGGATTGAGGAGTTACCTATGAGGCTGCAGCGCCATACTATTGGTGTTCCTAGGCATTGGATGAGGCTATTGCACATGATAGCTCATGATGTGACCTGTTATCATGAGCATCACTAGGTATACTTAGGATGATTTTTCTATGCATTTTGAGATTTTAGGTCAGATGAACAAACATGTCTTGGACAGAAATTTTGTAAATTTTTTTAAAACATCTATCTATTTTACTTTCAGAGTTTTTATATATGGTTATGTGCAATCCTATTCAACTAATGATGTGAATTGAAAATTTACTTTTACATGTGTCACATATGTCTGATTAACACATAGTTCGCTAATGAATCAGTTAATGTATTAAAGTTTCTAGAAATATGTTGATATTGGATGTAATCAAAATGTCTTTCCAAAATACGAACTCTAAGGAACATATGAAGAATAGTTGGGTTTCATACGGTATAAACACTTGTTAGTTGCAGTACGACGAGTTGTGAGTCCAGCCTAATGATGATTCAGCGAATGCCAAGTGAAATGGCATCAGAGATAAGTACGATCAATGCGATATACTCAGTGATATTGTTCGTAGAATGACCAATAAAAATCCCTTGAAAACTCACTAACTTGCCACTTGGAGCGAAAATGGCCCATGCTGCAGAAGATAGGTTTTGTGTACTGCGACTAGCACTATCAGCGTAACCAACAAATGCTTCCAAAGATTCTGACATCTGCAAAAAATTCAAATTGATTTACTTAACCACATAAAAACTATAAAGGACACACTGACACACGCACATGAAATTAAAGCATATATACAGTGATTTTACTACACTTAATTAAGCATAGTAACATTTGAGATACAACCCGTTTTGGGGCTACGACAATGGAATTCCATCATAATCCACCAAGTCATATGCACCTTTTGCCAAAACATGCTTAACAATGTAAGGGCTCATCCATAGTGGTTCAAATTTTCCTCCTCTTAGTTGATCAGCTTCCTGGTCATAAAGCAAGACCAGGTCTCCTTCTGAGAAAATGTGAGGCTTGACATTTCGGTCCTATTGTGCCTTGATTCATTTCTTATGTGCTTCATTAGCCGATGCAGCTTCACAACGAGTTTCATCTAGATAGATGAGTTCTAAGAAACATGATTCTTCATCAGAAATGTTGGGTAATAGGTCAATTATGAGTTTAAGAGATGAAATTTCACATTGTATTGGCAAGATTTCCTCCAAACCATACACCAATTGAAAGGGTGTGAATCCAGTTGCATTCCTTATCGAGGTTTGATATGACCACAAAGTAGAATACATGATTAAATCCCAGTTTCGTTTATGAACCCCTATCATTCTTTGAAGCATTCGCTTAATGACTTTGTTAATAGCCTCAACTTGTCCATTAGCTTGCGGATAATAAGGGGTAGAACTATCATGTGAAAGTCCTAACTTGGTAGTTAATTCAGCCATCATGTGATTGCAAAAATGCAACCCATGATCTGTAACTATAGCCTGTGGCACACCAAACCGGGCAACCACATGGTTGAAAAAGAAAATTGCAGCTGTCTCGCCACTGTTGTTTAATGTAAGCATTGCCTCGACCAATTTTGTGAAATAGTCAACGATGACTATAATGTACCCATGCCCCCCAGTCGAGTGAGGGTTACATGTCATGAAGTCAGTTCCCCATTTGGCAAATGGTCCAACAGCGATGATAGGATGCAATGGTGTAGGTGGTAATCTAGCTTTACAGTCATAGATCTGGCATGCATGACAGCTTTTGATAGCAATAATGCAATCTTTGAATATGGTAGGCTAGAAGTAATCGGCATGGAGAATTCTCTGTGCGGTAGCATAACCAGATAAGTCTCCACCACAATCACCTGAATGGTAATCATTCAAATATTTCTCGGCTTCCTCATTCGTGAGGCACCTTTGTAAAATCATATTGATACCATGATCGTAAAGAGTGTTGTCAATGATCAGATAATAGATACGGTAAAGAGTGTCGGTAAAGAGTATCGATACCCATCATAGGCTTGTTGACCAAGTCCAGGATGACGTTGGTATTGCTAGAATTGTTGTTGTTGATATTGGGGATGCTAAGGCTGTTGAAGCAATTTTTGTTGTATTTGATACAATAGTTGTTGATTTAATGGTTTTTTCCCACCAATGTAAGCTTGACTAGGTTGTGAATACACTAAACTAGTGTAAGCCTGAGGCATTCCAGTAAAAGGTAAATTTGCCTGAGGTTGTTGGACTCCAGGCACAAGTGGTTGTTGTAAAACTGCCTGAGAAGGATGAATCTGTAAACCTGAAACTTGGGGGTTTGAGGTTGAAGGACCAGCTTGCACAGGTTGAGATACAACTAACTAAGCTCATGACTGCAGTAAAGCTGTAACAACAGGCGTAGTAGGTATGGATGAGACATATTGCATAGGTTGTGATGGATACACAAGCCTTGGTTGAACGGGCATTGTTGGCTGCCACTAACAGACAGTCATTCTAGGCTGACCTAAAGATGATTGCATACCGACATATGGTTGCCCCCCAGAAAATGGAGGATAAGAAGATTGTGCATATTGTTCTCCTTATAGGGGAAATCCAATGTAAAGCAAATACATTACATGGTAACCAGATGAACCAGCTTGATATTGACTTGAAGGGTCCAACTGTTTAGTATCCATTAATGAAGAACTAGATAAAATTCCTGTAGAGGACATAGGTGAAGACCAAGGGCTAGAAGAAACACTTGAGTGGGTTCCAGATAAGTATTGGTAACCTGATGGAATGGATGGAACACCATACAAATGTGACTTAGGTTCATAGTAAACATCGAAGAGGTTGCGACAGAAGATTATGTTGTAGCTGTAACAGATGGTACAGTCTGAGATGTTGACTTTGCCATAGTCAAACTTCCAAATAAATTTCCTAATGAATCAACGGGTGTCTGAAAGTAATCAAGATCAAAAGGAGCAGTAAAATGAGGAGTATGAGGATAAAGATAAAGTCCAGTTCCAAAACGGAATGGAGTTCTGGGTGTTTCTTCCTCAGGTTCCTCTTCTATTGAAATCAAACCAAGTGGAAGGATTTCACCATCAGGTCCATAATAGATTTCCGGTATTTATTTCTGAGATAAAGGGGAAGTCTCAACAGTTACGAATGTCTGAGGATGTACCGATCGATCGTCTTCTGGTATGGTAACAAATTTTGATTGTTCAACTTCAAGATCCAAGTGTTCTGGTAAAATAACAACTAGTTCAGGTTGGGCTTCTTGAACAACTTCTAGTTCAGAAGTAACTTTTGATTGAACAATAATAGGTTCAAGATCAACTTCTAGTTCAATAGATTCAGGTTCAGAAGTAATATATTGTTGAACAACTTCAGATTGAGAATCAACTTCTTGTTGAACAACTTGGGTTACCGTTTCACTAGATTCAGTTCTAGTGTCCTCAAGTAATTGTGGAGATTCCAATTCAGTAACAGATGTACCAGTAATTATAGGAGTAACTGGAGTCACAGTACTTACCAATATAGGTGTTTCTAGTAATTCAAATGAAGAACCATAAGATTTTGAAGTACTGGATTGAGTCAAATGAGACTGCTTTGACTGGATAGGTGTAGCTTCAGGCGGTAAAGGTGGTTTACTAGCTGTCCTCGTGAACGACGAGGTAAGGGTTGATGTTCCTCCACGATTTCTGATTGATTTTATTACAAAAAAAAAAAACAAAAAGGGGTAAGCTAAGCAAAAGCATTACCAAGCAACTGTGAACTGCAAAATACCTCCCGAAGAATCGAGAAGTACAGGCAGGCAATCTCCTCGAATGTTGTGTTCAGTGTATCACAGTGCACAAGGCTATCGACTCGGTTACCTAAGGATGGATAGCAACCTAATGTAGTCCTCCCATATATACCCGAAAGTACGTGGACGCCCAATCTATGTTAGCGCTATCTAATGTGAAACCACATAGTGAGAGCATTCCTTTATACTTTATGTATTGTAACACCGCCCTAAATACCCGAAGGTACGTGGACGAGCTACGATATACTCATGTACGTGGAATGAGGTATCGCACTCGGAATGTATCGCAGACAAGTTAGTGACAACTACTATGTTTTACGATGCGAGAACACTTCTTTAGCCTAGAACCTCTAAATGTTTTGTGTTAGGTGACAATGCTCCATTAGGTTAATTGAGATTAATTTTAAGTTGATCTTGATTAAGGATTTTCCTTTCAAGGTTCACCATGTGATGTCTTTGAAATTCCTAGAATGAAACTAATATGATAAGCATTATTTTCATTCAATTTGAACAATGAAAACCTTAACTAGTAGGGATAGAGAAATCAGATTCTTTTAATCAAAGAACAAAGAGCACATCTAATGCAATTTCCTTAAGCTATTCCTATAAGCACACACAAAAATTTTCAATGCACAATGCAAGTTTTTCTTTTCAATTCCCTTAATGTTGAGATGCACAAAATGAAACTAATGCACATACAATCAATCAATATTTTTCCAAGAACGAAGACTTTACGATAGTTCTTTTTCGAAAGAAATGAAGACTTTTATGACACTTTCTTTTCAGCAAAGATTAATCGACTATAATCTAACCTTGACAATGAAATTATAATGATAAAGAAATCACTTAAGAAACACTAAACAATCAAGGCCAAAGTAGGGCTAGGAAAGGAAACACAAATTGATTTCAGAGACACAACAATCATTGATCTTTCAGCAAGCAAAAATAGAAGGAAATTTGGAAAAAACCAAGCCAAAGGTGGGATTTTTTACTTAAGGAGGATCAGTGCAGCCCTAAATGGGAGACAATGCACTTCAAAGCACTATCCTCAAGCCAAGGGTACTCTGCAGTGCTCTTTGTCTAGACCAAGCCTGCATTGGTGCCAGAGAGGCCATTCAAGGGACTTTCAAGCACATTTTTTACCAAAAAACACTTCAAAAAGGCTGAAATAAGATCAATCGAGGCAAGTAAGGTATACCAAGGTGTACTAGGATTAAGATAAACTACCCGGAATGATGATCATTCCCCAGTGGAGTCGCTAATTTGTTATGTGGAATTTTGCATCTACGGATAAACACAACTTCCCTAGGTGGGTAGCTACACCTAGAACAATAGATTTAAGGAGTTTAACCTAAATTTCCTATAGAAGATAAATAAGACAAGGGACCTACTTGTTATCTTTTGCTTCCCTTTGTCTCCTTTGAATAGCTCCCATCACTCCTTGTCAAATTGAATCTGCTCGATAAGTACCTGCAATCATAAATAGAGGACAAAAACCAATCAAAGCAAGACATCTATCTACTATAAGAAAATGGAATCGAAATTATTTACACATATAATCATCATACATAAAGACAAGAATATGGGAAAAGGTGTAAACAACTTTATGAAGTAGAAGGAAGAGTTATAACCAAAGAATTCTGATCCCATGTCACTCATCCAGCTCTAGTTCCATCCTTCATCACACCAAAAGCACAACACTCTGGCAGCATAAAAATACTTGCTTACAATCTCAAACCTCAAACAAATAGTATCTCCTTACAAATTCTCAAAGTCCAACCCCTGATGACTATGATGAGTGCTCAATTTATAGGGAAATTGAGGTGGTTTTGTCATAAATTGGGCATTGAATGGCTTTCCAATTTGGGAGTTAGTTTCCATGGAGGAAGGGATGGGAGGATAGGAGGTTATTTGATTCATTCTCTATCCAATTTTGAGTTCATAGGAGAGGATAAGAGGTGGGAATCTTCTAGAATGGTCTAGAATATAGGAATTTTCCCAAAACCCTAAGAAGATTTTGCTCAATCTCGCCCAACGTAGGTCAAAGTGGGCCTAGGTTCTCTACAGAGCAGGCTTGAATGGGTGTAAGTGCTCCGCAGTGCATTTACGCCTGACCAAGGCTGCGCAGGTCCCTCAAGGAGTCATTTCAAAATATCTTCAGGCCAGGAAACTCTCAGGAATGATGGCATTCAATGTGATGACTTTTCTAGGGCATGTAGCAATAGAATTAGGGTTTGATGAGCCCTAAAAGTACTGATATGAACATTGGGAGTGATGTGCCCAAATAGACCTGTAACAGAGTGGGAGATCTAAATCTAGAGGGAGATCTAAATCTCTAGGAAAACCTATAAAGGTGTGCTAGAAATGTGGAAAATAAAGGCACTTCAAAAAAGAATTTAGATCTAAAGCTCCTCAGGAAGGAAAGGGATCTGATGATGCTCCTTCTGCAGAGGCGAAAACCACCTCAGATAAAGGTGGAGATGTGTACTTGGATTCTTCTTCAAGTACACATGTAGATCAGGAGGCATGGTTGATTGACTCAGGTGCATCCTTTCACTTCACTCCCCATAGGGAGTGGTTCTGCGAGTATGATAAATATGATGGTTGTGATGTCTTCTTAGGAGATGACAGGAAGGATAGAATCATCGGTCACATAAAATTCAAGTTGAAGTTGCAAGGTGGAAGGATTAGAACACTTCCGGGTGCTCTACATATTCCTGCATTGGCCATAAATCTGATTTCTGTAAGCAAGTTGGATGATGCATGTGTAAAAACAATGTTCGAGGAAGATACCTGCAAGATGGTTCGGGGAGCACTCATATTGATGCGGGGAGTTCGAATTGGAACCCTGTACAAGCTTAAGGGTAGCACTATTATTGATGGGTGCAACATTTTTGTGGTTCCTGAAAGTGGAGCCAAAAATCTAGTGGTATATGGAGAAAAGACCATGCTATGGCATCAAAGGCTTGAACATATTGGAGAGAAGGGCCTTAAAATACTTCATGGTAATGGTATGGTAGAAGGTATGTATAATTTCTCTCTAGGTTTTGATTTCTGTGAAAATTGTGTATATGGGAAGCAGAATCGGGTGAGTTTCCCCACTGGTGCTAAGAGGGCGAAACAGATATTATAGCTTGTGCACAGTGATGTGTTTTCACCTGTGTTGGTTTCATCACTAGGTAAGTCTATGTACTATGTATCATTTATAGATGACTTCTCAAGGAATACATGGATATATTTCCTCAGGAAGACATCTGAAGTCTTTGACAGGTTTAAAAAATTTAAGGCTCTGGTGGAAAACTAGACAGAGAAGAAGATAAAGGTGTTGAGGACAAATAATGGTGGAGTGTTTTGCAAGAAGGAATTTGAAGAGTTCTGTAAGAAGTGTGGTATAGCATGGAAGAATAATACTCCATACACACCTTAGCAAAATGGAGTTGAAGAAAGAATGAAAAGGACTTTGATGGAAAAGGAAAGAAGCATGCTCAGTGGTGTTGGGTTAGGACATGAATTCTAGGCAGAGGCTATGGAGACTGCATGTTACTTGGTCAACAGATCACCTTCATCAGTGTTGGAGGATAAGAATCCACAAGAGGTATGGACTGGTAAGAAACCCTCTCTTTCACATTTGAGGGTATTTGGATGTGATTCATATGTACATGTTCCAAAATAGAAAAGAACCAAGTTGAATAATGAATCTGAAAGGTGCATCTGTATTGGGTATAAGGATGGTTTAAAAGGTTATAAGCTTTGGAACCTAGAAACAAGGAAGGTTGTGTACAACCGCACTGTGGTGTTTAGAGAGGTGAAAGATATTTTTAAAGATGGAGTCCTACCAAAGGAACCTGAGAAGATAGAGTTTGAGTTAAAGGAGGAGAAATCAAACTATACAACAAAAGAGGAATCAGAAAATGAAGAGCCAAAAACTCCAGCTATGAGAAGATCAGTTCGAGAAAGAAGGCAGCCAGAAAGGTATAGTCCAGTTTCTTTTTGTTCAAATTTTGCTTTATCTATTATAGATGACGATCTCAAAACTGTCAGGGAAGCAGTAGATTCAGAGGATGGAAAACTCTAGAAAGAGGCCATGGTTGATGAATTGATATCTTTGCACAAAAATGAGGCTTGGGATCTGGTGGATTTGTCGGCTTGAAGGAAACCCATTGGTAGAAAATGGGTGTTTAAGAAGAAAATGAATGCAGAAGGCAAGGTGGAGAAATACAAAGCTTGGTTGGTACCAAAAGGTTATTCCCAGGTGTCAGGAATTGATTTTGGTGATATTTTTTCTCTTGTTGTGAAGATATATTCTATTATATTACTTTTATCTATTGCTACTACTTTTGATTCCGAGGTAGAACAAATGAATGTAAAGACAACATTTCTTCATGGGGATCTGGAAGAAGAGATATACATGAAGTAAAAAAAAGGCTTTGTGGTGAAGGGTAAGAAAGAACTGGTATGTAGGTTAAAAAAGTCTTTGTATGGGTTAAAATAGTCACCAAGGATGTGGTATCAGAAATTTGATACATATATACTGGGACTTGGCTTCACCAGAAGCAAAGTGGATCATTGTGTATATTTTAAATTAATTGGTGACCATGTTATTTATTTGGTCTTGTATGTGGATGATATGTTGGTGATTAGAAATAACAAAGAAATTATCCAGGAACTGAAGATCCAATTGTCTTCCAAATTCGACTTGAAAGATCTTGGTACTGAAAACTATATTTTGGACATGGAAATTAAATGAGATCAAATAAAAAGGAAGTTCTGGTTAAACCAGAAGAAGTATGTCGAGACAATATTGCAGAGCTTTAACATGCGGGATAGTAAACTAGTGAAGGTTCCTATTCCTATCGATGTAAAGTTATCTGTTGAATAATGTCTCAATACAAAAGAAGAGGAAGAGGACATGTCCTGTGTTCCACACACAAGTGCAGTTGGTAGCCTGATGTATGCAATGGTATGTACTAAACTAGACATTTCACATGTAGTGGGAGTATTGAGAATTTTTATTTCAAAACCATGGAAGGAGAATTGGACAACAATGAAGCAAGTTTTCAGGTATTTGCATGGAACTATTGATTATGGTCTGTGCTACCAAGGAAGAGCGGGATTGAACAAATTTTTGTACATTCGTGGCCTTTTTTATGCAGACTGGGATGGTGATTTGAATCAGAGAAGATCTACAAGTGGGTATGTGTTTAACCTATTTGGAGGTGCAGTTAGTTGGCTGAGCAAGAGACAATATGTAGTGACACTCTCAACTACAGAGGCAGAATACATGGCAACCACTCATGCAAGCAAGGAAGCAGTTTGGTTGTAGAGATTGTGTTCAAGCATGGGGTTAGTACAACAAGCTATAAGGATAGACTGTGACAGCCAAAGTGCAATTTTCTTGGCCAAGAACCCTGCATATCATTCAAAGACAAAGCACATTGATGTTCAATATCACTTTGTAAGGGATATGGTTGAGGACAAAAAGGTGTTGCTGGAAAAGTTGGACACTTTGAAGAATATTGCAGATGCATTGACAAAGTCTGTGAGCACTGAGAAGTTCTCTTGGTGTAGAGAAACAATGGTCATTGTAGGGCTAGACTAATGACTAAGCTCTCCTGTGACCCCCTATGAAAAGAAAACAACACGTGGGAGAATGTTGGGTGTGTGTTATATTCTTTCCAAGACTAGCCCCACACGCTGGGGGGTCACAGGTGGGGTGGAAGCCCTCCTTGTCAGGGGGTTTGAGAGGGGTGGTAGCCCCCCTCTACGGGATCTAGGACAATGCTCTGGGGAATTTTTTTGGACCCTATATTAAGTGGGTGGACCTACCTATGGTTTTGTGCATGGTTTTCGCACATGGTTTTGGGAATGATGGTTTTCTGTCCATGGTATTTTTTTGGTCAAGGGAACTACGGTTATGTTCTAATCCATGGTTAATGGATTGGGGTTTATGGATGCTTCAACATGTATATAGATAAATTGTAACATTGAAATGAATATAATGAAAAATCAATCAGGTAGTCCCGGTTTTGGGATTTAGGGGAAAATCTTTGTGTATCTATGTTTTATGTTTAATGCTCTTGCCATTGTTTATTTTCTATTTTTTGAATTCATATGCAAATAATTTATGTATGGGGTTAAAACCTACAATATGTGCATATACCCAAGACATTTCCATTACTGTCATCTGTACATCCCTGTTTTGGTTTGTTACAGTATGATTAGTTGGAGTAAGGCCCAAACGCAATGAAAAATGTGAGAAAAACCATTGAATATGTGTTTTGCTATTGAATATTTATTTGCAAGGTGAAATGGTTGAATTTACGTAAGTTTTTAAATGATATAGGAAGGGGTATTGGTAGACACTTATGATCTCTATTTCTGCATGAAAAACCAACAAGTGAACCAAGATGAAATAAAGAATATCTGCATTGCAGAGCCGAGAGGTGAATTATTAACTATAAAATTTATTTTCAGATTGCATAGTATCCTATGGGTGCAAAAGCTCCTTATTATGAATGTATGTCCATTGAAAACTATGTAATAATTGGGTGTGAACACTAATATTTATCTTGAAAGCTAAAGGGAATGGGAATCCTACATAGATATCTCCTTTAGAATTAAATAAAAGGGGCACCTCAATTGAATGGTTATTAATGCTTTGAATGGAATTATTGTGCAATGAATGACATATTAAGCATCTAAAACATCAAATTCCACTATGTATATAAGGGTTAGTTACCCTAACTCTGACATAAGATAATGATTTAAAATTTTCATAATCTTTTTGGAATAACTTAGCGACATTATCCACTTAACCAATCAAGGTGTGTTATGTATCCAAATGTACTCCTTGATTATGTATTATCTCTAGATTGTTGATTGGATACATTGCATACACTATGTCCATTCTTAAAATGTGATGGCACCATTATTGAACAACAAGGATAATATATAGTTGAATACAATATATCACTCACATTTTAGAGAAAAACACACCATATTTTGGTTACATATAAAACAAATACCTACAGTCATTTGAATGATCCAAAATTGAAACCACAATTGTTATATTCAAATTCTCAAGTCGAAAATACACTCTTGAATATCAATCTCATAATGATACCATCACCAGAAGACTAGGTTGATACTTGAAATGAGTTCCTCAACAATTACATATATGATTTAGTAGATCCCACGATTTCATGTCAAAATAACCTTCACAAAAAAGAATAAAAAAAAATAAAAAATTAGGACCTAGGGATTACTATCCTTGCACAAAGCCCAAAGGTTGGGCTAATCAATGAAAATCATGTGTAATCCTATCTTAATTTCACTTCTATGAGTGTTCAACCAAATGCAATATCTAATTTGGCAATTAGTAATTGTTTTAATCTCTAATTTGAATTATGTTATGAAACCAGCTCACAAAAATATAGAAAGGAGAGATAAACACCTTAGAATTCAGCCTCTTCGAGGGGGAAACCTCCTTTACATTACTCAAATGAAAAATTCTTAGATGATACAAATGACAAGACCTCCTTTCTATATATAGGAGTTTAAGGGGTCATAATATAATCAGAGCCGACATAACAATAATAATGTAAGGGCACAAAAATTAACAATAGTGGGCTTCTATGGGGCACAATAATAATAATATGGGGACTACATGGACACAACAATATAATAAGGGGATTGTAATAATAGCAATAAGGGGTTACGCTAGTAGTATAGGGACCTAACATGCCCCTCTCCTTCAAAAAGTGTTGTCCTCAACACTTGAGTAGTTCTTGATGCTTCTGTATAAATTCTTGTCCTCCCATGTGGAATCTTCAGTGGGTAAGTTCTTCCACTTGATGAGATACTCTGAAATTGATCTATTTCGTCGCTGTTGATTTCTCGGTTTTGTGACTGCTTCAGGTTCCAATATGATATCTCCTTCCTTGTCAAGTTCTTGCAATATTGTTTGTATTGGGATCTTCTCCAACTTTTGAATGAGTTCCCACTCCTTTGGGCATATGTATATCTGTAAGGCCTGATGTTTGGAGGAACACTTCTTGGAATCAAATTAATAGCATGATCATGATCACGAATAGGTAGGAGGCCTTTGGGAGTCTCAAATACCTTGGAATGATTGTCCAAAATGTTTTGGAGATCTGGAGAAACACATGATTTCGATGTGGGATCTTCTAGTGAACATAATTGTACAATTACGACCTGTTTTTATTTATTTAGAAGCTTTATCATGCTGTTAGAGTTGATTATCTTTCCAAGTTTCCCTTTGATACCCCTAAATTAAACTTCCTTTCCTTCCCAAAAAAATTTCAAGAAAAATTCTTGAAAATTAAAAGCTATCGTACCCAAAGATTGTAGCCATTGGACTCCTAGTAGAACATCAACACCACCCATTGGAATGGAAAGCATTGGGCTATTCAATACATATTCTCCCATGGATAGCTTGATATTATGGCACTTTCCAGAGCAATTTATGGTTCCTCCACTTGCAACCATCACTTGACACTCTGGTGCTAGATATAGGAATAAATTCAATTCCTTGGCTATCTTACAATGAATAAAATTATGGGTACTGCCCGAATCAATCAACACTTCTACATTTTTCTTCTTGATATGTCCTTCTATCTTAATAGTTTTAGGAGTGGTAATTTCTTCCAATGCATTACAAGATATGGTCATATTCATTTCTTGATGCTTGATGTGGTCTTTCAATTCTTGAACATTTTTCTTCTTGATGTGTCTTTCTATATTAATAGTTTGAGGAGTGGTAATTTTGGCCAATGCATTATAAGAGATGGTCGGATTTATTTCTTCTTTCTTGATGTGATATTTCACTTCTTGAACCTTTTTCTTCTTGATATGTCCTTCTATCTTGAGAGTTTGAGTGATAATTCTTTCCAATGCTTTACAAGATACGGTCGGATTCATTTCTTCTTTCTCTAGGGTGGGTTCTTGGTGTATATCCTCTTCTTTTGATGTTTCTTGATCCTTTTCTTCCTTCTCTTCATAATCTATGTAAAATAATTTCTTCTCAGCACACTTATGACCTTTAGTGTATTTGCTATCACAATTGTAACAAAGCCCTTTTTCACTTTTTTCTTCCAATTGTTGTGATGTAAACCTTGTAGGTTGTGGAAGGATAGGAGAAAAAACACTTCCATAATTATAGTTGTGAGTGGTGGGATTCCTTGTTTCCATAATTTCGCTTCCAATTTTTCTTGCCAACCTGAATGCATTCTCCAAAGAATCAGGTTCCCAAAGACGAACCTCATGTTGAATGTTATCCTTTAAAGTCCCTATGAAGACATCAACCATTTTCTTCTCTGGAATATCATTTACCCTTATATTCAATTTTTGGAAGGCCTCAATGTGCTTTTTCATTGAACCCTTTTTTTTTAGATTTATCAATTGGCTAAATAAGGTGTTTCTCTTTGTATCCTCATAATGTGCTATCATTTCCTCCGTGAAAATTGACCACATGACAAGTGGTTTACGAGAACAAAGCCATTTATACCATAAAAATTGATTCATATCTAAATAATTATATGCAATACGTACCTTTTTTAATAGTGGTACACCATGTAGATCAAAATATTTCTCCATTTTTAGTATCCAATTTACCGGATCTTTGCCATCAAACTTCCTCATCTCACTTTTTCTTGATTTTGGGAGCTTGATCTTGAAACGACTATAACTTTGTACTTTCAGATATTTAAGTTCTGAAATTTTGGTCTTTAGTAGCCCTCTGAGTCCTATTTCTAACTCCACAAGTCTGATCATGATTGGATTCCCGAAGAAATATCTATTCCCAATCTCCCGCGATGACCTAATTATAGACTAGTTCAGTATAGTGAACTTGTATGACATACCACATGTCAATGTTTCAACCTTAGGTTCTGAAAATTATACTAAAACAAAACACAGTCTGTTCTCTTTCTATAACTTCTAATGCTTAGAGAGAACGTTATGACGCTTTTCCCAAGGTAACCTGTTTAGGATGTAATTCGAGAGTCTGCTGAAACCCTAAATTCCTTAGATCGTATATCCGAAAATATAGCGAGACAAGATCTGAAATTCGGACTCGAGGTTCAGAAAATTTCTTCTCAAATGGGTTTTTGTTTTACGTTTTGAAACTTTGTAGAAAAAATTTTATAGCGCAAATTCCACGATAACCTGTTTTAGATGAAATTCTGGAGCTTGCAAAAACCCTAACTTCCTCAGATCATATATCCTACAATATAGCGAGAAAAGATCTGAAATTTGGACGCGAGTGTCAGTGCGATTTTTGCTCAAATGTATTCTTTTGTTAGCTTCTGAAAAATCTCATAAAAAACGTAATAGCGAAAATTCCACGATGACCTGTTTGGAGCAGCGAAAGCCCTAGAATCAAAAGCTCTGATACCAAATGTTATGAAACTAGCTCACAAAAAGATAGAAAAGAGAGATAAACGCCTTAGAATTCAACCTCTTCGAGGGGACAACCTCGTTTACATTACTCAAATAAACAACTCTTAGATGATACAAATGACAAGACCTCCTTTCTACATATAGGAGTCTAAGGGATCATAATATAATCAGAGCCGACATAACAATAATAATTTAAGGGCACAATAATAACAATAGTGGGCTTCTATGGGGCACAATATTAACAATATGGGGACTACATGGACACAAAAATATAATAAGGGGGTTTTACTAATAACAATAAGGGGTTACACTAATAGTATAGGGACCTAACAAATTAAGAGTGACAATGACTTGACGAGTGGAAAAACCAACTCTCGTTCTAGACTAATAGTGTATTAATCAACCTCTCAACTTCCTTTTATTATGTGTTACTAGAAAAAGTGGATTATTAACAATAACAAGGACCCAAATCTATTGCTATGACAATATCATCCTTTATGACCCAATGAATTGATCCACCAAAATTTGGTGTATTAACACCCATGACTCGATTAACCCTTTATCCCTTAAGAATAGTAATCTTAATCTATTAATTGAGAGCCTGAATTATGATTATTATAAGGTTAAAAAGACAAGGCATTTATCAATGGAGAGGCCCTTAAGTTACAAATACAAGTCATAATGAGAATGACATAATAAACAACGGAAACATTGCAAGAATGTCTCATGGAAAATTTGGTGCCAAAATACAGAAACAAACATATATTACTCTAAAAATTTTAAACCAGTGTTTTTTTCCTCATGCAAATGGCATGGATGGTATGTATTGTACTAGGTATATCGAATAGAATTTGGAAATGAGGAAATTACAATGGTTTCACCTGGTACAACAAGCCCCAACAATTTTCTGAATGGATACACAGATTCATATACAATTATACACTCTATTTTTCCTTTTAAATAAGAAATTATGTGAACAAATATTTTAATTTGATTTACCTTTTTGAAGAGAGATAATTAACTATTAAATAGTAAATTCTAGTAAATTACAAACTATAAATAGAAATTCAAAATAAAATAGAGAATATGTATATTTCTCTACTATATTTATATTTAAGAACCATTCCAAAACAACTATAAATAGAGTGATTATAGATATTTTACATAATATTTTTGAATAAATATGGAAGAGAAATATACATATTTATGAATAAATATTGTATGGAAGTTTGATTGTTGAAACTCCTGCATCAATTTGAAAAAGTCCTTGCAAGTAATCAAAATACTCTAAGTTTGTCTGACTCACTAGTGATATATATGCCTATTGGCCATATATAAACCACATTTATTAATGTGGCTGTGTTAGTTAATATATCCAAACCATATATAACGTATGACCTTTGTTAAACCAACCAAACAGGCTACATGGATGTTTAGATATAACATACCATAGTAATTAAAAACCAATCCAAATCATATATTTTTTCGGCCCATGTGCATTGCATTGTAACAACCAATCTTAACATTATAATCAACCCAATGGTGGCTCGTCGGTTGGCACGTTATAGAAATTATGTGGTGTTTTGTTATAATAGCCCAACAAAACATGTTAATATAATATGTAGCCACGCACATTATGTCTTCGACCACTTGTATGGTTTCAATCATATTTTGATGGCGTTTGATAATCAGTTGACAACCCGGGGAGGTCACAAGGTCAAACTACGACCTTCTCCCTTTTGGAAATCCACTACAACTAAAATTTAAAAATATAGTCACATCCATTATTATAATAAAAAAAATATAGTCACATCCATTATTATAATAAAAAAAATGTTTGGCTCATTGGTGTAGCCATCTTCCTTGTAACTTGGAGGTCATGTGTTCGAACCCTCTCCGGTGTTGGTTTGTTAACAAATTTTTAATTGAATAGTTGCACATTTCTCGAGGTGCCATGTCATGCCACGTGTCGATTTTCCATGCTATGCCTCATGTCAATTTTCCATGTCATGTGTTCGAACCCCCTCCGGTGTTGGTTCGTTAATAAATTTTCCATGCTATGCCTCATGTCAATTTTCCATGTCATGTGTTCGAACCCCCTCCGGTGTTGGTTCGTTAATAAATTTTTAATGGAATAGTTGCACATTTCTCGAGGTGCCATGTCATGCCACATGTCAATTTGCCATGTCATGCCTCATGTCAATTTTCCATGTCATGCCAAATCAAAACCATATGTCAAATCCACGCTATGCCATGTGTAAGCCCTAGGACGTGCCCCCTGTCAAATTTAGGACATGCCACCTCACCCTTTGACTTTGACTTTTTTACCCATTGTCACAAAACATCAAACTATCATATCTTTTGTATATGGACTCTGATTGACGTAATTTAAGTTTCCTTGGAAGTGTCTCATCGAACCCTTTAGCATGGATCTATTCCCATAAGCTTTTAGGAACTTTGAATTTTAAGCCTTTTTGGATACTCCGGGATCACGAGGGCACATTTTTCTTTTTGCCACGACCTCTTCGGTCACCCCAAGAACCTTTGCAAAAGAAAATCATTGTGCAATTTGTCCAATACAATTTGCCATGCAACTTTTAACCTCAGAGTATGAACATACAATAATCAAAGTAAAAGTCTTATATGATATCGTGCTTTATGTAAATGCTAGAGTACTTGATAAACACATAAGGAAAAATGAACTATGCAAGAAAAAGAACTATTCATACATGCAATAAAAAAAGAGTGTTCTCGTTTACATTCTACATATTAAACCTATACAATATTATCTCAACATACTTCCTTTGATTTAACAAGAGTTTCCTATTTTCCCAATCTCTTCTAATTTTCATACCAAAATGAAATTTATAGCACCAATATCCTTCATTTCAAGTTTAGAGGACAACTAATTATTCACTTCCTAGATGATTTCTCCGTCATTTTGAATCAACAACATATTATCCACATACAGGACTAAATAAATAAGATCATCACTAACTAATTTGAAATATACATAGTAATCCACTTTTCTCTTTATGAAGCCAAGTCCCAATTTATAAGTATAAAAATTTTAATATCATATCCTTGTTGATTTCTTTAAACCATATAGGGACTATTTTAGCATACAAACTAGCTCTTTCTTTCCCTTTACCCAAAGCCTTCTAACTGCTTCATGTAAATTTCTTATTCCACATCCCCATGTAGAAATGTTGTCTTTACATCCATCTATTCTACTTCAAAATTAGAAGCATCAAAAATAGATAAAAAAAATCTAATAGAAGTTAACTTCGGAAGAGGAGAAAGTATCTCACCAAAGTCAATTCCCTCCACCTAGGAATAACCTTTTGCTACTAATCGAGCTTTGTATTTCTCCACTATGTTTTTTGCATTCAACTTATTATTAAACACCCATTTACTACTAATGGGATTTCTTCCTGCCATCAACTTCAATAGATTCCAAACCTCATTCTTTTCCAAGGATGTCATTTCTTCAACCATGGCCTTTTTCTAGAGTTTTCCTTCCTCTGAATCCATTTCCTCCATAACAATTATAGGATCATCATTAGTAATAAACAAAGAAAAATTTGAATGTAAATCAAGTGGAGTATTCTGTTATCACTCAGGTTGTTCCCTTTGACTCCCAAGGGAATACGGTTGAGGTAACCACTAACCAATCTTTGGGTCAGAGGTTCTAGCCTACCTATGACCAGAGAGGGCTCTCTCTTTATGTTTTAACTTTGTTTGTATAATATTTTAGGATAGTTATGATGCTCAAGGTTTTGTTTCTGGAACTTGCTGGATGATGATTTCAGTCAAGATATATATGTGCTTACCAGGGTGTTCTAGGCCATTGGGCATGGATTCAGTGGTGTTGTATTTGTTTGATATGCTGTGTTGATACAGTGGTGATGCTGCAGAGCCAGATAAGTGTCTGAGGAACAATGCTTTGAAACTGTGATTAAGTGTGATGTAACTAGGCTATGAAAGGCACTTAAGAATCTTTCAACAAACTGGTATGAAGAAACTGTGAGAATATTATTTAGAAGTAGTGAAGAATTTCTACATAACATTCATATTTATAGAATTAATGAAAACATGAGCAATCAAGAATTCATGTCCATGATCAATTCTGAAGAAAACATTTTTAGCAATAAAGATTGAGCACAAGGTGTAACTAAACATATCCTATACTATTCTTTTTCTCTACTGCTAGATTAGTGAGACATGTGTATGATTTAATAAACATAATAAGACAAAACATAGATTGAGAAAAACTTATTGTTCCATCAGACAGCACAAGAATTATGCAACAACACGCATAGCATCACCAAGACATCAAACATTCAGGAAATCACTGAGCTTTTCCAGCCTTTTGCATTAGATAGTCTGAAAATATACAATACATTTGCCTCAGAATGAAAATCACCAACCCCTTATACGTTGCCAGGGGAGGTATATATACATAATTTACATAAGAAAATATCTAGCTGAAGAGTAAATGCTTCATTAATGTCATTCCAACTCTTGGAGCGTTGTAGCTGGGGGAGTAAATGCTGTAGTAACTCTTCAGTGCCTTAGCTGTCCAAAACTATCAGAAAATGTTGACTTTGTGGCTGTTGGAGTCGGCTGAGGATATGTTGTCCAAAAAATTGCGTATTTGTCTCTTTTTCCTGCTGCCGCTGTCTTTTGCTGAGTCACCTTTCGGCTGCCTTAAATGCTGTCTTTACTATGCTTTTTGCCTTTTGCCAAGCTGTAGCTGACTGGGACCGAGCAACTGAGGCTATTGTGGCAAAATTTGAAGCATTGCCTGCCACCAATCCTCCTTGGGCATTTGGTGTCTTCGAATCTTCACCAAAGTTTCATCTGCCTCTGTATATCTATAAAAATTTGGAGGAACCTCAAAAAGGTGGTGGATTTCATTTTCAATAAAAAACATATTTTCAAGCTTGTGCAGAAGGCCCTGCCCTGTTGGAGGCCCTGCTTCCTCAGAAGTACTGCCAGATGCAATAATTTGATTTTCAACAAAGGTTGACATCCTATTTGCATATTGCTCACGGGGGAGCAGTCTTCCTGTGCTGTTTAGTAGGTTGGGTAGTCCCTTTGCTTGCAGTGCTCCCACTTTGAGTTTGTACTCATCCACCTCAGCCTGTATTTCATAGCATTTCCTCTCCACAGTCTGTACATAATTCCTGAGAGTCAGTACCTTTTTAGCTGTAAGGACAGCCTCTGTTCTGTTAATAATGTTGATGGCTGCCAGTTCCTCCTTTGTTTGTCTATTCAAAAAATCTATCATTCTATTGGCCTGCTCAGGCCTGTTTCCCAGCACTGTTCTAGCCTTCTGAATCTCTATCTATGCTTGGCCAATTAAATCCATTTTCTCATGCACAGTCTTAATTGACTTCCATTGTTTAGTAATGGATTGGTCAATTCGGGCCCACAAAATTCTTTTTATTTCTGCCATAGCAGTCTCTAGCTTGAGCTCTTTTTCCAAGGCCTTTATTTTCTCTTTCCGGGCCTTTATTTCTCTACCTTGCTCTGCCACAGTCATCTTTGATTTATCATATTTGGCCTCTAGCTCTGCCAAATTTTCCTTGGCCTGCTTTATCTCAGTGGCCTGGAGCTCCATTTCTTTAAAAGCCTTAGTCAATTCTTCCATGCTTGTACTGGAGTCTGGAGCTGCTGTTGTTGCTGCTGCTTCTGTTGTGGCTGTGGTTGATACAGGGGCTACTGCTGCCTTTGTTTTTGTTGCCGTGGTTGATACAGGGGCTACTGCTGCCTCTGTTGTTGTTGCCGTGGTTGAAGTAGTTGGAGGAGCTTGGGATGTGGATTCTCCCTGCTTATCTTGTAGTGCCCCTTCAAGTTCCTTCTCCAAATCAAGGACCTTCTGGTTGAGCTGCATTATAAGATCCAGCTGCTCATCGGCCTCCTTTTCCTTCTGTAATTCTGCTGTTTGAGGGTGCTCGGTGGGCAGCAGCTTTAACCTTTTCTTCAATGCATTAAGGTCATCTTCTTTTTTCTTCATGAGGGCCCTCACGCCCTTTGGGTCCTTGGGATCATGTCCCAGGTCTATAATGATGTCCTCTAATGATTTGATCCTGTTATCTTTGGCCATGGAGGACATTCTCTCAAAATCCAACTGAATGTTGGTATTTTTCAGTGATTCTTTTAATTCATGGGCCATGGATGCCCTGTCCACCAAGGTAGCATAGACCATTTCTCCAGTTTGCTTGTGGAGTTCTATTTGGTCCATGGGGTGAATGTCTTTTGCCATGACTTCCACCCTTGTTCTCACATAATCTGCAGCTGATTTGGGCTGCGGCACCTTAGGTTTGAAGTGGCTTGAGGAGCATTTTCTCCTCTTGAATGTCATAGACAGACATCAGCCTTTCTTGTTTGGCTGGTGTTGCCTTTAGAAACTGTTTATACACTTCAACTCTCAGCAAGTCATTTTGTGCCTTTATTTGCTTGAAAGAAGCCTTAGTGATTTTAGGCTTCTTGCTCTGTTGAGAGGAGGAGGATACCTCCAAGCCAAGTTGTAATCCCTGCTCCTGCTGAAAGGAGCTTGTACCTGTTTGATGGCTGCCTTCCCCATCTTTCCTTGAACTGTCAAGGACTTCTTCACTGATTTCTTCTATCTCTGGGGAATCAACCCTTTGCCTCTTGGCCTCGGGTTGCTGGGAGGATCCACTAGCAGGAGTGGACTCTTCTCTGTCTCTTTTCATACCCCTCTCCTCATGTGCTGGAGTCTGCAAAATTGGTGCTGCTGGTGGTTCTGTTTGTGGTGGAGGGGTCTGCTCTTGTTTATGCCCTATTGAGGAGGCAGGCTGTTCTTTTAGTGTTTCTTCTTCAGCACCCATTATCCCTTTCCCTTTATCTGTACCTGGTGCTTCTGTGGAAGGTGCCTGTGTGGTTGGGGTAGTTGTTGTGGCCAAGGTCCCTTCTCCTACTGGATGCGGTGGCTTGAAGATCACCTACTGCACAGAATCCAAGTCAAGAGTTTTTTCCAAATCCTTGACATTCTTTTGCATTATCTCTTCTTCAGTTAATTTTTCAAATAAAGTATCTTGCAGCCATTCTTGCTGATTGGCATACTGTTCAATGTGTGGATATTTGCAATGCTCGTAGCCTAGCAGCCTGTACTTTACTCTTCTAGCAGTGATGAAGCCTTCAGGGTCATAGGGGACCCACCGGAAGCTTTTTGAGAGCATGTACTTATCTTTGAGGATTAGCTCAGCATCTTGTCATCCTTCTTTCTTATTCATAATGAAGGGGCCTAGGTGGTGCTTGAATTTGAGATGGGCTTTCTTTTTGGAGCTGTGAAAGTGAGTGAGATCAGAGTGAATGAGCTGCCTATAATACTCCAAGGCAAACAGTCTCATGGGCACATATTTTGGGAGCCTGTATGGACAGAGCTCACAGCCATAGATTCTGATGACTGTATGATCCTGGTATAGGTACCAATCACCTATTTTATAATTCTTGGAGAGCTGTAGGACTTTCTATATTTCAAATGACATTCTGGGAGGAGGGGACCTCATCAACAAACAAGAGACTGGGTAAACAAATTGATCAATGAATTCACAATATGTATATGGTGAATTTTGCACTTGGTGGAAGACAGATGTCCAGAAGATAACAGATCTTCTTTCTCCTTTAGAATCCAGCTTTTTAATGTGGCATGGGAAAGCCTCAGACTGGTAGTACATGAACAGGTGGTAGATATAAGATGAATACTTGAAGATGCCCTCCCTGTCTACTTTGAAAAGCTGCTCATTTGTTGGCTATGAACTTAGCAAAATTATATTTGTAGGCAGGAGGTTGGCCTGGGCTATAAGCAGATAGTAATACTAGCACTGTCTCATCAACAAATTCACTGGTCTTATAGCCCAGCACATATGAAATCATGTCCAGCAGAAGTTTGCCTATATCAGTGAAGTGGACATATAAGTAGGGAGGTGGCCCTGTGGGCTGGCGGTCAGGCCTCATAAATATCTGGGTGATCTTTTGCCTATCCTCAGCGGTCATCTTGGCACCTGTATCCAGCAGATAGTTCATGGAGAAAGGGAACAGCAGCTGAGTTTGTTTGAAGTTGAGCATCTGGTTGATGGACTCAGCATTGATGTGAAAGAGGATGCTCCCAGATGGAGACTTGACAGCTCTGTGACTGGCATCATAATTCTCAGCACAAAGGCGAATAATCTCTGGAAAAATATTGACAGATGGGAGAAAGTAGTATGGCAGATTTGACTCCCATATCCCATATGTATCCTTACCATTTAAATAGTCATCTCTCAATTCCCTGAAGGTCTGCAAATGGTCTCTATCACCTACAAAGTCTTGGATGAGATAATCCCTGTCAGCAAGAGGCAGGGACTCCAGCTCTTTATTTGGTGGATTCATGGGGGCAACACTGAGAGCTGTGGGTGCAGGGGCAGCCATTTGTAATTTCTGAATAGAACAACAAGTGCAATAGCTTGCAAGGTTCCTCAAAGCTCAAATGACAGACTCAATGTAGATAATGCTAGAAATTTTCTTCAAATGGAATAGGCAGGCTATGCAGGACTGTCTCTGCTTTGCTTGGGTAAATTCACAGGGATTGTGATTTGATGAGGATGAATTGCAGAGAGTGTGCAGGATTCAAATTGGTGAGATGCAGCTTTGGGCATGCACTCGGCAAAAGGGAACAATGTCGGGCAGCTTGAGGATGAATTTGTAACTTTTAGACTGTGAATTATCGTTTTAATATCAAATTTTTGGAGCAGAGGGCAATGCAGGTTGTTTAGTCCAGTTTTGACTAAGAGACCTTCTTTAATTTGGGAATTACCAGTGGCTTAATGGAGAATTTGCAGAGAAACGGCATGCACAGGGGCAAAAACAAGAGAATTGCGGTGAATACCTGGATGAACAGTGCGGAAAACCTTCGGGTTGAACAGCGGGTGCACAATGTAGCTGAATTGATAAGTTGTGGCGGCTGCAACTTTGAATTTGGCGGTTCGGAGGCAATTTCGCAGTGAACAGGCTTACAACGGCTCTGTCTTTTTCGCTTGAAAATGACATAAAACGGCCGAAAACGCGCGTTTTAACGACAAATTTGGACAAAAAGGGACATTGGCGCTTTTCCGCCGATGACATCAGCATGACGTCATGGCGGGCCCGGGGTACGGAGGGTGACGTGGGCACTGAGCTGGAGGCCAGCGTGGCGGGACACGGTGGCGGGCGGTGTGGGGTGGCAAGGTTACGTGGAGGGCTATGAGGCGCGGGGGCGGGGGTTGGTGACGTGACGTCATGATGACGTGGAGGTGACGCGCCATCAGAGGGGCGGTATCGGGGAAGGTGGTAAGCGGTCTCCCCGCACCGCTTTTGGGCGAAGGCGGTATCGGGGAGGGGGGCTCCGAACAACCCCGCCAGCTGCCACGCGTCCCATGTACGGGTACCAATACCGCCATCTCCCCGGACGTTAAAGGGAGGCATGTCGAGATTTGAAAATGCCCGCCCATCGTTGGATGAAGGGGGGCGGGAGATGGACGGCTGGTGGGCGCCCCGACCTGTCGTGCATGTTGGGGGGGGGACCCGTCGGCGGATTAAAATATTCAGTTTAATATTTGGGGTCGGAACTTTGGTTAAGTGATTTTCTGTGGGTTTTGATGGGGTATGAATTAATCTTTCGGGGGGTCAACAAAGGGTTAGGCTTAGGTTTGAGTGGGGGAAAGGGTTTGCATGGGTAGTTTATGAATTTTTTCGAAACAAAGGGTATAGATGAGGGTTAAGGGTGGGCTATTAGTCTAACCAGGGGTTAGAGTAATTCCCAAAGCAGGGTTGACCATAGTCCCTGGTGGACTAATGTCTCCCTTAGACAAACTATTTAGCTATAATGCTAAAGGGGGGATATTTATACATTGCTTGGGGTTTTATACACCATGGTGTTATAGTAGTAGGGGAAAAGGGGAACATAGGGGATTTAGTGTAGATAGAGTTAGCAGTTAGTATTGTAGGGGAATATGAATGGGAAAATGATAGAAACTAAGTTTTTAGGAAACAAACTTAGTTAGGGAGTAGATCAAAATGAAAAGAATTTTTACACAAGAAATGTGGCTTCTTTTCAAAGAGAGAAGTCACTTCTGACATGAAGTTTGTATAGATGAAGAGTTTAAGGAGGACTGATCAGGGAGATCCTGCAGTGCTCATGGGGAAGTTAGTAAAAAACTTTGAAGGGGATGGGGGAAGTCAGTGATAGTTCAGTAGTTTGCCCAATGAGCCATTGGTCTTGCCTTTCTTCTGCTGGTGACATCATTGTAATTCCTGCCAGTTGATATACTTAAATGATGCTTTCTGCAACCTTCAACTGCCTACCCTGCCTAATATGCCTAACATTTTTTCTTCCTTTAGATGGGTGCACTTGGTCTTGCAAACCCTGATAATTCTCTTTTCTTTTTGCTGCCCTCCTATCTAAGTCTACCCTTATGACTTCCAAGGGCCCAGATTTAGCAGTTGGGCTCCTTCCTTTCTCTATCCACCTAGTCATCTGTCAAGCTTGAACTGTTTGAACAGGTACTTCCTCTTTAGTCTACAACCTGCAATTTAAACCATGGTGAGGCCCAGCTTGAGCTGTTGGACCACCCATCAAAATAGTAGTGGCAATTTGGGCTAGCCACTGTCATGTTCTTTGTTTGGGGTTCATTTCTTTTATTTTTTCTTTGACCAATTCATTTTCTTGCCCTTTGATTTTTCTTTTAAGGCATACCCTCTTTACATTTTTTAAATTGTCTGTTTCTTTCACAGAAATGGAACCTTAGCAGCATGGAAGGTGAACATTTTTGGCACTTCCACTGTCAATCATGAGAGATGAAAACCTATTGGTATAGGAGGCTAACATATTCCATTCTGGATACCTTATTACCCAAACTAATCTCCTCAATACCAGAGTATGTGGCTCTTCTTCTTTCAAATCTTATTCATATGTAGATTCTAATTTATCATCCTTCAATTTGAACTCTATCTTTTTTTGTTCTTTCTCCCTTAGTAGGATTGTTTGAAAGCATTTTTTTTTCTCTAAATATCATCTCTACTCTAAACAACCTTCTTAGTTTTTGGTTCCAAAGATTTTAACCTTTTAGAATATCTTTATATCCAATAAATATACAGTTTTAAGCTTTTGTATCTATGTCACTCCTATTCTCCTTTGGAACATGTACATAAGCATCACAACCAAATACCCTAAGTTATTTAAGAAAGGGTTTCTTACCCGTCCATACCTCATGTGGGGTCTTGTCATCTAACCTTGATGAGGATGATTCGTTTACTAGGTAACATGCAGTGTCCATTGCCTCTACCCAAAAGTCCTATCCTAACCCGACACCACTGAGCATGTTCCTTTCTTTCTCCATGAGAATCTAAATCCCTTTTGTAACTCCATTATGTTGAAGTGTGTATGGAGTATCCTTTTGCCTCACTATATCACACTTCTTATAGAATTCTTTGAATCCATTCCCATAGAATTCTCCACCATTATTTGTCCTTGGCACCTTAATTTTCTTCTTTGTCTAATTTTCCACAAGAGCATTAAAATATTTGAATATGTCAAATATTTTAGATTTATTTTTAAGAAAATAAATCCATGTATTCCTTGAGAATTCATCTATGAAAGAGATATACTACTAAAATTTACCTAGTGATGGAACCAACACAGGTCCAAGCATATCATTGTGCACCAACTATAATATTCACTATGCACTCATCGCACTAGAGGAGAATCTTATCCAATTCCACTTCACATATAAACAATGTTCACAAAAATAAAATTAAAAAATCATAGAGAAATTAGACATGCCTTCTACAATACCATTACCTTGTAGTATTTGAAGGGCCTTCTCTCTAATATGCCCCATTCTTTGATACCACAACATAGTTTTTTCTCTAGAGGTTATAGAAGTTTTTCATTCTTCTACTCGAATCTTAGGAGAAACAAAACTATTGCACCCATCACTAAAAATTCTTGCCAATAGATTATATAGAGTTTCAATATGAACTCTCCTCAATAATACCATTACTCCTCAAACTGTCCTATAGGTATCCTTTTCAAACACTATTTGTATACCTGCATCTCTCATCTTTCTTACAAAAATTGAATTTCTAGCCACTCTAGGGATGTGCAGAACACTGAGGAGTGTTCTAATCCTTCCTCCCATGAGATTAAACTTGAATTTTTCTTGTCTTATGATTCTAGATGTCGAGTCATCTCCTATGAAAACATTACCACCATCATAGATTTCATACTTGCAAATTCACTCCCTGTGAGGAGATAATATGAAAGGATACACCTAAGTTGACCATGTTTTTCTCATGATATACTTATGCACTTGAAGAATAAAAATACACATATACTCCTTCAAATGAGGAGGTTTTTTCTTCTATATAAGGAGTGTCATCAAATCCCTTCCCCTTTCTCAACAATTTTGGATTTACAATATTTCTTGTAATACACTTCTTTTCCACATCTCCAACATACCTATACAAATTTCACTAGAGATTTATATCTTCCTCTATATTTAAATCTCCCAGTTGAAATCCAATAGGGGTAATTCAATTGGAAATGGCCATGTTATGAAGTATGATGTAAACTAAGAGATTCAATGTTCAAATCCCCCATGGGTCAAACCAACAAAAAAAATTCTCCCACTTGAGGACTTATTTTTGTTTCTATTTTGGGAGCTTCGTGTTAGAGTCAAGGCATCTATGTTATGACTTTATATGTTTTTCTGTCACATATCCTACTATGTCATTGAAACTTAAAGTTGTTGCATTACTACCTATGGAAACAACCAAACTATCCCACAAGTATGGTAAATACCACAATAGACTAGTACACGTATCGTCATCTAAAATATTAATATCAATAGATAATATCTGAATTTCCATAGTATTGAAGGCATTAAGATGTTCCATCACCAAGTTTTCTGATCCAGGTGGTTTTAGGAAACCTCAAAAATCAAAGTGCTCAAAATTCGATGAAAACATTGTCAAGTTGTAGTACTTGTCATTAAAATTCCATTAGTGCAAATGACACTCAAATTTGAGTACGTGTGACCAATTTATCGTAGTTTTAGGTTGATAGGACAATCTAAAAAGGAGATTTTACAACATGCTAGGTGGGACCCACAACCTACATGGAAACCAACTAGTGACCTACCAGTGAATGACACTTGTCACTGGCTCATTGGTTCCTTGAGCCCTACTATCCACATATATATATAAACAAAAAATATTTAAAAAAAATTATTAAAAAAACACATATTATTAAAAAAACACGTATATTAAAAATATGGTTGTAACCATATAAATTCCAAATAAAACATGTGAATTGTGAATGGATGGGTTGAGCCATATATGGGATATTATATGGTTATTAAAAAAACAATTGGTGGCCACATAAAACAAATGGTTATATTAACCAACATGTGCATTAACATGGTTGTTAAAGAAAACATATACAATATTAAACCTATAGTGGGCAACGATAATACCAAATCAATCGACAGTTAAATTCCAATGTCGACATTTAATATATATGGAAACCACATATGGAGAACGGTTATATATGAACCTTTGAAAATTAATGACGGTGGTATATTTTTTAACGGACGGTTACTATTGTAAAACAATTATTTGTTTTAATATTTAAAAGTAGTGCTGCAGGATTTAAACCCGCAGCATCCACAAATAACCGAACCAACTTGCCATTGGGCCACTGGGGGAGACCTGGGTAGGTCTGCTGAAACCCATAAAATTAAACCAATCTTACGCCATTCAACCAACAAGTGGAGAGTAATGGAGCGGAAGAATGAAATAACCAATTAGAGGTGGAACTATGATAAGAGGTTGTGGAACCTTGCATGCCAAAACCAAGAGGCTTAGTTCTAGGAGGAATATTCTAGAGAATATTTTTTTGATGTTGTGAGGAATCTAAAAGATTTTTTGAAGGCCCAAAATTGACAGTGTCATAATAGGATCAACTTTATACGTATTTTAACCATAATTCTGCAAGGATCGCAATGGTGCAGTCAAATTTTGCATCTGAGTCATGACAAAAAACACACCTTCTTCATTAATTCTTGGGCATGAAGTTCGAGACAAAAATCCACATTTTAGAAGTAGGTCATGTTTACAGCCAAAAGTCTCAGGAGGACAAGATGAACTTGTTGCTGTGATTGTTGTGATTTAAGCAATTGAATTTCAAGTCACTCCCAATATGAAGGTTTAATGATGTACTTTTCCATGTACTTTCCTTTCTATTTGATGAGATGAATGAAACGACCTCCCCACTTGTTACACAAAATTTTGTCACTGTCCCTGTACTCTCCATTCCTTGATCCTGGAGGACCTCTTCAGTGAATCCCACATGCTTTGCCTTCATGGACAAACTCCCATTATGTCCCTCTTCATGAGTAGATCATTTCCCTTTTTCACCATTTCCCCTTAAACTTATGTTTTTCCCAGTTTACAAGGCCGACTCTAATTACCTTTGTCTCCCCCGCGTCGATGTGCAAATATTAGCACTATTCCCCGTGTTAATCAGTGCGATTGAGCTGTGTTCCAGTCACGTCGGTCTTGTCATGGAAAGTTTTTTATATTAGAGCCAAAGCTTCCAATTCTAGAAGCTTTGTAACGGAAGTCTGGTAAATGGTTTGGCCAGATGGGGTCGAGGATGACAGTTTGGGCTCCTTTCCCCTAAAATCATGGAACCACCTCAAGAGATAATTCCTTCTCCCATGAGAAGAGGATCCATCTCCCATCCATATTTCATATATAAACCTCCCTTCTTCCCAAGCACAAGCTAGTGAGAGTGTTGGCTAAGTGTGAGTATACTATTTTGATTAGACAAGCAAGCTATTACTAGTTGTAGCCATCTAGTTGTGTGAGGGAGAAGTGTGTTTGGTTTTGAGTGAAGTCTAAAGGGAGGAGCCTTTATACTATTGTTGTTAGAAGCCATCATGGAATGCTAGCATAAGTGTGTGGGAACCTGGGCTTGTCAGAGGAAGACTGCGACATCAATACGAATGGTTGTAATCTCTCTTTGATATTAATATATGAAACTATCGATTGATTTCCTACATGTTTTGTAATATTACATATTTGTGTCTTGATGCTTCTTGACTCATTAAGTAGGTTGAATTTCAATTTGTCTATTATTATTTCTATGTGCTACTGTTGTTTACTTGTTTCAGGGGCTTGAAGAAGGAAGTGAGAGATTGTTGGAGCGAGCAAGCAAGGACACCATCAAGCAGGATAAGTGACCAAGAGTTAGGCCCTCTTGATTGATTCTAACCTAAGGAAATCTTCCATAGAATGTATCTGTTGTGGCTAGACCCATTATCGAGCTAGTGGAATTTGTTCGTGTCTGCACTTATAATTTTACTTCACCACAAATTGGAAACTCCGTTGGGGATCGAACCCAGAATCTCTGGTTTCACAGAATGTATCTATTGTGGCTAGACCCATTATCGAGCTAGAGGAATTCGTTCGTGTCTGCACTTATAATTTTACTTCACCGCAAATTGGCGACTCCGCTGGGGACATCCCATCTTTTTTTTGTTTTGGATTTCGTGATTTCATGAGAACTTTTCTAGTTTCACATTTTCCCTTTGGTTCTATTTCTTTTCTCTTGCTTACTAGCCTAATTCTAAAATTCATAGTAGCAGATTTGGTCCCTATATTGAATTTTAATTTTATTTTTCCTTAGTTCCCTCAGACAACGCGTTTAATCGGCTGACAGTCGTGGCGACCAGCGTGAATTGCGAAGGAACAATCGTGCTAATCAGCCTCTGGCGCTTGTTTCCAGTTAGGCAGTCGCGCCAGACCCTATAAGTGAAGATTAGGGCTAGACCCCAATCTTGGCCAGTGTGTTCTGCTATTGTGTTTTTGACCTTGTGAGCCTTTTGACTGTTTTCTCCCTGATTAGGAAGTTACTTTACATTTGGTTTTGCTTACTTCTTGGCTTGTCATCTTGCTGTTGGATTGATTGAGTCATTGAGTTGCCAGCGACACTAGGGCATCTAGCTAGTCACCCATGCAGTAGTTTGTAGACTCATCATGTCCGGTTGTGGGTGTGTTTGCTCCTTACATTTGTTTTTGGTCCCTCTTACGACTTTGACCTCTTTTGCACAAGTTTGAAAAAGTTTCGTTTACTAGTTTGAACGTCTTTTTCCACCATAGATTACATTGTTGGTCTTGTGTTTTGGGTAAAGTCGGCATTTCATTGATCTAAATGAACTTCTTTATTCATCTTTGCATCTGCTTGAAGAGCTCATAGTCTTGAAAAAATTTTCATTGAAGGATTGTATGCGAAAAAGTTTGTTTCGTTGTTTCATGAGAAAATATGAAATTCTACCTTATTGCATCATTATGATTTTCATCTCTTAAAAACTAGAATTGCATCAACATTTGAAAAAGGAAGAGAGTTTTTTTCCTTTTGAAAGGACTGATAGATAAGTGCTTGTCAGGAAATAAGGAATTGGAATGCATTTTTCATTAGTTTATTTTTTAAAAAAGTGAAGTAGTGAAAGATCATTTCGTTTTCAGTTACTTGATTGTTTGCATTTGATTGAGTAGTTTCTACCCTCTCTAGTGTAGGAATTTCATCGAATTGAAAGGGTCTTGTCCCATTTAGTTGCATTTAGTTTTTTCGAGTAGCATCGCTAAGACCTGAAAACTGAAACTTAACTCAAGATCAACTCTAAAATGAATTCAATTAATCGAAGGCACATTTGACATTAACGATCATATCTAGAAGGTCTAGGCTAGAGACGTGTTCCGCGGTTTGTAAACCTAGCAGCTGTCATTAACTTCAGCATTAGATAGTGCTAACACGGATTTGTGCTCCCCATCCCGTCGAGTATATAACGGGAGACCCCACTAGGTTGCAATCATTTTATCCTTAGGAAGCCGAGTCGGCCGCCTTGTGAACATGATACACCAAACATGGCATTCGGGGAGATTGCCTACTCGTACTTCTTGGTTCGCCAGGAGGTATTCTACAGTTCACAGTTGCCTAGTAATCATGTTTACCTAGATCATCCAGAGCAGTCATTTGATCTTTTTGACTCATTAAACTTAAAAGACCATTCGAGCATTTGTCCTTTCGAGCTCGCTTCCAATCGAAAGTGGTAGAGTCATCTTTGTTTCTTTCTCGACTCTTTAAAAATGAAAGAACATCAATCTTTTATGCATCTTAATAATTGATTGCCCACGATCCAAAACATCCTGTTAGTCTCCTTGACCAAATCGTGAGTTCCCTTAAAAGGAAATTTTAAAGTCATGAAGTTACTTATTCTTTCAACTAAGACAAGGTCATCGTGGTTGAACCATCTGGTTCACCCAATTCCTCTTCCTCTCCTTCGTCTGAAAGATTGTACGAGGATTTGTTTCCTGAGTTATTAGAGTCACGTGAGGACCAAAATGTTGAACTCGCAATTGTTTTGAGTGTTCAACCATTGTCATCTTGTCCTCCGCCTACTTTTGATTCAGGGTCATCTGCTAATCTTAGCCCAGAATCTCCAGATAATCCCATTCGAACTCCAGAGAACTTGCCGACCACTGATGGTCAGCTTGGACTAGTTATCTATCCTCCAAACCCTCTGTTTGAAAATGTTGAGATATCACTCCAATGTCCTTACAGTCTGTACGCACAACCAGGTGTTCCTTTGGAACTATCCCCCAGTACACGTTCGACCATTCGTCGTAGTTTGTTTTCAGACATGGAACCTGAAGGCGATGCTCTAGTTACTTCTCCGAATGAGTCCGAAGTTTCTACTCCACACACCGTTGAAGGGGAAGAATTGCAAGTTGCAGTTTCCCCCCGAGGGTTTCCCTTATTCAGAAGGTATTCCTGCCATCTTACCACCCGGCTATGTGTCTTTAGCGCACTTAGTTTCAGGCACACCTAGTGCCTCATCACTCTACCATAATCTTGTTTGGGCATCAGGCATCAAGCCTACGTCAGGCCCGTTTGTCACGAACATGACTTCCCAACCAGCTGTTACTTTAGTCCCAGTGCAACCCACTGTTCTGAATACTCTTGTATCCTCAATCCTAGTTACACATCAGTCACAACCGATGGTTTCAAAGATTGTTTCTGTCAATTCTTTTATCCCTTAGTCAGTGGACAGATAGTGCCACTGCCTGGGGGCCAGAACCTGAATGTATCTATGGTGTCAAGTGCCACTAATGTGAGCGGATCTCAAGCTCACATGCTTGGTATAAAACAAACCTCTTCTAGTATTATATATAACCCTGCTGACCCTACTGGATCAAGCAATGTCTAATACCAACAGGTTTAGAATCCTAGTGGTTCATCTAGATCAAGCAATGTTCAGTATTAGCAGCCCTATGGGGCTCTAGTCTAATACTAAAATCCTTACGTTCCATGCGGTTCTCAAGGATGAGTTAATCAACCTTACACCCTTCAACCTGGGTAATACATCCAGCCTGGCTATGGCCAGATTAAGTTTGGTAATTTCTTGGGCACTATTCAAGTACCCTTACAACAACAAGGACAGCCTTTGCAACAACCAAGGCAACCTTTATTACCGCAAGGGCAACCTTTGTTGCAACATGGGCTTTCCGCACAACAGAAATGGTAGATTATCCTACAGCAAGGTCACCTGCAACAACCGCAAGGTCAGTGCTTTCAACAGTTGTAGTAGGCCGCGTAGCAACAGATGCAATATGCTCTGCATTCCTCTCAACCCATACCCTCGCAGGGCCAACCTTTGCAGCCTCAGGGACAAATTTTGCAACCACAAGGTCAGCCCTTGCAACAAAAAAACCAACCTGATCAACACCCTTGTACACATATCAACAAGGTCAACCCTTGCAGGGACAAGGTCAAGGTCAAATCCTACAGCAGCAGCTACAGGATCCTCTTGTCTAAGGTTAACAGGTTCAGAATCCTGCCAGCCAAGGGGACCAGGTACAAAACCCCTACGTCCAAGGGCAACAAGTGTATCAACCTTATGCCCAAGGAATGCATGTCCAGAAACCTCTTGTTCAGGGAAAATAGGCCCAAAAGCCCTATGTTCTAGGACAACAGGTCTCATACCCATATGTCCAAGGTCAACAGGCTCAGTGGCCTTTTAACCCATACGTTGCCTATCATCAACCCGTGCCTGGACAGTTTCAAGGTATTCCGCAATGGGGGTAGCCTCAGATGCCATATGGCCAAAATCCCCCACTGTGGGGTCAAAATCCTTACTAGAAGGGATGGGCTCCTCCTTATGGTCCCACTTATCGACCCCCCATGCCTTTTAACACTCAATTACCTTTCTTGGCACACTTGAGTTGCCAGATGTATCGCGTCTTACAAATGATCCAATCCTTCATTCGCCATACTGGCCTCCGATGTCATCCAAGATACCAAGCAATTGCCCAAAGTTCGATGGAAAAGCTAAAGAATATCCTCAAGCTTATGTGATGACATATCACCTCTGGTGCTCATCGAACTCGTACGTGGACGATTCCATTCGTCTTCTTTTTTTCCAATGAACCCTCATGGGTGCCACAGTGAAATGGTACATCGAGCTACCTCAAAGTACTTTCCATGACTTCAATTCGTTAGCCATGGCTTTCCTCATGCATTTTCAGCTACTGGTTCGTTATGAAACTGGCACCTATTTGCTCACATCGCTTAAGCAAGACACTGCGATACAAATCTCTGATCATATCCATGAATGGAGAAGTAGACGTCGCCTGATCAAGTTTGAGATAGCTGATTAGTTTCTCACTGGTTTACCAAATCATTTGTAGCCCCAATTGCTCGCGATATAGCTATGGGTGGATGCATCACTGAAGAGCAATTCATTGCCTGTGTCCAGTACTTGGATCTGGTTTACTCTCAGTCTGGCACCTTATACGAGTTGTTACCCAATGCTCCGTGGCCATCATCTGATCCCATAGCATCAAAGTCACCAGTTGTTCCTCCCGTTGATGGAGTTATTGGTTAAGTATCTCAGATCCCTACTAAAACTTCTTCCAAACAAAACTCGGTCTCGAATGCTTCTCCTAATAGTTCATCTCGAAATCTACCAGGCCCTGGTAAAACCTCAAAGGTCCACACTATCCAGTCTACCGCAGTAGAAAAATCCTCGAAAGGAAAAAAGAAAGGCAAAGGCAAAGCTAATGTCGATGCCCTGAAACAGGGTCCCCCAAAATTGTCTGCTGGCGAATCTTCGCAACAGAAACCTAAGTATCCCTACCTCATCTGTGAGGAGGATCACTATACTAAGGATTGTCGACGATGATTCGAAGTTAGTCGCCTACTCAAAGGGACCTCTGTTCCCCTTAAAGAGTCATTTCCATCTCAGCAGACTCAGATGGTATACCAACCCCAATCTGCTTCCTCTGGATCTCAAGTGTTCATGATGAGCATGCCAATTAATGTGGCTACCCAATCGAAATATTATCAAACTCTAGCTCCGGCAGCTAGGAAAGAAAAAGAAGCTCCACCTTCTTCTTCTACCCTGAAATCTGGCCCTTTGCAAATAGAGCACCCTAACCCTGATTCCGCTACGCGACCACCCTCTCAAGACATGCTGCGAAAATCCTCATATAATCCGAATGCCCGAGCTGCTCAGCACTATAATATTGTTGAAGATCTGGCTCAAGTGCTATCACCCATGTCAGCTCTCGAGGTACTCCAAAGCTTCCCATCGCAACGGAAATATTTGTTGTCACCTATTCGGGGCATCGATCCCACCGATTCTAATTTGATTTGGTTCGATCCAGAGAACCATGTTCCATAGATCCCTCATCAGATTGCCTTTCCTATTCAGGTAATCATTAATGAGAAGACCATCCACCACACTGTCATAGATGAAGGTGCTTCCACCTACATCATGTCAACTGCATGTGTTAGGCCCCTATACTACTAGTGTAACCCTTTATTGTTATTAGTACAACCCCCTTATTATATTGTTGTACCCATGTAGTCCCCATATTGTTATTATTGTGCCCCATAGAAGCCCACTATTATTATTATTGTGCCCTTACATTATTATTGTTATGTCGGCTTTGATTATATTATGACCCCTTAGACTCCTATATATAGAAAGGAGGTCTTGTCATTTGTATCATCCAAGAATTGTTCATTTGTGTAATGTAAAGGAGGTTTCCCCCTCGAAGAGGCTTATTTCTAAGACATTGAACTATCTTTTCTATCTTTTTGTGAGATGGTTTCATAACGTTTGGTATCAGAGGTTTGGATTCTAGGGTTTCGCTACTCCAAACAGGCCATCATGGCATTTTCGCTATAACTTTGTTTCTGCGATTTTTCAAAGTCTACAAAAACAACCTATTTGAGCTGAAATCATTTTGAACTCCGGGTCCGAATTTCAGAGCTTGTATTGCTACATTTGCGGAGATATGATCTGAGGAACTTAGGGTTTTTACATACTCTCGAATTACATTCCAAAAAGGTGACCTGGGGAAAATCATCATAACTATCTCTCTAGTTCTTCCTCTTGGTGTCCCCTGTTCTCTGTTCTCTGTATATGGCTTTAAAGCAAATCAATATCATGACTTCTCGCTTCCTCTTCCGCCCTCATCGTATCACTTGCTGCTGCTTGCTTAGGGTTCCTTATCTCTGCGTCATCATCATGGCTCACAGGGAGTGGCCACTTGTCCTCCTTCGAAGTGCGCTAGATTTTCCTCGTCAGTTCGATTTTTCGGTTATGTTGGGAAATGACTCATTCGCCATCTCAGTGTCAAATCGGAATTCAAACTCCTTATGTGTCGCGGCTTAATCCCCTGTTAAATCTGGTTCCTCCATCAGGCACAATCTCCACCGTTAGATCTGGAGCCTCCAGATCCGACGTTATTCGCTCATTTCGTGCAGTTGACTTACTCGACCATTAGCATGCAATGAGCAATGGTTTTCTCTCTCATCCACCTGCCACGAGTCGGGCACTGAATGGAATCGCTCATTTTTCTCCAAATCCACTTACTGCCCAAGGGTGCCCCCGATATACCACCGGTTTTGGAATGTGGATCCCGCCTTTAGCCTTTAGCGCTTTCCCCATGGTTTTCCTGGCTTCCATGCGACCGAGCGCCTCAGGGCTTTTCCTTCTCAAAGGGTTTTGCCAAAAGTGCTAATCACACATCAAAAATGCTCTATATTTCCCGATCCGGGCTTCCCAATGGCCAGTTTTTGCCTCTTGCGCAGTCTCCATGGGCCTTGGTCAGTGCGCTTTGACCGAGGTCCTCATCGTTCCTCGCTGGCTGCCAACTGCCATTGTTCAGAGGTCTTCCTGATCGCTCTGTGCTCTTGAATTCGAAGTTTTGTCCTAATTTGATACAGTCATGGTGATGTGATAATCTTCATGGATCCAATTCGATCACGACCTTCCCACTGAAAAAGCTTTTGGACTACCAAAAGTTGGTTTTCAAGCATAGACTAAGTGAGGGTACAATTGTCTCACTTGTCCAATCTCTATCCACTTTGCACTGCTCGGCTTTGAACCATTGAGACCTACTCTGAGGTACTCAACATCTCCTCTGCGCATCGTCCTCACCTTCCTGTCCAGAATTGTCTTCCTACAATTCGTTAAGATATTGAGGTAGCAAGTCATCAATAGAAGGCAATTGACTCTGCTCTTTGGGATCCTCAATTAGAGAGGGTTCGAACAATCTCAAGCAATCTACATTCATGACTGAGTAGATGCGCATGTAAGTTGGTAGATCAAGGCAAAAAGCATTTTCACCAATCTTCTCAAGTATTTTGAAAGGTCCATACCTGATGGGCTTTAGCTTTTTACCTCCACCTTGCTTCATGTCCTTGCTGATATACAGCTAGACCTGGTCACCAACTTGGAAACTATGCTCAATCCGATGCTTGTCATGCCTTGCCTTGTATTTTGCTTGGCTCTTTTCCAATTGTTCCCGTACTG
This sequence comes from Pinus tabuliformis, assembly GCA_031772625.1. Classification (NCBI taxonomy): domain Eukaryota; kingdom Viridiplantae; phylum Streptophyta; class Pinopsida; order Pinales; family Pinaceae; genus Pinus; species Pinus tabuliformis. Next base: position 245,556,493 of record CM062805.1, on the reverse strand, counting down.
CCTGGTGGATCTCCTGGATTTGTTCAATGAACCTAGTTGCCCTGTCCACATCACTGTGTCCCTCAGCTGTGGTATCTTTACCAAAGACAAAATCCAAAGGATACCTTGATGTGAAACCAAAACAGGAATCAAAAGGAGATCTCTGTTTAGAATAATGTTTTGCTTTGTTGTAAGCATGCTGCACATAACACAAATGTTCATCCCAAAGCTTAGGATGTTTGCTGCAATATCCTCTGAGTAACTAGATCACTGTCCTGTTAACTACTTCTGTCTAGCCATCAGTTTGTGGATGAAAAGTTGTGCTTTTCTTTAGTTTGGTGTCCATCAGTTCCCACGGACTTGACCAAAACTTCCCCACAAATCGGTTGTCTCGATCAGATACAATGGAAGTCGGTAATCCAAAATGAACTCATACATCTTCAAAGAATAGTTTTGCAGTTTATTCAGCTATGATCTATTTATTACAAGGTATCAAAATACACATTTTGCTGAACCTATCCGCAACAACATATAGATAATCATGACCTTTCCTAGATTTAGGCAGTCCTCCAACAAAATCCATGGAAACACTTTCCCAAGGGTGAGAAGGAACTAGTAATGGAGTGTACAAGCCTAGTTTTCTATTGCTGGGCTTTCTTTTAGCACACATAGCACACCCTCTTACATATCTAGAAACTATCTCATTCATTTTTGTCCAATAACAAAATATTTGCAGCTGTGCAACTGTTTTACTTACCCCAAAGTGACCTAATATTATAGAAGTGTGTGCTTCTCAAATTATCTTTACTCTTTCAGTTTGTGGAATGCATAACTTCCCACAATGGTATAAGAGTCGGTTCCTTTACATGATAATCCAATTCTTCTACTCATTTGCCTTGACTTAAAGTTGCATATACATATTTAAAGTTGAGCATATTGTTCAATGTAGCTTTCATGTAGCACAGAATTATGCTTAAGTATAATAGATGCATTTATAATGGGTCTAGATAACAAATCTGCAACTTTATTGTGTATGGTCTTTTTATATATGATGACTAAATGAAATTGTTGTAGAAAACCCATCCATCTGTAGTGTCTTGATTGATGCAACTTAGTTTGGGAGTGTAGATATTGAAGTGGCTGATGATTAGTATGTATTACTGTCTCTTTGCCCATTAAGTAATGTTTCCACTTTTTCACACTCTGAACTAATGCATACAATTCTTTATCATATATAGGATAGTTAACTACTGCAGGATTAAAATTCTCAGAATGATAACATATGGGTTTACCGTGCTGTGTCAACACTGCTCCCATGGCATAGTCACTGGCATCTGTTTGGATCTCAAATGGTCTTTGAAGATCAGGCAGTGCTAGTACAGGTGTTGTAATAATCTTTTCTTTCAAGGTGTCGAAGGCTTTCTGATGTTTGCCTCCCCAGTGAAACACCTTGTTCAATCCTGTTAAAGCATGTAAGGGAGCTGCAATTGAGGAAAAGTTAGAAATGAACTTCCTCCAATATTGTGCTGCCCCTAAGAGGCTTCTAACTTCTGTAGCAGATTTGGGTTTAGGCCAGTTTACAATGACTGCCACCTTAGAGGGATCTATTTTCAATTCACCACCCCTACTATATGACCCAAATAATTTAGAGATGTTTTGCCAAATTCACATTTTGAGAGTTTAACATGAATTTTCTCTCTTTTCAAAACATCTAATGTCTGCTTAACATGCTTTAAGTGTTCTTCCCACGTTTGCTAAAAATCAGAATATCATCCAGATACACAATAACAAAATCATCAAGAAAAGGTCTGAGTACATCATTCATTAATCTCATGAAAGTAGCAGGAGAATTAGTTAAGCCAAAAGGCATAACCAGCCACTCATACAATTCCTGCTTCGTTTTGAAAGCAGTATACCATGCGTCTTGCTCTGCAACTCTAACCTGGTGGTATCCACTGTGCAAGTCTAGCTTGGAGAAATAAACAGCTTCCTTCAATTGATCTAAAAGATCATCTATGCGAGGAAGGGGATAACGATTTTTTATTGTTATCTTATTGAGTGCTCGGTAATTAATGCACATTCTCCACGAGCCATCTTTCTTTCTCACCAAAATGATTGGTGACCCACATGGTGATGTGCTAGGCCTGATGAACCCCTTCTCAAGCAACTCCTACACCTGCTTCTTGATTTCATCATTCTCTAAAGCAGATAACCTGTACATTCCAATGTTAGGCAATGGAGCATCTTGTTGCAAAATAATATCATGTACTATTTCCTTTTTGGGTGGCAGACCTTTAGGTTCTTGAAACAAGATATCATACTCTAAAACAACCTTTTCTAAATCAGCTTGCTATTTAGCATCACAGCCGTCAAATACATTGGTTTTATCAGGTTTCTTTTCCTTTACAACCATCAGTAATAATTGTTTGCATGAATTTATCATTCTTTTCATCTGCCTCGAGTTTATGAGAGTATAATTATTCTTAAGCTTGTGAGCTCTTACAAAATATTCGCTTCCATCTTTAACAAGTAGATACTTGTTCTCAGCTCTATAGAAAATAGCTTTTCTATCATACAAGTAAAGACTTCCTAAAATACTTCCACATATGTCCAAAGGAATTATGTCTATCTCAACCTCATCTACAAATGTTGACCCAAAAGAAAGCTTGAGTTTGCACTATCTAGTCACTTGTAGTTGTGCTTTATCATTCAACCATCCTAATGGGTATGGTTTCTTGTGAGGTGTAGTTGCTAATCCCGATTTCTTTACAATTGCTTCAGAAATTAAATTTACTTGTGAGCCACTATCAAACAAAGTATCAATCTTTTGATGTTTGGAAATAACTCGAATATGGAAAATCTCATGTCTTTTTCTCTCATTTTATTCATCAATGGTAGATTGTGCAGAATTACTAGTAGATGCTTCAGAATTCTTACCTTTTATACCTGTGGCTACAATGGTTGTTTCATCTCCCGATTCTGACCCCAAATATTTCTGAATAGCTATAGCAATATTCTTCTTCTTGCCCTCAAACTTCTTAGGTCTCAGCTCTGGATGTAGAATCCAATAGTGCTCATCATCATGCCCATCCTTTTTACAATGAGTGCAGGAGGCTTTGCTTTTCTGTGTAGTGTTAGCCTTCCTTGCTTTCCACTTCTACTTTCTTTTCTCCTTGCTCTTGCTTGCAGTGGGTTGGGATGGTCCCCCAACTTCTGGACTTCCATTCTTTCCTCTAGCTTCTAGATGAGTAGCTTGTACAGATACCTCATCTATACTAGTGGGATTAAACATGAGGATGGTGTGCCTCATGTAGCTATGTAGACCACCAATGTACTTCAACAGAGTTTCTGGTGAGTCTAATGAGATTCCTAGAATCAATGCTCTCTTTCTAAATTCTTGAGTGTACCCTTGCACACTTTTCCCTTTTAACTGTCGAAGAGTTTGCCAACTCATCATGGCTTGTTGCATGTAGGCTAATGGATAAAACTACTTTTTGATTGTAGAAACAAATTCACTCCAAACAGAGATGGTCTTACCATGTCTTTTCATGTCAGCTTGGGTTCTGCCTTCCCACCAAACCAAGGTAGTGCCTCCAAGGCGTAGGCTTGCCAGCTAAATCTTGCTCTTGTCTGAGTCGATATTCTGCACTTTGCAATACACATCAATTTGTCTAATCCAATTGTCCAACTTTTCTGCATTCAACTCTCCATCATATATAGGCAAGTCAAATTTGACATCTAGTTTGATCAAAGATGCTTTCTTTTTGTTTTCAGGGCTGTTAGGAGGAGTGAGAAAGATTTCCTCTTTCCCCTTTCCTTTTTAGTGGTCATGGAAGTGAGACTCATCCTCTCCCTTGTCTTGTTTAGAGCTCGATCAATCTTCATTCTTGTGTTTTCTAAAGTCCCTATACATTTCTTCTACCATGGACTTTATGGCTAGGAAAATTTCTATGAATTGAGGGTCTGGCCCCATCGAACCTTCCTCTGACATTGTCTTCCGAGGATAGACTCTCCCAATTTCATGATTATTTTCGACCAACTCTCCTTCTCCTAATTTGAGCTTTGATCTAGTGAGCATTCAATAACTAAACCAACACAAGCTTGTCTAACCTTAACAGCCTAAAGCTCTGATACCACTTGATCTAAAAATCACCCTTGAGTGACCTCAGTTAAGTTATTATGAATGAAGGTACTACAGACTCATGTGGTGGTGTGTGTCTATGTTATTCTAGGCAACAGATCGATTAGATTACAAAATACACATACACTAGAAAATGGAAAACAGCAGAAAAAAGTAAGCAAATACAAGAACACAACAATTAATAAGGAGTTCACCCTATCCTCTAGGGCTACGTCTCCGATCCAGCTTTTATTGGTGGCCTTCTTTTATTGTGTCTTTAAAGCAGAGAATTACAATGAGGAGCTCAATTTGAGTCTCCTGAAATAGAATTGCTTGGCAGGGTGGTTCTTGGATTCCCCAAGCCACTAGAGTGCACAGACTCTTTTCCTATCCATGTCTTGACCTCTCTGGTTTTCAATGGGAGGAGCCCAATGTGGTGCTCAATTCTCGACAGATCATCTCACGGATTGCTCGATGTTGACTTATGCTGTAGGTCAGCTCGACCCTCTGTCTTTCTGCTTCTTGCTTCACTGTCTTTTCTTTTCTCTGTCTTCGTCTTCTTCTCTCTAGTTCTTCCTCTTGGTGTCCCCTGTTCTCTATTCTCTATTTATGGCTTTAAATCCAATCAATCTCATGACTCCTTGCTTCCTCTTCTGCCCCCGTTGGATTGCCTATTACTGCTCGCTTGGGTTCCCTGTCTCTATGTCATCATCAATGGCTGACAGGGAGTGGCCACTTGTCCTCCTTCGAACTGCGCCAGCTTTTCCTCGTCGGTTCGATTTTTCGGTTACGTCGGGAAATGAATCATTGGCCATCTCAGTGTCAAATCGGACTTCAAACTCTTTATGTTCCACGACTTAATCCCCTATTAAATCTGATTCCTCCATCGGGCGCGATCTCCACCGTTAGATCTGGAGCCCCCAGATCCGACGTTATTCGCTCATTTCGCGCGGTTGACTTGCTTGACCGTTAGTGTCCAATGAGCAGTGGTTTTCTCTCTCATCCGCCTGCCACGCATCGGGTGCTGAATGGAATCATTCGTTTTTCTCCAAATCTGCTTACCACCCAAGGGTGCCCCCGATATACTGCCTATTTTGGAGTGTGGGTCTCCCCTTTAGCCTTTAGCGCTTTCCCCACAGTTTTCCCAGCTTCCATGCAACCGAGCACTTCGGGGCTATTCCTTCTCGAGGGGTTTTGCCCACCGATGCGCGATTCACGCTAAGCGCCAATTGCGCATCAGGAATGCCCTCTGTTTCCCGATATGGGCGTCCCAATGGCTAGTTTTTTCCTCCTGCGCAGTCTCCATGGGCCGCCTTGGTCAACGTGCTTTGACTGAGGTCCTCGTTGTTCCTCACTGGCTGCCAACTGCCATTGTTCAGAGATCTTCCAGATCGCTCTGTGCTCTTGAATTCAAAATTTTGTCCTGATTTGATATAGTCATGGTGCTGTGATAATCTTCATGGCTCCAATTCGGATCAACATGTGATCCACTACCTTATTCGAAATCTCCTCGACACTGAAATGCATTATGCACATGTCGAGAAGTTGGCTTTGGCTGTTGTTTAGGTTGTTCAATGTTTTCGGCAATATATCCTTTTACGTATGACTACAGTGATTTCTAAATGCAACCCTATGACCTATATCATGAATCGTCAGTTGCTAGGGGCAAGTATTCTAAATGGATCATTATCCTGCAAGCATTCAATTTGGTCTTCAATACAACCAAATCTAAGAAGTCACTTGTTTTGTTTGAATTAATTTGTTCCCTTCCCTCCAAAGCTCTCCCTGCTGGTGCAGATGAACAACTTCTAGATGAGACTCTTTTCCTGATTAGCACCCTTGATCCATGGTATGGTGATATCATCATGTATCTCCAAACCTCCACGTTCTAGTCCACATTGACCAAGGATGATCATCGAAGGATTCGACATCATTCCCAAACCTACTGTATTATTGGCAATACTTTATACCATGTTGGCGTCAATTTTGTTCTTCGTCGATGCCTCGCGAACGAGGAAGCTAAAAGAGCTCTCCATGATTGTCGCTCTGGGGCATGTGGTGGTCATATGTCTGATTACGCTACAGCTCAGAAAATCCTCCGCGTTGGTTATTTTTGGCTGTCTATCTTCAAAAACTGCATTCTCTCTGTCCGCAAGTGTCACGAATGCTAAATTTACCAATGCAAGATGAAGACCCCACCCGCTCAGCTACACCCTGTCATTACAGTTGGTCCCTTTGCCAAATGGGGCATCGATTATATGACATGCAACCCTTGTTCGGTTGGGGGGCATGGCTATATTATCGTCGTGGTGGATTATTTTACCAAATGGGCTAAAGAGATGCTTACATATTCTGTAGATGGTAAGATGGAAGCTCAATTCCTTTTTAACCATGTTATTTCCAGGTTCGACGTACACCAAGCCATTGTCACAGACCATGGCTCCCATTTCAGAGATTACATGATGGTAGAACTAACATCTGCATTGGGCTTGCACCATGATGGCTCAACCCCATATTACCCTTAGGCAAATAGCCAAGTTGAAGTTGTGAACAAGGTCTTGGTCACCATGCTTCAACATACTATTGGGATGCACAAGTCAAATTGGCATCTCATGCTTTTTTCAGCTTTATGGGCCTACCGAACTTCAACTAAAGATGCAACTGGTTTCACACCTTTCTAACTAGTCTATGGTCTAGAAGCAACATTGCCGATCGAATGTGAGGTTCCTTCACTCAAGTTAGTTGTTGAACTCCTCCCCGAAACATCACCTCAAGAGGAACGCCTCTTATATTTAGAACGACTGGATGAGACTCGTCATCTCGTTGCCTTGGTCATCGAAGCACAAAAGAAACAGGTCAAAACCCATTTTGATCAGTCGATCTCCCCTCACGCTTTCTCTGAGGGTGATTTGGTCTTGATATACAATCAAGCTAACAATAAGCTGGGGGCAGGCAAGTTCGAACCTATGTGGCATGGGCCCTATATTGTAAAACATGTTTTGTAGAAAGGTGCCTATGAGCTTATTGATTATGAAGGAATTCCTCTCGATAAGCCCCGAAACAGGCTTTACCTCAAAAAGTACTATGCTTAGGTCATCTTGCATGGTTGCTTATGTACATTACTGTGCGATTCATTTTTGTACAGCGTGGTTTTGTGTGATAGTTTTTAAACAACTTTCCTGTTTACTATGCTTTCTCTTACTTTGCAGGTGTCTGCAAATCCTCACGTTGGTTTCGCTGATGGTACTTGCTGAAGTACCCGAAACCTATCATCCACGGCATGGGCTATCTATAACCCTTACGGTGAGTTGATTGACCTTCAAGATATCTGCCTGGGTCGTACAACCAACAAAATTACTTAATACAGTGCGGTCATCGAACTGTTGTCAGAAGCCATCACTCTGGGCATCAGAGAATTGGTTGTCAACCTGGATTCACAGCTTGTCGTCCTTCAACTCAACGGGCAATATTCCATCAGGAACCCTCAAATATTACAAATGTATCTCCATATCCATCTATTGGAAAGACATTTTGATTATATTACATATCATCATATTCCTAGATGCATGAATACATTGACAGATGCATTAGCTAATTACATGTTGGATAGACATTTACGAAACATGTGAAAGATAAGACAAACCATTTGTACCATAATAGATAGGAAAATACAACATATATATATATATATATATATATATATATATATATATATATCTGTGTGTGTGTGTGTGTGAGAATGTTTGATACATCAGAACCCAAAAATAATATGTGTGTGTATAATAAAATCGGAGGCTCGGAGGCCTCGTACATCCATGGCACGCAGGCCTCAAAAAAATATGTAAGCACTAGACCTAGGAACTACTCAACATGGTGGTCATGATAGCACGAGATTGTGCATGCAACACAACTTAGCAGTCGGCGGATTCGATCTTAGACTCCCACTGTGTGCCTCTGGTACCTCCGAGGCATGTCTCCTATTTGAGCATACTCTAGGATACCATGAGTCAACCTCTTGAGGTTCCTCATGATCTCCTCATTATCACTCCCTTCCTGATGAAGGATGATAACATCAATAGGATGGGGGATGCACCTGGCTATCAGGGACATCCCGACTGGTCGCTCTAGTCCAACATCTGCATAAACAAGAGAAATGTTATAAGCATGCATATACCAAAAACAATTAAAAGACATCAAAATAAAAAAATTGATTTTTTACCTTTGTCGTCGAAGTCTTCTCCATCTGGTAAGGGCATATCTCGGTCTCCACGTAAATCAGTGCTGCTATACGGCTAGTCCTCCACGACGATCTTCTTTCGTCGTAGCCATGAGAAGAATTCCGATCAGTATGACATATGCTGACCCCCAGTGATCCTGGGCATCAAATGACTCTAGCAAGCCATCCACAGATCATGTGGCACAGGAGGATCAACCTCAGTCAACTGATATTGGAATAGTGGTACTCGTTCCAAGAAAAATGTCACAAGTACTGATTCGAAGCCAAATTGCTTTATATTCTTCACCTTGGCCTTGGACAACTGGCACTTGATGTTCATCTTCATGGCCTCTACCTAGTTGAAGACCGTAGGAGCTGTGTAGTCAATAGCATAAAGGAAATTTGACTTGTTAGTCTCATGTTCCGCCTGGGACCCCGACACTCTGTTGATAGTCAACAAAAGCACCCATAGTGTCAAATCCCACACACTCGAAATCTCTATCTTCCCACTCTTGGATTTCAAGGCCTCGGGACAATGTTCGGCAAGCAGGGAAGATACGCTTGCCCTGACCAGATGTGACCCATATAAGTTCACTGGCTCACCTCTGCGAGATAGTCCAGTGATGAAGTAAATATCTAATGTTGTCAACTCTAGCTCTTGGTCCCTAGTGACAAAAATATCGTGATTGATGTCCCAAAGGCTTATCAAGTATCGAAGCAGCTCGGGTTGGGCCCACATCCCTAGTGTAAGGAAGAATTGGAAGAGCCCACAAACCCTCAAAGCCTCTAGGCCATTTGGATCATTCAATGCCTGGGTGTCAACATCTTCGTGTTCTCTTTCCTTCTAATCCACCATTTTCAGCAATTTCTCTCTTGCAAAAGCCATTTATTTGAGTCAATCATCAATTTTGACACATAAAATTCAAGTTTTAGCTGTCAGTTTTTGAGAAAAGATGATTTTTCCCTATCCACGGCATTGGCGTTCTTGTTTTAGAAATAGTCACACTGGTCGGCATGGATGGTTATGCAAATAACCCTCGGCCGACGCGATCCCATGCCCGAAAATCACACCGACCGAGGGCGAAAAAATTTCTCAAAAAATTCCCTAAAAATCCTTGAAAAATGGCTAAAAACAGAAATAAATAGCATGAAAATGGAGCTCAGGGCTTCAGCTATTACCTGGAACTGATGGCTCATCGATTGACCTCCCTGATCTCCCATAATCTACTTCAAAAAAGCTAGGGCAAAAGTGGGTAAAAAGTCTTCACTGAAAAGGTAAAATGGTAAAGGGTAAAAAATATTTACTTTTCCCCTTTTTATTCATTTTTTTCATGGAAATATTAGGTTTTGTAAATATTTTTGACCTATTTTGCCGCAAGGACTCAAAAATAAACTTTGCCTTACTTGTGCAGTGATAGGTGATGGATGCTCGACGATGACGATGAGTAACATTTCAGCTCTTTTCTCGACTTGTTAAACTCATATGAAAAGATTGCCGAGTATTTTTCCCTTTTTGACTCATTAAAGAGAATAAAAATGGGGGGTCCGCTTTCAGCTCTTTTCCAACCCTTTAAAATCGAAAAGATGGCCGAGCCCTTTTCATTTCAAGCTCGTTAATGGATGTGAAACATCGTGCACCCAGTATAAGTTTACCCCTTTTTTGAGTTGGGAGGCACTATTTACAAAAAAGGTACTCCTTGGCTGAAATGGTCAAGCAGTTCTCTCAAGTATTATTTTCTACCTTTTCAAGCTTGAGAGACAAAAATGTATGAAAAGGGACCATGTGGAGTTTTCTTTTACGTGCCTTTTTCAAACTCTCTAAATGTGAAAAAGATACCGAGTTACACCTTTGTCGGACTCGTTAAACTATTAAACGACATCGGATTCATCACCATGATGAACACGAGCTTCTCCTTCCTAGGGTTCGTTAAACTTACTAGGTCAGATTCATCCGAACGATAAACTTACAGTGCAAGCATATGCTATCCCCTTCAACCTTGTGATTAAAAATATAATTGGGGTACTCGCCAGAAATGGTGGGGGGAAATTTGGAAATCTATCAGTCGTGTCGGCAGCTTACTCTTGAACATGACACTCTTTGCTTCATCTCAGGTTGGGACATCCTCCTTTGCATCGTTGACCTTCCTAGGTTTGGGCCATTCATTTTTGCCTTCCATTTGATCTCTGCCACATCATTATGATCACCGATCCCATGGATCCAAAAGCTACCAAACTTCCAGTTGTGTCGCTGATATGTTCAAGGGTTGTCCTTTTGCAGTTACACTTATCCTTGATTCTCTATATCATCCAAAATCATTTTGCATCCTCTCGTCTCACGTCGATGATGTGGGATTCATTATGGCCCTCCTTCGACACGGTCACTTTCCTTCAACTTCAACTCATTATCCGGGAAGTTGACCGAGAGACTCCCTTCCAGTACCTTAGAGCTTTCATGCCTCAATGGCAAGTTCTTCGCACTCGATGACAATTTCACATCATTGGCTTTCGATCGAGTGATTTCACAAGTGTTTGACCCCAGTTCTTGTATTCACATTCCGTGAATTGCGTTGATAGTTCCTTAAGGGCCATTGTCATTATTGGTGTTTTCTCTCGCGCTTGTTAAATATTTACATCATTGAATGGTAATCAAGTGACTTTCTAGAATTTTTGATGTCAACACATCTATTCTCATGCTAGGATCTGTACTTTGATCGAGTCATGTTCAAGTGCAAGACCCTGGACTCAGATCACACAAGTCCAGGTTGCAAAGTGATGTGACATGGTTATGATGATATGCATGTCTCTTTCAGAGGGCTGGCTATGACCAAACCATGAGTTATCATATGTGATCCTTCTAATTATTGGATGGTTGCGACCATATCTTGGTTTTGTTATGATCCTATTTGACGAATGGTTGTGCCCATACTTGGATCCATTTACATGATCATTCTCTATATGGCTGTGTCCATGCCACCATTAATGTATCATTTAGTAGAGATATCAGTTTATGTATATGTATCTGTACTTGCTTGCAGGTTTTCCAATGGCGTACCAGCTCCCCGCACTGATTTATAAAGCATTTCATCCCTCACTCCGGCTCGGCCTTCACACTTTAGGGGGCATCTGTTACACAACATTTTGTCACTATCCCTGTACTCCCCATTCCTTGATCTTGGAGGACCTCTACAGTGAACCCCGCATGCTTTGCCTTCATGGAAAAACTCCCATTATGTCCCTCTTCATGAGTAGATCATTTCCATTTTGAAGCATTTCCCCTGAAACTTCTATTTTTCCCAGTTTACAAGGCCAACGCTAATGACCTTTGTCTCCCCCAAGTCGATGCGTAGATATTAGCACTATTCCCCGCGCCAATCAATGTGACTGAGTTGTGTTCCAGTCACGCCAGTCCTATTATGGAAAGTTTTTTAAATTAGAGCCGAAGCTTCTAGCTCTAGAAGCTTCGTAATGGAAGTCTGGTAAATGGTTTGGTCTGATGGAGTCGAGGATGATAGTTTAGGCTCCTTTCCCCTATAATGATAGAACTACCTCAAGGAATAAGTCCTTCTCCCATGAGAAGAGGATTCATCTCCCATCCATATTTCCTATATAAACCTCCCTTCTTCCCAAGCACAAGCTAGTGAGAGTGTTGGCTAAGTGTGAGTATACTATTTTGATTAGACAGGAAAGCTATTACTAGTTGTAGCCATCTAGTTGTGTGAGGGAGAAGTGTGTTTGGTTTTGAGTGAAGTCTAAAGGGAAGAGCCTTTAAAATATTATTGTTTGAATCCATCATGGAATGTCAGCAGAAGTGTGTGGGAACCTGGTCTTGTCAAAGGAAGACTACGACGTCAAGATGAATGGTTGTAATCTCTCTTTGATATTAATATATGCAACTATCGATTGGTTTCCTACATGTTTTGTAATATGACATATTCGTGTCTTGATACTTCTTGATTCATTAAGTAGGCTGAATTGCAATTTGTCTATTATTATGTTTGTGTTGTTGTTGTTTACTTGTTTCAGGAGCTTGAAGAAGGAAGCGAGAGATTGTTGGAGTGAGAAAGCAAGGACACCAAGCATGATAAGTGACCAAGAGATAGGCCCTCTTGATTGATTCTAACCTAAAGAAATCTTCCATAGAATGTATCTGTTGTAGCTAGACCCATTATCGGGCTAGAGGAATTTGTTCATGTCTACACGTATAATTTTACTTCACCACACCACTATTGAAATATGACCTGGAGACATAGTCCACATTGGATGAACTCCGTTATCAAACTTTTGTTTGTATTTTTCTTTATGGTCTCCTTTATGTTTCTTCTATTCAGTATTTTCGTACATGGTTTTTACATTCTCTTTCATGCAATTTTGCTAACATCAATTGAAGAAAATATCTTGGATAATGTCAGTAAATCATAGATTCAGAATCAGGTTTGGTATCAAAGTGGTCTTCTTGCCAATGTGAATTACATGTGTGAATGATAACCAGATGTTGGGCATGGAATCCCCCCAAGGCATGTTTTGGGGCTCAAAGCCCAAGTTTTCACCCAATATTGTTGTAAAGACTCCACGAATTGTAGGCGCGGAGCGCGAAATGTATGATAGAGTCACAAGGTTGTCCGCCCTAGTTTTGTAATGTAATGTCAGCCTACCCATGGTCCGTGGACCATGGGATTCTATAGATAGAGTGAGGCTCTAAGTGTAAGAGATAGCGAAGGAAGTAGAGAGAGAAGAAAGAGTCTAAGTAACTAAGTGTGTCTTGGGTCGTAGAGTAGGAGAAGGCTCTGCAACTGAGTGCGCAGAGGCCTAGTAGTCTGCAGCTGAGTGTGCGGACCCCTGCAGTTGAGTGCACAGGGCAGAGTTGAGTCTATAACTGAGGAAGAAATTAATAAAGAGGAGTGTTGTTACCAATTTGTTTACCTGTGCTTGGGTTAATGCATGTTTGATATAAATTGCAAATATATTGTTTATTTACTCCGCGCACATGTATGAATGGTTTATATTGTTAAGTATAACTTAAAGCACACAAGTAGGCTAAAATAATCAACTAACATTGGAATACTAGTAAGGACTTGGGTAATAACAACGTTCGGCCCCCCGAGTAGGGCTGCGTGAAGGCATCATCTCAGGCTTCGAGGTACGGGAATGTGCGGGTAGCAATGTGTGCGCAGGGTCGAACCACGGACCACATAAACTCATCAGACATCTCCAGGGTGTAGAAACCTGGTTCTAGCACCCTCCCATACTACTTCAGGTGAGACCTCAATCCACGCTCCACGGATTGTTTTTGAAAGGGCCAGTAGTACTGGGATTTGTTTGGCTAAATCAACTTTGAACCTGGGTCAGGCCCCAATACGCCAACAAATGGTCTCGTTGCCGGGACTGGGATCTGCATAAGAGATGTCTGATGTCGTGTCACTGGAATCAGACAAAGAAATAAATTGAAGAGTGGTTGGACAAGAAAATTCATGAGTTCGGGGTGCAGGAGAACAAGAATCCACGAGTATCGAAGGAAGAGTGGTTAGAGTGCTACTTATATATAGAAATCCACAAAATTTTCTTTGCATCCTTCCCCTCTAAGTTGTAGAGTGGATCGTGAAGCTAGCAGACAGCCATGGAAGCTGTAGGCTCAACAAAACTATTGTGTGGACTCCAGAGTTGGTGCACAGCCTGGAAGCATCAGAAGATAAGATCGCGTGCACTATGGATCATTGGCTCATTCAGATTATAGGAGGGTTTATCACCGAGTTCATGGTAGATACTTCAGTCAGCTACAACAAGGTGGAACGACGCTTCATCAAAGGACCGCGAGGTAAGTACGTTAAATCTTTGAGCACTTGGATTAAGATGCTACTTTGTGAAAAGCAGGTTATGCGAATAAATTGATGTTTGGGGCTATGCAAAGTGGGAAGATCTACATAAACGAAGGTGGCACGGAATTAGAGACTAGCCCCTTGATTTCACCTCCATGAGAAAGCGAGGAAGAGCTCGTGAAAGTTTTACCAAGAAGTGTGATCAGTCTGATAAGGCAGTGAATTCCACGCATACCACCCCCACCTACACCACCACTAGTTTCACCATCTTCACCCACACCACCTCCACCACCACCACAATTCAATATGGCAAGCACAATAAAGTTGTCGGTGTTCAAAGGAGTATGGAATGAAGATCCAGACCAATTTTGGTTCGTGGTAAAGGCTGTATGGGAACCACAAGGAGTCATGAATGACAATATAAAGAAGGCAACGCTAGTGAGCACATTGCAGGATTGCGCACCGATGTGGTACATTAAGCATTCTAATGACAATCCAAATGCAGGGATCGCAAATATCCAAGCTACGCTAAACAGGGAATTTAGTAGGCCAAAATCAGAGACATAGTCTATTATTGGATTTAAGGAGATCATGATGCTTCTAGGCGAGACCCCCTGGGAGCTAGATCAGAGACTGAAGTGTATTATTCGTGAAGCCAATATGACCTTGACAGTTGGGCAACATCGCGCATGGTTTGTAGCATTGTTAACGCCGCATCTAAGGACCACACTATCATAGCAGAAGCTATCCACTCAGGCCGAGGCCTTGGAGATCATAATGAGACTGCACAAGACCCCGTTACAAGACCCTAACTTGGGGGTCTAACAGATCCACTCGCAATTGAAAAACTTGTGTCTTTAGATGCAGAGTTTGAAACAAGATAGGAGAACTCGCCCATAAGCATGCAAGGAGGTATGGTGCATAAAGTGCAAAGGCCAAGGACATGACAAGGACCATTGTCCAGTCTTCGGGAACTACTTGGCATGAGGAGGGTCGATGCCATTGAGACCAGAGGCATAAGTAGGACCAAGTGCGACACCTGCATTATGGTGTGCGATTTTTCAGATAGGAGGGAATCATGCTACAAATAAATGCCATATATTCTAGAAGTATATGCAGACATCTTACCAGTTGTTTTGTAATTTCTACAAGTCAGTAGGCCATGATGAGCATACCTATAGAAGTTATGAACTGATGATGGATCAGACTCCTACCTACAGAGTTCAAACTGAAACGTGAGCCCTCGATCAAAATGTAGGGATGACGCGCACTGGATTTCAGGGGTGTGGACGAGGTCAAGGTGGAATGGGGCTAGGAAGGGGTCGCAGACAGTTGATCTGTTACAATTGTGGAGGGCCAGGGCATTATGCCTGTGACTGTACAAATTCGACGAGGCCATCATGCTTATATTGTACCTAATTTGATCATGAGACAGAGGACTGTCCCACACTGATAGTGAGGTTGCACAATAAAGGAAGACTCCAACCTCCCTCAACTCAAAACCTGCAAATGATGAGGTCTGAGCCGCGCGAGGAGGACTCGAATGTAAACATCATGCTCCGAAGAAGTATCATGACAGGAGATGACAAGGGAAAGCTACTCGAAGAGAGTGCATAGGTTCGCAAGGCTCCAACAAAGGAACTAGAATTTGATTTGGAACGTGTGAAGGAGACATTCGTGGAAGCTAAGAAGAGCTTCACGGAAGTCCCCACTTCAGGTAGTAAAGACAATCTGGAACTGGAGATGGACCCATCAATGCTCACTACCTTTCTAGAGACATGCATGAAGCTATTGCGTGATAGCATAGCAGTGAAAGGGTTGTAAGAACTCATCACTAGATGTGTTGGACCAGGAGAACCGCGCATAGTCTGGAAGCTCGGAAAGCACACAATGTGAATAGGAAGGGAGATGAGATTGACTGTGCAAATCCGGGAATATGAGATGGGTCAAGTGATTTTAGATCTAGGATCGGACGTGAACGTCTTGCCAAAGTAGACATGGGAGTGCATGGGAAGGCCCATGTTGCAATGGTATCCTATTCAATTATGAATGGCGAACCAGAAAAAGATCCTACCTATGGGGAGACTACAGGGAATAACGATGGATATCGAAGGGGCGAGCGTGCTTGTAGATTTCAAAGTGATAGAGATTGTTGATGACAACAATCCCTATCTTGCGCTACTGGGAAAGAAGTGCAAGATGATTTTTGAGAAAAATTCACTGCGCGTAGTGGTACCTTTAGACCCTTCGGAAGGATCATGCTACACAGAGCCAGTGCACGACTGCAAAAGAGATGACAATCTAGACTATATTTACAAGATAACTGCACGAGAGCAGGATCGGTTGAATCCAACAGCGAGTGGCAGGATTTCGTGGGAGCGCGAAAGCTCCTGCATCTCATATTCAGACGAGGAGATAGAATGATGGCAGAACCGGTTACACGAGGTAACCATGCTTAACTGCAACATGATGATAAGGTCACTGCATTGTGTGGCAATAAAGCAATAGATCCACCTATGTATTATGGATTGAACAAGGTAGATGATTTCCTGAACAAATTTGAAATAGAAGTATCGGAACAACAGCGTTTCGACACTCTGAAATGGGCACTGCGCGCTACGCCCACAAAATGGTGGGGTATGCATCTAACAAGTTTTGAGGACTGGTGCGAATGCAGGAGGATGATGCTCATGTGGTTTGGAAAGCCTCAAATGTGGATGAAAGCCGGGTATGATGGACGAAACAGCCTGCACGCCCACCTCTCCAGATGGGTACAGGCGTATGGTACGCAACCTACACGAACGCACACTATCCTCATGATAGGAAATAGAACCAAAAAGTAGGAGCAAGCAAGATGAAGGCGCGAACGATGAAGTATGATAAGACCAAGTGCACCAAATATTATCCACGTGGAAGCCCTTGAAAAAGTATGCGAAGTACTGAGCACAGTCCACCATGTGAGACGCATTGACTGGGACCTGCGCATACTAGCTGTTTTATGGGATTATATGACCATGTGCAAAACCCTAACTATGCGACCACTTCCAAAGTTGAAGTATGAAGCGGAGGCTGTAATCCCTATGGAGCATGCAAAGCCTAGACCATGAATAGTAGCCCCCATAGATACGATGGTTCGTGAATCCCGGAAAGGAGAGATCACACAGCCGCAAGAAACATAACGCATGGGAATTGAGGAAGAAATTCAACAGGGAAACCTTAGAATCCGCGAACTTGAAAAAGAAAGGGTACAGTTAAGGAAGAAAAGTGCTTCGATGGACGTAGAGGTAAAGAATTTGTAGGATGAGATAAAGGAAGAGTTTCTCATCGAAAAAACTAGGATGATAAGGCAAGGTGCACACGATCATACTGACAAGTTTGAGAAATGTCGCCATAAATTGGTTAGTCTGATGCCTTTGCTTGGACCGCATATCGCCAAGCGTAGTGACCAGGGTAGCGCATTGAAAATAGTGAAGTGCACGATGCCAACCACAATAATAGAAGGTGGGGATTCTCCGAGAACCATGATGAGGATAGGATGGAGCTCCACACAGGTGTTGCGACCACCTGACTAGCCAAGGGAAGGATATTCTTAGTGCTCTAGGAAGTTGGAAGGGAGCGCATGACTATAAACTATTCTCCCCGGGATCTGCCCGACATGGGAGAAGCGCACAGAATCAAAGAGTCACAAGGTATGTGACCGCGCATGGAGGGCTACGCTACCACGCGAGTTGGCCAGAAAGTGATCGTTGAAGTCACTATTCATGATGGGATGTTCGACTTGAGGCCAAATGGAGCAAGCAGCAGGAATTTAAGATGTGATTTATGGGCAAGATTTGGGAAAATCTACTGCCAAGAAAGCATTAATGAACTAGAATTGGGGGGAACGTGTTGGGTTGTGTTATATTCTTTCCACGTAGTTAACGGGGGGTTTGAAGGGCACCCATAACCCTAGCGCCCTGGAAAATTTTGGTTTTGGACCCTATGTTAGGACCCACCTATGGTTTTGTGCATGATTTTTGCACATGTTTTTTGGACACGATGGTTTTTCGGTCCATGGTATGGGACGTGATGGTTTTCAGTCCATGGTATTGGACGCGATGGTTTTCGGTCCATGGTATTGGATGCTTCGACATGTATAAATATGTATTGTAACATTGAAAGGAACATAATGAAAATAAAGCTAGTAGTCTCGGTTTTGGGATCCAGGGGAAAATCTCTGTGTATATGTGTTTTATGTGTTATGAACTCGCATTGTTTATTTTCTGTGTTTTAGAATTCATATGCAAGTAATTTTTGTATGGGGTTAAAACCTACATTTGGTATTAGAGCAATTTTGGCTTCAAGGGGATGCATTTTTTGTTGAGGGGTTTCGCTCGGGCCTGCGATAGACCCTGTTCAGTGGGAGATCTACGAGATCGATTCTGGTGGTGAAAGAAGATGGCGAGCAGTGGAAAGATAGAGATCAAGAAATTTAATGGTCAGAGTTTTGAGTTATGGAAACTCAAGATGGAGGATCTGTTGGTGGATAAAGACCAGTGGATCATGGTAGATCCAGGTACTAAACCAACAGGAGTGTCCGATGAAGAATGGAAGAAGTTGGATCGGAAGGCGAAGAGCACAATACGACTGTGTGTCTCAGATTCAGTATTGCGGAATGTATCAGGGGAAGCTACAGCAATGGCTTTGTGGGACAAGTTAGGGACTTTGTACCAATCTAAGTCTCTGGTGAATAAACTGTTCCTACATAAAAAGCTGTATAACTTGAGGATGAAAGATGGAGACTCGGTGACAGAGCATATGAATGCATTTAATACTGTGGTAAGTCAGTTAACATCTATTGATATTAAAATTTCAGATGAAAATAAGTGCATCAGTTTGTGTTCTCTACCAGATTCGTGGGATAGTCTGGTTATTGCAATAGGTAGCAATGCAACTACCCTACATTCTGATGAAATAGTCTCATCCTTGCTAATGGAGGAGATAAGACAGAAAAATATGGAGAGTCAAAATGGTGATGACTTGTCTGTACGAGGGCGGACCCAGAACAGAAGCAAAAATAAGTCATCGAGTGGGAGATCTAAATCTAAAGGGAGATCTAAATCTCCAGGAAAACTTGTAAAGGTGGTGTGCTGGAAATGTGGAAAGGAAGGGCACTACAAAAGGGACTGTAAATCTAAAGCTCCTGAAAAAGGAAAGGGATCTGATGAGGCTTCTTCTACAGAGGTGAAAACCACCTTAGATGAAGGTGGGGATGTGTACTTGGCTTCTTCAAGTACACATGTAGATCATGAGGCATGGTTGATTGACTCAGGTGCATCCTTTCACTTCACTCCCCATAGAGAGTGGTTCTGCGAGTATGAGAAATATGATGGTGGTGATGTCTTCTTGGGGGATGACAGGAAGGCTAGAATCATTGGTCGTGGAAAAGTAAAGTTGAAGTTGCAAGGTGGAAGGGTTAGAATGCTTCCAGGTGTTCTACATATTCCTGCATTAGCCAGAAATCTGATTTTTGTTAGCAAGATGGATGATGTAGGTGTAAAAACAGTGTTCGAGAAGGATACCTGCTAGATGGTTCAGGGAGCACTGGTATTGATGCGGGGAGTTCGGATTGGAACTCTATACAAGCTGCAAGGTAACACTGTTATTGATGGGTGCAATAGTTCTGTGGTTCCTGAAAGTGGAGCAGAAAATCTAGTGGTCTCTGGAGAGAAGACCATGCTGTGGCATCAAAGGTTTAGACATATTGGAGAAAAGGGCCTTCGGATACTTCATGGTAAAGGTATGGTAGAAGGTATGACTAATAGTTCTCTGGATTTTGATTTCTGTGAAAATTGTGTATATGGGAAGCAAAATCAAGTGAGTTTCCCCTCTGGTAGTAAGAGGGCGAAACATATATTAGAACTTGTGCACAGTGATGTGTTTGGACCTGTGAAGGTTCCATCACTGGGTAAGTCTGTGTACTATGGATAATTTATAGATGAATTCTCAAGGAATACATGGATATATTTCCTTAAGAAGAAATTTGAAGTCTTTGACATGTTTAAATAATTTAAGGCTCTGGCGGAAAACCAGACAGAGAAGAAGATAAAGGTGCTGAGGACAGATAACAGTGGAGAGTTTTGCAGTAAGGAATTTGAAGAATTCTGTAAGAAGTGTAGTATAGCATGACAGAAGACTACTCCATATACACCTTAGCAAAATGGAGTTGTAGAAAGAATGAATAAGATGTTTATGGAAAGGGAAAGAAGCATGCTCAGTGGTGCCGGGTTAGGACAGGAATTCTGGGTAGAGGTGACATTTCTTCATGGGGATCTGGAAGAGGAAATCTACATGAAGCAACCTGAAGGCTTTACAGTGAAGGGTAAGAAAGAACTGGTATGCAAGTTAAAGAAGTCTCTGTATGCGTTAAAATAGTCACCAAGGATGTGGTATCAAAAATTTGATACATTTATACAGGGACTTGGCTTCACCAGAAGCAAAGCAGATCACTGTGTGTATTTTAAATTAATTGGTGACCATGTTATTTATCTGGTCTTGTATGTGGATGATATGTTGCTGGTTGGAAATGACCAAGAAATTATCTAGGATTTGAAGACCCAATTGTCCTCCAAATTCGACATGAAATATCTTGGTGCTGCAAACTATATTTGGGGCATGGAAATTAAAACAGATCGGGCAAAGAGGAAGCTCTGGTTAAACCAGAGGAAGTATGTCGAGACAATACTGCAGAGGTTTAATATGCAGGATAGTAAACCAGTGAAGGTTCCTATTCCTGTAGGTGTGAGGTTATCTGCTGAACAATGTCCCAAGACACAAGAAGAGGAAGAGGACATGTCCCGTGTTCCATATGCAAGTGCAGTCGGTAGCCTGATGTATGCAATGGTCTGTACTAGACCAGGCAATGCACATGCAGTGGGAGTATTGAGAAGGTTTATGTCAAAACCAGGAAAGGAGCATTGGACAGCAATGAAGCAAGTTTTTAGGTATTTGCGTCGCACTAGTGATTATGGTATGTGCTACCAAGGAAGACCAGGATTGGACAAAGTGTTGGATATTCATGGATTTTTTGATGCAGACTAGGCTAGAGATCTGGATCAGAGAAGATCTACAAGTGGGTATGTGTTTAACCTATTTGGAGGTGCAGTCAGTTGGATGAGTAAGAAGCAATCTGTAGTGGCACTATCAACTACAGAGGCAGAATACATGGCAGCCACTTATGCAAGAAAGGAAGCAATTCGGTTGCAAAGATTGTGTTCAAGTATGGGGTTAGTACAGGAAGCTATAAGGATAGACTGTGACAGCCAAAGTGCAATTTTATTGGCAAAGAACCCTGCATATCATTCAAAGACAAAGCACATTGATGTTCAGTATCACTTTGTGAGGGATATGATAGAAGACAAAAAGGTGTTGCTGGTAAAGGTGGACACTTTGAAGAATACTACAGATGCATTGAAAAAATCTGTGAGCTCTGAGAAGTTCTCTTGGTGTAGAGAGACAATGGGCATTTCAGGGCTGGGAAAATGACTAAGCTCTCTTGTGGCCCCCCTGTGGAAAGAAAACAACAAGTGGGAGAATGTTGGGTTGTGTTATATTCTTTCCATGTAGTTAACAGGGGGTTTGAAGGGCACCCGTAACCCCACTTTATGGGGTTCGAGGCAGCGCCCCGAAAAATTTTGGTTTTGGACCTTATGTTAGGACCCACCTATGGTTTTGTGCATGATTTTCACACATGCTTTTTGGACGCAATGGTTTTTCGGGCCATGGTATTAGATCTAATGGTTTTCGGTCCATGGTATTGGATGCTTCGGCATGTATAAATATGTATTGTAACATTGAAAGGAACATAATGAAAATCAAGCTGGTAGTCCTGGTTTTGGGATCCAGGGGAAAATCTCTGTGTATATGTGTTTCATGTGTTATGATCTCGCATTGTTTATTTTCTGTGTTTTAGAATTCGTATGTAGGTAATTTCTATACGGGGTTAAAACCTATAGAACGGTTGAATTCAAATTTAAACAAGGCTATAAAACACAAAGGGTTTCCCAAAAAACAACACTTGGTCATTTGAGAATTGAGCAATTGAGAAAATCCCTGAGCATTGTGAGTCGAGCATTTATTGAGCCCCTAAATTCGCGAGTGACATATTACAACCTAGATACAATCACAACAACTAAGGATGGTTTGGGAATAGAAGAGGTGACCACCGGCGAGGCCGCGCAGGCCCTCACTATGGAGGATGTTGCAGAAGGTGCCGGGGTTGTGGAAGAGATCCCCAAATCACCACATACGCCAAGACCCAAGAAGGATAAACAAGAAATGGTTCCCGTACGCGGTCCCTGAGGAACCCACTGCGCTGCAAATTATCGATGGAAGAAAAGGGGAAAGTTGTCACGATAGAAACATATGAGGAAGAAGAATATTTTGAGGCCCTTATCATCGCAGAGGAAGAAGATGAAGGCATGGAGAAGGATATTCAACCTAGGCATGCTACGACAAAACTGCCTGCCTATGTCCCCCCGCAAAAAGGGAAGACCAAAGTGCCAAAGGACTTGGACGAGACCAAGAGTTTGCTCCAGACCCCACTCCTCCCAGATGGCATTATGTTCGAAGGCATGCACCTGGGCCACGTGTCGACCATGAAGTTTGAAGAATAGGACCTCACTGACTGTAAGAAGTTCCCTCACCTTGAGACTGGAAATCTAATGAAGCAGAACACCGTGGGGGTGGTGACAACATTAGAGCCACGGAAGTGGTTGCGTAGTGTGGAAAAGGTCAGGTTGTTGAACTTACTATGGGTTCCAGATTTCCACCGTGTGCCAATAACCATTTTCGTCATCAAGCAGCTACTCTGCCTGGTGCATGATGGATATCTATGGCTAGAGGAGCCTATCCCCATCACCGCAGACCTAATTCATCACATTTCCCAGCTGCCCTACAAAGGAAAGGACCCCGCGACCATAGCGGAAGGAAAGGGAATTGATTTGGCCCTCACGGAGGCCATGAAAACAAAGTATAAGCTGGAAAAGAGGAAGATGGGCTACACCATCTCCAGCATCAAGGACAAAGCAGTCTGTGTATCTACCCAAATCCTCGCAGGCAAAGTTATGCGGAAGTGTTGTGCTGACGAGGTACCAGTGCTGGTGGTCGCACTGGCCGAGCAGTGCACGGAGGGGGTCCAGTTTAACTGGTCCAAATTCATTTGCACAGAATTTTTAGAAAATTGCCACGAAGCCCAGGAGTAGGGTAAAACCTTCCACTATGCATGGTTGTTGCTATTCATAGTTCTCGTAGTGGGGGAATTGCTAGAGGACAGTCAATTCCCTACAATTGACAGAGATTTATAGGAGGCCATGAAGTATACTTCACTCTGGGCCATGAAGGATGCGACAAGGATATGCAACACCAAAATCTTCTGGGTGCTCATGGAGATGACCATCTGAATATGGATCAACTGTAAGCCAGGGTTGTCACCCACGGTGTACAACAGTCTGCAGAGTTTTGCAAAGTTTAAGGCAGACATGCACAACATCTTTATCAGGGTGCACAAGGATCCAATGAAGCAGTGGACGAAGCTATCTTTTGTAGCCACTGATGACACCATGTTCACTGTCTTGGAGGCATAGCGTCCAGAATGGTTCACCCTAGGTCTTGCAGAACTCGAGAGGGCGGTAGTGCAGAAGAAGAAAGACAATGCCAAGTTGCGCATCGTGCAGTTGGCCGAGAAAAGGTGTAAGAAAACAACAGAAGCCAAGGTGCGATAGCGCGGGAAGCGGCATAAAAATTCGTCGAGCAGAAAAAGGTCGTAGAAGCAGCTGCAACAGCACAGGAAGAAACCGCGAAGGCGGGTGAGGGCCAAGCAATGCCCTCACAGGGGTAGGAGGCAGAGGAAGGAGAAACAACATAAGGAAGCACAGACCTAGGGACCACGTCCACACAGTTGAAGCACCCACACACGGCAGAACGAGGAGGGTCAAGGAAGAAGTTCAAGGCCTCAAAATTGGCCATTGACCCGATCACCCTAATTGAGGGTGACCTGTATGACATCGGCGAGACGATGTGTGATGTCATAAATGAGGCCCTTTAGGATTTCATGCAGGAGCACCAGATTGTGTTGGGGGCCCTTAGAGAATTGTTACAGGAGTTACAGGTGCGTCCCCCTCAGGTGAGTACCCTTTCAACCCACCTCGCAACAACATCCTCGACAGCAGAGAAGATGTTGTGTGCACGGATGGAAAACACAATAGTGTTGCCGGAAGGGGCTCTAGTGACATCGAATGAGGCCAATAGATTTTCAGTTAGCATGATGAAAGGCCTTGGTGTTAATCTAGCTGCCCTTCCTTGTGAGACACTATATTTGTTACATGATGGGATAATGGCAGAGCTGCGCGCTAGGGAGAGCTGCGCAATCCAAGTCCTCAGTGAAAAAAAGATAAACATGGAACAACTCAGTTTGCAGTGCGACGAATTGGTGTTGCAAAATCAATAGTTGGTGCAGGTGGTAGACGACGCTCACCGAAGCGTCCTGGAGTTGGCCATCCCAGCAAATCTACAAATGGAGGTGCAGATCCATAGGTTAGCAATAGGAGTTTACAAGGCAAGGGAAGAAACGACCAAGGTTCAGTTGGAGCTAAATCTTCAGATTGCTGAGCTGCAGTTACAGGCACAACCATCCACTCCCCCAGATGTTAGAGAACAACGCGCTAGCGCTATTACAACGGAATCTAGAGGAAATTGGAGGTGCAGTGCAAGACTGTACCAACATGTTAGAACAAGCACTTGAGGTCCTCACAACTCTGCAGGAGGACCCCAACATCCAGTGCTTGGAGACAGAAGTGCGAGAACTCCAAAAACAATACGACAGTGTTCGAGGAACTGCGCAAATAGTAGTCGTCACTCAAATTCTTGAGAGGATGCAGCAAACTAAAGCACTAAAGGAGCAGGTGGACATGGCGTGCCAAAAGGAGGTAGTTCTCAAAGCACGCGTTCAGCGTTGGATCGATAAGGCCTTCAACATCATGGCAAACATCAAAGGAAAGCTCGCGAACATACATGGGATGCACACATTAATGCAGAGAAGCACCCTAGACACAGATGTCTCGGAACAGCAAATGCAGTTGATCCACCAAGCAGTAGCTCAGTCTGCTGCTGACCTCAGTACAATTCAAGAATAGTTGGAGGTACTCCCTGAAAATATCACTGCGCCAATAGAGTGACTCGAGGGCGAGTCACGATGTTTGTGTTGGGGGCATGTTGGGCATGGAATTCCCCCAAGGCATGTTTTGGGGCTCAAAGCTCAATTTTTGACCTGATATTGTTGTAAAGACTCCGCGAATTGCAAGCGTGGAGTGTGAAATGTATGATAGATTCATAGGGTTGTCCACCCTAGTTTTGTAATGTAATGTCGTCCTACCCATGGTCCGCGGACAATGGGATTGTATAAACAGAGCGAAGATGGAAGTGTAAGAGATAACGAAGGAAGTAGAGAGAGAAGAAATATTCTAAGTAACTAAGTGTGTCCTGGGTCATAGAGTAGGAGAAGGCTTTGCAGCTGAGTGCACAGAGGCCTAGTAGTCCGCAGCTGAGTGCGCGGACCCCTGCAGCTGAGTGCATAGGGCAGAGTCTAGTCTGTAACTGAGGAAGAAATTGATAAAGAGAAGTGTTGTTACCAATTTGTGTACCTGTTCTTGGGTTAATCCATGTTTGATATAAATTGAAAATATATTGTTTAGTTACTCCGCACACCTGTATGAATGGTTTATATTGTTAAGTATAACTTAAATCACGCAAGTAGGCTAAAATAATCAACTAACATTGGAATACTAGTAATGATTTGGGTAATAACAACGTTTGGCCCCCGAGTAGGGCTGCGAAGGCAGCATCTCAGGCTGCTAGGTATGGGAAAGTGTGTGTAGCGACATGCGCGCAGGGTCGAATTGCAAACCACTTGAACTCATCAGACATCTCCAAGGTGCAGAGACCTAGTTATAGCACCCTCCCATACTACTTCGGCTGAGACTTCAGTTCGTGCTCCACAGACTGTTGCCAAAAGGGCCAGTAGTACCAAGATTTGTTTGGCTAAATCAACTCTGAACCTGGGTCAAGCCCCAATAAGCCAACACCAAAGATTAGATGTGCAACACGAATAAGGAAAATGGAGAATGAAAAATATCTCTACAAGTCTTTCTACCAGATGATAATAATGGTAGATACATTATTTGCAGGTTATGAGAAGAAATTGTTGAAGAAGGAAAATAAGAAGAAAGTGAGAGAAAATGACAATGCTTCAGTAAATGAAGAAGAACCTCCATCTCCATCTTCAAGTGAATGTTCTTCTTCTTCATCTTCTTGTCATGACCAGAGCATTCAAGCAGAGAATGCTAAATTGAAGAGACCAATACAAGAAGTAGAAGAGGAGAAGTAGAGATTTCAACTCCAACTACAAGTCATAGAATATGCCTTGGTAAACTTGGAGCCTATCGATGAAAGAGGCTCTGAAGCCACATTATCAAGAGAGTCTTCAAGCAATGAGTTTGAATTAGTGTACACTAAGAGTGCATCATACCATTCCAACAATCATGATTGTAGGTCATCTCCAGAGGGATGTGAGCATTTAGAAGGAAGAGCTAAGACAAGTTCTCCTCACTAGATCTGCACCAAAACAACCATTCAAGGTATAACTATTCCAACATTCCTTTTGATTATAATAAAATTGGTAAGCAAATTTTATGGCATAGAAAACCATGTACATTTTATAGTTTGAATTACCATGTTTTTTCCAAATGTTGGAAAAGAATGGACTTGTACAGGAAGGGGCCAAGACATGAAGACCCTTATCTACATCAGAAGACACAAAACAAGGCTAAGAAATTCTAGAGGAGGAAAATTGATTGTAGCCATTTCAACAAGGGTGGAGATAAGACATCCACATTTTGGAAGCTCCATCCAGAGCTATGCCTAAAGAAGGACAGGAAGCATGTGAAAGTACTATGAAGGGACCCGACCAATGAAGCAGTTCAACAAGGAAGCCAACTACATGAAAAAAGTCCATTAGCCTGTTTAAGTAAGAGAGGAGTATCCTTTCTAAGTATTTTGGCATGACCACCATTATAAATCACATGTTGCAAAAATGTTTGTAAAGTGGTGAATGTTTATAGTATCATTTATGAATGCAACATAGTGATATTTTGGCCTTTAGTTGGATAGCATGGATATGGTTTATGTTATAAAACTTGACCATGAGTGTTGTCGAGCCGTAAAAAGGTTCTTTTTCACCTCTAATTACCTCACATTAACTTGTCAATCCAGGAATGATTTGTTATCTCAAAGAGTGTACTCAGTCTGAGGTGGTCATTTGTCAGAGTAATGTTAGTAGTATAGTGCTCAAGAAAATACAAGAGTAAACGGATGCTTAAAAGAAAATCTACTTACAGCAAAATACCTTGAAGCCTAAATCATTCATTCAGAAAACTAAGCAATTTATCAGTCAAGGGTCCAGTAACAATAACTCATCCCTTTGGAAACTGATGTAACTAAAGGTAATCAAGGAACAGATCATCAATCTGGGGACTAGACAACAAATGCCAATTCCAACTACAGTTTCAGATCATTCTGCACACCGAAGCAATCGTAACGCAAATAACAAGAAATGGAACAACAACTAAGAAATGGGACAGCAACTAGAAAATGTAACAGCAACTAAGTCTGAGGAACAACAACACCTTAATCTACAGAAATGAGTATAACAACCGTATCCTGCAGGAATAAAATATCAATCTTTACTCAAAGGATAAATCGGATAGCAGATAGAAATGGAACAGCAACCAATTACCAATGAAACATAGAACACTGTGTAGTACCAATCATAGATACACGGTGCTGGAATAGACAATACACACATCACACAGAAATATTAGGGAAAACAGTAATCTGAGTTTGATACCACGAGTACTGATCCCGGTTAGAAAGGGCAACGATCACAATTCATAATGGAACAACAATGCCAGTTGAACAACAATCGTATGAAGTATAAACCATAGAAGAATATAGTGATACCAACTTAAGAAGATTACAACTCAGTACTCTGCAATTGAACAGCAATAACATTCTGTAAAGAACAACGATTTTACACTAATGACTTTAAAGTAACAACAATGCGTAATAAGATCATAATGCACAATACGACTTTCTTGTTGCAGAGAACGATATATAAAATATAACAGAGCTGCGATATAAGATAACAAAGCACACCAGATTATCGATTAAAGCTGATAATACAAACCACACACGAACCAAAGATAATGATACAGGAGCAAGTGTTCCACCAGGGCTGGGCCCTTAGCCTCCAAGGATACACCGCTTGAATTTATTCCAGAATCACAGATAGAACAGAAACCAGAGTTATATTAAAGCATTGAAACAGAGTTACAGTAAATCTCTTCTCGACGAGAGTCGATGATCAAAGTTCAAGTACAGAGCAAAGTTACATGAAAAATTAACAGTCTCTCTTGGGCTAGTAATGTTGCCCCTACTTATAACAGCTGAAGCAGAGATACCAAGGATGAAAAAATAGTTAAAGCAGCGATCCCTCAGGATCAAAGGATCCTGAGGATTCGCCAAGCTGTTAATCCTTCAGTTATCCAGTCGTCTTCTTACATCGAGTTGATATCTCCTTTTCCTTTCCTTGGCTAAGACGTTTTAATTTAGATTGTCTTGTTTGCATATGGTTCCTCACCAGAGGAACATTGGTTAGCTTGGCCCTGTCTTTTTCCTTGGAGCGGCAACCTTTAGTTTTTCCTTTTTCCTGCATAAGAAATAGTAATTATTGGCATTTTTATGTTGCATATAAATCTTTATAGATTTTGTCATGATTCTCCATTATCTACCTAGTTCATGATGCAAAGATGTTACGAGTTCTAGAGAAAAGATGGAAAAACAGTCAATGAAAACATACCTTCTTCAATACTCCACACACCCCCCTGCTTACCCTTTTTCATGCCCTCATGAAAACATTGTAGTTGACATGTAAGGCAGTGAGAGAGTAGGTTGGAGATGGGATCTCATGTGGTGGCCTACAACCATGATGCCAAAATAGGTGTTCAAAAAGATGGCCTGTTTGACCCTCAGGCATCTCATATAGGGCTTGGTATCCAAGTGTACGGTGCCAAACAATCGAACTTCAAAACCTATATCCTAACCAAGATGGCCCTGCCCTCAAGATAATTTCGCCATAGAGGTTCAGACAATCAGCGGCTAACTTAAAATTCTCGTAATTAAATGGTTCCCTGAGTTGGACGTTGGGATTAGAGGTTTGATATCGAAATTTAGCAGTTGCAACGGCAAGGTCCTTAATGGTAAAGAAGTATTCTATCCCTTACCGATTGATTGCTGTATGAATGGGTTTTAACGCATCAATCATGCCCAAATTCCTCATAAGGATCCTATGTTTGTTCCATAACTGTAATGGATCTCTAGGCTCAGCCCTTACCCATAAGTCTAATCTGTTTTCTTGTCTTTGGAAGGCATTATAGGCTTTGAGCCATTTAATTTGATTAACTCCAAACGAAATAAATGCCTACAGTTGGATATCCCCAATGAAAGGGCCAGGGTTCTGCTCTGTGTCTTGGTCTAGCACAAGGTTATGCAAATAGAATTCACACAGTAATCTTTGAACCTTCACTCCATAATTCTTACAACAATTTACAAAATCATCAATGGTATCAATTTGGATAGGGGCTCCTGCTTTGATGGCCTTAATTTTCAATTGCAAGTATTGTTCCATTAAAAACAAGGCATAATTCTTGGCAAGGGCTCTACATGCTAGGACGTCAGTGTACAAAGAGCATAAGGTATCCATCTGTCTGATAACTACATCTAATCTATGAGTTACCTTTGTGACTTTTTCTTGTTCTTTTCACCATCCTTCAAAGGCTTGGCTCTCGGATAAATTGACATTCCTTAGCTGTTGTTGCAATTCTTCATACTTTTCTCGAGAAACTGTTTGTTCCGTGAGTTTTTCAACTGCTTGCTGTGCTTGCATCAAACCCTCTCGTAGGGTTACCGTCCTCGGATCACTGTCCCACATAGTAGTGGCCAGTGGAAGATTTACTTGAATCTTCCTATTGCGTTGCCTTGTATTCATAGTCTGCATCCTTTAAGAGGGTTGTGCCTCTGTTTGAACTTCCTTGTCATAGGCCAATCGTCCGTTTGTACTTGAATATGAGCAACAGTGGAGTGTTGTTCATTTTTCTCTTGAATGACAATATGCTCTTTAACAAGAGTTTGAACAATAGACTGTTCTTCGGCGGTTTGAATAGCAAAACGTTCGTCGACAGCTATTTGAACAACAGACTGTGTTTCAACAGCAATTTGAACAACAAATTGTGTTCCAGCAGACTGTTCTTCGACATCGGTTTGAACAGCATGCTGAACAAGGGTCTTTCGAATCTTCTTCTTGGGGGGTTTCACCGGAGTAGCCGCATGTCTTTCCCCTGAAGTTCTTTTTGCTCTCTTTCCCATTCTCAAGACCCTTATTTGCTACCGAAGTCGGGCTATCACATTTAGCAACCTTTGTTGTTCTTTCCGTAATCGTTTGATTTCCTCTGCTTCCTTAGAAGGAACAACTATCTATTTCTTCGGGCCTAGACTGTCACCTTGACCCATTCCCTAGTTTTCCTCTTGGGGTGCTCCTTCAATATTTTGTTCAGGCTGCTCAAGAGTAGAAACCCTAGCTGGATCTGTTACTTCCTGGGTAATTTCCTTGTCCACCCCTTCTTCTTCATGCAATTATTCTGGTGTAGTCTGGCTGGGGGCGAATTGTTCCCCTTCTATGTCTTCATCATTTCCTTCTCTTGTCATGCTTTCATCATGAACCGAATGATTCTCTTCATTTTCTTCCTCATCGCACAATTCCTCGGGTGCATTTTTATCCTGAGCAGAATGCTCTTTCGGTCCTTCCTCAGTCTGGAGGCCTGGCGGGCTGGGAGGCTGGCCATATTCACCCATATTGGCCAGAATTTTGGCCAATTCATCCTCTTGCAATGGACTCTCTTCATGGCGTTCTGCCTCCACCTCCACCTGCTCAGGTTGCTCGGTCTCTTCCTCTGCTTCTCCTTCCTCATTTCCTTCTACTTCTTTCTCATTCTCTTCTCCTTCCAATTGCGGAGGTTGCTCATCCCTCGAGTCGTCTATCTCCACAGGCTGGCTGGTACCCCCTTGGGGATTTTCCAACCTTCGTCTAATTCGTGCCTATCTAATTGATTTTCTCCGTTTTGATGGTCTAGTTGGTGTACTAACAGTGTGTTTGAATTTTGGGGCTGGCGGAGTCGGTGCCCCATCTATTATAGCAAGTAGTTCTTCCCAGCTGCTTTGTTGCTGAGCCAAACTGTGGCTAACTATCAGCCATATTAGCCCATGGTGACTCACCACCGATTCCACATGTTGTGACTTTTTCATGCTTTGGGCAACATCATGCAGTAATGAATTTAAAATGCAGGTAGGTTCACAGAGCATTTTTCTTTTAACACAACCAAGAGTTTAAGTTGTTGTGGTCTTACCATGTCTTTCCTGCCTTCACAGGTGATGTAGCTCTAGATGATCCTCGCCAATTCTGCCCACGGTTCTCCTAATGCTACTGGTAGGACTCCCTTTCCTCTGACTGTCAGGTTCTGGCCTTCATCCTGGAAGATCTCCATGATCTTTTGTAGTCTCTCCTTCTTCAGAGTCCACACAGGTCCAGTGGCTGGCAGTCCCAAGACCTCTGCAATTACGTCATCAGTGACTGTTATATGTTTTCCCCTTACTGTGGAGTGATTTTCTTGTAAATTCTGCAAGAATTCTATTGCCACGGTCTCGTTGGATTCCTGTACGCGATTAAGATAGACTAACCATCCTGCCTTTGCCAGGATTTCCCGTGCAGCATCGAAAACTGTCAATACCTGTGGTTCTCTTCGAATTGACCTTCCTCCCATGCTTTAGCTCACTGTAAAAACACAGAAATGGCAATGGAACAACAAGTTGTTCGAACTGTTAGCAACACAGAAGAAAATAGTAAAATCACAATGCTCGTTCAAATCTTACTAATTGTTATAGACGGAAATATCTTAGGAACAACAAGGCATGCAAAATGAGATACCGTTAAGCCTTGTTATTCCCGAGTAAGAATTTGATAAGTAATAGCTTGACATGTATATCCACAAATTATGAAGTCAGCCCTCCCCCCCGCAATGTGATAGGCCATCCTCGGCCATCAAATGAAGGAGCGGCGGGCTAGTCTATTCTGGTATAGGGGTCATAAAGGAACAGCATATGCAAGGATGCCATGTTTACAAAAGTAGCAGGTTAACGAAATCGAGGTGTATAATAGGGTTTCTTAATAAATAAGAAAATGTGGTTACATGATGCGAGGTTGGGAGGATAGGACAACTGACATGCAAAACGAGTGTAATGCAGTCATTGTCTACTTTTGCCATCATGATTGGTTATAATGGATTTTCATGCGTTTAATGGTTCGGGGAAGGGATATGCATAATGTTATTTGATAGATTACCAAGATATAAGATAGAGAAGGGTATTAATGATGACTATTGGTGTATAAGAAATGCAACTTCAATGCCATTAACAGAGCTCTGCTACCAACAAGTGTCCATAACCTTGGCAGAGTTGTTTGTTTCACCCATGGAACCATGATCCTTTGTGTATGCGTAGGAAGTTCTATTCAATGTCAAAATGGAGGTCATTATGCTGGCTTGGTAACCAGTTAAATCATAATGCCATTCATCAGGAAGGAGTGAAAAGTGGGCAGGCTGGCTCGTGATGAGACCTCCTGTTCCAAGGACTCTTTATTTTTTCTAATGTGCCTCTTGGACCATATCCCTGGTGTGGTGGCCATAGTGGGAATGCCACTTCACTTTCTTCCTTATGATCATGGTAGGCTGGCTCTTGATGAGACCCCCTATCCTGCATTTGAAAATTCAAAACATTCATCTTTTATTTTTATTTTTATAACATGCTTTCCTATTTATACACAAAGGGTGGTTTGGCCCTCCTTAAGAGTAGGAATGGTGGAAGAAGCCTTAACATCTCAACAGAAAAATATAAACCCTTTGTTCTTATTCCTTAATAATTATCAAAGAAGATTATGGGAATTTAAAAAGAACCAGCATGATAAAGATGACCAATCATGTCAGTATTAGTAAGGTAATGACAGCAAAAATAATTAATAATTGTGTCCTTTCTTCGTTCCTCTTTATCACTTCATAGTAATTTCTTGTAAATGTAGCGATTTTACATAATTTGCTGATTTCGGTATGCTCTAGCTTTGTATCCATTGCATGAGTGTATAGCTGTGCTCCAAAAGACCTGAAACAAGAGGAACAACGGGGATCTACAAGCATAAGTAAAAGGAATACAAGAATGTGGTTGTTTGAAAAAGGAAGGGCAAAGGAATTCAAGTGCTGTTCTATGGAAAAAGGATTAGCAAAAACTGAAAGTGTCATTCCTTTGAAAAAGGAACAACAAAAACCAAACATGTTGTTCCTTTAGAAAAGGAACAACAAAAAAACAAAAGTGTCGTTCCTTTAAAAAAGGAACAGCAGAAACACAAGTGCTAAAAAGTGTCGTTCCTTTGGAAAAGGAACAGCAAAAAATGCAAATGCCGTTCCTTTGGAAAAGGAACAGCAAAAATAAAAAAGTGTCGTTCCTTTGGAAAAGGAACAGCAGAAAACCCAAATGTCGTTCCTTTGAAAAAGGAATAGCAAAAATCACAAGTGTTGTTCCTTTGGAAAAGGAACAGCAAAAATCGAAAGTGTTGTTCCTTTAGAAAAGGAACAACGGAAATCAAAGGTGTTGTTCCTTTGGAAAAGGAACAGCAAAACACTCAAATGTTGTTCCTTTGGAAAAGGAACAGCAGACCACACAAATACCGTTCCTTTGGAAAAGGAACAACAAAGATCAAAAGTGTTGTTCCTTTGGAAAAGGAACAACAGAACACTCAAATGCCGTTCCTTTAGAAAAGGAACAGCAAAATGAAAAAGAAAAATAAACGGCTAAAACAAAGGTGCTGTTCTTTTGAAAAAGGAACAGCAAACAAAAATGTTGTCTTTCTAGAAAAGGAACAACAAAGATGACAAAAGTGCACACAAATGTTGTTTCTTCAGAAAAAGAACAGTAGGAAAAACAATGGAAATACAAAAATATATACAGAACAAAGAAATTATGTACAAAGTATAAAAAAGGTGAATCACTTAATGAATCACAGGTGAGGAAGATTGCTCTTCCCCCTGTAGAATTTGCATATCGGAGTCCTCGCGTAGTTGCTGACAGAAGGATTCCCGAGTAAGTGGTTTGCGGTATAATCGAACTCGGTGGCCATTTACCTTAAAGGTATGTCCAGATCCGTCAATAGTGACTAGAGTTAAGGTGCCATTATCATGTACCTTCTGGATTTCATATGGCCCCAACCAGTGAGTCTGAAGTTTCCCGGGGAAAATCCTGAAACCTAGAATCGTATAAGAGTGACCAGTCCCCTTCGCGGAAGAATTTGTTTTTAATGAGAGATTCATGCCATTTAGCTCGCTGTTGTTGGATTAATGCGGTATGTTGAAGGGCAGAGAGCCTAATTTCATCTAACTCATTGATCTGTTGTAATCTATTAATCTGTGCCTCGTTTAGATCTAGGCCGACTTCTTGTGTTGTTCGCAGTGTTTGGATTTCAAATTCTATGGGAAAAATGGGTTGCTTTCCAAACACCAATTGGTATGGCGAATAGCCAATAGTGCTTCTCCATGTTGTTCTGTAAGCCCACAAGGCTTCTGGTAGTCTTGCAGCCCAATCGCGTCTATGTGATGCAATGGTTTTTGTCAGGATTGCTTCTATTATTTTGTTGTTGCTTTCTACTTGACCGTTTGCTTGTGGGTGGTATGGAGTAGTAATTTTATGCTAGATATGATAGTTTTTAAGTGTTGCAGCAATCTTATTACCAACAAACTGTGGTCCACCATTTGTAATTATGTCTCTTGGGAGCCCATATCGCACAAATATGTGAAACAGGAATTGTATGACAGAATCCTCTGTAGCTCTCGGTAATGCTTCTGCTTCAACCCATTTGGTGACATATTCTGTTGCCACCAGAATATATGTTTTCTGATTCGAGGATGGGTTAATTGGACCAACAAAATCAAGTGCCCATCGTTCAAATGGTTCAATAACCAGTTGTGGGTTCAGGGGCATTTCATCAGCCTGACCAGGGCGTCCTGCTCTTTGACAACTGTCACAAGCTTGAACGAACTTCTTTGCGTCTTTGAAGATCGTAGGCCAATAATACCCTGTTTGCAGCACCTTATGTCCAGTTCTCTTATCGGCAAAGTGTCCGCCACATGGTCCATCGTGACAAGCTTTCAAAATATCAAAAATTTCATCCTCCCAGAACAGGTAGCCCCCAATCCAAGAAAAACGAGCACTTCTCTGGACAATCTGTTTTCGTTCATTGGGGATCAAATGTTTTGGTAATTTACCTATTTCTAAGTAATTCGCAACATCAGCATACTAGGGTGTTTTAACAGTGACAACAAACAAATGCTCATCTGGGAACTGATCTTCACCTGCTGCTGCATCCACTGGTTTTGGTATTTGTGAGAGAAATTCAGCTACAAAATTTTCTTTTCCAGGTCTGTCCTTGATTGTAATATCAAATTCCTGCAACAAAATCAGCCATCTAGTTATTCTACCAGTTGTAATTGGTTTATTTGCTAAATATTTTATGGCAGAGTGATCTGTATATAAAATAACAGGATATCCAGTAATGTAATGCCTAAACTTATTGATAGCATGTATTACAACTAGAAATTCTTTTTCAGTAACAATATAATTCAATTCAGTAGGAGATAGATTCTTGCTAAGGTAATAAATTGTGTATGGTTTTTTGTCTTCTTCCTGCCCAAGGACTGCTCCAATAGTTGTATCTGAGGCATCTGACAAAATCTGGAATGGTAGGTTCCAATTTGGTCCACAAAGGACTGGAGCTGTGGAGACAAGCTTCTTCAGATCTTGAAAAGCACGATCACATTTTTCTGTCCAAAGAAAGTCAACATTACCTGTTAATGCATATAGAGGTGCAACAATATGTGAATAATGTTCTATAAACCTTCTATAATAACCAGAGAATCCAAGAAAACTGCGTACCTCTGTTTGAGTGGTAGGGGTGGCAATTAGAAAAATTATTTGAATTTTGGCTGGATCTACTTGTATGCCAGCTACTGAGATATAATGGCCTAGAATAAGTCCTTCAGTCATCATCATATAGCATTTTTCATGGCTTAAGCAAAGCCTGGTGGAAATGCAGCGCTGCAGGACTTTTTCCAGCGTGTCCAATGCCAGATCAAAGTCATCTCCGTATGGTGTAAAATCATCCATATAGACTTCGAGCCCCTCATTTATTAGGTCTGAAAAAATGTTGAGGATAGCTCTTTGAAATGTGGCAGGAGCATTGCATAAGCCAAAAGGTAAAACTTTGTAGGCAAATGTTCCCCAAGGACAAGTAAAAGTAGTTTTGTCTTGGTCTTCAGGGGCAATCTGAATCTGATTGTATCCACTGAAGCCATCTAAGAAAGAAAAGAATTTCTTTCCTGCCAAAGTGTCTAATACCTGATCGATGAATGGAAGGGGAAAGTGGTCTTTTTGTGTTGCTTTATTTAATTCTCTATAGTCTACACAAATTCTCCACTTCCCATTCTTTTTCGGTACCACAACAAGTGGAGAGACCCATTTACTATCGGAGATAGGGTAGATGAAGTTAACATCTAAAAGTTTTTGGAGTTCAGCTTTTACAACGTCTTTTAGATGAGGATTAAGTCTCCTTTGCGGTTGGCGAACAGGTCTCGCATCCTTTTCTATATAAATGTGGTGTGTACATAACTGGGGATCAATTCCTTTCATATCAAGGTAGTCCCATGCAAATGCCTCTTTATGTTTCCTCAATAACTGGATGAGTTTCTTTTCTTGTTGTAAAGTCAGGTTGGCATTGATGTTTAAAGTTTTTCTTGGCTCAATTTCCACAATTTTGCTATTCGAGACAGAGGTAGTAGGTATTGGCTGATCATGCATGTCTTTAAGAAGGTCCTCTTCTAATTCATTATCAAATGCTGCTTCTATCATGTGACATTGTACGTGGGATCTGGGTTCGGCTTGGCTAATGAAATTATTAATGGCATCGTCTTCTGTTTGGTCCTTGAAATCAAGGGCCTCTTGTATGGTTAATAGAGATCTAATATTTTTTGTAAGGTATGATACGGGGTGCTTGTTAGTTTTTATTATGGTGAAACTTGGCTGCATTGGGGGGTATAAAGCTAGATTCTTAATATTTTTCCCCCTAGAAATGGTCATATTTTCTTGTCGACAGCCAATATAAGCATCGGCAGTTGCAAGCCAAGGTCTGCCTAAGATCAATGGGTGTCCATCAAGTCGGTTTTTGGGGTTTATTATCAGAAAATCGGCCGGATATTCCCAGGAATCAACAGATACCATGACATCCTGTAGTGTGCCCTCTGGCCTAACTACAGATCGATCAGCTAGTTCTAATAAAGTGGAGGTTGGTTCTATTGAGGTAATGCCCAGTTTTTGGCAAGTAGCGGTTGTTAAGATGTTAATTGCAGCTCCTAGATCAACTAAGGCATTTGAGAAGGTTTGGCCATAAATTTGTACTGTTACTATTGGATTTCCTGGGTCTTCGTATTTAACGGGTGTTTCTTTTCCTGATAGTAAGTCAGATAAAGTGCCAACTACTTGGACTTTTGGGTTATTTGTTATTGTCCTCCTTGGTTTATTTATACAAAGTTCTTTGATAGTCTTTTCATATATCAGAATGTCTTGAATGGCTTGGAGGAGCGGAATTTTTATGTATAGGTTTCGTAATTCTCCTAGAATGTCAAAATCAGGATGTTGTATAGGTCAGGGTATAATTAAGCATTCTGGGAATGGAGGAGAGGATGTGGTTGCTAGATCATGAATTTGTTGTCTGGGCACATCCTCTTCCTGTAACGGTTGTTCTATAGGTAACTGATTTTCAACTTGAACTGTTTTATCTCCCTTTGTTTCAATAATACGCCCCGATCTTAATTGAAGGTCATCACACTCCTTTAGATCGGTTCTTGATGTTTTGATTATTTGAATGGTCTGGACCGGTTTATTATTTGGATTGGGGTTGGGTTGGGCTGGGAGTTGCAGCCTTAAATTAGACTGGGGATTTTGTTGTAGAGCTGGCAGTGTAGGTTGAGGGAGCGGGATAGTTCCAACTGGCTGATTCATCGGTCTTTGCCAGTTTGTCTGCCAAGTTTGACTCTTTGAAGTAGGAGGAGTCCATTGCGGTGGAAAAACATTGTTTTGCCAACATGGTGGGGTATAGGGAAAATTTTGCCAATTGGGTTGGCTTACTTGACTCAGCCATGGAGATGATGAAGGAAATGATTGTTGTGACCAATTCGGGAACTGAGGTTGATTTTGCCACATTGAGTTATATTGTTGAGCATGGTATTGTTGAGGCTGGAAAGAAGAAGCTGGGTCTGAAAACATACCTGTTTGTCATGGCTGCCACTGACGGCACTCATTAAGTAGATACACTGGTTCTGGCTCTTCTTCTGCTTCCTTGTATACTGCTTTCAATCCAGGAAGTGAGGGGCAGCTCTCTGTGGAGTGGTATTTTGTACAAATGCGCAAACTTGAAGTGCATCTAATGGACACTCCTTGTGGCTGTGTTTCTTCCTGCATCTGGGACAGAAGATTGCCGAATTCTGTTCTGCTTCTACTTGCTTTTGTTTAGCCTGCATAATATTAAGTTGTGTTGTCATCGTCCCCAATATGTCAGTTTTAAAATTTTCTAATAAATTTCCAATTTCTGCACGAGTTACTCCTTCTGCCGAAATTCTATTATCTCTTACAAATCGATCATGCTCTGCTGGTTTTAGTCTTGTGCTGCCTCTTGAACTCCTGATACATAAATCAACAATGTCAGCAAAATTTTCTTGATAAATATCTCCTTTCGCCATAATGTTTAATGTCTCAATCCATTGTTCCTTCATTCCCCTAATTAATGTTGTTTTTAATACATTATCAGGTAAAGGTAATGATGCATAAGGAGATCTTTGAAGATTATACTGGAATCATTCAACATACTCTTCCAATGTTTCATTTGGTTTAGCTACCATCTGAAATATTTCATCTTTTAATTCTCGAGACTTGCAATAGTCCTGATACTTTTTTAGAAAAGACTCTTTCATTTGATCCCAATTATTTATAACACCACCACCTAATCCCATAAACCATCTCAAAGCAGCTCCTTTTAATGTAGAAGGAAATAATTTCAGTTTCTGGGGATCGGTGGTATAGTCATATCCTCTACACAGCACATCGAATTCGAACAGAAATGCATCCGGATCTTCTGATGTAAGGTCGTGGAATGTAGGGATATGATGAAGAGGAATTGCTTTCATAGGTGCATTGGCTGCAGTATCTACAATGGGGTATTGCAGAGTAGAGGTTTGGGTGTTAGGTTGATTCTGGGCCATTTGATCAAATATGTGCCAATAGCCTTCTGGGATATCTAGGAGGGTATTCTTAGGTTGTTGAGAGGGAATCGCTCTAATGGGAATGGCCTTGATAGCACTTCCTTTATCTGGAATGATGAGAGTGCCTAATGTCTGAGGGGGTTCGGGTTCTTGAATTTTGTTATGAATGATTTTTGCAGCACTTCCCTTATCGAGGCTGCTTAATGGCTGAATTATCATAAGAGGAGATTTTGGCCCTTCTGCTTCTCCTGTTTCTCCCCTTCCTTCACAGAGATTGCTAAGGTTCCCTTCTTGCAATGATTTTGGGCTAGAGTTTTCAATTTCTTGAAAATCTTGCTCTTCGGTTTGACTATGCACCTCAGCAAAGACTACAGATGGTGATCCTGTGGCCTGAAGGGAACTAGTAGGCTGTCTAGAAATAGCTTTTCTAGGTCCTACTAAAGGCTGAGATTCAAATTTCTTAAGGATTTCGTCTATAAAGGTCGATTGGCCAAGGGTCATCGGCCCCTTAGCTTTATCAGGCTTGGGTAGAGGTTTGGGATTTTTTTCTGGCTTTTTCTACTTAGTCATGCACACAAATCAACTGTTAGGTTCTACCCAAACAAACAGTAACAAATCTGCAGGAAAGCGGGTAGGGGGGCAGGGCTATTACATACTCCACACACAGGTTCTTACCTTCCATTTTTAAAACCCAGCTCTTTCCTAGCAGGGTTTTTGATCCAGGTGGATATTGGTGGCCACCTGCCAAGTCCACCTGGACCCCCACCATTGTATTTCTCAGCATTTTTAGTTTCCTTAATTGTAGCACAACTTACTATTTTTAGCAGTTTTTCGGGTCCTGAACTTCCGGAGCCGTTTTGAGGCCCTAAACGACGTTTTTTGGGGAATCCGGGGGCAACATGAGTCCATACTCGTGTTGCCAGTTCCAACAATGATAGTGCTCAGATAGATCTTTCTAATGAGCTATTGTACGCGTCAAACGGAGATCATATGCCAAAGTTACGACCCCGGGAAGTTGATGTACCAACTTACCCCCAAACGGGGCCCATAGTTTGGTGTTTCATCTCCTAGGGTTAGGTTTTGGAATGTTAAGGGTTTTTCCATTGATTCTCAACAATAAATAGGCCTTCGAGCCTCATTGTAACACAGTTCAGAGGCATGTAGCCATCACATCTCTTCTCAGAGATAAGCTACCATCGCCCTAGCTAGTTTATTTCCATTTCTGTTTGTAAGCATATTTCAGTATTTTCCATTAATGAAATGAAGTACTATTTCCGCTGCATCTTTGTGTATATGGTTATCTCTGTAATTTGTTGCGTTCCTGTTTAAATCCGGATCAGTGGTATCAGAGCGGTCTGCTTTTTCTCTGTTTTTCTTTGCATGTCCCCAACAAGGTCGGGATATAAGGAGTTAGGGGTTGAACTGGTTGAACCTTTGCAAGACCAACCTCGCAAATCCCGACCGCCTCCCATGGCGGACGAGAAGAAAGACGAGGGGGCAGGAGATCCCATCAAAATCTTGCTCGAAGAAGCGCTCGAGCGACAACGGAACGCGATGATGGACAGCTTTGCGCAGATCCTTCAGCGGCTACCCAGAAGCGGCGCATCGGCTTCCAGCAGCTCCTCTGGAAACGCCACACCCTTTAAGGTACAAGTTAATTTTGAAATCCTCATATTCGAGGGTCAGATAGACGCCGATGCCGTAGATAAATGGTTAAATCTGCTAAAGGGTTATTTTTCTGTTCATGAATTTTCGAGTCGGGAAAAGATTGTTTTTTCTCTTCTCAAAGCAGCCCCCCACGTCAAGGACTGGTGGGAAACCTACTGCGAGCAGAAGGATGAAAGTACTGGCTCGCTATTTTCAGCCGCACCCACCTGGGATTCGTTCCGGGATGCCATCAAGGAGCAGTACTACCCTGTTGGAAGCTATGAGGATGAATACATAAAGTGGACCACGCTGCGGCAGGGAAGGGACCAAGACGTGCCGGAGTTCACCAATCTTTTCCATACCCTTCGCACAAAGTTGGGTATCAAGGATTCGGAGCAACATTTGATACTCAAATACCGTGGTTGCCTGCACAAGTACATCCAGGAAGAAATACAGTTCCTAAACATCCCCTCGCTCGGCGCGGCATACCGGTATGCCGTCAAGGTTGAGCAGAAGTTTAAACAAAAGAAGCGAGACTTTGGATCTGCGAATCCAAAGCAGGGGAAAGGTGCCCCTAAACCACAGAACAAAGGACAAAGCCAAGGCAGGACAGCCCAAGACAACCAGCCGAAGCTGCAAGCAAAGAGCAACGCCGCGAAGCCGAGAAAGGACACTGGAAAATGGTGCGAGTTCCATAAGAGCTCCACTCACAACACAAGTGAGTGTCGGGCCAAGCAGTCACTGGTGGCTGAGCTAAAGGTTTCAGAATCAGATGCATGTTCTGACTCTGAGTCAGAACCCGATAAGGGGTATGAAAAAGGGAAGCAGATCATTGATGCGGATCCCAGCGCCACTGTTGCTACCGCAAAGATCCAGAAAAATGAACCCGAAGATCCAGAGGAGGAGGAGCATCTCTTCCACTCCCAGATGTGGGTAAAGGGCTCCCCGATACAGTTCATTGTTGATAGCGGGAGTCAAAAGAACCTCATTTCGGCAGAGGTCGTGAAGCGGTTGGGCTTACCGACCACAGCACATCCACAACCATACACCATTGGGTGGCTTCACCAAGGGCGAGATCTTCGCGTGAGCCAGCAGTGTCGCCTTCCATACAACATCAAGCCCTTCACGGATGAGGTATTGTGTGACATTGCTCCCCTTGAAGTTTGTGATGTATTACTAGGACAACCATACTTGTGGAAGCGACATGCTGTGTATGAATCAAGGCCCCGTGCTGTTATTATTACATTGGGAAATAAGTTGTTCAGGATACCAGAGGTAGCACCACCTACCGCCATCTCTTTGATTACTGCAAAACAATGCAGTAAGATCATTTCCAAAACCAGGAAATTTGTTTTCCTGATGATACGCCCTCAAGGGAAGAAGAAGACAGTGGCCGCGACCTCCAAACGGGGTCCCTCTGCACGGCAGCTACAGATGGACAAGATTGTGGAGGAGTACGAAGACATATTCACCTCCCCGGCAGGGGTTCCTCTGCACTGTCAAGTCAAGCACTCCATCGATCTGACCCCAGGTGCGCCGCTACCCAATGGACCAATTTATCGGCGCTACGTTCTGGAGAACAATGAAATCAAGAGGCAGATTCAGGAGCTCCT
Source organism: Pinus tabuliformis (assembly GCA_031772625.1). Lineage (NCBI taxonomy): Eukaryota > Viridiplantae > Streptophyta > Pinopsida > Pinales > Pinaceae > Pinus > Pinus tabuliformis. Next base: position 245,513,552 of record CM062805.1, on the reverse strand, counting down.
GCAGAAAGGTCACATCCGTCCGAGTTCTTCGCCCTGTGGGAGCCCGATAGTGTTGGTACAGAAGAAGGATGGGACGTGGAGACTCTGTATTGACTATCGGGCGCTGAACAAGATCACTGTTCGTAATAGGTACCCGATCCCGCGGATTGATGACCTCCTAGACCAATTAAAGGGGGCGAAATATTTCAGCAAGATCGATCTGAAGTCAGGATATCACCAGGTACCAATTGAACCCTCAGATGTGTGGAAGACTGCCTTCAAATCCAAGGAGGGCCTCTTCGAATGGTTGGTCATGCCTTTCGGATTGACGAATGCTCCTGCAACCTTTATGAGGCTAATGGATGACATCTTGCGGCCATTCACCAACTCCTTTGTAGTAGTATACTTGGATGACATTCTGATCTTCAGCCAGAGTTGGGAAGAGCACCTCCACCACATCCGACAGGTTCTCCAAACACTGCGGCAACACAAGCTATGTGCCAATTTGGAGAAATGCACTTTTGGCATGACCGAGGTTCAGTATCTGGGATACATCATTGATGAACAGGGGGTGCATGTCGATCCAGCCAAGGTCCAAGTCATTCGGGATTGGCCCTCTCCAACCACTCTAACAGAGCTCCGCAGCTTTCTAGGTCTTGCCAACTTCTACCGCAGGTTTGTGTTGGGATTTTCTCATATTTCTTGGCCCTTGAGTCGAGTCACCAAGGGCGGGGCGAAAGCAAAATTCTTTTGGTCTGAATCTCAACAGAAGGCATTCACGGAGTTGAAGGATCGCCTCTGCACGGCACCAGTGCTCGCGTTACCAGATTTACAACAACCATTTGAGGTCGAGACAGATGCCTCTGACTATGCTATTGGGGCAGTCCTTACTCAACATGGACATCCAGTGGCATATCACAGTGAAACACTTTCAGACACAGTCCGGAAGTACCCCACTTATGATAAAGAGATGTATTCCATTGTACAGGCCTGCCGACAATGGAAGCATTACATTATGGGGAAGGAAACGGTCATCCACACAGACCACCGACCTCTGCAGTTCATACAGACCCAAGGGAAATTGCAGAATGATCGCCATCAGAAGTGGTCTACATACCTGCAACAGTTTCACTTGAATATCAAGTATAAAAAGGGCAGCACCAATAATGTTGCAGATTGCCTCAGTCGACCACCGATCATGGCGCTAACCACCGTGCTCAACTCTTGCAGGCACGAGACTTCTGATTGGCCACTTCTCTACAAAAGCGACCCAGAATTCAGCCACACATACCAGACACTCTTGGAGGGTCGGCAGGTTGCAGATTTTCACCTCCAGGATGCCCTATTATGCCACCTCGGTCACCTTTGTGTTCCTTCAAGCGAGCGTGCCAAGATGATTTGGGAAGCACACTACAGTCGGGCTGCTGGGCATTTCGGGGTCGAGAAAACAGTGGCAGTACTGCAAAACTATTTCTATTGGCCGAATCTTCGACAGGATGTTGGGAAGTACATCCGATCATGTACTGCCTGTGCCATTGCCAAACCGACCATTAAGAAGCAAGGCCTCTATACCCCGTTGCCTACCCCTAGTCGACCTTGGGAATCCATCTCCATGGATTACATGTCAGGCCTTCCTTCCACTAAGCATGGAAATGACTGTGTTTTTGTGGTCGTCGACAGGTTCTCAAAGATGGCCATTATGATGGCCTGCAAGAAGAATATCACAGCAGAAGCCACTGCTAAACTCTTCTTTGAACGAGTGTGGGTGCACTTTGGGATCCCACAGTCTATCATCTCAGATCGAGACAGTCGGTTTCTCAGCACCTTTTGGTCCAGTCTCTGGTCAATGCTGGACACCAAACTCACGAAGTCCACAGCCTTCCATCCTCAAACTGATGGCCAGACAGAGGTTGTCAATAGGATGATTGTGCACATTCTGTGCATGTATAACTCAAAGCATCCACGCACATGGGACGAGAGCCTCCCCTACGTTCAGTACAGCTACAATCGAGCTCTTCACAGCTCCACTGGCCATAGCCCTTTTCAGGTGGGTTTGGGATTCCAGCCACTATGCCCCATTGATGTGGCCATGCCACTTGCAGCTACTCACATGAATTCAGCTCATGTCCAGTCCGAAACAGATAAGGCCACTAGTTTCATTGAGCGCATCCAACATATTCGCCAGTAGGTCCATGACATTCTTGAGAAATCAAATGCCAAGTACAAGCAGCGACATGATCAACATCGGGTGCCACACAAGTTTCAGGTGGGAGACAAAGTCTGGTTGCATTTGCAAAAGGAACGTCTTACTGGAGCCTATCGGAAATTGAGACCACTCCGATATGGTCCTTACACCATTACTAAGGCTATGGGAGACAATGCATTTGAGCTCAGCATTCCCCCATTCCTTGGCCTGCACCCAGTATTCAATGTGGACCGCCTTCGGCCATACTTTCCACCATTGCTAGACACATCCGACATTGCAGAACAGCTCAAACCCACAGAATTAAATCCAGATTGCATGGAACAAGCTGCAACTGATCGGATCATGGACACACAGATCAAGAACACTCGCCAACAGAATATCCAACTGTATCGAGTTGTCAAAGCGGGCCAACTCCTTCAGCAGGGCAAGTGGCTCACCAGGGAACAAGTTCAGCAGAAGTTTCCTCATCTCATGGAGGAGCTCAACGCAATGGGGACCATTGCTTCCTAAGGGGGGAGGAATGATCCAGGTGGATATTGGTGGCCACCTGCCAAGTCCACCTGGACCCCCACCATTGTATTTCTCAGCATTTTTAGTTTCCTTAATTGTAGCACAACTTACTATTTTTAGCAGTTTTTCGGGTCCTAAACTTCCGGAGCCGTTTTGAGGCCCTAAACGACGTTTTTTGGGGAATCCGGGGGCAACACGAGTCCATGGGATGGACTCGTGTTGCCCGTTCCAACAATGATAGTGCTCGGATAGATCTTTCTAATGAGCTATTGTACGCGTCAAACGGAGATCATATGCCAAAGTTACGACCCCGGGAAGTTGATGTACCAACTTACCCCCAAACGGGGCCCATAGTTTGGCGTTTCATCTCCTAGGGTTAGGTTTTGGAATGTTAAGGGTTTTTCCATTGTTTCTCAACAATAAATAGGCCTTCGAGCCTCATTGTAACACAGTTCAGAGGCATGTAGCCATCACATCTCTTCTCAGAGATAAGCTACCATCGCCCTAGCTAGTTTATTTCCATTTCTGTTTGTAAGCATATTTCAGTATTTTCCATTAATGAAATGAAGTACTATTTCCGCCGCATCTTTGTGTATATGGTTATCTCTGTAATTTGTTGCGTTCCTGTTTAAATCCAGATCACTTTTACACTACTCTGGAAAAGAAAAAAATGGCTACACTCTTCCCCGGCAACGGCACCAAAATGTCGAGCCGTAAAAAGGGTCTTTTTCACCTCTAATTACCTCACATTAACTTGTTAATCCATGAATGATTTGTTATCTCAAAGAGTGTACTCAGTCTGAGGCGGTCATTTGTCAGAGTAATGCTAGTAGTATAGTGCTCAAGAAAATATAAGAGTAAATGGATGCTTAAAACAAAATCTACTTACAACAAAATACCTTGAAGCCTAAATCATTCATTCAGAAAACTAAGCAATTTATCAATCAAGGGTCTAGTAACAATAACTCATCCCTTTGGTAACTGATGTAACTAAAGGTAATCAAGGAACAGATCATCAATCTGGGGACTAGACAGCAAATGCCAATGCCCACTACAGTTTCAGATCGTTCTACACACCGAAGCAATCAGTAACGCAAATAACCAAAAATGGAACAGCAACTAAGAAATGGAACAGCAACTAGAAAATGTAACAGCAACTAAGTCTGAGGAACAACAACACCTTAATCTATAGAAACGAGTATAACAACCTTATCCTGCAGGAATCAAATATCAATATTTACTCAAAGGATAAATCGGACAGCAGATAGAAATGGAACGGCAACCAATTACCAATGAAACATAGAACAGTGTGTAGTACCAATCATAGATACATGGTGCCGGAATAGACAATACACACAACACACAGAAATATTAGGGAAAACAGTAATCTGAGTCTGATACCACGAGTACTGATCCCGGTTAGAAAGGGCAACGATCACAATTCATAATGGAACAACAATGCCAATTGAACAACAATCGTATGAAGTATAAACCATAGACGAATACAGTGATACCAACTTAAGAAGATTACAGCTCGGTTACTCTGCAATTGAACAGCAATAACATTCTGTAAAGAACAACGATATTACATTAATGAATTTAAAGGAACAACAATGTGTTATAAGATCAGAATGCACAATACGACTTTCTTGTTGCAGAGAACGATATATAAAATATAACAGAGCTGCGATATAAGATAACAAAGCACACCAGATTACCGATTAAAGCTGATAATACAAACCACACACGAACCAAAGATAATGATACAAGAGCAAGTGTTCCACCAGGGCCGAGACCTTAGCCTCCAAGGATACACTGCTTGAAGTTATTCCAGAATCACAAATAGAACAACAACCAGAGTTATATTAAAGCATTGAAATAGAGTTACAGTAAATCTCTTCTCGACGAGAGTCGATGATCAAAGTTCAAGTACAGAGCAAAGTTACATGACAAATTAATAGTCTCTCTCGGGCTAGCAATGCTGCCCTTACTTATAACAGCTGAAGCGGAGATACCAAGGATGCAAAAATAGTTAAAGCAGCGATCCCTCAGGATCAAAGGATCCTGAGGGATTCGCCAGGCTGTTAATCCTTCAGTTATCCAGTCGTCTTCTTACGCCGAGTCGATATCTCCTTTTCCTTTCCTTGGCTGATACATTTTAATTTAGATTGTCTCGTTTGCATATGGTTCCCTACCAGAGGGACAATGGTTAGCTTGGCCTTGTCTTTTTCCTTGGAGCGGAAATCTTTAGTTTTTCCTTTTTCCTGCATAAGAAATAGTAATTATTAGCGTTTTTATGTTGCATATAAATCTTTATAGATTTTGTCATGATTCTCCATTATCTACCTAGTTCATGATGCAAAGATGTTATGAGTTCTAGAGAAAAGATGGCAAAATAGTCAATGAAAACATACCTTCTTCAATACTCCACAAGTGTGTTATAAAATCTTGTCAAGTATGGTTTTGTTTGGGTCTTGCAAGTTGGACATGTATTGGCAGATACATATTTGCATATAGATACATGTGTTGGTTTCATCACTTTAGGATTCGGAGTACAAAGGTGAAGGAGAAGAAAGTGCAGCCTTTTAGAGACATTTGTTATGCATATTTGATTAGAGTTCATGTTTATATTTTTGGAGGACCAAAAGTCCTTTATTGGAGAGGAATGATCCAAGTGGCTCCAAGAAACATCAAAAATCAAAGTGCTCAAAAATTGATGGAAACAATACCAAGTTATAGTTCTCATCGTTATGATTCTTGTGGCGCAAACAACACACAAATCTGAGTCTGTATGACCAATTTATCACAGTTTGAACTTGGTAGGACAAGCAAGAAAGGGGGGGCTACAACATGCTAAGTGGGACCCATTACTTACATGGAAACCAACTAGTAGCATACTAGTGAATGACACTTGTCACTAGCTCATTGGTTCCTTGGGAGACTACAAAAAAACAAAAAACAAAAAATATTAAAATCCCATATAATACAAAATAACTATATTAAAAAATAAAATAAAATAAAATAAAAACATAAAAAAACCATATATATTAAAATATAGTTAAAAGCATATAATGTCCAAATAAAACATGTGAATGGTCAATGCATGGGTTCATCCATATATGGGATATTATATGGTTATTAAAAAAACAAATGGTTATATTAACCAACAGGTGCATTAATATGGTTGTTAAAACAAACATATGCCATATTAAACCTATAGTGGGCGAACGATTATATATGAACCATTGAAAAGTAACGATGGTGGTATATTTTGTAACAAGTGGTAAAAATTTTGTAAATTTTTTTATTTTAATATTTAAAATTAGTGTTGCACGATTTGAACATGTGCCAACCATAAACAACCGAACAAACTTGTTGCTGGGACATAGGGCCAAATATTGGTATGTCCATAGACGCCCATATAATTAAACCATTATTTCACCATTCAACCAACCAACAGAGGGTTGGAGAGCGAGAGAATGACAAAACTAGTCGAAGGTGGAATTTCAATAGGAGGTTGTGGAACCGTGCATGTCGAAACGAAGAGGCTTAGTGTTAGGTCCCTATAATTCTAGTGTATCCCCATTATTGTTATTGTTATTGTATACCCCTTATTGTTATTGTTAATGTAACCCCCATATTGTTATTATTGTGCCCCATAAAAGCCCACTATTGTTATTTTTGTGCCCTCATATTATTATTGTTATGTAGGCTCTAATCATATTGTGACCCCTCAGACTCCTATATATAGAAAGGAGGTCTTGTCATTTGTATCATCCAAGAGTTGTTCATTTATGCAATGTAAAGGAGGTTTCCCCCTTGAAGAGACTAATTTTTAAGTCTTTGATCTATCTTTTCTTCTGTTTTGTGCGTTGGTTGCATAACATTTGGTGTCAGAGCTTTGGATAAGGGTTTCACTGTTTCAAACATGCCATCTTGGAATTTTTGCTATAATTTTTTTATACGAAGCTTTAAAAGTTGAAATTTTAACCAAATGGAGCCGAAATCTTGGTTAACTTCTTGTAGAAATTTCAGATCTTGGTTCACAATATGTTTTCAGATATGGTCCAAATAAGTTAGGGTTTCAACATGCTCCAAAATTCAATCTCAAACAAGTGAGTTAGGGAAAATCGTCATAACTTTCATTTAAAGCATCAGATTTGAATTCCATAAAATGTTATTGAAATTGCAAGGACTATAGTTTCTCTTGTATCAATTTCAAAGTTTAAGGTTGAAACATGGACATGTGGCATCCAGTACAAGTTCTCTATATTGAACCAGTCCATAATCAGAAGTTCGTGGGAAATTTAGCATAACTTTATATTGAAGAATCAAATATATGTTTAACTTGTGGCATTGGAAATAAGACTTAGACGGACACCATAGGAATATATTTTAGACCTTGGAGATTCGAAATTATAGAGATATAACAGTGTCGATATCGAGCTCCTAAAAATCAAGAAAAAGGTGTGTAGTTTTTTAAAAAATTTCATAATTTAAGTTTGAAAAAATAGTTTGAAGTGATTGAAAGGGCATAGTGAAGCATATATATCGTTATTTGATTCCAAAATGCATCAAAAAAAAAAAGGACAAACCTAATAAGAAACCAAAAGTCCCTACTATGACGCATGAAGAAGAGGAAATGCAACATGATATATCAAAATTACGAGACCAAGAGCAAAAAATTTCGCTCTTGCAAAGAGTAACCAAAAATGAACTAGAAGGTAAGGTGGATGGTTTAGGAGCAAAAATAAAAGGAAACATGGAAGGTTTGAAGGATGGCTTAAAAGCATATATGGGAGTTTTTAAAGTAGACGTGAACAAGATGAATGTCATATTGGAAGGGTTGAAAAAGTTGTTGCAAGAAAAACTTCCCAATGGTAACAAGGTAATCCATGAAAATCATGATGACGATAAAAGGAATATGAATTATGATTTTAGAGACTCCAATGTTGGGTTTAAGACCCACCACATTCAAAAATTATTGACATGAGGAAGTTTGATCACAAGGATCCAGTAACATGGATACTATAGAAGGAGCAATTCTTTAATCTACATGATGTGTCACACACACAAAAGGTACACAATGCATATTTATGTTTAGAACAAACTCAATTTTTTGGTATCAATGGCTTTGTTCTCATAATTCAATTGTCACTTGGATAATTTTTGTGGAAAAATTGGTAGCACATTATGAGGATACAAAGAGCAATACCTTTTTTAGCCAATTGATTAATCTCAAACAAAAGGGTTCAATGACGGAGCAGATTGAGGACTTCCAAAGATTGAATATCAAGGTAAATGAAATTCTAAAGGAGCATAGGATTGATGTCTTCATAAGAACTTTAAAGAATAACATCCAACATGAGGTTCGCCTTTGGGAACTTGATTCATTGGAGAAGGCATTCAAGGTGGCAAGAAAAGTTGAAATAAAAATTATGGCAACAAGCAAGTATACCACTCACTACTATAAAGATGGAAGTGTTGCTGCTCGTAGCCTCCCACAACCTACAAGGTTGAAACCACAACAACTAGAGGAAAAAATATGAAAATGGCTTTGTTATAGTTGTGATAGCAAATACACTGAGGGTCATAAGTGTGCTGAGAAGAAATTATTTTACATAGATTATGAAGAGGAGGAAGAGAAGGAAAAAGAAACATCAAAAGGAGAGGATCTACACCAGGAACTAGCCCCAAATAAAGAATACATGAATATGACCATATATTGTAATGCATTGGCATGAATTAAAACTACTCAAACTCTTAAGATATAAGGATATATCAAGAAAAAAAAATGTAAGAGTGTTGATTGATTCTTGTGGTACCCATAATTTTATTCATTGTAAGATAGCCAAGGAATTGAATTTCTTTCTATATCCAGCACAAGAGTGTCAAGTGATTGTTGCAAATGGAGGAACTATAAATTGCTCAGGGAAACGTCATAATGTCAATGTAACCATGGGGGAATATTGTTGATATTTGCAATAAGAAATGTTAAATATAACATCTAGAAATTCTGATTTAATTTTTCTTTGAATTAAATTGAAAATAAAATTGTAATTCTATTCTCATAGGAACTTGTAATAGTTAATGAAGTTAAATTGACTTAATTGACTTAGGAAATTTGAGTTGGAAGTCTATCTAGATCCATGTAGAGTGATCCCTACATTTTAGGGGCCCAGGTTGAGTTCTTTTGAGTTGTAATTAGATAAACTAGTCTAACTGAGTTATAGTCAGTTAAACTAGTTATAAATGTTGGAGGAACTAGTAGGAGTCTAGTAGTAGGGAAGTGCACCGGTACATACTCAGTGTCACACCAGTTAACTAAAGATTCACTGATAAATAACTCATGCATGTCAGTTCAGAGGAAGACCCAGTTGAGATTAGATTTCAGGGAGAGTGTAATATCAGTTGTATAATTTTTTATGTTGTACAGATGGTGCGTGCAATCAATTGAGGGCCTATGTTTGGATTGCATAGTTATGGAGAGGGAATTTCCACGTTAAATACAAGCTAATTCCCTTAGGGATTGCGCAAGGAAGTAGTGGCTTGAAAGGCTAGTAAATGGGCAAAGTGTTGGCTAGATTCAACCTAGGAAGATGAGAGTTAGATTGTACTAGTGCAGGAATTTTTCAGGTTGAACAAGCATTGTATTTCCTTCTCAGATCTTCTGGTTAATGCAATATAGATAGTCGAAGTTTTTAGCAGTTTCTTTCCCTAGAGAAATATTGTGTTATGTGTGATTGTTATTCTTCCTTTTCTGCTTATTGTTTTCATTGATCAATTTTGGTTTTCGGTGAAGAGTAGAGTATATTCTTGTCTTGTGTTTTATCATATCACACAAGCTATTGAATCTACAGTAAAAATCTACATGGCATCAGAGCTGAAGATAATATAGAATATGAGATTTCCAGTTTGTTGTGTAGGTGGAAAATGAATTTTCAAGTTCATACTTCAGAGCATCAATACACCATTCTATGGTTTGCGACTTGAGTATGACTTATAGGGAAACTCGAATTACATAGTTTGGAAGGATAGGCTGGAAACAATGATGGAAGACAATGGCCTTAAGGAATTCATAGATCATGAAATTCCTAAGGCTCCAGCATCAAATACTAAAGATCTGGTTGGATGGTGAAAGTGTGTGGCAAAAGCAAGAAGAATTATCTTGGAAGGAGTTTCAGACCACATTGTCTCGAGTCTCCATGGTAAGGATACTCCATAATCAATGTAGAAGGCATTTACAAACCTGTTTCAGAATAGTAGTGACCATACGAAGTTGGTACTAAAGGACAAACTCAGAAAGATCAATAAGGAGAAGGGTGACTTAATTTTGAATTACTTGACCAAGTTCACCCATTGTCGGGATGAGCTTGGAAGTGTCGGGATTACTATTGCCGAAGATGATATGCTAAGCCTAGCTCTTCTAGGACTTCCCAAGAGTTGGCATAGTTACCAGGACTCTATTAATGGGAGGGAGAAGCTACTAGATTGGGAGAAGTTGTGGTCGGATTTGGTATAGGAAGAGATTTGGCGAACACCAGAGATGGGTCCTCTTCCAAAGAGTTGGAAGAGGACTTTGCATTAGTTAGAAAAGAAAAGAAATCCAAGTGAAATAAGTCCCAAGGTGAGGTGGGCAAAAAGAAGAAGGACCTATCGAAAGTAAAGTGTTTTCATTGTCATGAGTACGGGCACTATGCCATGAATTTCCACAAAAGAAAGCAAGCAACAAGGAGCATGTAGTTGCAACAGCAGGTGTAGCTCTAGATTCACAATTCGAACTTGATTTCACTCTCATTGCATGCATGGCCAACACTATAATGGGAAGCGTGTGGTATCTCAACAACATTGCTTCGTTCCATATGACAGGGAATAAATATCTCTTTAGTGATTTTGAGGAGAAAGACCTCAAGCAAAACATAAAGTTTAGAGATGATGGGAGGTATAGGACTACTGAGATTAGTACAGTTACCTTTCAGAGGGAGTCTAGATCCTCTCTCAGAATCACATATGTGATGTATGTTCTAAGACTACAGAATAATATTGTTTCTGTCACAGTATTGGACGACTGTGGCTATGATGTGATTTTTAGTAAGGGAAAGGTTTTCCTTAGACACATTTCCAGAGAATAGGTGAAACCGATTGGTGTGCGAGTCAAGAATCTATATGCTCTCGAGGTCGAAGATGCATGCAGAGCCTTAAGGAGCAAGGAAAAGGTCAGAGACTTGGTGGTTGAGAGGGAGAATGAATTACCTCCCAACATGCAACCGTAGAAGAAGCCTAAGAAGAAGTCTCAGAAAGTTGTGGAGAAGCCACAATTAGAGAACTAGAGAGGAGACCAAGTGGAGAGATCCACTCAAGTAGAGAAGAAGCAACCTCAGAAAGTTGTGGAGCAACCACAATTGGAGAAGCAAAGAGGAGAACGAGTGGAGACATCCACTCAAGCAGAGACCTCCAGTAGGGGGAAATTTCAAGGGAAGTGGGTAGAGGGAGCACATGCAACAATACCTCTAGGTGAGAGGTGGGGCGATGTGAAGTAATGGTCCCAAGAGGGAAGAAATTTGGGCAGGGTCCATTGAGAGGTTTTGTCTCATAGATCAATGGAAGCGCACAACACATAGTAGTAGGATGGACCAATGGCAGTTGATGTAGTGATATATCAGAGTGATAGAGGCAAAGGCTAGCAGCATTAAGTTACTAGGGAGCACATCGCAGAGTTGATAGCAATGCAAATGGCACATAGGCAGAGCTAGTAGCAGTCAGAGACTCTGGTGATAAATGCATCACACTGATTTAGGTTGGATTCTTTTTCAGTTTCAAAATTTCCAATAACAACAACACTAGAGAGAAGTTGCATGCAAAACATTCCAAAGGTACCAGATCTAGATAGATTTGAATTCATTTCTTGTTGAGAGGGAGTGTTGAAATTTGCAACAAGAAATGTTAAAAATAACATCTAAAAATTCTTATTTAATTTGTCCTTCAATTAAATTGAGAATTAAATTGTAATTCTATTCTCATATCAACTTGTAATATTTAATTAAGTTAAACTAACTTAATTGAATTAGGAAATTTGAGTTGGAAGTCTATCTAGATTCATGTAGAGTGATCCCTAAATTTTAGGGGGCTAGGTTGAGTTCTTTTGAGTTGTAATTAAATAACTCAGTCTAACTGAGTTATAGTCAGTTAAACTAGTTTTAATTGTTGGAGAAACTAGTAGGACTCTAGTAGTGGGGAAGTGCACCAGTGAATCCTCAGTGCCACACCAATTACCTCAAGATTCATTCATAAATAACTCATGCATGTCAGTTCTAAGGAAGACCTAGTTGAGATTAGATTTCAGGGACATTGTACTATTCGTTGTATAATTTTCCGAGTGGTACAGATGGTGCATGAAATTAGTTGAGGGCCTATGTTTGGATTGTGAAATTAAGGATAGGAAATTTCCAGATTAAATAGAGGCTAATTCCCTTAGGGACTGCACAAGGAAGTATGGGCTTGGAAGGCTAGTAAATTAGCTAAGTGTTGGTGAGAGTCAGCATAGGAAGCAGATAGTTAGATTGTACTAATGTAGGAATTCTTTAGGTTGAACAAGCATTGTTTTTTCTTCTCAAGTCTTCTAGTTAATCCAATATAGATAGTAGGGGTTTTTATCAGTTTCTTTCCCTAGTGAAATATAGTGTTATGTTCGATTGGTATTCTTCCTTTTCTACTTAATATTTTCATCGATCAATTTTAGTTTCCACTGAAGAGTAGACTAGATTCTTGTCTTGTGTTTTAGCATATCACATAAGTTATTGAATCTATAGTAAAAATCTACATGGTATCAGAGCTGAAGATAGTATAGAAGAGGAGATTTCGAGTTTGTTGTGTAGATGGAACTCGAATTTGCAGGTTCATACTTCATAGTAGCAATATTTCATTCTACAGTTTGCGACTTGAGTATGACCTAGAGAGAAGATCGAATTACATAGCTTGGAAGGACAAGATGGAGGCAGTGATGGAAGAAAATGGCCTCAAGGAATTCATAGATCATGAAATTCCTTAGCCTTCAGCATCAGATGTTAAAGATCTAGCTGAATGGAGAAAGTGTGTGGAATTGTCCTGGAAGGAGTTTGAGACCACATTGTCTTGATTCTCCATAGTAGGATACTCCATAATCAATGTGGAAGGCATTGATGAACTTGTTTCAGAATAGCAGTGACCATAGGAAGTTAGCACTGAAAGAAAAAATCATAAATATGAAGATGGAGAAGGGCGACTCAATTCCGAATTACTTGACCAAGTTCACCCATTGTCAGGATGATCTTGGAAGTGTCGGTTTTACTGTTGCCAAAGATGATATGTTGAGCCTAGCTCTTCTAGGACTTCTCAAGAGTTGCATAATTATCAAGACTCTATTAATGGGAGGGAGAAGCTACCAGGTTGGGAGTGGTTGTGATCAAATTTGGTACAGGAAGAGATTCAATGGAATGCCAGGGTTGGGACCTCTTCCAAATAAATGGAAGATGACTTTGCATAATTTAGAAAAGAAAGGAAATCCAAGGGAAAGAAGTCCCAAGGTGGGGTGGGCAGAAAGAAGAGGGATTTGTTGCAAGTCAAGTGTTTCCATTGTCACGAGTACGAGCATTATGCCACGAATTTCACATAGAAGAAAGCAAGCGAGAAGGAGCCTGCAGTTGCAGCAGCAGGTGAGGCTCTAGCTTCGCAATTCGAACTTGATTTCACACTCATTTCATGCATGGCCAACACTGTAATGGGAAGCGTGTGGTATCTCAACAGCAGTGCCTCGTTCCATATGATGGGGAATAGAGATCTCTTAAGTTATTTTGAGGAGAAATACCTCAAGCAGAACATAGAGTTTCAAGATGATGGGATGTATAGTGCTATTGAAATCTGTATAATTACCTTTAAGAGGGAGTCGCACTCCCCTCTCAAAACCACAGATGTAATGTATGTTCCATGACTAAAGAAGAATCTTTTTTTTTTCGCGGTATCAAAATATCGTGGCTATGATGTGATTTTTAGTAAGGGAAAGGTTTTCCTTAGACACATCGCCACAGGACAGGTGAAACAGATCGGTGTGCGAGTCAAGAACCTATATTCTCTCGAGGTCAAAGATGCATGCAAAGCCTTGAGGAGAAAGGAAAAGATTAGAGACTTGGTGGTTTAGAGGGATAATGAATTACCTCCCAACACGCAGCCCCAGAAGAAGCATCAAAAGAAGTCTCAAAAATTTGTGGAGAAGCCAAAATTAGAGAACCAGAGAGGAGACTGAGTGGAGAGATCCACTCAAGCAGAGAAGAAGCAACCTCAGAAAGTTATCGAGCAGCCACAATTGGAGAAGAGAGAGGAGACCAAGTGGAGATATCCACTCAAGAAGAGACCTCCAGTAGGGGGAAATTTCGAGGCAAGTCTGTAGAGGGAGCACATGCAGCCATACCTCCAGGTGAGAGGTGGGGATATGTGAAGTAATAGTCTCAAGCAGGTAGAAATTTGAAGAGGGTCCATTGAGAGGTCTTGTCTCATGGATCAATGGGAGCCCACGGTAGAGAGTAGTAGGATGGATCAATGGCGATTGATGCAGTCAGATATAAGAGTGACAAAGGTAGAGGCTAGCAGATGTCAGATAGTGGGGAGTGCAGAGTAGATTTGATAGCATTGCAGATGGCACAGAGGCAGACTCTACAAAAGCATAGATTTTTCAGTTGACAGAGGCAGAGCTAGTAGCAGTCAGAGACTCTGGTGACAGAGGCATCATACTGATTCAGGTTGGATGCTTTTTTAGTTTCAGAACTTGTGGCAGCAACAACACTAGAGATAAGTGTTGCATGCATAACATTCCAAAGGTACCGAATCTGGATAGAGTTGAATTGCTTTTTTGTTGAGAGGGCATGTTGAAATTTGCAACAAGAAAATTTTAAAATAACATATAAAAATTCTAATTTAATTTGTCCTTGCATTAGATAGAGAATTAAATTGTAATTCTATTCTCATAGCAACTTGTAATAGTTAATTAAGTTTGATTGACTTAGGAAATTCAAGTTCGAAGGCCATCTAGAGTCATGTAGAGTGATCCCTAAATTTTAGGGGGCCAGGTTGAGTTCTTTTGTGTTGTAATTAGATAATGCAGTCTAACTAAGTTATAGTCAATTAAACTAGTTCTAACTGTTGGAGGAACTAGTAGGAGTCTAGTAGTGAGGAAGTGCACTAGTGCATCATCAGTGCCACACTAGCTAACTGAAGATTCACTCATAAATAACTCGTGCATTTCAGTTCAAAGGAAGACACAGTTGAGATTAGAGTTCAGGAACATTGTACTATCCATTGTATAATTTTCTGAGTTGTACAGATGGTGCATGCAATCCGTTGAGGGCCTGTGTTTGGATTACGCAATTATGGAGAGGGAATTTCCACATTAAATAGAGGCTAATTCCCTTAGGGATTGCACAAGGAAGTACGGGCTTGGAAGGCTAGTAAATTGGCTAAGTGTTAGCCAAAGTCAGCCTAAGAAGTAAAGAGTTAAATTGCACTATTGTAGGAATTTTTCTAGTTGAACAAGCATCGTATTTTCTTCTCAGATCTTCTAGTTAATGCAATATAGATAGTCGGGGGTTTTAGCAACTTCTTTCCCCGAGAAATATTGTGTTATGTGTGATTGATATTCTTCCTTTTCTGCTAATTGTTTTCATCGATCAATTTTAGTTTCCGTTGAAGAGTAGAGTAGATTGTTGTCTTGTGTTTTAGCATATCACATAAGTTGTTGAATCTATAGTAATAATCTACATGGTACCAGAGCTGAAGATAGTATAGAAGATAAGATTTCAAGTTTGTTGTGTAGGTGGAAATCGAATTTGCAAGTTCATACTTCATAGCAGCAATATGTCATTCTACGGTTTGCGACTTGAGTATGATTTAGAGGGCATCTCGAATTACATATCTTGGAAGGATATGATGGAGGCAATGCTAGAAGACAATGACCTCAAGGAATTCATAGATCATGACATTCCTAAGCCTCCAGCATCGGATGCTAAAGATCTGGCTAAGTGGAGAAAGTATGTGGAAAAAGTGAGAATAATTATCCTAGAAGGAATTCGAGACCATATTGTCTCAAGTCTCCATAGTAAGGATACTCCATTCTCAATGTGGAAGGCATTAGCGAACCTGTTTAAAAATAGCAATGGCCATAGGAATTCGGCACTGAAGGACAAACTCATAAATATCAAGGTGGAGAAGGGAAACTCAATTATGAATTACTTAACCAAGTTCACCCATTTTCGGGATGAGCTTGGAAGTTTCAGTATTACTATTGCCAAAGATGATATGGTGAGCCTATCTCTTCTAGGACTTCCCAAGAGCTGACATAGTTACCAGGACTCTGTAAATTGGAGGGATAAGCTACCATATTGGGAGTGATGTGGTCAGATTTGGTACAGGAAGATATTCGGCGGAACATCAGAGATGGGACCTCTTCCAAAGAAGTGGAAGAGGACTTTGCATTAGTTAGAAAAGAAAGGAAATCCAAGGGAAATAAGTCCCAAGGTGAGGTGGGAGGAAAGAAGGACTTATCGAAAGTCAAGTGTTTTCACTGTCACGAGTACGGGCACTATGCCACAAATTGCCCACTGAGGAAAGCATGCAAGAAGGAGTATGCAGTTGCAGCAATAGGTGAATCTCCAGCTTCAAAATTTGAACTTGATTTCACTCTCATTGCATGCATGGCCAACACTGTAATGGGAAGCGTGTGGTACCTCGACAACGGTGCCTAGTTCCATATGACAGGGAATAGAGATCTCTTTAGTGATTTTGAGGAGAAAGACCTCAAGCAAAACATAGAGTGTAGAGATGACGGGAGTTATAGCACTACCGAGATCGGTACAATTACCTTTCAAAGAGAGTCTGGCTCCCCTCTCCGAATTACAGATGTGATGTATGTTCCAGAACTAAAGAATAATCTTGCTTCTATCATGGTATTGGAAGACCATGGATATGATGTGATTTTTAGTAAGGGAAAGATTTTCCTTAGACACATTACCACAAGACAGGTGAAACAGATTGGTGTGCGAGTCAAGAACCTATATGCTCTCAAGTTCGAAGATGCATGCAAAGCCTTGAGGAGCAATGCAAAGGTTAGAGACTTGATGGTTAAGAGGGAAAATGAATTACCCCTCAGCATGCATCCCCAAAGGAAGCCTCAGAAGCAGTCTCAAAAATTTGTGGAGAAGCCACAATTAGAGAACCACAGAGGAGACCAAGTGGAGAGATCCACTCAAGCAGAGAAGAAGCAACTTCATAAGTAGCCTCAAAAGTTATGGAGCAACCACAATTGGAGAAGTAGAGAGGAGACTGAGTAGAGACATCCACTAAAGCAAAGACCTCCAGTAGGTGGAAATTTTGTGACAAATGGGCAGAGGGAGCAGATGCAACCATATCTCCAGGTGAGAGGTGGGGCAATGTGAAGTAATAGTCCCAAGAGGGTAGAAATTTGGGTAGGGTCCACTGAGAGTTTTTGTCTCATGGATCAACAGGAGCCCATAGTACACAATAGTAGGATGGATTAGTGGCGGTTGATGCAATCAAATATAAGAGTGACAGATGCAGAGGCTAGCAATAGTCAGATACTAGGGAGCAAAGAGTATAGTTGACAACGGTGCAGATGGCACAGAGGCAGAGTCAACAGAAGAGTAGAGTTTTTAATCAACAGAGGTAGATCTAGTAGAAGTCAGAGACTCTGGTGAAAGATGCATCATACTGATTCAGGCTTGGTGTTTTTTTAGTTTCAGAAGTTGCAGCAGCAACAACACTAGAGAGAAGTGTTACATGTAGACCATTCCAAAGGTACAAGATCTGGATAGAGTTGAATTCCTTTATTGTTGAGAGGGAGTGTTGAAATTTGCAACAAAAAATGTTAAAAATAACATCTAAATATTCTAATTTAATTTTCCTTGAATTAGATTGAGAATTATATTGTAATTCTATTCTCATAGCAACTTGTAATAGTTAATTAAGTAAAACTGACTTAACTGACTTAAGAAATTTGAGTTGGAAGTCTATATAGATTCATGTAGAGTGATCCCTAAATTTTAGGGGCCCAGGTTAAGTTCTTTTGAGTTGTAATTAGATAACTTAGTCTAAATAAGTTATAATCAGTTAAACTAGTTCTAACTGTTGGAGGAACTAGTAGGAGTATAGTACCAGTGCATCCTTAGTGCCACACCAGTTAACTGAAGATTCACTCATAAATAACTCATGCATGTCAATTAAGAGAAAGAAGCATTTGAGATTAGAGTTCAAGGATAGTGTATTATCCGTTGTAAAATTTTCTGAGTTGTACAGATGGTGCATGAAACAAATGAAGGACTATGTTTGGATTGCGTAGTTATGGAGAAGGAATTTCCACATTAAATAAAGGGTAATTCCCTTAGGTCTTGCGCAAGGAAGTAGGGGCTTGGAAGGCTAGCAAATTGGTTAAGTGTTAGCCAGAGTCAACCTAGGAAGCAAAGAGTTAGACTATACTAGTGTAGGAATTTTTTGGGTTGAACAAGCATTATATTTTCTTCTCATATCTTCTAGTTAATGCAATATAGATAGTCGGGGTTTTTAGCAGTTGCTTTCCCCATGGAAATCTTGTGTTATGTGTGATTGATATTCTTCATTTTATGCTTATTGTTTTCATTGATCAATTTTTGTTCCCGCTGAAGAGTAGAGTAGATTGTTGTCTTGTGTTTTAGCATATCACATAAGTTGCTGAATATACAGTAAAAGTCTACAAATATGTATTGAATAGTCCAATTCTTTCCATTCCAATAGTGGTGTTGATGTTGTATTAGGAGTCCAATGGTTACAATCTTTGGGGACACTAGCTTTTAATTTTCAAGAACTTTTCTTGAAATTTTCCTAGGAAGGAAAGGAAATTGAATTAAGGGGCATTACAGGGAAACCAGAGAAGATAACCATCTCTAATGGCATGAAAAATATTTTGAAGAAAGAACAACAAGGCATAATTGCACAATTATGCTCAGTAGATGTTCACACATTGAAATTGTCCATTTCTTCAGATCTCCAAGGATTATTGGACAATCATTCAAAGGTATTTGAGACTCCCAAAGGCGTCCCACATATTCGTGATAATGGTCATGCTATTCACTTGATTCTAGGAACAATTCTTCCAAACATAAGGCCTTACAAATATCCCTATGCCCAAAAGAGTGAAATTGAACTTATGGTTGCAGAAACGTTAGAGGTTGGTATAATTCAACCTAGCTAAAGTTCTTTCTTTGATCCAGTAGTATTGTTGCACAAGAAGGATGGATCATGGCGTATGTGTCTAGATTATAGGGAGATAAATGTGCTCACTATTAAAGATAAATTTCCCATTCCTGTCATTGATGAATTGTTGGATAAATTACATGGAGAAATTTACTTCACCAAGCTATATATTCGCTCAGGAAATCATCAAATTAGAATGAAGACTGAAGACATTCTAAAAACAACATTTGAAACTCATGAAGGTCATTATGAATTTGTGTTCATGCCTTTTGGCCTTGCTAATGCTCATTTCACATTTCAAGGTTTGATGAATTCCATTTTCAAATCCTTCCTTAGAAATTTTGTGATAGTATTTTTTGATGATATACTAATCTACAACAAGTCTTGGAAGGATCATGTTCAACATGTTGACAGGGTGCTCAAACTATTGGAGGAGAAACAATTATATGCAAAACCCTCCAAATGTTTCATTGGATTAGAGGAGGTGGAATATTTGGGTCATATTGTATCTCATGAGGGTGTTAAGGTATACCCTAATAAAATTAAAGCCATTAAGGAATGGAAAATCCCCACAACCCTAAAGCCTCTTCAAGGATTTCTCGGGTTGACAGGGTATTATCACAAGTTTGTTAAGGATTATCAGAGAATAACAACTTCTCTAACAACATTACTCAAGAAAGATGCATTTTCTTCGACTTCAAAAGCAACTAAGGGCTTTGAACATCGTAAAGAGGCAATGTGCCAAGCATCAGTCTTAGCTACACCATACTTCACAAATACATTTACTGTGGAATGTGATGCCTTGGGAAATGGATTTGGTGTTGTTTTAATGTAAGAAGGAAGACCCATTTCTTTTGAAAGTCGTCCAATCAAGGGAAAGTATTTACACAAACCTATTTATGAGAAGGAAATGTTGGCAATACTACATGCACTAAAGCAATGACTAACTTACCTAATCGGAAGACACTTCAAGGTAAAAATAGATCATGATAGTCTTAAATACTTCAAAGATTATATTCAAAAGAGCAGAAAAATTGGGTCACAAAGATGTTGGGTTATGAATTTGAAATCACCTACCAAAAGGGGAAGCAAAATGTTATTGTAGATGCACTCTCAAGAAATGATGATGATGTGGAAGCATTGCTCTGTGCTATTTCTATTATCCAACCTGATTGGATAACTAAAGAAAGGAATGAATGGAAGAATGACAAAGAGGTGTGGACAATCATTTAAAATTTGCAGCAAGATCCCAATACATCTCATTCATTTATCTGGAAAAATGATTCATTATGGTACAAAGATCGCTTATATCTATGTATGAATTCTCAACTCAAGCAAAAGATTCTTTTTTAATTACAAACCTCCCCCCTAGGAGGGTGCTTAGGATTTTTAAGAACTTGCTACATGGTCAAGAAGGAATTTTTTTGGGATGGCCTTAAATTTGATATTCAAAATTTTGTGGCAAAATGTTTGGTTTGCCAACAAAATAAAGTTGAGATAATTAATACCCTGGGTCTGTTACAACCTTTACCCATTCCAAGTCAGCTTTGGGAGGAGGTATCAATGGATTTTATCATAGGTTTACCCAAGTCTGAAGGAAAGAGTGTCATCATGGTGGTAGTTGATAGAATTACCAAGTATGCACACCTTTGTGCATTATCTCATCCTTTTAAAGCTAGTACAATAGTTACTACATTTATGGAAATAATTCAAAAGCTACATCGAAACCCAAAGATTAATGTATGTGACAAAGATCCTATCTCACTAAAAAAATTTGGACGAAATTATTTTCTTGTCTCGGTACTCAATTAGATCATAGCTCATCTTATCATCCTCAATCTGACGAGAAAACTGAAATAATGAAAAAATGTTTGGAAGGATATCTTCGTTGCTTTGTATCTGATAAAAAAACAAAATGGTTCAAGTGGTTACCTCTAGCTAAATGGTGGTATAACACTTCCTTCCATATTGCAGCAAAAATGACTCCATTTATGGCACTTTATGGATATTATCCATCGCCCATCACATCATCTTTAAGAGAAAATTCTAAGGTTCAAGCAGTGGAAAATCACATCAAACATCAACAACAAGTTCTCTAACTCTTAAAGGATAACCTCACACTGGTGAAGAATCGAATGAAACAACAAGAAAATCAACATCACAGTGAAAGAAGTTTTGATATATGCAACTGGATATTTTTACGGCTACAACCATACAAACAAATGTCCCTCAAGCAAGCTAAGAATGATAATAAATTATCACCCAAGTACTATGGTCCTTACAAGGTGTTGCAAAAGGTTGGTACTTGTAGAAATTCTCACTGTAGATTAAACTGATTATGCAATGTAATAAAGCAAAATACTCAATCTACTTCTACAATCAAACTTTCAGAAGTTTAATCGATTTTGAGCAAGATCAACTAGAACACATATAACAGAGAAGAATATTCAATCACACATGAAACAAAGAAGAATACTCTAGGGAAAGCCTCAGCTAAAAACCCCGCTATATGTATTATCATACAAGTGGAAATATCTCAAGATTACAAAAAGCTTTAGCTCTCAAGCTATCCAGCTCTCAGTACAATCCCTCACTGCTGCTCATAGACAGAATAGACAACACATATGCCTTCTCCTCTATCCTCCAAGCCTCGTATTTCCTTGCGTAGTTTCTCCTGGATCCTCCATCTACCACTTATGTGATTCTCACCTCACACACTGCTCTGGCCTGTGTAGTAACTGCGCAATCCTCAAGGAATGAATTCCTTCTGCATGCAAGAGATATTCACATGGGAATATTCTAGCAGCTGATAGTACACTGTCCCTGCCTTCAATCTCAACTAGGTCTTTGTCTAAACTGACATGCATGAGTTATTTATGAGAGAATATTCAGTTTTTTGGAGAACACTAGTTTCATGCATGCATGCATTAACTGACTAAACTCACAATTAGTTCCTTAAACTATTTGAAACTAATTTAACTGGAATTAACTCAGTTAACTAAGCTAACTAATTACAACTCAAATACAACTCATCCTTATCTCCTTAATTAAGGGATAACTTCCTCAATCAAAGGGATAACTCTTGCACGTCTTCACAAAGTCTTCATGTTTGATTTTCACCAACTAATTAACTCAAGATGAATCAATTAATTACTTTTCAAATAGCTAGTGAGACTAAATTCAAATTTTAATTCAAGGACAAATTAAAATTGGAATATATCCTAAAATGCTATCTATAGCAATGCTATTTTTAGCATTTCTTGTTGCTATTTTCAACACTCCCTCTCAACAAGAAAAGGATTATCTGCCACCCCAATCATGTCTCTATGCAACTCGAATTTACACTTCGACAATGTCTTAGTCAAAATGTCAACATCTTGCTCCTCGGTCGAAATCTACTGCAACAACATGATCCTCCTCGCCACACAGTCTCTGAGATGATGATATCGAATGTCGATATGCTTGGACCTATCATGAAATACTAGATTCTCAGAAAGTTTGATACAACTCCAATTATCACAAAACATCACAGTTGGATCCATCCTCTGATTAAATAAACCAACTAGAATTTTTTGCATCCAAATGGCCTCACATGCTGCCTGACTTGTAGCCATGTATTCAACCTCTGCTAAGCTAAGTGCAACTAACCTCTGTTTCCTGCTATATCAAGAAACTGTAGCTAAACCAAGGTTGAAAATTCCTCCTAATGTGCTCTTCCAATTTGATGGACTCCCTACCCAATCTGCATCTGTGAAGCCCTGTAGCTTCACTCCCTCTGATCATTTGTACCATAATCCATACTGAGATGTGCCTCTAAGGTATCTCAAAACATGCTTCGTTGCCTTCCAAAACAGCTTGGTAGGCTGAACCATAACTTGACTCAGCTGGTTCACTGCATAGCACAAATCTGGTCGTGTGTTCACTAAGTACATCAGTGAACCCACAAGTTGCCGATACACAGTAGCTTCTACTACTTCCCCTGAAGTAGCATCATCCTTCCTCTAGTTACCTACTAGAGGAGTCTGCATGGGCTTGCACTTCTCCATGTGGAATCTCCTGAGTATCTCATTGGCATACTTGCCTTGAGACACAAACACTTCCCCATCCTCCTGCCACACTTCCATGCCTAGAAAGTAGTGCATGAGACCCATTTCTTTCATCTCGAACTCTCTTGCAAGGTCCTCCTTGCAAGACATGATCAACTGAACATCACCTTTCAATATCAGATCATCAACATAAAGAACAATGATCAACTTCTTACCTTCCACCATGATGTGGTACAAGTTCGCATCCACTTCACTCTTTGTGAAGCATAACCCGGTGAAGTAGTTGTCAATCTTGGTGTACCAAGCACGAGGTGCTTGCTTCATCCCATACAAAGCTATCTTGAGTCGGAACACATGCGACTCACGGTCGAAGGTCTAAAATCCTTCCGGCTGTTCTATGTACACCTCTTCCTCAATCTTGCCATTAAGGAATGTAGTCTTCACATCCATCTGATGGATCTTCCAACCCATGTGCTAATAGTGCCAACATCGATCTGATAGATGAGTACCTTGCTAAAGGAGAAAAAGTATCATCATAGTCTATCCCCTCGACTTGTAAGAAACCACGGGCAATAAACCTTGCCTTATGTTTCTCGACACTATCATCAGCAGCATGCTTTACCTTGTAAAGCCAATAGGAACTCACAACTGACTTGTTCTCCGGTCTTGGAACAACATCCCAAACATTGTTCCGAACTATGGAGTCATTCTCCTCCACCATAACATCAACCAAAACTGGCTACTGTACTGCTTCCTCAAAGGAAGATGGTTCAGTCTCTACACATTCCCCAACAAGGGCCATGTAACCAGTGTACCGCTCAGGTGACCTCCTCTATCTGTGTTGAGAAGATGGATCTCCCACATTCTCTTTCGCATCCATCAACAATCTGTCAACCTCCCTTGTGCGTTTCTGCCCCTCTCTAGAAGATTCTGCATGAGTGGATGTCTCCACTCCTGGAATCTCTGCATGCGGCTACTCCGCATCAGTCTAAGGCTCCTCCTCCTTAGGAACCAAAAGTTCCTCCTCTGCCTGCAACTTAAGCTCCCTCTCAAGGGAAACTCACATGGCCTTCAACTCATCGAGCTTAAGATCTCTACGAACCATTGTCCTTTGACTGGTAGGCAAATACACCCGATAGTTTTGGGGAGTATCAATGTACCCCACAAGTATCCCCAACTCTGTTGTTGGCTCTAGCTTCTTTCGGGCATCCTTGGTCACATGGCAATAAATCGATGACCCAAAGATCTTGAAGTGACCCACATCTGGTCTCTTCCCGAAGAAAGCTTCCTCTAGTGTCTTCATCCCAAGTATGCAATGTGGGCTTCTATTCTGCAAGTAAATCGTTGTGTTGCATGCCTTAGCCCACAAATGAAGTGGTAGGCCTTGGTCATGTAGCATCGCTCGAGCTGCCCCCACAATCATTATGTTCTTCCTCTTGGCCACCCCATTATGTTGTGGGCTATGAGCTATCATCAACTCCCGTTTAATTCCTTCTACAGTACAGAAGTCCTTAAACTCTTGAGAGACATACTCTCCACCATTGTTGCTTTTCAAGGCCCTCATCTTCTTTCCTGATTCTTTCTCAACCAAGGCTTTGAACTCACAAAACCTTGAGAAGGTTTGATCCTTCTTCTGCATGAAATAGATCCAGCATTTACAAGAAAAATCATCAATGAAAATCACATAATACCTTTGTTTAGCGGTGGAGGTTGTCGAGAATGGTCCACACACATATGTATGAACTCGCTCCAAGATTGCTTCAGCTCGACTATCTCGATCTTGAAAGGAAGATTTTGCATACTTACCCAAGGTACAACCTTTGCATGTGTCCACTTGCTCAAGTTTACCTTTGGGAAGTCTGGTAGAAATCTGTTGCATTATCTTCAAGGCCCCATGATGCAAGTGGCCCAACCTTCTATGCCATAACTCGCCAATATCTTGGCTTTGCACCAATTCTGCTTTGGAACTCAATGCAGCATAGTCATCTACCTCCAGCTTGTAGATATTCTTCACTCAAATCCCAATCGTCTTGGTCTGACCCGTGGCTATGTGTCTCAGGAACGCCTTTCCTTTACTGAAGACTACATCATAGCCTTTGTCTTCCAACATCGCGACAGATACCAAGTTTTTCTTCAGTCCAGGCACATACTTTACATTAGTCAGGGTGAGAGGAGCTTTGTGCTCCCTCTGAAACACAACCGTACCTTCACCTGAAACACGGTACTTTCCATCATCGCCCATCTCTATGCGCATTTGGAGATCTTTCTCCTCCAAGGTATTGAATAAACTATTATCGTCGATCATGTGGAATGAGGCTCCACTATCTAGGTACCGAACACAACCCACCATTGATGAAACCATGCATGCAATGAGGGTAAATCTAATTTGAACTGTGAGGGTAGTGCCTCACCATCTAATCCTTTCGAGGATCCCTTCTTGGATTTCTTCAATGGACAATTAGTAGCATAATGGCCCACCTCATGAAAATTAAAGCATCTCACTTTAGATTTGTCAATATTCTTCCCACCATGGGAAGAACTCAATTTGGAATGGGAAGCCTTCCCTTTCCCTTTCCGCACCTTACTTGCTAAGGCTAGATTTTCTTCATCATCATGCTTAGATGAAGAACCATCTCTGGTGCTTCTCCTGATCTCCTCCTACATCAAATCCGACCACAGTCGTTCCCAATCGAGTAGTTTCTCTCTTCCATTCACTATTTCCTGGTAGCTATCCTAGCTCTTAGGAAGACCAAGGAGAGCAAGACTCACCATATCATCATTAGTTGTCGTGATTCCTACACTTCCAAGCTCATCTCTGTAGGTGGTGAGCTTGTTCAGATATGTACAGATCGTGTCGCCCTTTTCACACTTGATTTTCCAAAGCTTGTCCTTCAGCACCAGCTTCCTCCGGTCACTATTGTTTTGATATAGGTCCTTCAATGTCTTCCACATTGAAAACGGAGTCTCCTTCCCATGGAGACTCGAGAGAATATGGTGTCGAAATCCCTCTAGAAGAATCTTCCTATCTCTCACCACACATTTCTTCCATTCCGCCAATTATTGGGCATTAGCTACTGCTAGCTTGGGGACTTCTTGATCAATGAAGTCCTTTAAACCATTGTCTTCTAATACCGCTTCCATGCGATCCTTCCATGCTATGTAATTCGAGCTGCCATCCAGGGCATACTTGAGTCTCAAGCCATTGAACGCCATTGGTGAACTTTGAGATGTGATAAGAAATCGATTTTGTACCTACAATCAAGAACTTCAAACTTCAAACTTCTCCCTTCTTTATATATTATTCTCTGCTTTGATCACCTTTGATCTGATACCATGTAGAAATTCTCACTGTAGATTAAACTGATTATGCAATGTACTAAAGCAAAATACTCAATCTACTTCTACAATCAAACTTGTGAAAGCTTAATCGATTTTGAGCAAGATCAACCAGAACACATATAACAGAGAAGAAGATTCAATCACACATGAAACACAGAATAATACTCTGGGGAAAGCCTCAACTAAAAACCTTGCTATCTGTATTATCATACAAGTGGAAATATCTCAAGATTACACAAAGCTTTAGCTCTCAAGCTATCCAACTCTCAGTACAATCCCTCACTGCTGCTCATAGACAGAATAGACAACACATATGCCTTCTCCTCTGTCCTCCAAGCCTCCTATTTCCTTGTGCAGTTTCTCCTAGGTCCTCCAGCTACCACCTGTGTGATTCTCACCTCACACACTACTCTGACCTCTGTAGTAACTGTGCAATCCTCAAGGAATGAATTCCTTCTGCATGCAGGAGATATTCACATGGGAATATTCTAGCAACTAATAGTGCATTGTCCCTGCCTTTAATCTCAACTGGGTCTTTGTCTGAAATGACATGCATGAGTTATTTATGAGAGAATATTCAGTTATCTGGAGATCACTAGTTTCATGCACGCTTGCATTAACTGATTGAACTCACAATTAGTTCCTCAAACTATTTGGAACTAATTTAACTGGACTTCACTCAGTTAACTAAGCTAACTAATTACAACTCAAATACAACTCAGCCTTATCTCCTTAATTAAGGGATAACTTCCTCAATCAAAGGGATAACTCTTGCACGTCTTCACAAAGACTTCATGTTTGATTTTCACCAACTAATTAACTCAAGATGAATTAATTAATTATTTTTCAAACATTTAGTGAGACTAAATTCGAATTTTAATTCCCTATTTTAATTCAAGGACAACTTAAAATTGGAATATATCTTGAAATGCTATCTATAGCAATGCTATTTTTAGCATTTCTTGTTGCTATTTTCAACAGTACTATGGCATACAAATTAGAGTTTCCTACATCTTCTTGAGTACACTCAATTTTCCATGTTTCAAGCTTAAAGACGATTATGGATGACAAGTTCTCGGTTCAAACAATATTGCCAAAACTTGACAAATAAGGAAAAATCATATTGGAGCCTAAACCAGTCATGGAAACAAGAACCCGACAACTACGAAATCGTTCAATTTCATAGTATCTCATTAAGTGGAAGAACTTACCCGCTGAAGATTCCACATGGGAGGATGAGAATTTTATATAGATGCATCCATAATTAATCAAGCATTGAGGACAACACTTTTTTTGAAGGAAAGGGTCATGTTAGGTCCCTATAATACTAGTGTATCCCACTTATTGTTATTGTTATTGTATCCCCCTTATTGTTATTGTTAATGTAACCCCTATATTGTTATTGTTGTGTCTCATAGAAGCCCACTATTTTTATTGTCATGCCCTTACATTATTAATGTTATGTAGGCTATGATTATATTATGACCCCTTAGACTCCTATATATAGAAAGGAGGTATTTTCATTTGTATCATCCAAGAATTGTTCATTATGTAATTCAAAGGAGGTTTCCCCCTTGAAGAGGCTAATTTTTAAGTCATTGATCTATGTTTTCTTCTATTTTGTGAGTTGGTTGCATAACAATTAGTTCCAGGAGGAATATTTTGTTGGAATATTCTATTCATTTTGTGAGGAATCTAAAAGATTCTCTTAAGGCCCATAATTGACAATGTTAGAATGGGGTCAACTTTATACTCATTTTAACTAGAGGTTCATAAGGATCACAATGGTGTAGTCAATTTTTGCATATGAGTAGCAATTTTCAAGGGTCATGGTAGAAGCCTACCTTCTTCATTAATTCTTATGCATGAAGATCGAGACAATAATGTGCTTTTCAGAAGTAGGTCATGTTTACAATAAAAAGGATCAGGAGGACAAGACAAACTTGTTGGTGCTATGATTGTTGTGATTTTAGTAGTCAAATTTCAAGTCACTCTGAGGATGGAAGTATAATGATGTATTTTTTCATATACTTTCCTTTCTTTTTGTTGAGATGAATGAAGCGAGCTCACCACTATTGAAGATGAGCCCAAAGACGTAGTCCACATTGGACAAACTATATTATCAAAATTTAGTGTGCCATTTGTATTTATCGTCTCCTTTATGTTGCTTCTTCATCAATATTTGCGTACATGGTTTTTATGTGCTCTTTCATGCAATTTTGTTAATATTAGTTGAAGAAAATGTCTTGGATAATGCCAGTAAATCAGAGATTCCAGATCATTTTAATCCTTCATTATCAAGTTATACAACTTTTTATGTGTAAAAAATTTGCTTACAAGGATTATTGGATTTTGATTACCAATAATGACATTGGTAAGAGCAAGTGAAAAAAGAAGCTGTTTTCGGACCCGCGCGCTCTGCTCCCCGCGGCCTCTGCTGCTGCGTAGCCTGACCCTCTGAGCGCCTGCGCCTGGCAGCGCTGCTGCTGGGCTGCTCTCCCCCTCTGCTCGCCCTCCCTGTCACCCTGGGGCCTTCTGCCCGTTTCCTTTGGGGGTCTGCGGCCCATCCCTCCCTCTGCTTTCCGCTAGAGCGCCCCCTGCGCTTCTGACCTTCCCTACAATGGATCCCCCATCCCATGATCAGGAGGATCTGGAGAAGTCTTTTGCCTCCCTCATCCAAGAGAATACCACTGAGAAAGCTCGCCCTACAGCCTCAAAGTTTATTAAGAAGCTTGATGAAATCCCAGAAGTTTTGCTCCCTCCTGCCCTTCCGAGGAGAGCAGCCGTCGCTCTGGCAGATCGGGGCTTGGTAGGAAAGTTCACAGGACTATGGCCCTCTCCCCGCATAGTCCAACGCTGGGTAGAAAGGAACTGGAATTCGATGGTCCAAGGGAAGATCGCAATAAGATTCTGCGGGAGGGGTTTCTTCACCTTCCTTTTCGAAACGGTGGAAGATCGCAACCTCATATTCAGGAACGGTCCATACTTCATGGACACCAGAGGACTCTACCTCAACAGATGGACTCCCGACTTTGACCCCG
The DNA here is from genome assembly GCA_031772625.1 of Pinus tabuliformis. Taxonomy (NCBI): domain Eukaryota; kingdom Viridiplantae; phylum Streptophyta; class Pinopsida; order Pinales; family Pinaceae; genus Pinus; species Pinus tabuliformis. Next base: position 245,484,162 of record CM062805.1, on the reverse strand, counting down.
AGATGGACGTTCCCAGCGCTGTCCCGGTCTGGGTCCGTCTCCCCCATCTGCCTCTCCATTGCTGGGGAGACGAATCGGTGAAAGCTATAGGAAACGCAGTAGGGAAATACATCGACAGATCGGAGCCAAGAGAAAACATGCACGCATGTGCCCGGATATGCGTAGAAGTGGATTTGGGGAAAGGACTACCAGAAGCGATCAAACTCAAGGTCGACCAGTGGACGCACATTCAGCAAGTGGACTATGAACAGCTGTCGTTCAAGTGTAAGGTATGTCATGAATATGGGCATTTTGCTAATAGATGTAGTAAGAACAAACCTATAAACTCTGAAAACAATGATGAAACCCCTGAAGAAGTATGGGAAAAAGTTAAGAAGAAGAAAACAAATCCCCCTCCTGGAACCTCCTCAAAGCCCTCATCTGAAACACCAACCCCTCCCTCTCACCCCTCCGGATCTGGTTCTTCCCCCCCCCCCCTTCCTCTAACCCTTTCGAATCTCTATCAATAGAAGACCCTCCATCCCCCCCCCCCACTCACCGAGAGGCCCCAGAACAGCCCCTCCCTCTCCCCCTCAGTCCTCCCCTCCCCCAACGATCGAAAGAATCCTAACAAGAAACAAGACGAAGGAAATCACCACATCCACCGATCCACCCAGGAAAGTTGGAAGGAAATCAAATAAAGAGATCAGGGATGAGAATGCAGCAAAAGAAATGGCAACAGGGACCCAACAACCAATGGATACATACTTAGACAAGGCCAAAGGAAGCGGGGAGAAGATGAAGGAGAAAGGAGGAACACATAACAAATATAGTAAATGATGAATCTGGTCTCTTGGAATTGTAGGGGGATGGGCTCCTCCCTAAAAACTAATGCAGTCCGCGACCTTCTCAAATTGGAACACCCAGACTTTCTACTACTTCAGGAGACCAAAATAACTGAACAAGAATTCTAGAGCAGTGTGAAAAGAAGCAGAAGCTACGAAGGAATGGCACTGAGCACATCAGGGGCCTTAGGAGGAATAGGAACAATATGGGACAAAAACAAATGGAAACTCAAGGACAGCAGGCAGAATAGGTGGTGGCTAAGAACAGATATGCAAAACATCTCCAGGACTGAGGAATACACCATATACAACGTTTATGCCCCTCCCCACTTCAGAGAAAAAGCCGCTTGTTGGGAGTCAATCACATCTGATTTAATGAATGCTCAGGGCAGAAACATCTTCCTAGGAGGAGACTTGAATTTAATAAGGAATGCGGAGGAAAAAATGGGAGGAAATTTCTTCGCAGACCCCTCAAGGGATGCTTTAGAAAAAATCATTCAAGAGCACAGTCTTGTTGACATCCCACCTCAGAACGGGCGATTTACTTGGTCAAACAAGAGAACCAGTAAAAACAACATCAAAGAGAGGCTGGACCGCATACTAGTCCAGCAAAGAATCGTGGTCAACTTCGCAAGGATCCAAAGCTCAATTATACAAGGTTTTATCTCAGACCATAAACATGTAGCTCTGAATCTGATTAAAACGGAAAACCTGGGACCGTTACCCTTTAAATATAACAGAGCGTGGGACAGCAGCGAGGTTTTCAGGAACTTGGTAAGGGACACCTGGGCAACTGAAATCAAAGGATCCCCGCACTATGTATGGGAAACAAAGATAAAACTTCTCCGGATAGCCATCAAGCAATGGGCGAGGAACTATGCAACAGAGGCAGAGAAAAGGAAAAGCGACCTCCAAAGGAAATTAGCGGAGTGGAATCAAGAAAAAGAGAAAAGCCAAGACACAGAAGATGACATAAGGAAAGAAAATGATCTGTACATGGAGCTGTACAAGCAGAATCGAGTGGAAGAAGAAGAGCAAAGGCAAAAATCGAGGTGCCTCTGGCTCAAATCAGGTGATAAAAACACCTCTTTTTTTCATAATAACATCAAATTGAGGAGAGCAGGGAACAACATTGGGAAAATATCAGTTGAGGGCAGAGTTTTAACAGAGCAAGGTGAGATTAAGGAAGCAGCGTCCCGGCATTTCCAAACTCTTCTAACTGCTGACCCTCATTACATGGAAAAACCGGAATTCCTAAACATAATTGAGAGCAAAATCACAGAGGCTCAAAACAAAGATCTAGATAAGGAAATCACAACGGAGGAGATAGAAAAGTCCATCTACAGCATGCCATTGGATAAGGCTCCTGGCCCTGATGGCTTTACAGTGGCCTTTTATAGAACCCATTGGGAAACTATCAAGAAGGATTATGTCAGAATGGCAAATTTTTTTTTTGCAAAATGTAAGCTGGGTAGCAGTATTAAGTCCTCTCATCTAGCCCTTATCCCCAAAGACCCTAGCCCCCAATCTTTTGACAGATTCCGCCCTATTTCCCTGTGTAATGTCTCGTACAAAATCATCACTAAGATCCTGGTGAACAGGCTTAAAAAGGTCCTTCCCTCCCTCATATCCAAAAACCAGGGTGGCTTTGTCCCTGGGAGACATATAACGGATAATGTCATCCTCATCCAGGAGGCAATACATAGCAGCATATCCAGGAAGGAGAAGGGCATGATCATCAAATTGGATATGGCAAACGCCTTTGATCGGGTTAACCATGCATTCCTCCAGGCAGTCCTTATGAAATTTGGCATCTCAGAGCACTTTACTAGCAGGATCATGGAATGCATTTCCCACAATTGGACAACACCCCTCATCAACGGAAGGCCATGCAACGCCTTCAAGAGTTCCAGAGGCCTAAGGCAGGGGTGCCCATTGTCACCCTTTCTCTACATTATTGTGGCTGAAACCCTCAGCTTACATTTGGAAAACAAGCGAAAAATCAAAGAAATAACAGGGGTGGATATAGTCCGAGGATCTAAGGGAATTAATCACTCCCTTTTCGCAGATGACACTCTACTAATAGGGGGTGCTTCCAGCATAATGGCCCGAAGGTTCAAGAAAGCATTGGATCTCTTCCTCCAAGCCTCCGGAGGCAAACTAAACAACAACAAGTGTATGATCTACACTTGGAATGTCCCAAGAAACATCACCCAGAGAATTTCCATAATCATGGAAATCCCTGCCCAAGGGAACTGGTCCCACTTTACTTATCTAGGATTACCTTTGGCCAAAGAAACAATCAAAGCCGAGATCTGGTCAAAACTAATAGAGAAATTGAGAGGGAAACTACAGAGCTGGGGAGTGTATTGGCTTAACCTGGCAGGCAGAATCATTCTCATAAAGGCCATACTCTCAGCCCTCCCAATCTATCAATTTGCTACTACTCTTGCCCCGGCAGGCATCCACAAACACATGGAGCTGATTATCAGAGGTTTCCTATGGAAAGGAGGAAAGCAGGACACAAAAAAGTTCAGCCTTGTTAAGTGGGACAAAGTCATTCTCCCCCCAGAAAAAGGAGGACTCGGCATCAGAATACCAAAGCTAGCAAACATGGCAATGGGCTACAAACTGGTTTGGAGAATTCTCAATGAGAGAGGGACCTGGTGGACAGAGGTCATCAAGAGGAAGTACTTAAACGGGGTCAATAGCAACATCCTATCAGAAAACATCATCGAAAGACCGTGTACTCCTATTTGGAAGCTGATTAAAAAGACTCTTCCTCACTTCAAATCATGCATTTCAAGAGCCCCGGGTAATGGCAGAGATATTAATATATGGGAGGACCGGATAATGGGCATGGAGGCAAGGGCAACGCTCATCAAATATAGGCCCCTTCAAAGGTGGATGGACGAGGCAAAGCTCAAATGATCCAGATTTAAACAGGAACGCAACAAATTACAGAGATAACCATATACACAAAGATGCAGCGGAAATAATACTTCATTTCATTAATGGAAAATACTGACATATGCTTACAAACAGAAATGGCAATAAACTAGCTAGGGCGATGGTAGCTTATCTCTGAGAAGAGATGTGATGGCTACATGCCTCTGAACTGTTCTGAACTGTATTACAATGAGGCTCGAAGGCCTATTTATTGTTGAGAAACAATGGAAAACCCTTCACATACCGAAACCTAACCCTAGAAGATGAAACGCCAAATTGTGGGCCCCGTTTGGGTAAATTGGTACATCAATTTCCCGGGGTCGTAACTTTGGCATACGATCTCCGTTTGACGCGTACGATAGCTCGTTAGAAAGATCTATCCGAGTACTACCACTTTGGGAGGCAACATAGGGCTCGGTTGCCCCAGAATTCCAAAAAAAACGTCGTTTAGGGCCTCAAAACGGCTCCGGAAGTTCAGGACCCGAAAAACTGCTAAAAATAGTAAACTGTGCTACAATTAAGGAAACTGAAAATGCTGAGAAAGACAATGGTGGGGGTCCAGGTGGACCTGGCAGGTGGCCACCAATATCCACCTGGATCATTCCTCCCCCCTTAGGAAGCAATGGTCCCCATTGCGTTGAGCTCCTCCATGAGATGAGGAAACCTCTGCTGAACTTGTTCCCTGGTGAGCCACTTGCCCTGCTGAAGGAGTTGGCCTGCTTTGACAACTCGATACAGTTGGATATGCTGTTGACGAGTGTTCTTGATCTGTGTGTCCATGATCCGATCAGTTGCAGCTTGTTCCATGCAATCGGGATTTAATTCTGTGGGTTTGAGCTGTTCTGCAATGTCGGATGTGTCTAGCAATGGTGGAAAGTATGGCCGAAGGCGGTCCACATTGAACACTGGGTGCAGGCCAAGGAATGGGGGAATGCTGAGCTCAAATGCATTGTCTCCCATAGCCTTAGTAATGGTGTAAGGACCATATCGAAGTGGTCTCAATTTCCGATAGGCTCCAGTAAGGCGTTCCTTTTGCAAATGCAACCAGACTTTGTCGCCCACCTGAAACTTGTGTGGCACCCGGTGTTGATCATGTCGCTGCTTGTACTTGGCATTTGATTTCTCAAGAATGTCATGGACCTGCTGGCGAATATGTTGGATGCGCTCAATGAAGCTGGTGGCCTTATCTGTTTCGGACTGGACATGAGCTGAATTCATGTGAGTAGCTGCAAGTGGCATGGCCACATCAATGGGGCATAGTGGCTGGAATCCTAAACCCACCTGAAAAGGGCTATGGCCAGTGGAGCTGTGAAGAGCTCGGTTGTAGCTGTGCTGAACATAGGGGAGGCTCTCGTCCCATGTGCGTGGATGCTTTGAGTTATACATGCGCAGAATGTGCACAATCATCCTGTTGACAACCTCTGTCTGGCCATCAGTTTGAGGATGGAAGGCTGTGGACTTCGTGAGTTTGGTGTCCAGCATTGACCAGAGACTGGACCAAAATGTGCTGAGAAACCGATTGTCCCGATCTGAGATGATAGACTGTGGGATCCCAAAGTGCACCCACACTCGTTCAAAGAAGAGTTTAGCAGTGGCTTCTGCTGTGATATTCTTCTTGCAGGCCATCATAATGGCCATCTTTGAGAACCTGTCGACGACCACAAAAACACAGTCATTTCCATGCTTAGTGGAAGGAAGGCCTGACATGTAATCCATGGAGATGGATTCCCAAGGTCGACTAGGGGTAGGCAACGGGGTATAGAGGTCTTGCTTCTTAATGGTCGGTTTGGCAATGGCACAGGCAGTACATGATCGGATGTACTTCCCAACATCCTGTCGAAGATTCGGCCAATAGAAATAGTTTTGCAGTACTGCCACTGTTTTCTCGACCCCGAAATGCCCAGCAGCCCGACTGTAGTGTGCTTCCCAATAGTGTGCTTCCCAAATCATCTTGGCACGCTCGCTTGAAGGAACACAAAGGTGACCGCGGTGGCATAATAGGGCATCCTGGAGGTGAAAATCTGCAACCTGCCGACCCTCCAAGAGTGTCTGGTATGTGTGGCCGAATTCTGGGTCGCTTTTGTAGAGAAGTGGCCAATCAGAAGTCTCGTGCCCGCAAGAGTTGAGCACGGTGGTTAGCGCCATGATCGGTGGTCGACTGAGGCAATCTGCAACATTATTGGTGCTGCCCTTTTTATACTTGATATTCAAGTGAAACTGTTGCAGGTATGTAGACCACTTCTGATGGCGATCATTCTGCAATTTCCCTTGGGTCTGTATGAATTGCAGAGGTCGGTGGTCTGTGTGGATGACCGTTTCCTTCCCCAAAATGTAATGCTTCCATTGTCGGCAGGCCTGTACAATGGAATACATCTCTTTATCATAAGTGGGGTACTTCCGGACTGTGTCTGAAAGTGTTTCACTGTGATATGCCACTGGATGTCCATGTTGAGTAAGGACTGCCCCAATAGCATAGTCAGAGGCATCTGTCTCGACCTCAAATGGTTGTTGTAAATCTGGTAACGCGAGCACTGGTGCCGTGCAGAGGCGATCCTTCAACTCCCTGAATGCCTTCTGTTGAGATTCAGACCAAAAGAATTTTGCTTTCGCCCCGCCCTTGGTGACTTGACTCAAGGGCCAAGAAATATGAGAAAATCCCAACACAAACCTGCGGTAGAAGTTGGCAAGACCTAGAAAGCTGCGGAGCTCTGTTAGAGTGGTTGGAGAGGGCCAATCCCGAATGACTTGGACCTTGGCTGGATCGACATGCACCCCCTGTTCATCAATGATGTATCCCAGATACTGGACCTCGGTCATGCCAAAAGTGCATTTCTCCAAATTGGCACATAGCTTGTGTTGCCGCAGTGTTTGGAGAACCTGTCGGATGTGGTGGAGGTGCTCTTCCCAACTCTGGCTGAAGATTAGAATGTCATCCAAGTATACTACTACAAAGGAGTTGGTGAATGGCCGCAAGATGTCATCCATTAGCCTCATAAAGGTTGCAGGAGCATTCGTCAATCCGAAAGGCATGACCAACCATTCGAAGAGGCCCTCCTTGGATTTGAAGGCAGTCTTCCACACATCTGAGGGTTCAATTGGTACCTGGTGATATCCTGACTTCAGATCGATCTTGCTGAAATATTTCGCCCCCTTTAGTTGGTCTAGGAGGTCATCAATCCGCGGGATCGGGTACCTATTACGGACAGTGATCTTGTTCAGCGCCCGATAGTCAATACAGAGTCTCCACGTCCCATCCTTCTTCTGTACCAACACTATCGGGCTCCCACAGGGCGAAGAACTCGGACGGATGTGACCTTTCTGTAGGAGCTCCTGAATCTGCCTCTTGATTTCATTGTTCTCCAGAACGGAGCACCGATAAATTGGTCCATTGGGTAGCGGCGCACCTGGGGTCAGATCAATGGAGTGCTTGACTTGACAGTGCAGAGGAACCCCTGCCGGGGAGGTGAAGATGTCTTTGTACTCCTCCACAATCTTGTCCATTTGTAGCTGCCGTGCAGAGGGACCTCGTTTGGAGGCCGCGGCCACTGTCTTCTTCTTCCCTTGAGGGCGTATCATCAGGAAAACAAATTTCCTGGTTTTGGAAATGATCTTACTGCATTGTTTTGCAGTAATCAAAGAGATGGCGGCAGGTGGTGGTACCTCTGGTATCCTGAACAACTTATTTCCCAATGTAATAATAACAGCACGGGGCCTTGATTCATACACAGCATGTCGCTTCCACAAGTATGGTTGTCCTAGTAATACATCACAAACTTCAAGGGGAGCAATGTCACACAATACCTCATCCGTGAAGGGCTTGATGTTGTATGGAAGGCGACACTGCTGGCTCACGCGAAGATCTCGCCCTTGGTAAAGCCACCCAATGGTGTATGGTTGTGGATGTGCTGTGGTCAGTAAGCCCAACCGCTTCACGACCTCTGCCGAAATGAGGTTCTTTTGACTCCCGCTATCAACAATGAACTGTATCGGGGAGCCCTTGACCCACATCTGGGAGTGGAAGAGACGCTCCTCCTCCTCTGGATCTTCGGGTTCATTTTTCTGGATCTTTGCGGTAGCAACAGTGGCGCTGGGATCCGCATCAATGATCTGCTTCCCTTTTTCATACCCCTTATCGGGTTCTGACTCAGAGTCGGAACATGCATCTGATTCTGAAACCTTTAGCTCAGCCACCAGTGACTGTTTGGCCCGACACTCACTTGTGTTGTGAGTGGAGCTCTTATGGAACTCGCACCATTTTCCAGTGTCCTTTCTCGGCTTCGCGGCGTTGCTCTTTGCTTGCAGCTTCAGCTGGTTGTCTTGGGCTGTCCCGCCTTGGCTTTGTCCTTTGTTCTGTGGTTTAGGGGCACCTTTCCCCTGCTTTGGATTCGCAGATCCAAAGTCTCGCTTCTTTTGTTTAAACTTCTGCTCGACTTTGACGGCATACCGGTATGCTGCACCGAGCGAGGGGATGTTTAGGAACTGTATTTCTTCCTGGATGTACTTGTGCAGGCAGCCACGGTATTTGAGTATCAAATGTTGCTCCGAATCCTTGATACCCAACTTTGTGCGAAGGGTATGGAAAAGATTGGTGAACTCCGGCACATCTTGGTCCCTTCCCTGCCGCAGCGTGGTCCACTTTATGTATTCATCCTCATAGCTTCCGACAGGGTAGTACTGCTCCTTGATGGCATCCCGGAACGAATCCCAGGTGGGTGCGGCTGAAAATAGTGAGCCAGTACTTTCATCCTTCTGCTCGCAGTAGGTTTCCCACCAGTCCTTGACGTGGGGGGCTGCTTTGAGAAGAGCAAAAACAATCTTTTCCCGACTCGAAAATTCATGAACAGAAAAATAACCCTCTAGCAGATTTAACCATTTATCTACGGCATCGGCATCTATCTGACCCTCGAATATGGGGATTTCAAAATTAACTTGTACCTTAAAGGGTGTGGCGTTTCCAGAGGAGCTGCTGGAAGCCGATGCGCCGCTTCTGGGTAGCCGCTGAAGGATCTGCGCAAAGTTGTCCATCATCGCGTTCCGTTGTCGCTCGAGCGCTTCTTCGAGCAAGATTTTGATGGGATCTCCTGCCCCCTCGTCTTTCTTCTCGTCCGCCATGGGAGGCCGTCGGGATTTGCGAGGCTGGTCTTGCAAAGGTTCAACCAGTTCAAGCCCTAACTCCTTATATCCCGACCTTGTTGGGGACATGCAAAGAAAAACAGAGAAAAAGCAGACCGCTCTGATACCACTGATCCAGATTTAAACAGGAACGCAACAAATTACAGAGATAACCATATACACAAAGATGCAGCGGAAATAATACTTCATTTCATTAATGGAAAATACTGACATATGCTTACAAACAGAAATGGCAATAAACTAGCTAGGGCGATGGTAGCTTATCTCTGAGAAGAGATGTGATGGCTACATGCCTCTGAACTGTTCTGAACTGTATTACAATGAGGCTCGAAGGCCTATTTATTGTTGAGAAACAATGGAAAACCCTTCACATACCGAAACCTAACCCTAGAAGATGAAACGCCAAATTGTGGGCCCCGTTTGGGTAAATTGGTACATCAATTTCCCGGGGTCGTAACTTTGGCATACGATCTCCGTTTGACGCGTACGATAGCTCGTTAGAAAGATCTATCTGAGTACTACCACTTTGGGAGGCAACATAGGGCTCGATTGCCCCAGAATTCCAAAAAAACGTCGTTTAGGGCCTCAAAACGGCTCCGGAAGTTCAGGACCCGAAAAACTGCTAAAAATAGTAAACTGTGCTACAATTAAGGAAACTGAAAATGCTGAGAAAGACAATGGTGGGGGTCCAGGTGGACCTGGCAGGTGGCCACCAATATCCACCTGGATCATCAAAACCTTGTACGATATCTCTCTCTGGGATCAGAACTGCTGGACAGGTTGGAGACCACTCCCCCTCCCTGAGATCCTCAAGAACCTCTGGGCCGAGCTCAAGACTTCGTTGACAGGCTCAGCCCCAACAAACCGAATGGTGGAAGACAAATTCGTTTGGGACCCTAATGGTGGTAGCTATACAGTTAAAGAGGGATACAAAGTTCTGCAAAATGCCTCAGCACTAAAAAATTGGCCACTTCACAAAGCAACATGGAGAACCGAATGTCTGCCAAAGGTTAAGTGTTTCAACTGGACCCTTCTACATGGCAAAATCCTGACTGCTGAAAACCTCAGGAAGAAGGGCCTTCAAGGCCCTTCAATTTGCTGCATGTGCAGGGAGGAAGAGGAAAGCAGTAACCATCTCTTCATGGACTGCCCCTTCGCAAGAGTGTGCTGGAAGCTCATCACCAGCCCTCTAAACATCAGGGACCTTCCCAACCAGATCACTCTCTTCCAGAAACAATGGGGAAACAGCTTCCCTCAATCTGGTAAGTGCAAGGGCCTAGCCAAAAGGATTTGGAATAGCATCCCTGCCAACCTCTGCTGGCAGATTTGGATTGCAAGGAATAAATGCATTTTCAAGAACAAAAAGCCTAGTACCTCCAGTGTTCTAGCCAAAACGATGGCCCTCATCTCTGAGTCCATAGAGGCAAACGGTATAGCCCAGGAGGAATTGGAACCGACAGATGCAAAAATAAAAGAGTGGTCTAACAAATTCAAATGCGAAAGAAGCACTCAAAAAATAGTAAACAAAGGAAGCAGGCATACGGAATGGAAACTGAGAGGGACGAAGGAAGAAGTTAAAAATTGGATCCAAAAGCAAAATAGACCCACCCTCTTCTTTGACGGTGCATCAAAGAACAACCCAGGTCAAGCAGGAGCAGGTGGAGTTATCAAAGACGAGCAAGGGAGAAACTTAGTCACGTTTGAATGGGGTCTGGGCATCATGACAAACAATAAGGCAAAGGCATACAGCCTCCTTCTGGGGACATCCATTGCCAGGAACCTGGGCATTAGAAACCTTCTGATCGTTGGCGACTCTGCCATCATCATAGCAGCAATGATCACAGGGAAAGAGTTCAATCAAGCAGCCTTAAACAACATCAAAGGAAGGATAATGGACAACATCAAAATTATTGGAGGAGCCACCTTTAAGCACATCCTACGAACAAACAATGTGGAAGCAGATGCACAGGCAAACAAGGCTACTGAAAGGCAAGCGAGTCAAGTCAAGGAAAATGATATGGTTTACGAGAAAGACATCCCATAAGCGGGCCTCTCCCGCTGCCCCTCCCAAGAATTTCAGTCAAAGCAGGTACAAACCCCTTCTCATCCAGCCCTCCCCCTACTGCACTACCCGGTTCCATCGAAAATCCAATCTCCCTCATGATCTGTCTACCATCATTGTGTTTTATCACATCGGGATCCTCCATCTGACCAGCGCAGACATTCTCAGAAACGGGGGCTGCGCCCATCTTCTCAGCACGCCCCTCAACAGCAACCAAATCAAATCTTCAGATCTTCCCTCTCCCGAGATTAGATCTGCTCAAACTCTACTCGAGATCGGGAGGACCCTTCATGGTATTATAAATCGCAGACAGGGTTCTTGTATTCGCACAGCTTCGGGCAATGATCTGCACCTCCTTTACATTTTCACAAGTCGAAGACACCTTGCAGAAGGCAGCACCACTCAACGGGATACAAAGGTCAACAACGAGCTCCTGGTAACAGTGGTCACAGCTCCGGGCAATGCTCTGCACCTCCACTGCATTTTCATAAGTAGAAGACACCTCACTGAAGGCATCATCACTCATCGGGACTCAAAGATCAGCAGAGCGCTCCTGGTAACTGCTGTTTTAAGTTTACTTGTTTTACATCCTCTGATATCTTTGCTTCTGGTTGGCAGGAAAGCTCCGGATATTCTTCCACAGCCTACCCTCATCACTCTGATTCCTTCGCTCTCCTCTCGCCTAAGACAGAACCACTGTGACACCTCGTCCCCTCTCTTTATTCTCCAGCTCCTCGCTCATCTTGGGACTTCTCTTCCTTCGAATCCCAGTCCTCTGTTAGCTAATATGGCCGAACAAAAGAATCAACCCGTTGACCAAGCTCATCCAGCCAATCCTCTGGACAACATCTTCAACAACAGGGACTGCACCATGTGCAAGGCCCATACATTTATGATCAATCGGCTAACCAAGCAGCTTAAAGAGCTGCAAGATGATTACCATGCAGATAGGAACTCAAAGCGCAAAAAACTGGACAAAAGGAAGAATGAGATTGAAGGGTTGAAAGAGCGATGCAGCCACCTGGAGGCGGCCATGGAACACATCCGCTCCCTTACCCAGAGTTACCAGGCTGAAGCCTCAACCAAGGCAAGCGCCAGGAACCAGGAGGATTCTGTCACCCAACATTTCCCTTAACAGATGCATTGTAAATTTAGCTGGTTAGGAGGTTCCTTTGTAAGGCAATACAGCCGTCTTCAGTTTGCTTTCAGATTAAACAAGAGAAGTATTGAGGAATATGGGTCTGCGAACCCGCTTTTGCTCCTCAGATCAAAAATCTCTCTTCTGCAATGTAATAGATCTCTGTAACTTAGGCTTTTATAATAGATAAGTACCCGACTTCGTTAAAAAAAAAAAAATTGCTTACAAGGGCTTAGATTGATATAGAATCCCTAACTTGTTCCATGATACCTTTGTTGTAACTTCTTCTAAAACATTCGAGAATATTGAATTTGAGAGACAAAATTGTAATTTTTCTCTTTTCCTTTTGGTCCAATTTGGTCCACTCTTCGATTGACATCCCTATTGGTATCATACCTAGATCTAAAGTGATCCACTAATATATGTCCACCAACAAATTTTGTATTTTGATATTTTACAACTCAAAACTCTGTTCATGAATTTATTGATCTCTATCTTTGAACTACTCATTATTTATGTTCACTACAAGAATCAATTTTGTAGATATCCCACTATAACAAGGTCTACCACAAGGCCGAGAAAATCCCCTTAGCCACAAAAGCATCCCCTTGAAGCCAAAACTGCTCTGATACCAAATGTAGGTTTTAACCCTATACAATTAATTGCTGCAAAAAGATTCTTAATAAAATAGAAAATAATACAATTAGTGTGCCTTAATCGAAACTATAAAACCATGGGATAAAATACCATGCATCAAAAATCGCTAAATGAAAAAATCATGTGTTGAAAACTCCTAAAACTAATGCAAAATAAAAACGGTGAAAAAATTCTTTTCAAGGACACTACCTTTGGAGTCCCAGACAAGGGAGCTTTCACCCCCCTGTGACCCCCTTGTCGTTCCTAGTGCAACATACATTGCATGGAGATAGTCATGTAAAGAATATAACACATACCCAACATAAACACCACCACTCTGTACTTGATCAAGGATATATATAACTTGAAGAATTTTTTGGGGAAACACATACTATATGGAAGTCAAAATGTCATGCACATCAAATTCCCTTGACACTTCAATTTTCTAGTATGGTTGATGACACCCTTGGCATGTAATATAAGTCAACTATTAGAGATGAGAATTAGTATAATTACACAAATGGTAGGCCAAACTTCCCTAAGTCATATATTACTAGTTTTAGTAGAATGATAAAAGACGGAGGGGAAGAATATTGCCTTCTAAAGATAACATAACTTGAAAATGTTTTGAAGGCTTTAGATGTGCCTTTAGTTAACTAGGCAAGGCTAAGAGGTTCTTTTTGGAAAAAGGAAAGACAACATCAATAATGATACTCAATAATGAACTCATTTCATGGATGATTACCTAAGTCAAAGATTCCCTACTATTGATGAAATATATGTGGGTCCTTGTTGTAAAAGGCCCAAAGAAGAAATTGGTATATGAAAAAATGTGAATAAAGATCACATATTCATTGTACAACCAAGTGATAATAAAATTATATGGTTAGGAAATGCATAAGTGTTGTCTATGAAGGTATAAATGATATTAAGAGATACTAGGTTCTAGTTCGATGGTGGAAAGGCAATGGAGGACATATAGGCTCAAACGAAAACACTAAAGAGTTGACACTTGGAAGAGATAAAGATGACATCATTGATGTAGATAGCATCACAATGGCATGGAAACTATGAGAAAATGAAAAGGAAGATAAAGTAAAAATAAATGAAAAGGGACAATGACAACTAAGATATATACACAATAAGCCCATGAGGCATAGAATAGACAGTGACAGATTGTATTAATAAGGCACTTATTAAATGAAGGTCATGGGTTCAATACCACAAGTTTCTAACCAACAAATAAAAAATGATATATCAACAATAAGTGGAAAATATATGTGACAATAAATGAGATTTTCTTGGTAGTGTTTAAAGAAATATAATGAGTTTTTTGTTAATGATCTATGATGTGGGTTTCTAAGAGAAATTTATTGATATTATATGATGAATATGCCTTGGACTATTATGCTACTAGGCAAATATTTTGTAATAATATGCTTAGTTATCTAATGATAAATAACATATTCAAATAGATTCATTCTTGACTTGCTTAGGATATATCTTTTTGTTATTACCTCGCTGAGCCCAAACACTTCCATAACAAATTACATTCAAGATCAAGCTTGGCCTTTATAGGTTTTCAAATACTATGTTTTCATATTTAGTTAAAATACCTTATACTTCTTGAACCCTTTGAATGTTTGGAAGTTTTACCTTATTTTCCTTTCTTAAATCTAGATTCCAAACTCTCTTTCATCTTGGTTAAACATTTCTTTTTCTTTCACTTCCAAATCATGCCCAATTTTCAAATCAATCCCTCCATTCCTTTGTTGAAGATGTGCTTATTTTAAATTTTAGATTAAGCCCAATTTCAAGTCCTCGCTCCATTTGTTCAAACTTTGCTTATTTTTGTTTTTAAAATAGACCCACTCCCTCCCAATAAAGCTCTCACCAACTCAAATAAAACTCTCACCAACAAGTTCCAACTTTTTGCTTGTCCCAATTTGTAATTTGAGCCTTCATTTACCTTACTTCCTACCAAATTTCTAAATTGCAATTAAGCCCTTTCTGCCCATGTGTAAAAATCAATAATCACACTTCTAAAATGAATAATCACACATTTAAAAATCTATAATCACATTTTAAAAACTTAATTTAAATTTAAATTTTCAATAAAATGTTAAAGTTCTGAAACCCTTTAAAACAATAAAATTACTTTTTTAAAACTTAATTTAAATTTAAATTTTCAATAGAATTTTAAAGCTTTGAAACTTTGAAATAATAAAATGACTTTTAGTTTGATTGTGAAATTTTGTTTGTTTTTGCCATGTGAATGGGTAATTCATTGGATTAATTTGGGTAAGGATCAAAGAACAATATCAAACTAATGGGTTTCCACTGTTATCATCCCAAGAAACTCACCTAGGTTGTATATCAGTGATGCTCGGGAACATTACAAACTCAAAAAAATGTTGGATAAATGATGGATGAATGAAAGAGAGGCTACATTTTCAAGTCAGATAACCACTCCTACTATGATTGACCCCATACATGGGTGAACACCCCCAAACTACAAGGCTTTTAACCACCAATTATTCTCAGTTTAAGCAAAATGTGATAATGGAGAAGACTGACTACACCAGCAGATACACAGGACCCTGTTATGGCCAGCTGCAACCAATTAGGAGGTCTATAAATCTATCATCTAATACACATACATGATGACAGCTCTCTGTTATTAAAACAACAGAAACCTGTAAGCAGATTCAATTATAAACACTAAATTCTAACACAGAGGTGGGATGACAACCCCTCTGATGCTAAAACATTCACAGCACATGAATTAATGCAAAACAGGCACAGCCCGGAACATAGAAGAAGTGAAAAGTGAGCAAATGACAACAAAAGAAGCTTGTATTAGTTGGAAATGAAGACCTGACGCTGCAGGTCTCACAGTAGTTACATTGTCTAGAAGTTGAAGCTTACAACACAATAGCACTCATCTAACACTCATCAACCTATTACATCGTTTTTCTGGGTATATATAGAATCAATTTACAAAAATATCTGCTAGGGTATGCGTGGAGGTGTCTTAATTGACCACCAACCGCATTTACAAACTACTATGGGCTTCTGATAAGATTTGAATGTTTTAATGAACAAAATGGCCCTTTCTGTACTTTGATGTACATTTTGAACAGGTGAAATATTATCTTTATAATTTTCAATCACTGTTGTTGTCATTGATCTGCTCGAGTATCATTCTCCTCGTCCTTGGTCGTGCTGTGTTGAATGCAGGTAGCTGAGAATTTAATGCACAGAGTACATGGAGTTGATGGCTTACTTTCATCTTTGTGCGCGCAAAACAGGCCTAAAAAAACACTAAAGAATACACTTAAAATACTTTGAAATTGAACAGGGACCGAGATGAAACACTGGCCATCGGATGGATTGCATGGACGACCAAGATATGCTGACAGAGGGCAATGGGAAGGCACAAAGGCACAATTTGAATATGAGCCGTTAGATTAGAGAAATGGATGGTGGATATCATGCTAGAGTGAACTCTCGGGAGGTGGATGAACGGGGTGAATGAGGGCCGTCGGATCGCGGTCGGGCAGATCCGACGGCTATCGGGTGGCAGAAGGAAGGCGATGGTTAACGGGCGGGGGAAATGGTACGATGGCGGGAAGTGCTTTTCCTGCACCACCTTTGTGCAATGGTGGTTTACGTACAGGGGAAGCGCGACGGAATGAAAATGTGCCGCATGTCTAATACGATGGGTGGGAAACCACTTTTCTTGGGAGCTAACAGGCACACAGGTCTGCAGAGCGGGGAAAGCGATAACCATTGGATGATATGGCGGCATGATCGGATGGTCAGCATAAATGCACAGGTTTATTGTTGATATGACGGACGATGTGACAAGTTAGGGGTGGGCCCGGGTTGTGGATTATTTTATATGTGCGAGGTTATAAGGGTTAAAACATAATGCCGTGGTAAACAAATAATAAGTTTTTATATGGGGTTTAAATGGGTATTGTGAGGGGACTAAGGGGTAATGAAGGAGAATAAGGAGGATGAAGGGGAAGAAGAAAACCACTGTTGCAAACCTCTTGAACGTGTGACCAGCACTGCCAAACCTGCTTTCTGCCCATCAGATGCTGCAAATTGTGGCAGAGCTAACACTAGCTCCTTCTAGGGATGAGATCCTCCCTGTGAGGTCTCAAGAACCTGCACACCACTGCCTTTCCCGCTGAAAATAAATTAACCAAAATTCCTATTGTTCCATTGGGCATGGAGTCTACTTTGCCTGCACAAAACTGATAAAAACAAGCTATTTACAACCTTTAAGGCCAAAGACCTTAAACCACATAAAATTTCAAAAATCACCCATTAACTGGGCCATCAAAAACTGCTTCACCTCCCATACTCTTCAGTATGAAGGTGTTATTCCCTTGAACCTATGAAATAATGAAAGGCCCTGTCCAAAAAGCATCAAATTTCCCATGATTTCCTTTCTTCTCCTTCAGTGCATCCCATTTCAACACCAAGTCACCAATCTGAAAATTATTTATTTTTGCCTTCTTGTCAAAGGCTTCCTTGACCTTCCTCTGATGTACTCAGCTTTTTCAACCAGCTATTCTCTAATCTGATGCAACTCTGTCAAATCAGCGATTCTTCTTGCGATGTATTCTTCTTCATCCTGCTCTTCTTGAAGGAATTTTTCCATAGGGAGAATTAACTGAATTGGGAATATAGCCTCAATGCCATATGCCAGCTTGAATGGAGAACTCCCTGTCGATTTCTTGATGGTCACTCTGTCAACCCACAGTGCATACTTGAGCTTTGAATCCCAGTTCTTTTTATTGTCCTCTAACAACGTTTTAATTATCCTGATCAGACTTTTATTAGAGGATTCTACTAGACCATTACCCTGTGGATAATATGAGGTGGAATGAACCAGTTTGATACCCATTGAATCACATATTTCCACCAGCTCTTTTTCCCTGAAGGCTGCTGCATTATCTGTTATTAATTTGTGTGGACAACCAAATCTGTTGAAAATATTCTCTGTTAAAAACTTGATGACCACATTATGATCAACTTTCCTTGTAGGGACTGCCTCAATCCACTTTGTGAAATAATCAGTGGCAACTAATATCCACCTGTGCTGGCCACTGGAATGTGGATTGATTTCTCCAATGAAATCCAAGCCCCACTGCTGAAAAGGTCCTTTTGCAATTATTGGTTTTAGAGGCAGGGATTTTAATTGTTGCTTTCCTTCAAATCTTTGGCACCTGTCACAAGATTTAACAAAAGAAAATACATCAGAAAATAAAGTGGGCCAATAGTACCTAGCTCTGAGAATTTTATGGGTTGTAGTTTTCCAATAATGGTGCCCTCCACACATGCTATTATGAAACTGCTGCATAACTTCTTCTGATTGTTCTTTGTCCAGACACCTTAAAAATATTCCAGATGGATCCCTCTAGTAAAGCAGATTTTCCATAATGCAATACTTTGTTGCTCTAAGCCTTAAAGTTCTAGCTTGACTTGTACTTAATTCTGAAGGGATTTCCAGCTTCAGCAAGAAATTAATTATTTCAGCATACCAGTTACATGAAGCTAGATTCTTGGCCACTGACTGTTTTCTCTCTGTTTCAGCCGCATTTTCCTCTTCATTTGTCTGACTATTTGCTACAATTGTGCACAGGAAATCAATGTCTAAAGACCTGCAATTTTCATTAGTCAATAACTTGGCAAGACCCTGACCTTTGACCAGCTTGGTGGGCTTCAGCTCTATGTTAAATTCAATGATTTTAGCAATCCACTTCGCCCTCCTTCCATCAACATCAGGTTGAGTTAAAACAACTTTTATTGCAGCAAAGGGAACATATGCAATTATTTTTGAATGCGAGATATAAACTCTGAAAGCCTTTAGGGACTTAATAAGAGCATATGCCTGTTTTTCTACCTCAATTCAACATCCCTCAAGTTCTTGCTGAAAAATGCCACCGGATGCTATGAACCTTCATCATCTTGCTGCAATAGAACGACTGCAATGGTGTCTTGAGAGGAAAATGAGAAAATATGGAACTCCTTGCTATAATCAAGACTTATTAAAGTGGGAACCTCCATAATAGCCTTCTTAATAGACTCAAAGGATTGTCTTGCTATATCGGTCCATTTTACCTCTGCTCCTTAACATGGAGGTCACATGCTTAACTAATTCAGCAAAATTTGGTATAAACCTCCTGACAAAAATTATTTTTCCCAGAAATGACTGTATATCTTTCTTTGATCTGGGGACAGTCAAACACTGAATTGCTTTGACTCTTTCTGGGTCAATCTAAACACCTGCAGCTAACACAAGATATCCTAACATCTTGCCTTCATGTAAAGCAACATGTGACTTTTTGGGGTTGACAGAGATTCCAAACCTTCTACACTTCAAGAATACTTTTTTCAAATGTTGTAGATGATTTTGATGGCTGTTGGAATAAATAGTAATATCATCAAGGTAGATAAGGACAAATTTATCTTTCTCTCACACAAACACTATGTCCATAGCTCTCTGAAAGGTTGCTCCAGCATTCATCAATCCAAATGGCATTTTGGCATAAATAAAAGTGCCCCAAGGAGTGGTAAATGCAGTCTTTTCTTGATCATCTGGGTGCACAACAATATGATTGAAGCCTGAAAATCCATCCAAAAATGACATCACTTTAGCTCCTGAGACCTTTTGCAACAGATGCTCCATCTTTGGCAGAGGATAGTTATCTTTCTTTGAGAATTTGTTTAAATTTCTGAAATCTACACAAAGTCTGATTTCTCCATTCTTCTTCCTTACGACCACCAAATTAGCCACCCACTTTGAATACCTGAGAGGCACTATGATCTTGGCAGCCAGCAATTTTTTAATTTCTTTTTCAATTAGTGGAAGAAGCATTGGGTTTATTGGTCTTAGCTTCTATTTGAAAGGAGCAATGACTTTTTCCAGAGGGATTTTATGCTGAATTATGTTCTTGTCATATGTTTTTAGATCACTATATTCCTAGGCAAACACATCAGCAAATTGCCTCATTAAATTACAGTATTCAGCACTTTGATTAGCAGATAAATGAGTGGATAGATTTATGAATTTGGGCTGACCTGGGCTTCCTATATCATGCTTACAGACTACAGATTGGTCTTCTTTTTGGGCAGCCTTGTAAGGCACATCATTTTGGTCAAACAGTCTTTCAAGAGGAATTAAGCCCTTAGGAATATGGTTACTAGGAAGTTGGACAATGTTGTCTTTACCAATTTTATTTCTAAGCTGGGATTGGGGTTTTTCTAATAAAGCTTCATTTTCTTGGTCAATTTGCATCTCAGAAAATTCAAAAATGACTTGAAGGAACCTATTCAACTCATTATCATCTTCAAAAACTTTCCAATGGTGGACATTGTCAGGCAAGGAAGGTCGGTACTTCATTTGCACTTCATAAACTAGTCTGGGAGGCATATGAGGAATAAATAGACTTGGAGACACAACAAGGGAATCAGCAAGCTGATTTTGGGCTCTAGGAATGTATGAAATACAGAAAAAATCAAAAGAGTCTATGATTCTCTATACCTCATCTCTGTATGCTTTTAGCCTTAGGTTCTTTGCCTGAAATGCTTTGTTTATTTGTTGAATTATCAAATAAACATCTCCAAACACCTTTAGATTCTTGATTCCTCTGTCTTTTGCTGCGTTAAGGCCCAACAGCAAAGCTTCACACTCTACTATATTGTTTGTCACTTGAAAAACCAGCTTAAAAGATAGTTGAATGCTTTCTTGTTGCGGAGATACTAGCACCACCCCTGCTCCTGCAGTCTCCCTAGAACATGCTCCATCAAAGAACATCTCCCAAATCTGACTTCGTTGCTCTTTCTAGGCCTGAACTGTTGGTTTCTTGAGCTGCATTTCGGCCTTATGAGATTCTTCTATCTGGAGAATGCATGCTCCAAAACTAGTGTCCACTACATAAATGGGATGATTTGTAGGATTCTTCTCATCACTAATGATGTATGCCAATTGTGCCTCTCTATATAACCTCCTGCTTTCTCCTCCAAACACTGGGACAGTTGCATAAGATAAATCATTCTGTAATGTCCCACCCAATCTCTTAATCCACCCCCTGGACAACAGCATGCCAAACTTAGGAGGGACATCTGCCACCACAATATCCATCATCATACTCTTCATGGGCAGCTGAGTTAAGGTAGTAGCCAGATCTTTAATCAATCCAAGACATTTGACCCTCCTTGAATCAAAAGAAAATAAATCATGATAGGGTCTAGTGATATCAAGGCCCAACTCTTCCATGACAGCTTTAGGCATCAAATTTTGGCTGGCACTTGTGTCTAGCAGGCAATTGTGAAGGTTTTTATCATGAATGGTCAAACAAACATAAAAAGATGGAGAATTATTATCAGCAGGCTCAACCATGGGATTGAGCACAATGGCAGGCTTGTCATCTTGCAAATTGACAAAGTCAGTGGAGGTTTGTTTGGTTTCTAGCTCAAGGGCTTCAAGGATAGGCCTTCTAAATACTTCACTCTTCACCAACTCAACCAGAGGCACAAATATTTTTAATTTCTGAACTTCTGACTCAAAGCTGAAAGATGAAGATGATTTATCAGCAATTTTTACCTCTTGAACTAGAGCTTTGAGGATGACTGGATCAGCTGCTGACTTTCTTTGCTTGATTTTCAGTGGTTCTGTTTGGACAACAGCTCTTTGTGCAGGATTTTCCTTTGCATTTTTTGCATTAGACCTCAGATTATATCTTTGTTGTTCATCAGTTTGCAAAACAGCTCCTATGTCCCACTCCTGACCGTTTTGTTCTTGCAGCGAAGATTGTTCATACTCAGCCATTGTTAAGAATGCAGCACTCCCTTTATCTTCCATGCAGTGAATTTCATCCTCATCTTCTTCAAAATGGTCTTCCTCCATAACTACATTTTAAAAAGGATCTTTAACTTTCTGATATTCTTTTGATTCTTCACCCCTCTGCAAGATCTGTAATTGCTCATTTTATCTTATAAACGAATTTGGGTTTCTTGGAGCAAATGTATTTGGTTCCCTTATTTTCCCTGAGTTTTGCTCAACCTTTAGCTTAGAAATTTCAGTTGCCAACGACTCTATCATTTTAGTCATTTTGTCTAACTTAGGCTCTGAAGATGAACTAGAGGAAGTAGAAGCCTGAGTTCTCTATCTCCTTCTGTCAGCTTGACCCTTTAGTTTCTCTGTAGCCATAATATTGGATTCTACTTCTAGGGTTGCATCTTGCATGTCTGCCAATGTAGCACATCTCCTTTCTCTCAATAACAAGTTGAAATTAGAGTCAAAAGCATTGGCATAAGTGAGTTTGGCAGAGGTAGGAGTAGGCTTCACCTCAGCTGGTATCTTACTATACATTCTATTGAACCTATTATTAAAATCAGGTATTGATTCCCCATTGTCCCTCTTTAGATTACCAAACTCTGTGTGATAATACATCGAGTCCTTTTTATCTCCCCATTGCTTCAAAAATGCATCATCCAATGCTTCAATATCAGTTATAGATCTCTGGGGCAATTCTCTAAACCACTTCCTAGCCTCTCCATCAAGGCTCTGGACAAAAACTCTCATCCACACATCATTTTCACTTATATCTAAATTATTAGCATAACTGTAAAAAGCTTCAAGGTGTTCTTCTGTTGTTACTCCTTCTGTGCTAGTAAATTTAGGCATATATTTCTGATATTCTCCCACGGGCATAGGATTTAAAGGCAAAAGCAACACCAATGGTCCATATCTAGTAGCAACAATTCTTTCTATCCTCGTAGGTGCTTGTTGTCCTGCCATGATGGGAATATTCGGAAGAACACTAGAAGATTGAATGGTATGAAGTGATGTGATGGATGGCAGAGATAAAGGGATGTTTTGAATTGCATGGGATGCTTTCTTTGGACTGAGATTCAAAGGGGAACTAACTATACAAGGGGCTGAACCAATCTCTGAAGGTTTTTCTTTATTAACAGTGCTGATTTGTAAATCTTTAATATGTATATCTTCAGCAATAACTTTATCTTTCAGAGATGAATGAGACTTCTTAGGCTTACCTGATCCTAATGACCCTTTGTGTAAAGATTTCTTCGGTTTAACAATCCTCTCAGGTTCAGGCACTGGTTCAGCTGGAGCTTTCTGAGGATTTCTTCGAGTGTGTCTCATAAACTGAGCCAGAACTTCAATGTGGAGTCGCCAAAGGATGGTCTTCCTCCAATGGAGTCGCCAGACAGATGATTACAACCAAAATATGTGTTCAAACCTTGTCTGTCATCAAAGCTTGAAGCTATGTCGTTCTCCCAGGGAAGCTGAACTTCGACTCTCCTCTCCCCGACAACAGCGCCAATTAATGTTATCACCCCAAGAAACTCACCTAGGTTGTATATCAGTGATGCTCGGGAACATTACAAACTCAATAAAATGTTGGATAAATGATGGATGAATGAAAGAGAGGCTGCATTTTCAAGCCAGATAACCACTCCTACTATGATTGACCCCAGACATGGGTGAACACCCCCAAACTACAAGGCTTTTAACCACCAATTATTCACAGTTTAAGCAAAATGTGATGATGGAGAAGACTGACTACACCAACAAATACACAGGACTCTGTGATGGCCAGCTGCAACTAGTTAGGAGGTCTGTAAATCTATCATCTAATACACAGATAGGATGAAAGATCTCTGGTATTAAAACAACAGAAACCTGTAAGCAGATTCAATGATAAACGCTAAATTCTAACACATAGGTGGGATGACAGCCCCTCTGATGCTAAAACATTCACAGCACATGAATTAATGCAAAACAGGCACAACCCGGAACATAGAAGAAGTGAAAGGTGAGCAAATGACAGCAAAAGAAGCTTATATTAGTTGGAAATGAAGACCAGACGATGTAGGTCTCACAGTAGTTACACTCTCTAGAAGTTGAAGCTTACAACACAATAACACTCATCTAACACTCATCAACCTATTACATCGTTTTTCTGGGTATATATAGAATCAGTTTACAAAAATCTCTGCTAGGGTATGCGTGGAGGTGTCTTAATTGACCACCAACCGCATTTACAAACTATTATGGGCTTCTGATAAGATTTGAATTTTTTAATGAACAAAATTGTTGTTTCTGTACTTTGATGTACTTTTTGAACAAGTGAAATATTATCTTTATAATTTTTAATCACTGTTGTTGTCATTGATCTGCTCAAGGATCATTCTCCTCGTCCTTGGCCGTGTTGTGTTGAATGTAGGTAGCTGAGAATTTAACGCACGGAGTACAGGGAGTTGATGGCTTACTTTCTACTTTGTGCGTGCAGAACATGCTTGAAAAAACACTGAAGAATACACCTAAAATACTTTGAAATCGAACAGGGATCGAGATGAAACACTAGCCGTCGGATGGATTGCATGGACGATCAAGATATGCTGACGGAGGGCAATGGGAAGGCACAAAGGCACAATTTGAATATGAGCCGTTAGATTAGAGAAATGAACGGCGGATATCATGCTAGAGTGAACTATCGAGAGGCGGATGAACAGGGTGAATGACGGCCGTTAGATCGCGGTCAGGTAGATCCGACGGTGATCGAGTGGCAAAAGGAAGGCGATGGTTAACGGGCGGGGGAATGGTACAATGGCGGGAAGTGGTTTTGCCACACCACCTTTGTGCAATGGCCATTTATGTACAGGGGAAGCGTGATGCAATGAAAATGCACCACGTGTTTGATGCGATGGGTGGGAAACCACTTTTCCCAGGAGCTAACAGGCGCGCAGGTCTGCGGAGCGGGGAAAAAAATAACCATTGGATGATATGACGGCATGATCAGACGGTCAGCATAAATGCACACATTTATTGTTGATATAACGGACGATGTGAGAGGTTAAGGGTGGGGCCGGGTTGTGGATTATTTTATATGTGCAGGGTTATAAGGGTTAAAACATAATGCCGGGTTAAACAAATAATAAGTTTTTATATGGGGTTTAAACGGGTATTGTGAGGGGACTAAGGGGTAATGAAGGAGAATAAGGGCATGAAGGGGATGAAGAAACCCACTGCTGCAAACCTCTTGAATGTGTGACCAGCACTTCCAAACCTGCTTTTTGCTCATCAGATGCTGCAAACTGTGGCAGAGCTAACACTGGCTCCTTCCGGGGATGAGATCCTCCCTATGAGGTCTCAAGAACCTGTAGATCACTGCCTTTCCCGTTGAAAATAAATTAACCAAAATTCCTAGTGTTCCATTGGGCATGGAGTCTACTTTGCCTGCACAAAACTGATAAAAACAAACTATTTACAACCTTTAAGGCCAAAGACCTTAAACCAACATAAACTTTCAAAAATCGCCCATTAACTGGGCCATCAAAAACTGCTTCACCTCCCATACTCTTCAGTATGAAGGTGTTGTTCCCTTGAACTTGTGAAATAATGAAAGGCCCTGTCCATAAAGCATCAAATTTCCCATGATTGCCTTTCTTCTCCTTCAGTGCATCCCATTTCAACACCAAGTCACCAATCTGAAAATTATTTATTTTTCCCTTCTTGTCAAAGGCTTCCTTGACCTTCCTCTAATGTACTGCAGCTTTTTCAACCATTTGTTCTCTAATCTGATGCAACTCTGTCAAATCAGCGATTCTTCTTGCCATGTATTCTTCTTCATCCTACTCATCTTGAAGGAATTTTGCCACAAGGAGAATTAACTGAATTGGAAATATAGCCTTAGTGCCATATACCAGCTTGAATGGAGAACTCCCTGTCGATTTGTTGATGGTCACTCTGTCAGCCCACAATGCATACTTGAGCTTTGAATCCCAGTTCTTTTTATTGTCCTCTAACGGCTTTTTAATTATCCTGATCATACTTTTATTAGAGGAATCTGCTAGACCATTACCCTGTGGATAATATGAGGTGGAGTGAACCAGTTTGATACCCATTGAATCACATATTTCCACCAGCTCTTTTGCCCTGAAGGCTGCTACATTATCTGTTATTAATTTGTGTGGACAACCAAATCTGCTGAAAATATTCTCTGTTAAAAACTTGATGACCACATTATGATCAGCTTTCCTTGTGAAATAATCAGTGGAAACTAATATCCACCTGTGCTGGCCACTGTAATGTGGATTGATTTCTCCAATGAAATCCAAGCCCCACTGCTGAAAAGGTCCTTTTGCAATTATTGGTTTTAGGGGCAAGGATTTTAATTGCTGCTTTTCTTCAAATCTTTGGCACCTGTCACAAGATTTAACAAAAGAAAATACATCAGAAAATAAATTGGGCCAATAGTACCTAGCTTTGAGAATTTTATGGGCTATGGTTTTCCAATAATGGTGCCCTCCACACATGCTGTTATGAAACTGCTGCATAACTTCTTCTGATTGTTCTTTGTCTAGACACCTTAAAAATATTCCAGATGGATCCCTCCAGTAAAGCAGATTTTCCATAATGCAATACTTTGTTGCTCTAAGCCTTAAAGTTCTAGCTTGACTTGTACTTAATTCTGAAGGTATTTCCAGCTTCAGCAAAAATTAATTATTTCAGCATACCAGTTACATGAAGCTAGATTCTCGGCCATTGACTGTTTTCTCTCTGTTTCAACCGCATTTTCCTCTTCATTTGTCTGACTGTTTGCTGCAATTGTGCATAGGAAATCAATGTCTAAAGACCTACAATTTTCATCAGCCAATAACTTGGCAAAACCCTAACCTTTGACCAGCTTGGTGGGCTTCAGCTCTATGTTAAATTTAATCATTTTAGCAATCCACTTCGCCCTCCTTCCATAAGCATCATGTTGAGTTAAGACATCTTTTATTGCAGCAGAGGGAACATATGCAATTATTTTTGAATGCAGGATATAAACTCTGAAAGCCTTTAGGGACTTAATAAGAGCATATGCCTGTTTTTCTATAATATCATACCTCAGTTCAGCATCCCTCAAGTTCTTGCTGAAAAATGCCACCGGATGCTCTGAACCTTCATCATCTTACTGCAATAGAACAGCTGCAATGGTGTCTTGAGAGGCAAATGAGAAAATATGGAAATCCTTGCTATAATCAAGACTTATTAAAGTGGGAGCCTCCATAATAGCCTTCTTAATAGACTCAAAGGATTGTCTTGCTATATCGGTCCATTTTACCTCTGCTCCTTTCTTTAACATGGAGGTCACATGCTTAACTAATTCAGCGAAATTTGGTATAAACCTCCTGACAAAATTTATTTTGCCCAAAAATGATTGTATATCTTTCTTTGATCTGGGGACAGTCAAAGCCTAAATTGCTTTCACTCTTTCTAGGTCAATCTGAACACCTGCAGCTAACACAAGATTTCCTAACAACTTGCCTTCACGTAAAGCAAATTGTGACTTTTTGGGGTTGACAAAGATTCCAAACCTTTTGCACTTCAAGAATACTTTTTTCAAATGTTGTAGATGATTTAGATGGCTGTTGGAATAAACAGTAATATCATCAAGGTAGATAAGGACAAATTTATCTTTCTCTCCCACAAACACTATGTCCATAGCTCTCTGAAAGGTTGCTCCAGCATTTATCAATCCAAATGGCATTTTGGCATACATAAAAGTGCCCCAAGGAGTGGTAAATGCAGTTTTTTCTTGATCATTTGGGTGCACAGCAATCTGATTGAAGCCATAAAATCCCTCTGGAAAAAGACATTGTTCCTTTCAAATAGAAGCTGAGACCAATAAACCCAATGCTTCTTCCACTAATTGAAAAAGAAATTAAAAAATTGTTGGCTACCAAGATCATAGTGCCTCTCAGGTATTCAAAGTGGGTGGCTAATTTGGTTTTTCATATTCTTGATTCCTCTGTCTTTTGTTGCGTTAAGGCCCAACAACAAAGCTTCATACTCTGCTATATTGTTTTTCACTTGAAAAACCAGCTGAAAAGACAGTTGAATGCTTTCTTGTTACGGAGATACTAGCACCACCCCTGCTCCTGCAGTCTCCCTGGAACATGCTCCATCAAAGAACATCTCCCAAATCTGACTTCGTTGCTCTTTCTAGGCCTGAACTATTGGTTTCCTGAGCTGCATTTCGGCCTTATGAGATTCTTCTATCTGGAGAATGCATGCTCCAAAATCAGTGTCCACTACATAAATGGGATGATTTGTAGGATTCTTCTCATCACTAATGATGTATGCCAATTGTGCCTCTCTATATAACCTCCTGCTTTCTCCTCCAAACACTGGGACAGTTGCATAAGATAAATCATTCTGTAATGTCCCACCCAATCTCTTAATCCACCCTCTTGACAGCAGCATGCCAAACTTAGGAGGGATATCCACCACCACAATATCCATCATCATACTCTTCATGGGCAACGGAGTTAAGGTAATCGCCAGATCTTTAATCAATCCAAGACATTTGACCCTCCTTGAATCAAAATAAAATAAATCATGATAGGGTTTAGTGATATCAAGGCCCAACTCTTCCATGACAGCTTTAGGCATCAAATTGTGGCTGGCCCCTGTGTCTAGCAGGCAATTGTGAAGGGTTTTATCATGAATGGTCAAACAAACATAAAAAGATGGAGAATTATTATCAGCAGGCTCAACCATGGGATTGAGCACAATGGCAGGCTTGTCATCTTGCAAATTGACAAAGTCAGTGGAGGTTTGTTTGGTTTCCAGCTCAAGGGCTTCAAGGATAGGCCTTCTAAATACTTCACTCTTCACCAACTCAACCAGAGGCACAAATATTTTTAATTTCTGAACTTCTGACTCAAAGCTGAAAGATGAAGATGATTTATCAGCAATTTTTACCTCTTGAAATGGAGCTTTGAGGATGACTGGATCAGCTGCTGACTTTCTTTGCTTGATTTTCAGTGGTTCTGTTTGGAAAACAGCTCTTTGTGCAGGATTTTCCTTTGCATTTTTTGCATTAGACCTCAAATTATATCTTTGTTGTTCATCAGTTTGCAAAACAGCTCCTCTGTCCCACTCCTGACCGTTTTGTTCTTGCAGCGAAGATTGTTCATACTCAGCCATTGTCAAGAATGCAGCACTACCTTTATCTTCCATGCAGTGAATTTCATCCTCATCTTCTTCAAAATGTTCTTCCTCCATAACTACATTTTGAAAAGGAGCTTTAACTTTCTGATCTTCTTTTGATTCTTCACCCCTCTGCAAGATCTGTAATTGCTCATTTTCTCTTATGAACAGATTTGGGTTTCTTGGAGCAAATGTATTTTGTTGCCTTATTTTCCCTGAGTTTTGCTCAACCTTTAGCTTAGAAATTTCAGCTGCCAATGACTCTATCATTTTAGTCATTTTGTCTAACTTAGGCTCTGAAGATGAACTAGAGGAAGTAGAAGCCTGAGTTCTCTATCTCCTTCTGTCAGCTTGACCCTTTAGTTTCTCTGTAGCCATAATATTGGATTCTACTTCTAGGGTTTCATCTTGCATGTCTGCCAATGTAGCACATCTCCTTTCTCTCAATAATAAGCTGAAATTAGAGTCAAAAGCATTGGCATAAGTGAGTTTGGCAGAGGTAGGAGTAGGCTTCACCTCAGCTGGTATCTTACTATACATTCTATTGAACCTTTTATTAAAATCAGGTATTGATTCCCCATTGTCCCTCTTTAGATTACCAAACTCTGTGTGATAATACAGCAAGTCCTTTTTATCTCCCCATTGCTTCAAAAATGCATCATCCAATGCTTCAATATCAGTTATAGATCTCTGGGGAAATTCTCTAAACCACTTCCTAGCCTCTCCATCAAGACTCTGGACAAAAACTCTCGTCCACACATCATTTTCACTTATATCTAAATTATCAGCATAACTGTAAAAAGCTTCAAGGTGTTCTTCTGTTGTTACTCCCTCTGTACTAGTAAATTTAGGCATATATTTCTGATATTCTCCCACGGGCATAGGATTTAAAGGCACAAGCAACACCAATGGTCAATATCTAGTAGCAACAATTCTTTCTATCCTCGTAGGTGCTTGTTGTTCTGCCATGATGGGAATATTCGGAAGAACACTAGCAGATTGAATGGTATGAAGTGATGTGATGGATGGCAGAGATAAAGGGATGTTTTGGATTACATGGGATGCTTTCTTTGGACTGAGATTCAAAGAGGAACTAACTATACAAGGGGCTGAACCAATCTCTGAAGGTTTTTCTTTATTAACAGTGATGATTTTTAAATCTTTAATATGTATATCTTGAGCAATAACTTTATCTTTCAGAGATGAATGAGACTTCTTAGGCTTACCTGATCCTGATGCCCCTTTCTGTAAAGATTTCTTCGATTTAACAATCCTCTCAGGTTTAGGCACTGGTTCAGCTGGAGCTTTCTGAGGATTTCTTCGAGTGTGTCTCATAAACTGAGCCAGAACTTCAATGTGGAGTCACCAAAGGATGGTCTTCCTCCAATGGAGTCGCCAGATAGATGATTACAACCAAAATATTTGTTCAAACCTTCTCTGTCATCAAAGCTTGAAGCTATGTCGTTCTCCCAGGGAAGCTGAACTTCGATTCTCCTCTCCCCGGCAACAGCGCCAATTAATGTTATCACCCCAAGAAACTCACCTAGGTTGTATATCAGTGATGCTCGGGAACATTACAAACTCAATAAAATGTTGGATAAATGATGGATGAATGAAAGAGAGGCTGCATTTTCAAGCCAGATAACCACTCCTACTATGATTGACCCCAGACATGGGTGAACACCCCCAAACTACAAGGCTTTTAACCACCAATTATTCACAGTTTAAGCAAAATGTGATGATGGAGAAGACTGACTACAGCAGCAGATACACAGGACACTGTGATGGCCAGCTGCAACTAGTTAGGAGGTCTGTAAATCTATCATCTAATACACAAATAGGATGAAAGCTCTCTGGTATTAAAACAATAGAAACCTGTAAGCAGATTCAATGATAAACGATAAATTCTAACACAGAGGTGGGATGACAGCCCCTCCGATGCTAAAACATTCACAGCACATGAATTAATGCAAAACAGGCACAACCCGGAACATAGAAGAAGTGAAAGGTGAGCAAATGACAGTAAAAGAAGCTTATATTAGTTGGAAATGAAGACCAGACACTGTAGGTCTCACAGTAGTTACACTCTCTAGAAGTTGAAGCTTACAACACAATAGCACTCATCTAACACTCATCAACCTATTACATCATTTTTCTAGGTATATATAGAATCAGTTTACAAAAATCTCTACTAGGGTATGCGTGGAGGTTTCTTAATTGACCACCAACCGCATTTACAAACTATTATGGGCTTCTGATAAGATTTGAATTTTTTAATGAACAAAATGGTCGTTTCTATACTTTGATGTACTTTTTGAACAAGTGAAATATTATCTTTATAATTTTTAATCACTGTTGTTATCATTGATCTGCTCAAGGATCATTCTCCTCGTCCTTGGCCGTGCTGTGTTGAATGCAGGTAGTTGAGAATTTAACGCACGGAGTACAGGGAGTTGATGGCTTACTTTCTCCTTTGCGCGCGCAGAACATGCTCGAAAAAACACTGAAGAATACACCTAAAATACTTTGAAATCGAACTGGGACCGAGATGAAACATTGGTCGTCGGATGGATTGCATGGACGATCAAGATATGCTGACGGAGGGCAATAGGAAGGCACAAAGGCACAATTTGAATATGAGCCGTTATATTAGAGAAATAGACGGCAGATATCATGCTAGAGTGAACTATCAGGAGGCGGATGAACAGGGTGAATGAGGGCCGTCGGATCGCGGTCAAGTAGATCCGACGGTGATCGAGTGGCAAAAGGAAGGCGATGGTTAATGGGCGGGGGAAATGGTACAATGGTGGGAAGTGGTTTTGCCGCACCACCTTTGTGCAATGACCATTTATGTACAGGGGAAGCGCGATTCAATGAAAATGTGTCTGATGCGATGGGTGGGAAACCAATTTTCCCAGGAGCTAACAGGTGCACAGGTCTGCGGAGCGGGGAAAGTAATAACCATTGGATGATATGACGACATGATCAGATAGTCAGCATAAATGCACAGGTTTATTGTTGATATAACGGATCATGTGACAGGTTAGGGGTGGGCCCGGGTTGTGGATTATTTTATATGTGCAGGGTTATAAGGGTTAAAACATAATGCCGGGGTAAACAAATAATAAGTTTTTATATGGGGTTTAAACGGGTATTGTGAGGGGACTAAGGGGTAATGAAGGAGAATAAGGGGGATGAAGGGGAAGAAGAAACCCATTGCTGCAAACCTCTTGAATGTGTGACCAGCACTACCAAACCTGCTTTTTGCCCATCAGATGCTGCAAACTGTGGCAGAGCTAACATCCACTATAACACCAATAGTATATCCAAGAGCTCGTAACCTAGATATATTGAGAATTTAAATGATTATTGTAAATGTAAAAACTAATCTAACATCTTGAAAACCCCTAAAAATTAAGATATGGTATGTGAGTTGATTGTTCAATTGTATAAAGAAAGATTAATCATTCCTTTTTATTGATGAGTAAAAAACCCAAAAAACATTAATATTGTTTAGAATACACAAACTCAAAATTGCAATTCCAACAAATTATAATATTTTAAACAATATTAAAATTATAAAACACTCATTATAATATAATATATTAAATTATTTAATAACATTTTTAAAAATAAAATAAAATAATAAATATAAACATAGTTACCATAATATTATAAATATAAATATTTATTAGGTTATCATGATACTTACAAATTGGCGTATTCTAACTTATAAATTGCCTTAAAATTTTTAAATATCAAATATGATGGAAGTTTCCTACTTATTTTGGAAAAACAATTTTTTTAATTATTCTCCCATCATAAATGAAATAAAAAATCAACTCAAACCAAAAACGAACGAACATTTTAAAACTTCTACGCAATTCAATGTATCGACATTTCTGACAGTATGAATTTATTATTTCACTAAACAACCATTAAATTTTGAACCTATTTATGGTTTATGACTCTTTGATCAAGAATATTTAATTACCTATTTTTAATGGTTGAAAATGATATATTATGGGTAACCATAATGAGATAGCGTGGACTTATCACAAAATCTGTATTTAACCTAAATTGGTTCCGTGTGGATGCTGATCCTTATCTCCGGGATCAAGAGATGGAAATTTAACGAACTCAAGACCACTTCACAGAACCAGAGCAAATATGGCAGAGAAATTCTCTAGCTGCTACAATTTTTTATATAAAAAGGGTTCCACAACTATGTAAATATTCATTGAAAAGTTGTTCAGATTTTGGATTTTATTTCAGCAGAGTCCATGATGGCATCGGTCATAGGCATAATATTCATCATCTTTTGTTACAGCTCCATTCGAGGTGAGTCACTTACAAATAATTTTGCTTTTCAGAGAATTTTTTTTTCTAGAGAGAAAATCATCATGGATTTATATTGAGAGAATATAAAGATTTGGATACATAGGAAGACATAGGAAGACCGTCTCCGACAAGGAGCAAATACAACAGATTATACAAAAAGCTTCCACCAATAATTAGACAGCATATTGACCAGAGAACAACACATAATACACCTACTGAATAGGCAAGATAAAACCATCTATCAAGATAGATCTATCAGAGAATTATCGGTATTACTTTACCTGGTTTTGTGATAAGTTTAATTTAGAATTAGTGACAGTGAGATGATTAATTATAACGTTAGATTTTTAGATGGAAGAATGATCTACTCACTAATTATTTGTAATGATTGATGATAAATCATAATTTTTAAATGAAAGAATGATCTACTCAGTAATTATTTGTAAAAGCTATGACAGATATTCAATTTGTAGTAACCAACATTAATCATAAGACTAATTATTTACAACGATGAATGATCAATCTTAATATTAAATTTTTAAATGGAAGAATGATCTACCCACTAATTATTTATTTATTTACAGAAGCTACTGCGGATACTCTATTTGTAGTAACCAACAATTGCTCACACACAATCTGGGGCGCCAGTAACAATCCAAACAATGGGCAGGAGATTAAGAGCGGGCAGACCTGGAATTTAACTCTTCCCTCTAGTCCAGGCGGTCCGGCGCAGAACGGGAGGATCTGGGCACGAACGAACTGCACATTTAATGAATCGGGAGTGGGGAGTTGCACCACCGGTGACTGCAAGGGGAAGCTCAAGTGCAATGACACGGGCGCAGCCCCTTACACATGGGCGGGGTACCAGGTGTACGGGTATGGCTTAACAGATTACTACTATGTGTCGGTCAACGATGGCTTTAATGTGCCCGTATCCATCGGTCCATTGACTCCCAACGGAAATCCCAAATGCATTACTGTGTCCTGCAAAGAAAACATAAGCGCTGTTTGCGTGCCAGAGTTGAAGGTGAAGCAAGGTTGCCTGAGCAGCTGCGCGGCTTTTCCTCAGACCGATCTCTTCTGCTGCGCCGGTAATTATACTCGCAACTGCCCTTCCAATATTTACTCCCGGTTTTTCAAGTCCCATTGCCCCCAGGCCTATACTTATCCTAGGGACACTGAAGAGCCAATCACCCAATGCCAAAGCAGTACATCCTACAGAGTACTTTTCTGCCCTTGATTCTCTCTGTATCTATTTTTCTCGTTTGGTCGCACCACTATGGTGCGTGCGTCAGATCTCCATACGAGGAAATTTTGATCCAGTAGTCCTATTGTCAAATAATTAAATAAGTTCTACTGTGAAATTCTCCCATTTCACAGTTCAATGGTATTCCGTTGATTTTCTGTGAATAGCCTGAGCCTCACGTCAAAGGCCAGTGCTAGTCCGTTTGTGGGATGGAAGAAGAAGCTTGTTGATGTTTAATATAGTCATTCTTTTAACAAGAGTAATTTAGGAAAGAGTTGTTATTCAAAATGTATTTTGGATCAATCATGTTATTGGTTTCAAGTTAATTTTTCGAACCATCTATTGTTGTTCATCTTCAAGAAAAGATGAAAAACAGATCTACCATGAAATATAAATAGCAAAGATACATAAATCCTATACAAAACAAAATACAATTAAACACTGATTTTACTCATTCGGTAAATCAGCTAAATTAAAGATTTGTAAAGTAGAAATTCATTAGATTCTCTCAACCATTCATAAAATGGAAGTTCACTTTACACTGTGGAAAGGTATTCTAATAATGGACTCATCTTCAAGGCACATCAATATAAATATATATGTTATTTGTTCTATTTGCTTTTATGAGGATTTACAGGCATTTAAGGCCATTAGCTGAATTTAAATTGAAATGGTTTGTTTTTTTAATATTTTATATATTGGTTGTCTGCTTGGGATAGCTCAAGTGGCGATCGTTGTGGAATGAAGTCTCACCAAATCAGACATCTTGGGTTCGAATCTTGTGCTATCCTCCCTGTAGCAAGGTGAATAATAAACATGTAAACTCGAAAATCAGAAAATCATACTAAACTTACAAAAAAAATTATATATTAACGGATGACAAAATCCTACATCGTGACTACTAGTTCTAATGTCTTGCAGTTTACTTCTCATGCTCATCATCACAGTCCCGAGATGCAGCAGCTGCGTCCATCAATCTAAATTAGCCTATTCCTCTTAGATTAGTGACGTTGCTTTGGAAAATTGTAGTTCATGTCAAGATAATGACAGTGGATGGGCCATGAACATGTATAGGGCATGAACATGTATACGATTGCAACCAAAACTCATACACTGTTGAATATATGGATTTATCAACTTTGCATCTAAGTCCGTCATGATCACTATTTATGTATATAACAAAATATATAGAATGATTGGTATAAATAAACAAATAAATGGTTAGGATGATTTGTTTTTTATTTAGATTTATTTTATTTTATTTTAAAAATGAACGATATTGATTGATTCGAAATGAATAAACTAAAATTTTCAATGTAATTTTTTCTCAAAATATTTTAAATATTCAATATATATCAATTAAAAAATAATACATAATATGTGAATAACCATATCAGGCAGAAATTTACAGAGATTTACCAGCAACCTCGGCTTCTTAAGGGAAAAAGACCTATATCCCACTACACAGCAACCACCGTGATAATCCCTCTCCTCCACTTTAAAAAACTTGCACAATATTTTTTTTGCTTGCATTATTTGAGATAGGTTATTTTAATTTAAATTGGTTCCATTTTCAATTGGTTTATCCTGTAGTTTGCCAAAGTTTTTTGGTGGCTCAGGTTGATATCATTAGTGTTATATCTACCGAATTCACAAATGAAATATCGACCAAAGGGAAAGAACTAGCGAATTTTATGTTATTATTTATAATGGCATTGTTTTTTGGAAAGAATTTGTCCAAATTTATGTTATTATAAAATGTTATTTTTGAGAGTTGTCATGAGTGATTTTTTGGAAATTGTTTTTAGTATAATTTTTTCAAAATTTGATAAGAATGTATCGAAATTACAATTTTTATCAGTAATTCCGGCATGATTCAGTTATTTATATATACAGTAAAAAAACCAATTTAAATAACACAAATCAAAATTTTACTTCAAATTTTTTCACAAAATTTCAGTTCTGGAAAGTCCAAAAAATCACACTATAAACCACTCCCCACTTTTATATCTCATAATACGCAACGAAAATTTATTACAAATCATCTGCTCAAAATGGATACTGTCGACCAATAATTATTGATGGATTCGATTTTAAAAAAAAAAAAAAAAAAACAAGGGTTTTTCCAGAGTTTATCATGCGTACAGGTGAACATACCGAAGGTCTCCAGTTCAAATCTGGGAGGCGCCACTTTTGCGATGATATTTGGGTTACAGGGGTTTGGAACAGTTCAACTGAGGGAGCCTTTAATTGTTTCCGCAGCCTCAGGTTACTGGAACAGGCTTTCAATTTTTTTCATAGCTCCAGGTTTAGGTTTAATTGTTTACAGCTATGATTATTTGAAACTTTGTTCTCAGAAGGGTTTCGCAGCTACAGGTAACTGGAGGAAGCCTTTCATTTTTTTGGCAACTACAGGTTCAAAGTTTTTATGGTTACGTAGAAGCTTCATCATTTTGTGTTATAACAGTTTGATTCGGGTTGTTTTAATATGCCTTTAAAGTTTAAACAAGTGAGAAAGTGTTGCCATTCGCGGTTCCCACACTGCACAGATCATTCCCCTCATGTTGCTACTAATTTTAGTAGACGTTTCCTTGGAAGCAATTATATCCTTACGCGAGAAATACTGCTATGTTTCTTTAAAAAATATCACCAGTGACCGTACTGTGATGATAAGCATATTCTTTGGCAGCCATATCTGCTGCGGGCTTCGAATTTTGCTAATTAAAAGAATGTGTAAAAAAATGGGAAGAATATATATATATTTTTGGTTAACTTTAGTAGGTCGTTTTTTTCTATTAAATTTAATCAGTGAGTTACAACTATTTGAGAGATTTGTTAAGTGGTCTCGACTTGCTGGAAACCAAGTTTATTGGTCACCTAACAACCTGGAATGCTATCCAAAATTGAAACAGTTTGATCCTTCCTATCCAAGCTATGTAAAGTTGTATGTCCATATCTATTTCCCTACTTAATTGCAAACTAACATCACTGTAATTACAATTGAAAGTAAATGCTATCTGCATCAAAAACTATACAAGAGACCTTGGTTCAGTGATCTGCATCCTCTGCCGAGGCAAAATCCACTGGTGTTGGGCCTTTCACATTCGACCCTGGAAGCTCATCCGCTGGCAAGATGCAAGGCAAATGTTTCTCAATCGGCTGGAGGCGACCATCTTGCTTCTGCGATTGAAACACGATTTTCTGAAATTCCCTTTTGTAGTCCGGGAATGTATGCACTGCGGCAGCCATGTTCAAGGCAATTTGTTCTAGGGCCTTGCCCAGGATTTCTTTCATTGACCAATAAAGGAAGATGGTGTGTTTGAACTGTGTTATTCTGCCTCAGGTCTGATCGGGATCTAGTACTAAGACCCGCCAATCTTCAGCTTCAATTTCCATGGAGCCTGCCTGTCGATTCAGGCCGGCCTCCCATGTTTCTATGAGCTACCGGATTTCCTCGTCAATGCCCTTATGGTATGCTTCCGTCGCTTCATTGGGAATGTTCACTGTCAACTTGCGGCTTTTCAACTTGCCTCCCGCATTATGAGACTCCCCTTCTTCATATTTTCATCTGGCTTTTCTGCCTTTGCCTCAACCGCATAGAGCTGGGTTGTGTGTGCTTGGCGTTGCTTGGACCATCTTAACTCACCCTCGATAATATACTCTGTGGTAGTGGAAGCATTTCGACGGGTTGAGCCACCTGCTTGCAGGCTGCCCGAGACTCATTCCTTGCAATTTACATGTACAAAGTCCACCTGACATGCATAAAAACTGACCGAGTTGTTCACCATCCAAATTAGGTTCAAAACAATTTGTAATTTGATTTCTAGAGACAACACTAACAAATTCAGACACTGCACTGTTATTGCCAGGCTCCTAGCCCCATACATTGCCCCTCCGACACAAGAAATTACTCAACTCTCCCTTAGCCCCGCTTCACTTAGACTCCTAGCGCCCATCAGGCTTGTTCCCTGTTGGGTCTACCTCGCTCTGTTACAGGTCTGAGGCCACCGTATCCCCCATCCTGTCCATCACGGTGATGTTTATGTCCCTTTGGCTTTCAACCACAACCCAAGGCCTTTCGGCCTAGAGTTCAGCAAGCCTCAAAATTGCAATTCCCCCACCCTACCTACCCTCTCTAGCTACCCTCCCAGCATGCATGGTGAGGAGGATCCCTCAGCGGGAAAGCCAAA
This sequence comes from Pinus tabuliformis, assembly GCA_031772625.1. NCBI lineage: Eukaryota > Viridiplantae > Streptophyta > Pinopsida > Pinales > Pinaceae > Pinus > Pinus tabuliformis. Next base: position 245,445,619 of record CM062805.1, on the reverse strand, counting down.
TGCCAAAAAGCAGGGAAATGGTGGTGTCTCCAAGCCAATTTCCGTTGCAGACACCCAAACTCAGCATTAAACAAAACAAAGTAGGACTCAGACTTATAGAACCCTGCCAACTGATACCCTGCCAACCCAGACCATAAACCCCGAAGACTTCCAGCATTGCAACGATAACATACCAATTCACCCTTACTATGGCGGCCTAGATGCGAGCCTAGTCTATTCACCGGCCTTTGTTTCAATGCCCTCCTTTGCGGTAATCTCCTTGCTTACTCTGGTTACCACCCTACATGCAAACCTTCAGAACCTCACTACCATAATGGAGACAGACACCTATCCTATTGTCACCCTCCCAACTATAACTCTCACAGCTGCCCGACGTGACCCTCCCAGCCTTGCCATGCATGTGGAAGGTGGTGGGTTCACACTTCGAGGCTCTCACCATTAAATTCCTTGATTTCATCGATTGGCAAGTACACACCCCAATCAGGGGTTCTGGTCCAGTGTTCATATGCTGCTTAAGCTAGTGTCCTTATCGTGGATGAGGATTTCATCTAGTGGCTTCAACCTCCCGTCCTCTTGTTGGGGGGGGCAGATTAGTTCCAGGGGTTCAATTTGATAAGAGCATCCCCAATTTGCTAGGAAGTCAACAACTCTATTTCCTTTTCACTTTACATGCTTTGTGATTATATAATCGAAGTTCTTGATGAGCCCCCCGAGCTCCTGCACCAATCTAGCAGTCCTCCAGTTGTGACTAAGCTTATCCCATTTCGTCCCTTGGCTTAATTTCCTAAGGGTGTTGATTACAAGTTGGGAATCTCCCTCCAATACTATCCTTCTGTGACCCATAGTATTGGCTAGGATTAGGCCTTTTCGGGCTCCTACAAATTCTGCTTCATTGTTGCTTGCCTGCCCGTAGTAATATGCATATATGAACCTAGTCTCTGCTCTGTGATCCCTAAATGTCCCTCCAAACCCTGCAAGACCCGAGTTTCCTTTCGAGGCACCATCAAAGTTGATTTTGATGAATCCCTCTGGTGGGGTAGTGAAGGTTTGGCTTGATTCCATTCGCCCTGAAATTTGTTTCCAAGAGTTTGGGGCTATCATGCTCAGCGCTAGTTCAAGCCGTTTGAGGATTCTAGATTCTTGAAGGCTAACTTGCCAGTCTTCTGGGCTTCATTTCTTTGCCAGGATAGTTTATCTAATATTTTGGAGAATCTTGTCCCAAACTAACTCTTGGGTCTGTTCTCTATTCTTGAATATCCTTTGGTTGCGTTCCTTCCAGATATCCCGGGGTGTAAATCCAAGGACTAGATTCCAGGCCCAGTTGAGTACCAAGCTGGAGAATAGGCCTTGGTGCCACAAGAGGATGGATACTCTTATACTCTGGGGGTCCCGATCCATATGGCCAAAGAGATCCTCCACCTGGTCCCATTTCTGTGTGGAAAATTGACATGTGTTTAGTAGATGTTCCAGCTCCTCATTATGATTCCCACAAAGAATGCAGGAGCAGGGACCATAAAAGACTCTCTTTTGAAGTTGATCACATGTTAAGATTCTCCCTCTACAAACCAGCCATAGAAAGGTAGCCTCTTTTGGCCACCACTTTCCTCCCCACATTTTTTTCCATATTAATTTTTGTTTCTCTTGACCCCTACCCACCTTTAATCTATAAGCCTCCTGGACCATGTAGGTGCATTTTATTGTGTATCCCCATCTTAGTATGTCTGGCCCTTGCTATCTAATTATTCTTTTGGATTCCAGTTCCTTTTCTAGTTGTCTCCATTCATTCGAGTCAAGTGGTTCGGGCTAATCCGCTTGAGTTTTCCATTGTCTCCATTCTTCAATGCCCAAGTCCTCTTTCCAGTATTGGTTAACAGATTGGAAGTTATTTCTTGAGGTGTAGAGGAACAATTCGCTCAGGTCTTATTTGGTGAAAAGAATTCCCCTCTGTTGCCATGAGTCCTGCTAGAATTGGGCGATAGCTCCATATCTGATTTCCCAGAAGAAATGTTGGTGAATAAGTTCTCTTTTTGGGAAACTAGGTTCCATATTGACGATCCTTTAGGCGGGTCCCGATACCTGAGAATATCTTTTGTCCAGATGGGCATTCTATATTTCTTGGTCCAAATATGCTTCCAAAGATCTTCCCCTCCTTTAATCCATCTCCACCATAATTTAGCTCCCAAAACTTGATTTAGAATAAGGGGATCTCTTAATCCTAGTCCCCCTTCCATTTTGTGCTTCGATAAATTTTGCCATGAGACTAGAGCCCATTTCTTTAGCTATTGAGCTCCTCCCCAGAGGAATTTTTTGAAGGTCTCCACCATTTTGGAATAGGATGTTTTAGGGGCTGCCATACCCGATAACTGATAGATAGGGATGGATTGTAGAACAACTTTGAGAAGGATAGTGCAACTAGCTAGATTGAGATTTCGAAAGGTCCAGTTACTGAGCTTCTTTTGGATTTTCTGGAGGAGGGAGTTCCAATAGGAAGTTTTCATAGAATTCAGAGACAGGGGCATCCCCAAGTATTTGGAGGGAAGGGAGCTGATGCCAAATCCTAACACTTGAGCCAAAAAAGATTTGACATTTCTTGTAGTGTTGAAAAATAAGATGCAAGATTTGTCATTGTTGATCAAGGTCCCCGAGGCATCCATGAAGTCTTAGAGGATATTCTTGATGCACTAGGCTTCTTTAAGAGAGACATGGAAAAAGACAATGATATCATCTAAAAAATGTTGGTGGGTGATCGGAAGTTCATTGCCCCATAAGCAAAGACCTCAAATCTTCAAAGATTGGGCTTCATTTTTCAAATAACCGCCTAGACCCTCTGTGGTCAGGATGAATAGGAATGGCGATAGAGGGTCTCCTTGCCTCAAGCCTCGTGAAGGATTGAAAGTTCTAGTAGGGGAGCCATTTAGGAGGATAGAGTAAACAGGGGAAGAAACCATCACTGTGATCCAATTAATCCATCTTTGATCAAATCCATAGGATTTGAGGATGTTGTTGAGGAATGTCTAGCTAATGCGATCATAAGCTTTGGATAAATTGAGTTTGATCATCATGTTGGGAGCTTTGAGTTGATTTAGGGAATGGATCGTCTCTTGGGAGATTATGAAGCCATCCAAGATTTGATGGCACTCAACAAAACCTGTTTTCTTAGGAGAGATAAGCTTGGGCAGTAGGGGTTTGAGACGTCTCACAATAACAGTGGCGATGACTTTGTATATCACATTACGCAATGTTATGGGTCTAAACCCTTGCGGGTCCTCAAATTTTGCAGTTTTAGGTATTAAAGCGATGAAAGCAAAATTTAGGTTGGGACATACCTTTTGGTTGCGTCTTGATTCCTCCACAACTTCCATAACATCTTTGCTAATCAAGGACCAAGCAACTTGGAAGAATTTTGTTGTAAAACCATTCGGGTCTGGGGCTTTATTCTTTGACATTCCTTTAACTACCTCTTACACTTCCTCCATAGAGACCACCCTCATAAGTCCCTGGTTCTGATCTTGCAAAACTAGGTGAGGGATGTTTTGTGTAATTCTTCAAATTCCCTTTGTCCTGTCCTCATTCGGTTCCGTAAGAATATTGTGGAAGTGCTTCACTACTGTAGAAAATCTAAGATAGGTTAACCCGATAATGCAATATAAATCAAAGAAAAATACTATAACCTACTTCTACTATCAATTTGCGGAAGCTTAAAGATCGAGCAGAACAATATAACCAAAAGAAGAATCAATGGCACAATACACATGAAAATACTTTGGGGAAAGCCTCAGCTAAAAACCCTTTACTATTGTATTATCATACATGGTGGAAATACATAGGAATTATACAAAGACTTACCTCTCACAGCTAGCCAACTCTTAGTACAATCCTCACAGATGCTCACATGCGATCTTGGCTTCTCTCCAGCCTTCCTCTCTACCCTCCAGGCTCCTATTTCCTTACATTGTTCCTTGTGGATGATTTGTCTTTTACCAAGTGGAAAACCAAGCCTTCAAAACTGCGCAATCCTCAAAGATGAATCCTTGACTGCATGCATGAGTTTTATCCATGAGAAAACACATGCAACTGATAGTACACTGTCCTTGAACATTAATATCAACTAGGTCTTTCTCAGAATAGACATGTATGAGTTTCTGATGAGGGAATCTTCAGTTAACTGGAGTAGCACTAGTTGAGTGCATTAATGCATCAACTGACTGTTAACTCACTATTAGTTCCTTAAACAGTTTGGAACTAATTTAACTGGACTTAACTCAATAAATTGAGTTAACTAATTACAACTCAAATATAATTCAATCTTATCTCCTTAATTTAAGGGATAAATCTTGCATGACTTCAGAAAGACTTCTAACTTGAATTTCTCCAACTAATTAATTTAAAATAAATAAATTTATTATTTCCAAGTAGCTATTAAGACTAAATTCGATTTTAATTCACAATTTAATTCAAGGACAAATTAAATTGGAATATTTTTGTTGTCATATTTCAACACTCCCTCTCAACAAGAAAGGGATTATCTACCACCCCGATTCTGTCTCTATGGAACTTGAATTTACACTTTGACAATTCCTTTGTCAAAATGTCAACATCTTGCTCCTCTGTCGAAATATAATGCAGCAACATGATCCTCTCGACCTGTGAAAAGCCACGGGCAACAAATCTTGCCTTATGCTTCTCCACCCTACCATCAATGGCTTTCTTTACCTTGTAAAGCCAATGGGAACTCCCAATTGACTTGTTCTCCGGTCTCGGAACCATGTCACAAACACTGTTATGAACTATGGAGTCATACTCCTCCACCATAGCATCAACCCAAATCGGCTGTTGCAGTGCTTCCTCAAAGGAAGATGGCTCAGTCTCAACACATTCCCTAGCAAGGGTCATGTATCCAGTGTACCTCTCAGGTGACCTCCTCTGTCTGTGCTGAGAAGATGGTGCTCCCACATTCTCTCTCACATCCTCCAACAATTTGTCAGCTCCTCTTGTGTGCTTTCGTCCATCTCTAGAAGACTCTGCTTGAGTGGATGTCTCCACTCCTGGAACCTCTGCATGCAGCTACTCCACATCAGTCTGAGGCTCCTCCTCCTTAGGAACCAACAGTTCCTCCACATCCTGTAGTTGGAGCTCCCTCTCAAGGGAAACTCGCATGGCCTTCTGCTCATCAAACTTGAGATCTCTGTGAACCACTATCCTCCGACTGGTAGGCAAGTACACCCGATAGTTGTGAGGTGTATCAATGTACCTCACAAATATCGCCAACTCTGCTGTCAGCTCAAGCTTCTTCCATGCATCCTTTGTCACATGGAAATATACCGATGAGCCAAAGATCCTGAAGTGACCCACATTTGATCTCTTACTGAAGAAAGCTTCCTCTGGTGTCTTCATCCCAAGTATGTGATGCGGGCTTCTATTCTGCAAATAGACTGTTGTGTTGCATGCCTCAGCCCACAAGTGAAGTGGTAGGCCTTGGTCATGTAGCATTGCCCGTGCTACCCCTACAATTGTTCTTCCTCTCGGCCACCCCATTCTGCTGTGGGTTATGAGGTGTCGTCAACTCTCGTTTAATTCCTTCCACTACACATAAGTCCTTAAACTCTTGAGAGACATACTCTCCATAGTTTTTGCTTCTCAAGGCCTTGATCTTCTTCCCTGACTCTTTCTCGACCAAAGCTTTAAACTCGCAAAACTTTGTGAAAGTTTGGTCCTTCTTCTGCATGAAATAAATCCAGCATTTACAAGAATAGTCATCGACGAAAATCACATAATACCTTTGCTTCGCTATGGATGTCGTCGAGAATGGTCCATACAAATTAGTATGAATTCACTCTAAGATAACCTCTGCTCGGCTGTCTCGATCATGAAAGGAAGACTTGGTGTACTTTCCCAAGGTACAACCTTTGCATGTGTCAACTTGCTCAAGTTTACCTTTGGGAAGTCCTGTAGATATCTACTACATTATCTTCAAAGCCCCATGATGCAAATGGCCCAACTGCCTATGCCACAACTCGTCAATGTCTTGGCTTTACACCAATTCTGCTTTAGTACTCAATCTTGCACAATCATCTACCTCTAGTTTATAGAGATTCTTCACCCAAATCCCTATCCTTTTGGTCTGACCCATGGCTATGTGTCTTAGGAACATCTTTCCTTTACTGAAGACAACATCGTAGCCTTTGTCCTCCAACATTGCGATCGATACCAAGTTCTTCTTCAGTCCAGGCACATACATCACATCTGTCAAGGTGAGAGGAGCTCCATACTCCCTCTAAAAAGCAACCGTGCCCACTCCTGAAACACTATACCTTAGTCGCCACCCATCATGCGCGTCTTGAGGTCTTTCTCCTCCAAGGCACTGAATAAATTTTTACCACCGGTCATGTGGAATGAGGCTCCATTGTCAAGATACAAAACACAACCCATCATCGATGACACCATGCATGCGATGAGGGTAAAGTCCATTTCAAACTAAGAGGTTAATGCCTCACCTTCTGATCCTTTCGAGGATCCCTTCTTGGACTTCTTCGATGGGAAATTAGTTGCATAATGTCCCATATTGTGACAATTAAAGCATCTTATTTTAGATATGTCACCCTTCTTCCCTCCATGAGAAGAATTCAATTTGGAATGGGAAGCCTTCACCTTCCCTTTCCTTTCCTTACTTGCTAAGGCCAGATTTTCTTCATCATCATTCTTGGATGAATAACTATCTCGTGTGATCCTCCTGATCTCCTCCTGCATAAGATCTGACCACAGTCGTTCCCAATCCAGCAGTTTCTCCCTTCCATTCATAGAGTGTTGGTAGCTATTCCAACTCTTTGGAAGGCCAAGGAGAGCAAGGATCACCATATCATCATCGGCAGTAGTTATTCCCACACTACCAAGCTCATCTCTGCAGATGGTGAGCTTGTTCAGATATGTGGAAATGGTATCACCCTTCTCCATCTTAATTCTTCGAAGCTTATCCTTGAGCGCCAATTTCCTCTGGTTGCTACTGCTCTAGTAGAGGTCCTTCAATGTCTTCCACATTGAAAATGGAGTATCCTTCCCATGGAGACTCGAGACAATATGGTCTCGAACTCCCTCAAGGATGATCTGTCTCACCTTCACCACAAACTTCTTCCACTCAACCAACTCTTGTGCATTATTTGAAGCTAGCTTTGGGATTTCTTGATCAATGAATTCCTTCAAGACATTGTCTTCTAATACAACCTCCATTCTATCTTTCCATGATATGTAATTCGAGCTACCTTCCAAGGCATACTCGAGTCTCAAGCCATAGAATGCTATTGGCCAACCTTGAAGTATGATATGAATTCGATTTGCACCTGCAATCCCGAACTTCAAACTTTGAATTCTCTTCTCAGTATATTGTTCACAGCTCTGATACCATGTAGAAAATCTGAGATAGGTTAACCCAATAATGCAATATAAATCAAATCAGAATACTATAACCTACTTCTACTATCAATTTGCGGAAACTTAAAGATCGAGCTGATCAATATAACCAGAAGAAGAAGAATCAATGGCACAATACACATGAAAATACTTTGGGGAAAGCCTCAGCTAAAAACCCCACACCATTGTATTATCATACGTGGTGGAAATACATAGGAATTATACAAAGCCTTAACTCTCACAACTAGCTAGCTCTTAGTACAATCCTTCCTCTCTGCCCTCCAAGCTCCTATTTCCTTGCGTTGTTCCTTGTGGATGATTTGTCTTTTACCAAGTGGAAAACCAAGCCCTCAAAACTGTGCAATCCTCAAGGATGAATCCTTGACTGCATGCATGAGTTTTATCCATGAGAAAACACATGCAACTGATAGTACACTATCCTTGAACATTAATCTCAACTGGGTCTTTCTCAGAATAGACATGCATGAGTTTTTGATGAGGGAATCTTCAATTAACTGGAGTAGCACTAGTTGAGTGCATTAATGCATCAACTGATTGTTAACTCACTATTAATTCCTTAAACAATTTGGAACTAATTTAACTGGACTTAACTCAGTAAACTGTGTTAACTAATTACAACTCAAATATAACTCAATCTTATCTCCTTAATTTAAGGGATAACTCTTGCATGACTTCAGAAAGACTTCTAACTTGAATTTCTCCAACTAATTAATTTAAAATTAATTAATTAATTATTTCCAAGTAGCTGTTAAGACCAAATTCGATTTTAATTCACAATTTAATTCAAGGACAAATTAAATTGGAATATTCTTGTTGCCATATTTCAACAACTACCAAGTCCTCCATTTCCTCGTGCTTGACAATTTTGTTCCCATCTTTGTCCTTTAAGGAGAAGATCTGATTGTGATGTTGATGTTGAACCATTGTTTTGTTGAAGAACCGAGTGTTTTTCCCCCTTCTCTTAGCCAATTAATCCTTGATTTTTGTTTCCATAGGATCTCTTCATGATGTCTATGTTCTTCCAGTTGGTTGAGGAGCCTCCCCTTTTCCACCACTAGATGAGCCTCCCTGCCTTGGTTGATGATTTGTTGTTGAATATGTTCCATCTTCTTGTTCAATTGTTGTTGGTCTCTTATGATGTGCCCAAATTCTTCCTTGTTCCATTCCTTGATCTTGCTTTTCATTTCCTTGAGTTTTAGCTAGAACATGTGCATGTGATTCCTTCCCATTTCCTCATTTTCCTTCCACCAAGTTTCCACCTTTTGCATTAATCTCAAATCTCTGAGCCAAAAGGATTTGAATCTAAACTGTCTATTTTGGGGGCCTATTTTCAAGTCAATTTCCAATCGAATTGGCCAGCGATCAGATCCTAGAGTAGGTAGGATCGAGGCTTCCAAGAATATGTCTCTATGTTACAGATCCATTTGGGCACATCAACCCCAACTTACAGATCGATACTATTAGGTCCCATTAACCCCTAATGCAGTTGTTACATTCCCTGAAGAAGTTGAACATCAAAATGCCTCATTTCCCAAGAAGTTCTATCATAGAAAACATCCAAAAACTACTTCTAAGAAGATCAACGCAGGTAGGCCTTCATTAGGGTGTGCTGCAATGCAAACCATACACTGTCAGGGTGCTATGCAGCGCACTTGGTCCCTCTTTGGCCTGCGCTGGGCAAATTTGAGAGAATTTCCGTGAGGGTTTGAAGATTCCTTATCCATTGGAAGCCTTTAGAAGTTTCTCAAGGCTAACCACTCCTTTGAATTCGCATTTGGACGAGGAAGGGAGTTAAGGAACATCAATCCTCTATCCCTTCTTCCATGGAACTGATTTCTAAATTTAGAAAGGCATTCATTATCACCATTGATGGCATAATCTCCTTCATTCACCTATAAAAAGACCACTCATCTAAGTAATCAGGGGGCTGAAGATTGTGGAGAAATGATGTTGGTATGAGTTTTTAGCTGATTGCAAGTATTGTAATGATGTCAAAGTGTCTTGCTTGTTGTAAGGAGAGGATGGGATTGAACTGGACAAGTGATGCTGAATCAAGCAAAAATTGGGTTGTAACTCTTCCTTTTACTAATTAAGTATTCAAAGCTTTTTCCATATGCTTGTATTATGTTTTGATGCTTTCATATGCTTATCATGTATTTGATTCCATGTTATTTTTAATCAATAGATCATTATCATATGCTTTGATGGGTTCTTGTTTCTGTCTGTGTGCAGCTACTTCTCAAGTGGTTTAAGTACGGGAAGGAGCAACAGAATCGGTCAAGGGAGATAAGGAACAAGCGGAAGCTACAAGTAGGTTCTCTGTTCTCTTATTTTATCTATTGCTTATAGAAAATGTAGAGAATGCTTTGTACTGTTGTTTCTAGATTGAGCTACTAGTCTGAAGGGTTAGGCGTTTGTCCAAGAACACTAAATTTTCCCAAAACAAATTGGCGACCCTACTGGGGAAGATCACCTTTCCTAGTAGCTTATCCACCTCTTTAGACACCTTGACATACTTTACTTGTTGTAATTCAGCCTTTTGCATTGAATTTTGGTCAAAATTTGAGGTTAGATGACTTGTTAGTGGCCTCACAGGAATCAATGCAGTCTAGCCTTAGAGACAGTGCTCTGCAGCGCAGGTAGGCCTTCTTTGACCTGCTTTGATTAACAAAGGAATATTTTAATCAGCGCAGTTTTTCCCTCTTTGGCCTGCGCTAATTAGTGCAGATAGGCCCTCTTTGACCTGCGTTGATCAATCTTGAAATCATTGAAATCAGCGCAGGGTTTAGTGAGAGACAGTGCTCTATAGTGCAGTTAGCCCCTCTTTGACCTACGCTGATCAACCTTAGGTTAAATTCCCACCTTTGGATTGAGTTTTTGCCAAAAAATTTCTGATTGCTTGCTTGATAAATATCAGTGATGTCTTATCTCTAAAAACAGTCTTTTCATCTCCTTAGTGAGCCCTACTTTGATTGGATTGATTAATGTTTCTTTAATGTTTTCTTTGTCATTATCAGTCTATAGTCAAAGTTAGTTTTTGGTCGATTGATCTTTGTTGAAAGAAAGTGTCGTAAAGTCGTCTTTTCCTTCGAAAATTGAATTGTCGTAAAGTCTTCATTCATAAAAGATCGATTCATTTATATGTGCATATGGTTTGTCTTTTCGTTGAAAGTGTCGTAATTCCTCATTTCTTTGAAATTGAAAGTGTCATAAATTCTTCCTTTCCTTGAAAAGAAATTGTCGCAAAATCGTCATTTTTATGAAAATAGATTTTTGATCGATTGTGCATATTTCCTTTTTGTTCATCATAACATTAAGGGATTTGAAAAGAAAAACATGCATTGTGCATATTAAAGTTTGTGAATGCTTGAAAGGAATGGTTTAGGGAATTTCATCTAGTTTGTGCTCTTTGTTGATTGATAAAAAAGTATCCCTACTAGCTAAGGATTTTCATTGTTAAATTGAATGGAAAGAATGCTTATCATATTAGTTGCATTTTAGGAATTGCAAACATACATCACGTGGTGAACCTTGAAAGGAAAATTCTAAAGAATATCAACTTAAAATTTATCTGAATTTACCTAATGGAGCATTGTCACCTAACGAAAAACATTTAGAGGTCTAGGCTAGAGACGTGTTCCGGTGTCGTAAAACAAAGCAGTTGTCGCTAACTTGTCTACAATACATCCCGAGTGTGATACCTCATTCCATGTACGTGAGTATATCGTAGCTCATCCACGTACCTTTGGGTATATAGGGCGGTGTTACAGTACGTAAAGTATATGGGAATGCTCTCACTGTGCGGTTTTGCATTAGACAACGCTTATACGGACTGGGCCTCCACGTACCTTCAGGTATATATGGGAGGACAACTCTAGGTTGCTATCCATCCTTAGGTAACCGAGTCGGCCGCCTTGTACACTATGATACACCGAACATAGCATTCGGGGAGATTGTTTGCCCGTACTTCTTGGTTTGCCAGGAGGTATTCTGCAGTTCACAGTTGCTTGGTAAATCTTTTTGCCTATATTATCCCTCTTTTGTTTTGTTATGTTACTTTGATTAAAATAAAATTAATTGACCACAGATAACATCCTCCACACTCACTCCTTAGTTGATCTTAGGTTGAAACATATGGCGACAAATCCGGAGTCCACCGATCAAGGAATTCCTTTTGATGGGAATCCTAGTCCTTTTCCTCCTTTTGGAAATATTGGTGCTCCATATATGGCTACATTGTCCCTTCCGAGATTTACCATTGGCTTGCCAGTATGGTTGTTTTCAACCTCCTTGGTTCAAAATGTTGTGATTTCTCCGCAATCGAGTACACCTCCAACTGGACAAAATCAACCTCCAGTTGATCCTAAAGTTGACCCTTTGCCTTCTTCCTTGGTTTTTTCTTCCTCCCCTTCTTCCTCTTTGCCTAGTGAAAGTATTGGTACTAGTAACTAGGTGGCTAAGAAGAAGAAGAAAGGGAAGAAGAAGAAGAAGAAGCAAATTCAGCAAAGGGGCAACCAAGCAACCATTGCTTTGAATGCAACATCTGATGAGAAATCATCCATCAAGCCTCACAAATTTCGATATCCATGCAAACTTTGTGCAGGAGACCATCTTCTTTGAAATTGTCCTGATATTCCTCAGATCTTAGAAGAATGGTCTTCTCGTTCACATCATCCTGTGTCATCAACTTCTCAAGATCATGCTGGTGACACACCATCAACTAGTGGTAGTAAATATCATGGAAATAAGGGTATAGTTAAGTTTCCTTGTAGGTTATGTGAAGGAATTCACCCCATTCACCTTTTTCCCTATCTGGATGAAGCCAAAAGAGTGTTGGATAATCGTTCTACTTCACCGCAGTGACTTCCATCTGGTTACAGAAAACTCTCCCTAAATCCTTCACTATTTGATGAATTGATTGACCAAAATCAACCATCGGTCAAACCCATTCTCTCTGAAAGTGAATCCTATGAGTCTATACTCGACCCAAATCAACAGGTCGAGGTAACAGTTGACTCGATTTCACCTTCAGCTAATCGTACCTTTCCCAAAGAGAGTGAATATGATACCACTCAAGTTCTTTTTGTTTCTTCAGATTCAAATGAGCTTGGGGGAAATCCACCTGTTCCATCAAGACAGGAGGAAAATCCTCCCGTTCTCGTAACTCAAGGGGTTAATTCTCCCGTTTCTACAGTACCCCCTCCAAGTAGTCTAGTCACTTCCTTTGATTGGAATCGATTGGCAGGATTCCGCCTTCCTTCTTATGTGCCTTTCCAGATCATAGTACAGGTTTGTAATATGATTGTATTTGGCACTATTATAGATGAAGGTGCATCAGTGAGTATCATTTCCTCAACTACTTGGCAAGCACTTGGTTCACCACCGCTTGTGCCTGTTACACAGAATCTGTTGGGTTTTAACAGAGGAACCAATCAACCATTAGGGATCCTCCCTCAGTTACCTATTACTTTGGGAGGAAAAATCGTTTATCTGAATGTGATGGTAGTCCCAGGCCCTTTAGATTATAATTTACTTCTTGGGCGCGACTATGTTTATGGCATGGGAGCTATTGTTTCAACACTCTTTCGAGTGATTTGTTTCCCGCATGAAGGTAGAATTATCACCATTGACCAGCTTTCATTTTCCAATCCAAATATGGCTCCTAGTCAACCATCTTCCCTAAATGGTCCTTTTGTACCAATGGTATCATCCCCGCCACGGGTTAATTATGTGGCAACCTATTCCATACCTACATCAACTGACAATCAATTCAATGATGTTGTACATCATGTACTGGGGGCATTGGAACCAGATCTCTCCTTCATGACCTCTTATGAGTTGTGATCAAGGAATATGAGGATAGTTATTTTACTGTGTCAACCTCATTAAAAAATGAAACAGGCACATGAGCAGAGTTCCTTGTCTTGTTTCAAGCTCGTTAAACAATGAAACAAGGAATACGAGGACAGTTCCTAGTCTTGTGTCAACCTCGTTAAAAAATGAAACAAGGAGTATGAGGATAGTTCTTTTACTTTGTCAACCTCATTAGAAAATGAAACAACTCCTATGAGGATAGTTCCTTATCTTGTGTCAACCTCGTTAAAAAATGAAACAAGGAATCTGAGAAGAGTTCCTTGTCTTGTGTCAAGCTCATTTAAAAAAAAAAATGAAACAAGGTCCCAAGTTCCAAGTCGAGTCTTTGATTAGATCTCGTAAAATCCCAGTCGAGTCTTTCACTTGATCTCGTATATGAACCTTCATTCCATCCACCTGATAACCGTAAGTAGTCTACTTAGGTGAATGTGATGAAGCTTAGGGGGAATGCACGTAATGGTAAAGTTAAGTTTCCCTGTGGGTTATGTGAAGGGACTCACCCCATTCACCTTCGTCCCTATCTGGACGAAGTCAAAAAGGTGTTGGATAATCGTCTTGCTTCATCGCAACGACTTCCATCTGGTTATAGGAGACTCTCCCTTTCATCATGTTGGGGGCATGTAAACCAATCTCAAGCATAGTTTTTCATTTTAAGCTTGTGTAAAAGTGAAACTAAATCCAAGCATAGTTGTTCATTTCAAGCTTGTGTAAACATGAAACATAATCCAAGCATAGTTCCATATGGTTCAAGCTTGTCTAAAAATGAACCCATTTCCAGTTTAACCCTCGTGATTGCGATTTTGTCAGCCTCTTTCGTCAGATGAGTCTTGGTTTTTTTCATCCCATTGCCACCATCCCTTTGGTCGATCATACGCTTTCACTTGGTTGTTTTACCTTTTTTGAGGAATAGATGCAATGAGTGGTCTTATTAGCTAGCCTCTTTACATAAATCAACATGTTTTGAGAAGTTCCAACATAACCGGAACCAATTGCTACCCTAGACACCACTCGTTCCTCAAAATTGGAGTCCTCTTTAAACTCTTTGCAGACTCTCTAAATATGAAAAGATTGTCGAGCGCTTGTCTATTCCAGCTCGTTAAAGGATTGTAAACGATATCTCTCTTGCATTATTTTATGCTTTTTCAGACTTGAGAGATTATTTTATGAAAAAGAATTTGTGGAATTCCCTTTTCGTCCCTTTTCAAACTCTCTAAACATGAAAAGGACCAAGTTGTCTTTGTCGTTAAACTCGTTAAAAACATCAAATAGCGACAAACTTGTCCATCAAGACAAGGCCTAGTTTCACCTTCGTTAGACTTGTTAAAGCATCAAATAGTGATGGATTTGTCCGAAGGGTGAAGTTATACAACAAGCATATGTTATCCTCTTCAAGCTTCATAAAAAATAAAGAGGTACTGGTCAGCAATGACTGGGGAAAAGGAAAAAGCTGAGAAAACTTTATGGTAACAAGTCGCTCTTGAACATGACACTTTCACTTCATCATCATGACTATGTGGGTTGGGTCATTCAGCTTGATGGTTATCACACTGTTGGCCTATCATACCATTCATTGCTTTGTTTTGGGTCAATTCTACCACTTCATCTTAGTGTTGCCGACATGTTCAAGAGAAGTCATTCAGTTCAAACTTCATCCTTTGCAATACCGTAAACCTTCATTTTCATGACTGCCGCTCCTGAACCTTTTGTCATCAGTCGATTTTTCATATCCAAAATCATATACCTCGTTTAGTGTCGTAGATGTGAGATACATCAAGGCCCTCCTATGACGAGTTGCTTCTTGTCGACATCAGCACATCATCCAAGAAGTTGACTCAGAAACACCCCTTCAGTACCTTGAAGCTTGCATACATCAATGGCAGGTTTCTCGCTTCCGGCGATAGGTTGACATCACTGGCCTTCGACCGAAAGACTTTGTATGGTGTTCGACATCAAATCATTTATTCACACCGTGAAAAATGCATTGTAGTACCTTGAGGGTCATTAGCATTATCGGTGATTCCTCTCGCATCTGTTAACGGCTTACATCATTGGCTGGTAATCAGACGATGTCTTTCCATGTTCAACTTCAAAACATCTATTCACATGGTTAGACTTGTACTTGAGCAAAAAATTGAACGAGATTGATGTTAATTTTAGGTATGTTCTATGCTAGAGCAATTTATTTCAATTTCTTTTCCACGTTAGCAATCACATCAACATAAAGTAAACTGCAGATAGAACATAAATATAAATCGCAGAAGACAAGCCAAGACAAGAGGACACAAGATGTGGCACTAGCCGGGGACAAACCCCAATGTGGGGAAACCCTTGATCAATTCTTCTTTTATGTTCTTCAAAGTTCAGCAGAGAAAATGAGAGAGATAGTACATTTACAATAGAAGTCAATCACTTTGACTTTTGATATCGGCATGAGATCAGTTGAAGACATATTGCTTCGACTGATTCTCTAAGGTGACTCGTTCATCTATCATAGTGCAGCATCTCATCTATTTGCTGCACATTACCATGTGACACCTTGTTGTACTGTCACATGTGTTGAACCTGATGACTGAGCTGCTCTCATCTTCATGCTGCTCATCAGCTGCATCTTCCATGGTCTTATTCATCATCAAGCTGCCCATGTTCATGATCTCATTCATCATTATGTTGCCCCCATGCTCATATCATCATGCATCATTATTCTGCCCATGATCTCATACATCATGCTGCCTTCCTTCGGAGATAGATTCTCCGGTTGTTTTGGCAGTTCCCGGTAATTCCGACTTTTCCAGTAGTTCTGGCTTTTCCAGCAATTCCAGCATTTCCGACTTTTCTGGCTTTTCTGGCTTTTTCGGTATTTCTGGCTTTTCCGGTGTTTCCAGCTTTTCTGGCAGTTCTAGCTTTTTCGGTAGTTTCGGCTTTTCCGGCTTTTCCAGCAGTTCTGACTTTTCCGGCTTTTCCGCGAGTTTCAGCTTTTCTGGCTTTTCCAGCTTTTTTGGCATTTCCGGCGTTTCTGGCTTTTCCAGCTTTTCCGGCTATTCCGGCTTTTCTGGCTTTTTCGGCTTTTTTGGCTTTTCTGGCAGTTCTTGCTTTTCCGGCTTTTCCGACTTTTCCGACTTTTTTGGCTTTTCCAACAATTACAGCTTTTCTCGCTTTTCTGGTAGTTCTGGCTTTTCCGGCTTTTCTCGCAGTTCCAGCTTTTCCGGCTTTTCCAGTATTTTTGGCTTTTCCAGCTTTTCCGGCAGTTTCAGCGTTTTCGGCTTTTCCGGAAATTTCGGCTTTTCCGGCTTTTCTGGCTATTCTGGCTTTTTCGGCAGTTCCAGCTTTTCCGGCTATTCCGGCAGTTCCGGCTTTTCTGGCTTTCCGACAATTCAGGATTTTCTAGATTTTCCAGCTTTTCCGACTTTTCCAGCTTTTCTGGCTTTTCTAGCTATTCCAGTTTTTCTGGCTTTTTTGGCAGTTCCAGCTTTTCCGACATTTCCTTAGGATCTCTCCTCCTACTAAAACCCAAAGAGAAGTAGAGAGTGGAAGAGATCCAAGTGTGTGTAGAAATGACTTGAAGTCCTCTTCTATTTATACTAAAATGTAGAGGTTGAATAGACATGACTGTTGGGCTTCTGAGCCTACATAAGTTGTTGGCCGACTTAACAATTTGTCCATAACATAAATAAATTCATAACTTCATAAATACTTATCGGAATCAGATGATGGATCCAATAAAAATATCAGTTGCCATAAATAATATGACCCACGTCGAGTTTGGCCCTAGTTGCTAATTTTAACACTACCTCTCAACCAAGGAGAACTCCATCTGCTGATCCATATGTCCAACTGTACTATCTCTGCTATCAATGCCCTACACTACTCTTCTGGCTCTGCTCTACTCTGCTTTGTTGGCTCTGCTCTGCTTTGCTCAGCTCTACTGGCTCTTCTCTGCTATGCTCAACTCTGCTATGCTTAGCTCTGCTAGCTCTGCTCTGCTCTGCTCAACTCTGTTGGCTCTGCTCTGCTCTACTCAGCTCTGCTGAACCATGAAGAAGAAGAATTGATCGAGAATGTGTCATACCATTCTCCACTGACCCGAAGTCAATCTCAAAGTGTGTACCACTGGTCCTAGACCAGTCCTCAACCGACCCGAAGTCAGTGTCATAGTAGGTACAACTCCTACCACTGGTCCCAGACCAGTACTCTACTGACTCGAAGTCAGTCTCAGAGTATGTACCACTGGTCCCAGACCAGTCCTCAACCGACCCGAAGTCAGTGTCATAGTGGGTACAACTCCTACCACTAGTCCCAGACCAGTATCATTGATCCCAGATCAATGAAGGTCATCCTAGCATAGGGAGTACGGTAGATACAACGATGCGTCCATTGGTACTACTATGGTCCCTATCCTCATTTCCCTGCTCATTGATCAGATGAGAGGTACTTCCCATGAGTCCCAGACTGCATGGGTAGGATGCCTCGATAGGAGAACTTAATCAATCCTGTCCTCACAGGAGAACTAATCATCCTGCTACACAATCGCCATGGAGAACACATCATCTAGGCCTCATAGGAGAACTAATCATCCTGCTACACAATCGTCATGGAGAACACATCATCCAGACCTCACAGGAGAACTAATCATCCTGCTACACAATCGTCATGGAGAACACATCATCCAGACCTCACAGGAGAACTAATCATCCTGCTACACAATCGTCATGGAGAACACATCATCCAGACCTCAAACGAGAATTAATCATCCTGCTACACAATCATCATGGATAACACAACATCCAGACCTCACAAGAGAATTAATCATCCTGCTGCACAATCGTCATGGAGAACACATCATCCAAACCTCACAGGGGAATTAATCATCCTGCTACACAATCGTCATGGAGAACACATCATCCAGACCTCACAGGAGAATTAATCATCCTGCTACACAAGAGAGCAAATTATCCTATCCCACATGAGAGCGAATCATCTTGTCCCACAAGAGAGCGAATCATCCTTTCCACAGGAGAGTTAATCATTATGTCCCATAAGAGAGTGAATCATCTTGTCCACAAGAGAGTGAATCATCTTGTCCACGGGAGAGTGAATCATCCTGTCCACAGGAGAGCGAATCATCTTATCCCGGTGTGCACCAGCAGGGGAGGGTGAGTCACGCTGTGGTCGTATGTTGCTCCAGTAAGAACCCCAAGCCCCCAGAGCTCAATGTATACAACATGCAGGACCCTTTTACAAGGGTCTCTTGATGACTCCAAGTCGTTCGGGAAAATCACAAATTTGATCTTTCTCCCGGGGCTTGGACAAAGTGTAGCGACCTGTACATCATCTCATAGCGATGGAGCTTCCTTGCTCATAGACTTACCATATCCCAGATAAGGTAGTATCTGATGTCTATCTGCTGGAGCAATCATCGAATACAAGATTCCTCAATAATAAAATCCCACCTCTGGTTGTCACAGAGAATCACAGTGGTACAAACAGCTCAGTTGAAGAGCTTCCCCAACCAAGCAGCTTCATACGAGATCATACTCGTAGATATGTATCCGATCTCAGTGGTGCTCATAACAACCGACTTCTGCTTCCTGCTCATCCATGATATTGAAGCAGAATCCAAAGAGAAACAACACTAAGAAGTGCTCTAGTGATTCTCCACACTGCCTGCCCAATCAGCATTCGAATAATCATGCAGTTTCATATTTTCGGTAGTGTATCTCAATCCATGAGAGCTTGTGCCCCGAAGACATCTCAGAAGATTCTTGGCACCAATGCAGTGAGGTTCAACCATGCTAACTGCAAAACATATATCCGGACAGAAGTTCACCAAGAACATCAACATGAATGAGTTTATGAGATTCAGAGGCATTTCCCAAATCTGGTCCGACATCACTACCATATAACTTCTGAAAGTTAAGATCCTCGAGGTAGTCACAGGCTTGTAGTTCACCATTCTACATCTGGAATCCAACTCCCTCTTACTTCTGCAAATGAGAGGGTCTGGACCTGTTAGAAGTAGGTCGTCCTCATAAGGTGTTGGTATGAGAGGTCTATCATCCACAACCTTCAGATGGTTTGGATCTATTTCACTCCTAGTGAATCTCAACTTTATCAGACAACTACCGATCCTCTCATACTATGCCTGGGGTGTTTTGCTTCAAGCCATAGAGGGATTTCTTCCACCTGCATATGCGAGATTCCTGATTATCAATCTCAGACCCCTTGGGTTGTTCTAGACCTGTGGACCTACTACATGAGGGGAATGGTCCCCTTGTAAGATTTTCCTTCGGTACATCTCAAACATGTACTTTCATGCTCCTTTTGAATTCAGGCATCCTTGTCACCATTTGACTCACAGACCTTTGGTGCTACGTGACAATGGACATGGTCCCCAGTGGACTTCCTGCAATTTGATACAATCCTGAACTCAAAAACATCTTTAAAAATTATATTTCCAAACACATACCTTTCCATCGATGAGTGCCACCCTGAAACCTTTGACTTCCATTTCCGAGATGGACACCAGGTTCTTCTTGCGATCAGGTTCATAAAAGTGATTCGGGGTTCCTTGCTTTCTTTGAAGAGTCGACCATTTACTTGATGACTTGCATTACGTTTGGACACTCCTTCGCATAATGGCCGAACTTATTGCAACCAAGGCATCCGCCTTTCCTTCCACCCTTAGATCTAAACTTCCCAATGAAGTGATCTTTAGATGGGCCATCAGAAACTTCCGCTACGCCATTCTGATAACATGTTCTGCTTCGACTTCACCCTTTTTGAACTTAGAAGGGAGATGTGGAACCCATTGATCCTTTTGTCTTGTCCCTATTGTCTTTGGTGATTGCTTTTTCACTCTTGCTTGGGCATTGTCTTCACCTCAGCTCTGATTTCATGTTAATTTTAGGTATGTTCTATGCTAGAGCAATTTATTTCAATTTCTTTTCCACATTAGCAATCACATTAGCATAAAGTAAACTGCAGATAGAACATAAATATAAATCGTAGAAGACAAGCCAAGACAAGAGGACATAAGATGTGGCACTAGCCAGGGACAAACCCCAATGCAGGGAAACCCTTGATCAATTCTTCTTTTATGTTCTTCAAAGTTCAGCAGATAAAGTGAGAGAGATAGTACATTTACAATAGAAGTCAATCACTTTGACTTTTGATATCGGCATGAGATCAGTTGAAGACATATTGCTTCAACTGATTCTCTAAGGTGACTCGTACACCTATCATAGTGCTGCATCTCGTCTATTTGCTGCACATTACCGTGTGACACCTTGCTGTACTGTCACATATGTTGAACCTAATGACTGAGCTGCTCTCTTCTTCATGCTACTCATCAGCTGCATCTTCCATGGTCTTATTCATCATCAAGCTGCCCATGCTCATGATCTCATTCATCATTATGCTGCCCATGCTCATATCATCATGCATCATTATGCTGCCCATGATCTCATACATCATGTTGCCTTCCTTCGGAGACAGATGCTCCGACTGTTTCGGCAGTTCCCGGTAGTTCCAGCTTTTTTGGCAGTTCCGACTTTTCTGGCTTTTCTGGCTTTTCCGAATTTTCTGGATTTTCCGGTATTTCCAGATTTTCCGGCATTTCTGGCTTTTCTGGCAGTTCCAGCTTTTCCGGTAGCTTCAGCTTTTCCGGCTTTTACGGTATTTCTGGCTTTTCCGACATTTCCGGATTTTCTGGCAGTTTCGGATTTTCCGGCTTTTCCGGAAGTTCCAGCTTTTCCGGCTTTTCCTGCTATTCTGGCTTTTTTGGCTTTTCCAGCTATTTCGGTTTTTCTGACTTTTCTGGCAGTTCCGGCTTTTTCAGCTTTTCCGACAGTTCCGGCTTTTTCGCTTTTCCTTAGGATCTCTCCTCCTACTAAAATGCAAAGACAAGTAGAGAGAGGAAGAGATCCAAGTGTGTGCATAAATGACTTGAAGTCCTCTTCTATTTATACTAAAACGTAGAGGTTGAATAGACATGACTGTTGGGCTTCTGAGCCTACATAAGTTGTTGGTCGACTTAACAATTTGTCCATAACATAAATAAATTCATAACTTCATAAATACTTATCGGAATCGGATGATCTTTAGATCAATCCTACACCTCTCAATGAGAGAGATCCAATAAAAATGTCAACTGCCATAAATAATATGACCCACATGGAGTTTGGCCCTAGTTGCCAATTTTAACAATTGAAGACCCCAAATCTAGTTTCATCCATCCGAGCTACGATATTTTCAGGAGTACTAAATCAAATGTACAATGGCCTTACATTCATGGTCAACCATTCATGGGTCTATATCTGTAGACAACTATATTTGTACATGTAATGAAAGTTTATAAGCTGAGCATGGGTATGCCTTCCCTCAGCTAGTTCAT
The DNA here is from genome assembly GCA_031772625.1 of Pinus tabuliformis. Taxonomy (NCBI): domain Eukaryota; kingdom Viridiplantae; phylum Streptophyta; class Pinopsida; order Pinales; family Pinaceae; genus Pinus; species Pinus tabuliformis. The sequence continues at coordinate 245,423,931 of CM062805.1, read as the reverse complement.
GAGAAAAATCGAATTATCATGATATATGTATTGTAATTGATTCAGGTCACCTTCCGTTCCAAAACCTCCTCTCCTCGTGGTAAAGCATTCACTCGACATATATATTTACGACTTCATGCTTTAGGAAGCACCTGTTACAGATCCATTTGGGCACATCAACCCCAACTTATAGATCGATACTATTAGGGCCCATTAACCCCTAATGTAGGTTACATGCCCTAAAGAAGTTTAACATTAGAATGCCTCATTTCCCAAGAAGTTCCATCACTGAAAACATCCAAAAACTGCCTCTAAGAAGATCAGCGCAGGTAGGCCTTCATTAGGGTGTGCTACAATGCAAACCATACACTGTTAGGGTGCTATGCAGCGCACTTGGTCCCTCTTTGGCCTGTGCTGGGCAAATTTGAGCGAATTTCTGTGAGGGTTTGAAGATTCCTTATCCATTGGAAGCCTCTAGAAGTTTCTCAAGGCTAACCACTCCTTTGAGTTCGCATTTGGATGAGGAAGGGAGTTAAGGAACATCAATCCTCTATCCCTTCTTCCATGGAACTGATTTCTAAATTTAGAAAGGCATTCATTATCACCATTGATGGCATAACCTCCTTCATTCACCTATAAAAAGACCACTCATCTAAGTGATCAGGGGGCTGAAGATTGTAGAGAGATGTTGTTGGTATGAGTTTTGAGCTGATTGCAAGTATTGTAATGATGTCAAAGTGTCTTGCTTGTTGTGAGGAGAGGATGGGATTGAACTAGAAGAGTGATGCTGAATCAGGCAAATTGGGTTGTAACTCTTTCTTTTACTAATAAAGTATTCAAAGCTTTTTCTATATGCTTGTATTATCTTTTGATGCTTTCATATGCTTATCATGTATCTGATTCCATGCTATTTTTAATCAATAGATCATTATCATATGCTTTGATGGGTTCTTGTTTCTATCTGTGTGCAGGTACTTCTCAAGCGGTTTAAGTACGGGAATGAGCAACAAAATCGTTCAAGGGAGATAAGGAACAAGCAGAAGCTACAAGTAGATTCGTTGTTCTCTTATTTTATCTATTGTTTATAGAAAAGGTAAAGAATGATTCGTACTGTTGTTTCTAGATTGAGCTACTAGTCTAGAGGGTTAGGCGTTTTTCCAAGAACACTAAATTTTCCCAAAACACTCTACCAACAACCTGCTTCCAGACAAGGAACCGGCCAAGCCTAGAGGCGACCTAATGAGGGCCTCCCCTCTTATTGTTCCAAGTGTGGATACCATTATTGGTCCCCATATCTACTATGTGAAGATCCTCGATCTCATCCCTGAACCTTTCCATGTTTGCGTCCTGACTTCGATTCCCTCCTTTTTTCTCCTCCAGGGATGTGATCATGTTGAAGTCCCCTCCAACAATCCATAGGTCATCTCGGTAGTCTTCTCTCAGATTTTGTAGATTTTGTAGAAAACCCCCTCTTTCTCTTGAGTGTGAGGCCCATAAACTCTTGTGAGTAGTGCCCAGTCCCAGGCCCCTATGTGCCAAAATATCCCCGAAAGGAGTCTGGGTCTACTAACCCAATCCTCAAAAGTCGCCTCTGTAGAAATTCTGCTCTCTACACATCTTGTAGAGAAACTGTAGATTAAACTGATTATGCAATGTACTAAAGTAAAATACTTAATCTACTTCTACAATCAAACTTGTGGAAGCTTAATCGATTTTGAGCAAGATCAAATAGAACACATATAACAAAGAAGTAGAATCAATCACACATGAAACACAGAATAATACTCTGGGGAAAGCCTCAGCTAAAAACCCCACTATTTGTATTGTCATACAAGTAGAAATATCTCAAGATTACACAAAGCTTTAGCTCACAAGCTATCCAGCTCTCAGTACAATCCCTCACTTCTGATCATAGATAGAATAGACAACACATATGCCTTCCTTCAATCCTCCAAGCCTCCTATTTCCTTGCACAGTTTCTCCTGGGTCCTCTAGCTGCAACTTGTGTGATTCTCACCTCACACATAACATTGACCTATGAAATAACTACGCAATCCTAAAGGAGTTAATTCCTTCTGCATGGATGAGTTTCCTTTATAGGAAAATTCCTCCAATTGATAGTATAATGTCCCTGTCTTTAATCTCAACTGGGTCTCTGTCTGAATTGACATGCATGAGTTATTTATGAGAGAATATTCAGTTATCTGAAGAACACTAGTTGCATGCATGCATGCATTAACTGACTAAACTCATAATTAGTTCCTCCAACTGTTTGGAACTAATTTAACTGGACTTAACTCAGTTAACTGAGCTAACTAATTACAACTCAAATACAACTCATCCTTATCTCCTTAATTAAGGGATAACTTCCTCAATCAAAGGGATAACTGTTGCATGTCTTCACAAAGACTTCATGTTTGAATTTCTCCAACTAATTAACTCAAGATGAATTAATTAATTATTTTTCAAACAGCTAGTGAGACTAGATTCGAATTTTAATTCTCAATTTTGATTCAAGGATAAATCAAAATTGGAATATATTTCGAAATGCTATTTATAGCAATGTTATTTTTAGCATTTCTATTTTTTGCTTTTTCCAACAAAGTTGGAGTATATCCTGAAATGCTATTTATAGCATTTTTTGTTGCTATTTTCAACAACCTCCTTCGGATTCCATATGATAGCTAATCTGTCTGCGGTTCCCCTGGCATCCTGGGCTACAAATTCATATTGTTGTTTGAGGGTTTTCAGAATGTCTTTGCATTTGGCTTCCGATATTTTGGTTTCCTGGACCACCATAATGCTGGGCTTATCTTTCTTGAGCCTTTCTTTCAAATAGCATTGTTTTCCTTTGCTATTAAGGCCTATGATATTCCAGGATGTGATTATCATTTTGATGATTTTCTAAGTTGTTGGAAGACCATGGATAACGGTATCACCCTTCCAGAGTTCACCAGTGCTTCCCCTATCAGTTGGATGGTTTCATTTATGTTTCTTTGACCTCGTTTCTTCCCTCCTTTACCTAGGGGTCCTTGGTCCCCCCCTGACTGTTTTGTGATCCTATTTGTTCTGATTAAATTGTTGGCCATGCGCCCTTTTTTTCTTTGTATTGTTGGAATATTTCTCTGTAAATTTTTTTCTTCTCTTCTAGTATAAATTGTTCATCCAGGTGCCTCCACTCGTTTAATAGCATGCGTAGGACCTACTCCTCGTTACTTAACTCTTCTTTTTGGCTGTCAATTTCCATGTTGGCCTATTCTTCTAGTTGTTTCGTGGTCTCTTGCTCCATTATTACCTCGCCTACTTTTCTTTTAGCTTTGATACTTCCTCTTGGTGGGGTTGGGTAGTTTTCTAGTGGTTCCATTTCTGCTTCTACTATCTCTTCTTCCTCCTAGAGTATGTTGGATCGATTATTAGCTTGTGCCCCTTTGTTTGGCCTTGGTTGGTGTGGATTTTGGTGGGTTTTTTGGTTCTGCCTCCTCCTCTGGATTGCCTGGAAACCCTCCTCCTCCCCTTCCTTCTTTTTCCCTGCATTTTTGGATGACTCTTGGATTTCAAGTTGGTTCAACGGACATTCCTAGAACAGATTCCTATATTCATGGCAGTGTCGACATCTGAAAGGTATGTGTTCATAATTGATGGGTTATTATCAGACCTCCTCTTGGTATTCTAGTTCTATAGTTTCTAGCAGGGGTTCCGTTATGTTCATGTAAACACAAAGACAAGTGTAGGATATGTAGCTTCCTTTTCTTGTCGAGTCTGCAACTTTCACGAAGCTGCCAATGGAGTTGCCGATACCTTCCAATATTTCAAGGTCCAAGAAGTCCATTGGAAGGCTGAAAAGACAAACCCACACCAGGGCTGCTATGAATTTTTAGAGATCTGGGTTGTAACAATCTTCCAAGTTTCTCATGAACAAACCACCATTATTAAATAAGTATGGGCTGCCATCGAACACCCTTTCTTTATCTTCCAGGCTAGAAAAAATCACTGTGAAGAATCCCCTGGCGCCCAGTTTCAACTCGATGTGCCCCTTTGGTTTCCATTTATGCTGAATCCATTTCACCAGGTCCCTTTCTGTCGTTGAGACACCTATGAATTTGCAAATCATTGCTTGATCTTTCTTGTATTTCCTGTAATCCTCAAGTTTGTTACCTGGAATGACGAACTGAGGTTTCTTTGTTGCCCTTGGAAGGCACTTGCCTTGCATCTGATTCTGCCATTGGGCCTCGAGGGTTGGAGTTCCTTTTCCCTACTTGTTTTGTGTGTTGGCCGCCTGCATGCCCTGTGCACTTGCTTCGTCGATTACAATGTTTCGGTAGGAGGGGTTCTACCCCCCTTTCCCATGCGTTTCATTTCTTCCGTTAGTTATGTCGCTAATGACAGTTATTCTCTACATTTCTATGGTGTACAAACCTGCATTGTCAGGTTGTGTAGAACCCTAACCTGAGCTACAAACCCTAGCTTTCGAAAATCGCTAGAGCTCAGCGTGTTGTGTCCTAGACTCATTAATGACTTCTGCGAGGAGCATATATTACTCTTGAGATTAACCAAAATTAATTTTTGAATCTTAAGCAAGGAGTTAACTAAAATTTGTGGAACGCACAACAAAATACTATGTGCAAAGCGAGCATGGTTTCCTTTTTAGTTGGTCATAAATTGGCGTGAAGGGAATGTTAGGAAGATAATATAAAATCAATATGGCGTGGAAAAATAAAATATTAGTATTGACTTATAAATTTAGTTCGTTATCGACAAAGTTGCTTAGGAGTTTGATGTAATTTTGAGAGCCTTAAAGATACTTATTACTTCTTGAATCTTTTTTCCACAAAGTTTGCATATAGGACTATAGAAATATTGAATTCTCTAAAATGTTTTGAAATTAAACACAATCTAGTATTTCCATAGAGGTTGTGAAGTTAATCAGTAATATCAGGTCAAAGAAATTGACAGTTTAGGGACTGTGGATACCTCAACAAGTACCATGGTCTTGGAATGAACCCGCAAGCAAGCAAGTAATCAAAATATTCATAATATTTCAATTGGGATTATGTACCCATGGTCCTAGAACCAACTCGCAAGCGGGCAAGTAATAAAAATATTCATAATCTTTTAATTGGGATTCTATATTTTATGTAGCTATGGCATATATAAATGGATGGTATTGTAAATCTTATTCTCCATGCCACAAGGCAATGGATATTGCAATAGGTTTTTGGTCAAACCCATATTACTTTGGGTTTGACAAAAAAAATTACAAAAAAATCTATGGTATAACATTACACATTCAAATATATGATTTTTTAAAAATAATTTAATTTATTTATGTTCAATTTGATTGGCTATCAAATTGAACATGTTATTTCCCTTTGCTTCTATTAATCTGCTCATTACCTCTATTAATTAAGGAGAAGTACATAAATCACATCAAGGTGTAAAATGGACATTTATGATACAATTTGTTTTGGGAATGAGATAAAATTATTGCTAATGAGTATAATCATTTATATTCTTATTTATAAAAATGGTTAATGATTAATATAATCTAATAAAAAATATATTATTTAAAATTACATATATAATTTAAAATGATTATTTAAAATCACATATGTAATTTAAAAAGATTTATTAATGGTATGTGAGAGATATATTTTTATTTTTACATTATAGTTTTAAGGGGTAGAGGTCACTTAGGTTTTTGTACGAACTTAACCACATATCACAGATTTTACACTATTAATGAATGAATGATATTCAAAATAATAAGTTGTTTGTAATACCAATAAATATAAAATCTCTGATATTCAGAAACCCAGGTATAATAGAAATTTTTGCTAAGACCTCTATACCCGGGGCCAATAATAAGATTTTCATAAGACCATATCCACAAATTATAAGAGGCCAGATGTAAACTATTAATAATTATTTCTATGTTGCAATACAAATAATGTTAATTTACAAAATTTAATAATGCATTTAATTACAATTTAAATTTAATCTAATTATAACATTTTAAAATTTAAAATGTTTGTATTTTTATTGTTTTCTACTTTAATTTAGCTATATTTAAACTAAACGACAGTGACTAACTACTATGTAACTATTATTGGTGTTGTGTGTATGTTGGTAATTAGAAATAAAATTTCTTCAAAATTATACATAATGAATAACACTTCTGCATTAATATTGAATAACCATATTAAATTTCTAAATAAATGATATATCATATCCAAATTATTTTTTCATATACAAATATAAAATTAAATTTAAATAAAATAAATTAAATTGTTTAGTCTTTTTTAAAGCTGCTGCACGGATATGCTAGTTACGTAGTGCTCACTCGCACTAATGCATGCAGATTCATATCAGTGTTGCAACATCAAATTTAGAACAGGGACAATTGAAAAAACAAAAGTAGTTTTCAATTTTTATTTTTCTATTGATTAAACATTATTATTAGGAATTTTTTGGAGAGCTGCCGTGAATCTGACCGAAAAAATTGTGGTGAAATTTTGATTTGTATTATTTAAACTAGTTTCACATGCTGGAATCCAATGGAAAAAATTGTGGTGAAATCTTGATTTGTGTTATTTAAATTAGTTTTTTTACTGTATATATGTATTTAGCACCCTGAAAAACCCATAGGGCACTTTTATTGTGCAGTAGTTACCCATCAAACTTGTGATTTCAATGAATTCTTGTTGGATTTGAGAGAAATTAAACGGGAAACCGGAAAAGCTTCCAAAAAGTCGCACTAAAGAGAACTCAATTTCTTGGATAGATATTATTAAATAAATAAAGAGAACTTCTTATGTGTATTTTGAATTTATTAAATTTATAGAGTTATTTTTTATTTGTTTTTGCATAAAGTTTCTCATTTCAACTTAAGGTGGATGAAGATTTGTTCATTTGTTGATTTTTTTTTTAGTTCACTTCTTAAATTGATTCTCAAGGGAATGTGTTCAACATATGCTTAGTCTTAATGCTTACAGAGTTTGTTAGGTTGCATTGACTTTTAATAAATTAAAAAATTTAGATTCGTGCCACATGGCTCCCTGCCCAATTTACTAGGGATTTGAGATTATAAGTTCATATTCTAATTAGATGTGAAAATTAATATATAAGCAATTTTTTATTATCAAAATGATCAATTTTACAATAAGATATGTAATTCTTTTTTTTTTCACAAATTAAATTTGATTCGTGCCACACAGCTCCTCGCTCTCCTATTCTAATTCTAATAAGTTCATATTCTAATTGGATGGGGAAATTTATGTATAAACAAATTTATTTAGCAAAATGGTCCATTTTACAATAACATGTGTAATTTTTTTATTTTTTTCAAGTTAAAGTTGACCCATAACTCTTTATACAAGATTAATGAGGTAAATATGTACATTGGTAAGACATTTTTTTCTTTTTGTTGTAATAATTTTTTTTTGTTATTTTTATAAAGCTTCTGGCTATATCAACCACATTAATATTTTTAATGTAGTTGTACTAATTCAGCGGATAGGCCTTTCCTATGCATCAACAATTGTCAACACTTTTACCCTCCTCCGTTCGATCAAGTGAGACACTTTCAACCGTTGATTTGAAGTGTCACTGCTTTTTCCAAATATCGGTTGAGTTGCCTTGTTGGCATGGCAAGATATTTTTACTACTTTTTCCATCTTCCCTGGCTTTTGGCAAGCACTGGGCTTGTAAAAGCAGCAGTGCAATTGATTTATTGGGAAATCAATTCGCACAGAGCAGGGAAGGGTCTTTTTTGCACGGCCGAGAAGCAGGCAAAGGCCAGTGTACGCAGGCTTTTACATGTAAGTCTGTCCTGTTCAGCTATATTATTATATCTGGATTCCGCTCTGTTATTCCTTTTTTTGCAGTTTCGGAATAATTTCGTTCAATAAGGGCAGCACATTGTTCTTTAATACAGTTGTGGATTTTTTAAATATGACTGGTGGAGAAGAGGATTCTTCTGAGCTCCCAGTTCGAAAATGTTGTTTATTATTTTGTTTATACTGTCAAGAGACATTTTGTAGTGTAACGAAATCGATCTGTTAACCAGTTGGAAATAGTTGTAGCTTCGGCTGTCAAATTTGTCTTATATACTAGAACCAAGAATTTCTTTCTGAAGGCCTAGCTTTGAGCTGACATTCTCAGACGGACTTGATTATGCCTTTTTCACCAAAAGATGGAAGTAACGGCTCTGGAACTTGCCGATGGAACCATAAATTTAAAGAATCAGTTTGTGGTTTTGCATTTTGAAGTATTCTGTTTGTTGTTCAAGAATTAGTCTGTATGTTGGATTTCGAAGTGATCTTTCAGTTGTTCTTTATTTTGAGCCAAAGTTTTGATTCAAAATTTGAGAAAAGATCTATCTGCAGCTTGCATTTAAGCAGAATACTCGAATAGTTGGGTTTGAATAAAAGGAGTGGCCTGGAACTTGTATTTGAGCAGAACGAACACATAGCTTGGTCTGAAATAAGCATTTGAAGGCATTGTTTTTGAAAGATAGAATGGGCATTTTGCCACTTAGATAATTTTTCAAGGGTGTGAAATTGAATCTAGCAGAATTAGCCAATATTTGACAACGCCAATGTTGATCTCTCAGCCTTCAGGCCAGTTTATTTATCCATTTACGTAAAAATTTATGAAGAGACGGCATGCACATGGAGTGGAGGTTAGCTATACAAAATAATATATAAAAGATTCAGAGGTTTCTTTTAGAAGCTAAATTTTTTCTTGAAGAGAACACAATGTTTTCGTTTAGTATTAGCAGATAGCAACTCTTCATAAGGATCTTCATTTATCTCAATATAAGTCGATAGCAGTTATGGAGGAGGAAAAAAATCGAAGTGATTTACTCGGAAATGTAGTATGGCCTCCTTCCTTGCAGGTCAGTGGCAGTTTGAAGGCCACGCTGTCAGGCAGGTTGACTCCTCGTAGTTCTCCTTCTTTTCAGAAGTCTCAATCCAGCAGGACTCCAAGAAAAGATGTGAGGTTTTATGCAAGTCCTCTTCAGTGGATTCGAGGTCGGTGCCTGCTACCATGGTTGGTCATAATTGGGTTATGGAGCTACCTGGGGTTTCATATTCAATCAAAATGGGCTCACGGTGGAGATAGAGAAGGGTTTAGCGGATTTGAGTCTCGAGTTGATGCTGATCAGGATTTGGGAAGCCATCTTTTGGTTAAAGATCACGCCGTTTTCGATGGAGTAAAGAAAACGGAACCTCATAATGTGCAGTCATTGAGGTTTAATTCCAGCCGTTCAGAAAACACGGAAAGAAGAAATACAGATGGTGAAGTGCTTTCTACAATTAAAAAGCCCGGGCTAGAACGTAAGTCTCCAGTAAGTTTGGAAAAATGGTTTTGGAAGGGTAATCCAGGAGTCATACACGATAAAGTAGAAAGTCAAATGCAGAAAAAGAGCAACGAAGCCTTTCAAAAGACCGCTGGAGTGAAAATTTCAGGGAGCAGTTATAATTCATCTAATTCATCAGCAGATCAGGACAGTTTAAGACATATTGCAGAATCCCTTCCAAATCATACTTCCCACGAAAATGTTGGGATAGGTAGCAAAGGTGGAATGATGGTCAAAGGAAATAATACAATGTCGAAGAATACCATAATCGAAACAGGAGGCACAAATGCTAGAGTCGCAAGAAATACTTCCTTTGGTCTCCTAGTTGGACCTTTTGATAAAATTGAAGACAGAGTTTTGGGATGGAATTCTAAAAAAAGGTACGGTACATGCAACAGAAAAGGCTTATTTGCGCATGCTGTGAGAGGAAGGTCATTCATTGTGGTACTTCATGAACTGTCCATGACTAGTGCTCCCCTTGCCATGATGGAACTTGCAGCTGAAATTTTGAGCTATGGAGGAAGAGTCTTTGCTATAGCATTGAGTAAGAAGGGTGGCCTTATGGCAGAACTTGTTAAGCAAGGTATAAAGGTGTTGAAGGACAAAGCGGTTCCCAGTTACAGAGTAGCTATGAAGACCGATATTGTCATCGCTAGCTTTGCTGTTTCTGCATCATGGATTGGTATGAAATGCTTACTCCATAGTTTACATCATTTTGTTTCTAGTAGGTTACATCATTTTGTTTCTAGTAGGTTTCATTTGTAGCATGGTTTCGAATATTATATTTTGACTTTCTAATTGCAATATACAATTATGGTTTTCAATGTAGTATCATTCTATATATATATATTATTTTTTATAAAATATAATAATAATATCATGGTTTCTAATGGAATTAACTTTTTAATAGCAATATATCAACATGTTTTCTAATATCATGTTTTGACTTTCTAAATGCAATATACAATTATGGTTTTCAATGAAATATATTGGTAGGGGATAGTCATGGTGGTTATTGCCTTGGTCACTAGCAAGCTTCGTATATGCTTGGCCATTTATAGAGGTTTCTTGATTTTGGGTAATTAACTTAACTTCTTGATTTTGGGTAATTAACTTACTCTAAAATGAAATAAGACATTCAATGTGTTCCTTGTAATATAGATATAAACAAAACATCTAAAGAAAAGTAATTGCACAATGATCCAATCCAAGAAAACAAGGTTTTCAACAAATCAATTAACTCTTCTAGAAAAATTCAACAATTCCAATTTAATAATCCTATCGGCCTCTCTTTGTACCTTTTGGGACAATTGTTAGTTTTAAGTGTATTTAAATAATAATTGTGTTTTTTATTAATTTTTGTTACATAGTTGTGTTGATTCTATACTTAATTTTTATTATAATTTAAGATGGTTTTAAATCACGTGTAGATTGATGAGATGATGGGAAATCTTTTTATGGTTTTCATTTAAAAAAAATAAAAAATTAATTACATATCTAAGTGTTTATAATTAAATATATATTCCAAAAAAAAATTATATATTTAGGCGTTGACAAGGTGTAAAGAAGAAGAAGAAAAATGTACTGCAATTATGATAACAAGTGTAATATTGTTACGTTTTTTTTTTTACAAAGTCGGTTGCAGTTTATATTCAAAAAAGATAGGGAAGACTAAGCTCCATTGTTACAGGGTAGTGTAGATGAGAAGCAGAGCAGGGGAGGACAACATTGAGAACAAAGTCCCTTTTCTTCCATCATTCTTAACTGTATGAAAAACTGAGCTAGTATAGACTCGAACAAACTGAAATAACAAAAAACAGTATTTGTAATTCATGCTTCATCAATGCTTATGTGATGGATTTGACGTGTTGCGGATTCTTCAGGGTTGCCTTCGGCATCTCTATTTCTTGCATTTGCTGAGCTGGTACTTGGAGCATTATTTTTTTCCAGAATATACTTCAGAATATCCGTGGAATCTTTGACATGGTTGTACCTGTTTGAGAGGTCATTGAACTGTCCCTAGAGTGAAGACACTCTGTGATGGAAGAGATTGAGGTTGGCCTCATGTTTCTCCTTATTAATTTGAGCCTGAGTGTCAATTTTGGTATCCAAGATCTTCTGTTGTGCGCAGATTTACTCCAGCTCTGCCTGGAGATCAGCACAGTGGAAGCAATCTTCGCTTCTTGCCATGCTTTGAGAGCAATTTGTTGAACTTGAGTGTAGCGCAAGCCTATAAGAGCGCAACTCCAATGGGCAGAGATCTGGGATAGAGAGCTAGCAGGGGGCTTTGAAAAGCAAAGGGACAGAAGATCAAGATGAAGAATGATGAGGGAGATGTGAACGCATAGAAGGGGAATGCAAGAGCGGAAGAGGGAATAGGGAGGAGTGATTCAGATTGAGGGGGACCATGATTAAATACAAGCGCTTGGCCATAGAATCGAGGAGGTATGGAAATGCATTCACATGAAAATTGAGAGATAGTTCACAGGAATCATATGAAGACAGCAGGGGCGCTTGTGAGAAAAGATGGGGGCTGAGTATTTGGGTTGAATTCAGAGATTTTATGACATTGATATCCTCTGCAATAGATTTGGAGGAGATTTTAGGTGACCCGTGAGCTAAATCAATCATGAGAATAATACAAATGTCAGCGAGGAGGGATCTGATGGAACTGGACACCTCTGAAGATAATCCATGAGGTGATTTATTTCTGATTATGGCATAAAACATTGTGACTCAGAGGCGTTACAATGAAGAATGCCAATAGGATGGAAGCAGGCTCTGTTTGCACGCGTATCTGCCTCCTTGTTGAGAGTGTGGAGTACATGATAGAATCGAGCTTCTTTCATCTGATGGGAAAGTGCTTGGCATCTATTGATTGATTGTTGTAGGATCACATTGGAGGTGCTTTGGTTGTGTACCATCAGGCTAATGACAATTTTCGAGTCTCCAATGATCGTTGTTGTGTGTATGCCAAGTTTTTGAAGCTAGAGGAGACCTTGGTAGAGGGCGAGAACTTCGGCCCTGTTATTAGATAGATTTTCTAGTCCCCATTCATAGGCATTTATGATGTCTCCATTGGCGTTACAGATGATTCCTCCAGCCCCAACCATTCTTGGGTTAGATTTAGAGGCACCATCAAAGAAAAGATAATGGGTGTTGCAGTTTCTGAGCCATAAAGAAAACTCCTCATCTTTCATTCTAATTTTCCAACTGTAGCTAGAGTTGTTGCTGTTGTTGGTGTTACTCCTGCTGTGGGCGTTGTTGTTTTTGTCCAACAAGTACCCTATGAAGTTCCTTTCTTCCACATAGAGATCGGTTGTGTCAAGTTTCCCTTGACTTTTAGCAAACATTGCTTCCAATGTGAGACTCCATGCCTTATTGTATAACTTCTTGATGTTGGTTTCTTTGTCCTTGAAGACCATGCGATTTCAAGCTAGCCATATGTTCCACAAGAGAAAGCATGGTAAAGAATTCCATACTCTATGTGCAATGTTGTTTTTTTTATGCTGCCAAGGGTAGTTTATTTTCCATAGTTGCAGGGCTTCAGCAACAGAGCTATTGGTACCCCAAGGTAGGTTGATGTTCCGAAAAACTTCTCTCCAATAGGCTATGGCAAAGGGGCAATCTATGAATAGATGTTGAATGGTTTCTTCAGCTGCTTGACAATTTGGACAACGGGATGGGCCAATTACCCCACGTTTTTTTAGATTCTCAGAGGTGAGGACTTTCCCTTTTAGGAGGACCCAAATAAAGAATTTTATTTTTGGGAGGGTCTTCGTTTTCCAACCTATTTTCCACTGCGTCCAAATGGGCTTGGGGTGTTCATTGCTGCAGATTTGTTGGTAAGTGGCTTTGACTGTGTAGTTGGAGCCTGAGGGGTCCCAACAAAAGCCATCATCACTGTTGCGTTTGGTGGGGGCAATGCCATGAAGATGGGTTTGAAGATTGGTGAGGCTTGCTTCCATTTCAATGGGTATATTTGGGAAGGTCCATCCTTTCCAAATCTGAGACTGGGCGTCCCACTAAGATATCTGATCCAAATTATGAATCCCCATGCTGTTAAGAAAGGATAAGATCTACTGAGTATTGGGTCTGCTGCTAATGGATTGCTGGCCCATTATCTTGTCTGCTCCAATTCTAATATTACTGCCACCCTTGGGAACCTTGGAAATGTTTTGTGCAAGGAGGGGGATTGCTTTCTTACACAACCCCTAGATTTTAGAACAAGATTTGCTAGGGATCTCATGATCCAAGAGTTGCTACCTTGGGGTATTGAGATATTTGGTTTCTAACACTTTCTTCCACCAAGCAGGCTTGCCATTAATGAGCCTCCACACAATCTTGCCACCAAAGGCCAGATTTAGGAGTTTTGGTGATCTAATTCCAAGCCCTCCTTGCTCTTGAGATTGAATAACCTGTTTCCAGTTTATAAGGTTATATTTCTTTCTTTCATTTTCCCCCCTTGCCAAAGAAAGTGACGGAGGATGGCCTCCACTTTGTGGTGAAAACTAGCTGGGGCTTGCAGGAGCGAGAATTGATATAAGGGTAAGGAGGAGAGACCTGATTTTAGAAGAATTAGGCGCCCTGCTGGGTTAAGCCAAGAGGTGCCCCATTGCTGCACTTTCCTTTTCATTTTGTCAATAATAGTGTCCCAGACTGTAGCTTTCAGATTGCCAGCACTCATTGGCATGCCCAGGTAGGAAAAGTGCCCCCAATCCAACTTGCAAGGGACTCCAAAAGTGTTGGCAATGCTATGCAAAGTTTGAGCAAAAGTGTTCCAGCCATAGATGCAACTCTTGAGGTAGTTGACCAAACCTCCGGAGTAGCTCATATATTTATCTAGGAAGGATTTGAATCAACGAGCTATGATGTTGGAGGCTCCTCCCATTAACAATGTATCGTCAGCAAATTGGGAATGGTTTATGTTCTTGACTCCATTTCCAAATTTGATCCCAGTAATAAGTCCCATGCGACGATTGTAGTCCAAGGCCCTGCTGAAGGATTCAGCCATCAAGATGAAAAGGTAAGGAGAGAGGTGGCAGCCTTGTCTTAGACCACGGGAAGATTGGAAGGAAGGCCCTGGTTTACCATTAATGAGAGGGGAGATCCAGGGGCTAGTAATGCATGCTTTAACAAGGTCAATGAAGGGTGCACCAAATCCCAGTTTGTCCAAAACAACAAATAAAAAGGAGTGCCTAACTTGATCGAAGGCATTGGCTAAGTCAAGTTTTAGGATGAAGCTTTTTTCATTTCTAGTTTGGCTGGAATGAATGGCCTCTTGGACTAGAAGGATGGAGTCGGATATTTTTTGTTGGCCAAGAAACCTCCTTGGTTTTCAGAAATGAGAGAGGGAAGGAGAGGTTTGAGGCGCGAAGCAAGGATTTTGGTCAAGATTTTATAAGAAGAGTTGCACAAAGAAATGGACCGGAAACGAGAGAAGGATGAGGGTCTATTCTCTTTGGGAATACGGGCAATATGAGTGGCATTAGTGTATCCTCCAATTTGGCACTTGCGTTGAGCCCATCTTATCATTTTGACAAGGTCTTTTTTGATAGTTTTCTGTAAAAACAAATGGGGAAATCATATGGCCTAGGGGCTTTGTCTGGCTGGAGCGTCCAGATGGAATTTTGAATTTCATCCTCCTGAATTTCTTTGATTAATCTTGCATTGATTTCCTCACTGATTCCTATGGGCAAGTGCTGAAGAAGATCTGAGTAGTATTTTGCTACTTTTGTCTCAGTTAGGAGGACGCTGTAATAGTCTGAGGCAGTCTTCTTAATAGTGTCTTGAGCAGTTTGGAGATGACCTTCTTCATCAATGATGGAGGGGACATTATTCCTAATTTTCCTGACTATGGCCTGCTTGTGGAAGAAGGTAGAATTTTTATCCCCTCCTTGCAACCAAAGTTGTCTCGATTTTATTCTCCATTTTTGTTCTTCATCTCTACTGGCACGATAAAGTTGGAAATAGAGATCGCCTTCTAATGCTCTGTATTCTTGGGAGAGTCCTTGTTCCTCTATTTTTTTGTGGACCCTTTCTAATTCGCTTTTTATTTCAGCGTTGGCCTTCTCTGGTTCTTTGTAATAATTCTTTGTCCAATCCTTTAAGGCACATTTGGTCCTCTTCAAATTGCTTTCCCAAATGAATCCCAGTGATCCTTCCATGTGCTGACTCCATGTGAGTTTGACAATCTGATATGCGGTGGGAATGATGCTCCAAATTGAGCTGAATTTAAACGGAATGGGCCCCAAGGGGCAGTGGGCCTCAAGGACTAGGATTGTAGGATAATGATCAGATGCCGAATAGGGAAGGACAACAACATAAGCAGTGGAGTAAGCGTAAAGAAGAGAGACATTTATCATAATCCTGTCTAGCCGCTACATAATGTTATCTTTGCCCAATCTTTGATTGTTCCAAGTGAATCTATGGTTTTTTGGAACAACATCAACTAAATCGTGTTCCTACATGATAATTTCCAGCTTTGTTCTGTGGGGATCATGGGTAAAAATACCTCCTCTCTTCTCATTGGAGTGGAGTATGAGATTGAGATCTCTGCCAAGAATAATATTACTATTATCTTCATCATCTATGTCTGTTTTGAGAGAAGCCCAACATTGCTCTTTATCTCTGAAGTGATTTGGTGCATAGATATTGTAGATGACTATCTATTTGTTATCTGATTGATTCTCTAGAGTGACTTTAATCCAATACTGACTGATTGTATTGGATATGCATGTCCAAGTACTTTGGTTCCATATGGTGGTGATTCTGTTGGAGGTGCCCCTTGATTCACAAATGTAACCTTCATATTGCTTGAGCTAATCAATGATTCCTTTCATTTCTTGATGTCCTTGTTTTGCTTCTTGAAGCATTAAGATTCCTGGTTTCTCATGAGCTATCAGGTCTTTCAGGGTAGCAATTTTAGAGGGGTGCCCTAGTCCCTTGCTGTTCCAGGATAGGACCTTCATCATTGAGTATGGGGTATACGGAGAGTTGCTCGCCCTCCCTGCTCCTTGTGTGCTACTTCTTTGCTATTTTGCCCCAGAATGTAGGTTTCTATGGGGTTTTGTGTACCCATGGCTATGTCTTTTTGGGCATTTTCATCCCTCTGCTGCTTTATGGATTTTCTACCTGGTCCTTGTTTTTTATGCGTTTCTAGATTTACACCGTGCTCTTTGGAGGAGCTCCTAGTTGTGCGGGTAAGGGCAGGGTCATGAGATGAAGAGGAAAAAGTTTGTGAAAGGGGTATGGGGATGGGGGGGTCATTTTCAGGGAGGGATAGGGCATCAAAGGGGTTAGATGATTCCAAAGGAGTCTCAGAGTGAGGAGCAGTGGCAGAAATGTTAAGGAGAGGATCGAAGGAGGAGGTGGAGGGGGGAGCTGAGTGATTAATTTTGGGAGGAGAAGCTTTAGGGTTTGCCTTAGGAATGGAGGCAATCTTCTTCTTTTTTACAGTTTCCCATTGCTCATCTTGTGTAGCGTTTTCAACATCAACTAACTTAGAGCAGCGGTTGGCAAAATGGCCATATTCGTGACATACCTTGCATTTAAACGGGATTTGTTCGTAGTCTAGCTGCTAGATGTGAGTCTAGTCATCCACTTTGAGCTTGATAGCTTCCGGAAGACCCTTGCCGAGATCAAATTCAACACAGATGCGCACACAAGCTTGCATATTTTCCTTTGGCTCGTTGCGATCAATAAACTTCCCAACAACATTACCGATGGCTCGAACCGATTCATCTCCCCAACAATGGAGAGGGAGATGAGGAAGCCGGACCCAGACCGGGATTGCACTAGGGACATCAAGTTCAGGATCGAAGTCTGGAGTCCATTTGTTTAGATACAATCCTCTGGAATCCATGAAATATAGTCCGTTCCTAAAGATTAGATCCTTGTCTTCTCTTGATTCAAAGTAGAAGGTGAAGTATCCTTTCCCATAGAAGTGAATAGAGATTTTGCCGCTTATTTTGTCAGCCTAGTTCCACTTGATCCACTTTTGTACTGTCTTTGAGGAGGGCCACAGGCCAGTGAATTGCCCGATGAGGCCTCGTTTTGCTAGAGAAAGAGCCGCCATACGAGGAAGGGCAGGAGGAAGAACTAGCAGAGCGACGCAACCTAGCTGCGGCTTCCTAACATGTGTAATATTGTTATGTTATTATATAACTTTAAGTTAATTTAAATTTTGACATCGTGTAATATTTTTTAATTGGAGTAAATAAGTAAAGAATCTGTTTGTCTAAGTGCTAAGACTAGCAAAGGAACCAAAATATTGCTATTTTAGCTAAATATTAATTATTTTCAAAGAAACGAGAAGAGTGCTACTTTAGCTAAATATTAACTATTTTCTAAAGTTAGAACTGGGAAAAAATAAAAAAAGAAATTCTTAAATTAACTTATGATTTAATTTTGATTGTTGATCACAATTTAATCTTTGTTGTTGAGAGAGAGATTAGGGTTGAGATCGAAATTATAAGAAAAAATAGAACAAGTTAGTGGCAAGTCAATTGAGCATAAGCAATTGTGAGAGGTCAACGAAGGCAAAGCTAAGGGTTTCAGCTAATCGCAGGACTTGGCATCTGAGCAAAATAAATTGAGTCAGGGTCAAGCTGTTATAGCCCAATGCAGTATTCCATTCACATGTGTGCATAGGAGAGAGGAAGTGCACTTGCCCCTGTGGGCCGAATTATTGATATGCGCAAGAGTTTTGCAGATCTAATACATTGGAAGGGATATGGATTTATTTGTAGGGTGTTCAAGTGTTTTCTTGTGATAAAAGAGAAGTTTCTCCCTTGTAATTCTCACACGAATTTTTTTTATTGAAGAAGAATAATAAAAGGCACACATTATTATAGGTTTTCCACATAGTTTGGGTTTCCTAGGTATAGCTTATGTTCTATACTTGGTGTGTTTATTTTTTGATTTATTTTTTATTATGCATGTTAAGTTAGAAAACTCTGTATATTTTTTATTTAAGTTTCCAGAATATCATTTATTTGTATTTTTTGGATTTTACATTTAGAAAATTGTGAATCTATTTACTAGGTTTTACAAAAATTTAACATGGTATCAAAGCTCAATTTGTGATTGAAGACCAAGCACATAGTTTTTCTTCAGGAGCAGATTCTACGATTCAAGGGAGCAAGTTATCATATCGACTTGGGCATTAAGATTTTGAGCAGTTCTCATTGATTCTACATGTGTGATTTGTATTTAGTAGTTTGATTTGGAAGTATGACATATCAGGGTCTCAAATTTGAAAATAGATTAAAGTGGTGTTGGAGGAACGAAGGGTTTGGGATTTTGTTGATAATGTCGAAGCCCCACCAACAGATATTCAACAATTGACTCAACATAATAAAATGAATGAAGGATTATCTTGGAAGGAGTCAAAGACCGCATTATCCCTCACCTAACTGGGAAGAAGAAAGCCAAAGAAATATAAAATGCCATCATTAGTATTTATCAAGGTTCGAGCGAGGCTAGAAAGCTATTACTCAAGGAAAAGGTCAGAAGCATTTAATTGGTCAGGAGCATTAAAATGTCCTAGTCATATTCTATGGTTTCTTATCTCACCATTTTTTCCAAGGTCAAGGAAGATTTGGCTGGTGTGGGTGTAATAGTTCCAAAAAAAGATTTGGTGAATTTTTCTCTGTTGGGTTTCACCAAGTTGTGGGAAGCCTTAACACATGGTATATGTGCACAAGAAAACTTTCTAATTTGGGAGCTTTTGTGGGGTCACTGTGTCCATGAGGAGATTCACAGACAAGCCCAAGTTGGATCTCATGTTAAAAGCAAGAAAGAAGAAGAAAATTTAGCTGGAGCCAACAAAGGGAACAAGTACAAAGGTAAAAAGAAAGAGCAGTGTCGGTGGTGTGGTGAGCCAAGTTCTAATGAAAAGAATAAGAAAAATGAACTATTATCATATTACTTACAAATTGGCTTATTCTAATTTATAAATTACCTTAAAAATTTAAATATTAAATAAGATGGAAGTTTCTTACTTATTTTGGAAAATCAATTTTTTTTTTTTTAATATTTCTCCCATCATGAATGAAATAAAAAATCAACTCAAACCAAAAACGAACGAACATTTTAAAACTTCCGCGCAATTCAATGTATCAACATTTTTAACAGTACGAACTTATTATTTCAACAACCATTAAATTGTGATTAGTATTAAATGACTTATCACAAAACCTGTATTTAACCTTAATTGGTTCCGTGTGGATGCTGACCCTTATCTCCGGGATCGAGATAGGGAAATTTAACGAACTCAAGTCCACTTAGAGCAAATATGGCAGAGAAATTCTCTAGCTGCCACAATTTTTTCTATAAAAATGGTTCCGCAACTATGTAAATATTCATTGAAAAGTTGTTCAGATTTTGGATTTTATTTCAGCAGAGTCCATGATGGCATCCGTCATAGGCATAATATTCATCATCTTTTGTTACAGCTCCATTCGAGGTTAGTCACTTAGAAATAATTTTGATTTTCAGACAATTATTAGTAATATTTGAAAATATTAGAGAATTATTAGTTGTTGAATTGAGGCTTCTGTGATCCATATCAAGTTTAAGAGAAATTCTTTGGCCTAAATCACAAGATAAAACATTTGTCGACGCGTTTCGAACCAACCAGTCTGGTTCATCGTCAAAACAAGTTATTTTGTGATGAGTTTAATTTAAAATCAGCGACAATGGGATGATCAATTATAATGTTAAATTTTTATATAGAAGAATGATTCACTCACTAATTATTTGCAGGAGGTATGGCTGATACTCTATTTGTTGTAACCAACAATTGCTCATACACAATCTGGGGGGCCAGTCACAGTCCAAACGATGGGCACGAGATTCAGAGCGGGCAGACATGGAATTTAAGTCTTCCCGAGGGTCTGCAGCAGGACGGGAGGATCTGGGCACGAACGAACTGCACATTTAATGAATCGGGAGTGGGGAGTTGCACCACCGGTGACTGCGAGGGGAAGCTCCAGTGCGAAGCCCTGGGCGCAAAACCTCACACATGGGTGGGGTACCAGGTGTACGGATATGACTACACGGATTACTACTATGTGTCGCTCAACGATGGCTTTAATGTGCCCGTATCCATCGGTCCATTGACTCCCAGCGGAAATCCCAAATGCATTACCGTGTCCTGCAAAGAAGACATAAACGCTGTTTGCGAGCCAGAGTTGAAGGTGAAGCAAGGTTGCATGAGCGGCTGCGTGGCTTTTCCTCAGAACGATCTCTACTGCTGCGCCGGTAATTATACTCGCGACTGCCCTTCCAATATTTACTCCCGGTTTTTCAAGTCCCATTGCCCCCAGGCCTATACTTATATAAGTGACACTGAGGAACCAATCACTGAATGCCAAAGCAATGGAGCCTACAGAGTACTTTTCTGCCCTTGATTCTCTCTGTATCTATTTTTCTCGTTTGGTCGCACCAAAGTGGTGCGTGCCTGAGATCTCCATACGAGGAAATTTTGATCCAGTAGTATATATAAATAAGTAGTCCTATTGTCAAATAATTAAATAAGTTCTACTGTGAAATTCTCCCATTTCACAGTTCAATTGTATTCCGTTGATTTTCTGTGAATAGCCTGAGCCCCACATAAAGGGCAGTCTTAATCTGTTTATTGGATGGAAGGAGAAGTTTGTTGATGTTTAATATAGTTATTGTTTTAATAAGAGTAATTTGTGAAAGAATTGTTATTCAGTTCGGATTAATCACATCATTGGTTTAAGTTAATTTTTCGAACCATTTAATGTCATTCATCCCACGGACAAACAAGGATGAAAAAGCAATCTATCCCAAGGACAAACAAGGATGAAAAAGCAATCTATCTTGAGATATAAATAGCAAAGATGCAAGTCCTATACAAAATACAATTAAACACTAATTTTACTCATTCAGTAAATTAGCCAAATTAACTCAAAGATTTGTAAAGTAGAAATTCATTAGATTCTCTCAACCATTCATAAAATGGAAGTTCACTTTACAATGTGGAAAGGTATTCCAATAATGGACTCATCTTCAAGGCACATCAATATAAATATATATGTTATTTGTTCTATTTGCTTTTATGAGGATTTACAGGCATTTAAAGTGATTAGCTGAATTTAAATTGAAATTGTTTGTTTTTTTTAATATTTTATGTATTGGCTGTCCGCTTGGGGTAAGTCAAGTGGCGATCAATGTGGAATGAAGTCTTACTGAACCAGAGATCTTGGATTTGAATCTTGTACTACCGTCACTGTAGTAGGATGAATAATAAACATATAAATTGGAAAATCAAAAAATCCTACTAAACTTACAAAAAAAATAATTATATATTAACTAAAAACAAAATCCTAAATCATCACCACTAGAACACCATCCTACATCATCACCACTAGAACACGAAATGTCTTACTATTTTGCTGTTTACTTCTCATGCTCATCATCACAGTCCCAAGTTGCAGCAGCTGCGTCCATCAATCTAAATTAGCCTATTACTCTTAGATTAGTGACGTTGCTTTGGAAAATTGTAGTCTATTTCAAGATAATGACAGTGGATGGGCCATGAACATGTATAGGGCATGAACATGTATACGATTGCAACCAAAATTCATACACTGTTGAATCTATGGATTTAAATCAACTTTGCACCTAAGCCCGTCATGATCACCATTTATGTATACAACAAAATATATAGAGTATATATGATTGGTATAAATAAACAAATTAATTTTTAGGATGGTTTTTTTTATTCAATTTACTGTTTAAATCTATTTTTTTATTTTAATAAACTAAAATCTTGGCTATGAATTTTTTTCAAAATATTTTAAATATTCAATATATACCAATTAAAAAATAATACATAATATGTGCACAAACATATCAGGCAGAAATTTACAGAGATTTACCCGAACAGCCAGCAACCTCGGCTTCTTAGGGGAAAAAGATCTATATTCCACTACGCAGCAACCACCGTGATAATCCCTCTCCTTGTAAAGCTTTGCACAATATTTTTTTGCTTGGATTATTATACATAGGTTATTTTAATTTAAATTGGTTCCATTTTCAATTGGTTTATCCTGTAGTTTCCCAAAGTTTTTCGGTGGCTCAGGTTGATATCATTAGTATTATATTTACCGATTTCACCAATGAAATATCAACCAGATGGAAAGAACTACGCGAAATTTATTTAAGAAATTTTGTGAGTTGTTATTAGTGTGAATTTTTTGGTAGTTTTTTTTTTTTTATAAT
Organism: Pinus tabuliformis; assembly: GCA_031772625.1. Lineage (NCBI taxonomy): Eukaryota > Viridiplantae > Streptophyta > Pinopsida > Pinales > Pinaceae > Pinus > Pinus tabuliformis. Next base: position 245,401,337 of record CM062805.1, on the reverse strand, counting down.
TTGACAAAAATTTATTGAAATCACAATTTTTATGGGTAACTCTGGCATAAATCAAAATTTCACTTCAAATTTTTCCACAAAATTTGATTTTTGAAAAATCCAAAAAATCACATTAAACACAACTCCCACTTTTATATCCCCATAGGAAACCATCTGCCCAAAATGGATGCTTTCAACAGTTCAGCTGAGGGAGCCTTTAATTGTTTCCGCAGCTTCAGGTTACTGGAACAGGCTTTCAATTTTTTTCATAGCTCCAGGTTTAGGTTTAATTGTTTACAGGTATGGTTATTTGAAGCTTTGTTCTCAGAAGGGTTTCGCAGCTACAGGTAACTGGAGGAAGCCTTTCATTTTTTTTGGCAACTACAGGTCCAAAGTTTTTATGGTTACTTAGAAGCTTCATCATTTTGTGTTGTAACAGTTTGATTCGGGTTGTTATATGCCTTTAAAGTTTAAACAAGTTAGAAAGTGTTGCCATTCGCTGTTCCCACACTGCACAGATCATTCCCCTCATGTTGCTACTAATTTTAGTAGACGTTTCCTTTAAGCAATTATATCCGTACACGAGAAATACTCCTATGTTTCCCTAAAAAATATCACCAGTGACCGTACTGTGAAGATAAGCATATTCTTTGGCAGCCATGGCTGCTACGGGCTTCGAATTTTCCTAATTAAAAGAATTTGTTTAAAAAAATGGGAAGAGTATATATATTTTTCTTTGGTTAAACTTAGCATGTCTTTTTTTTTCTATTAAATTCAATCAGTGAGTTACAACCATTTGAGAGATTTGTTAAGTGACTTTGATTTGCTCTGCTAGAAACCAAGTCTATTGGCCATCTAACAAATCCAAAACCAAAACAGTTTGATCCTTCCTATCCAAGTTATGTAACACTGTATTTCCATATCTATTTTCCTATTTAACTGCAATTACAACTGAAATTAAATGTTATCCGCATCAAAAACTAATACAAGAGACCTTGGTTCACTGATCCGCATCCTTTGCCGAGGCAAAATCCATTGGTGTTGGGTCTTTGACATTCAACCTCGGAAGCTTATCTGCTCACAAGATGCAAGGCAAATGTTTCTCAATCTGTTGGAGGCGACCATCTTGCTTCTGCCACTGAAACATGATTTTCTGAAATTCCCTTTTGTAGTCCAGGAATGTATGCACTACGGCGGCCATGTTCAAGGCAATTTGTTCTAGGGCCTTGCCCAAGATTCCTTTCATTGACCAGTAAAGGAAGAGGGTGTGTTTGAACTGTGTTATTCTATCGCAGATGTGACTGTGATCCAGTACTAAGACCCACCAACCTTCAGCTTCAATTTCCAGGGAGCCTGCGTGCCGATTCATGTTAGCCTCCCATTTTTCTATGAGTTACCAGATTTCCTCATCGATGCCCTCATGGTATGCTTCTGCCACTTCATTGATAATGTTCACTGTCGGCTTGCGGCCTCTCAGCTTGCCTCCCGGATTACGGGACTCCCCTTCCTCATATTTTCCTCTGGCTTTTCTGCCTTTACCTCGACCACATAGAGTTGGGTTGCATGTGCTTGGCGTTGCCTGGACCATCTTAACTCACCCCCGATAATATACTCTGTGGTAGTGGAAGCATTTCGATGGGTTGAGCCACCTACTTGCAGGTTGCCCGGGACTCGTTCCTTGCAATTTAACTGTATAGAGTCCACCTGACATGCATAAAAACTGACCGAGTTGTTTACCATCAAAATTAGGTTCAAAACAATTTGTAATTCAATTTCCAAAGACAACACTAACAAATTCAGACGTTGCACTGTTATTCCTAGGCTCCTGGCTCGATACATTGTCCCTCCAACGCAAGAAATTACTCAGCGCTCCCTTAGCCCCACTTCGCTCAGACTCCCAGCATCCATCAGGGGTGTTCCCTATCGAGTCTGCCTCGCTCTGTTGCAGATCCGAGGCCACTGTATCCCCATCTGGTCCATCATGGTGATGTTTATGTCCCTCCAAATTTCATCCACAACCTAAGGTCTTTCAGCCCAGAGTTCAACAAGCCTCAAAATTGCAATTCCCCTACCCTGCGTACCCTCTCTAGCTACCCTCCTAGCATGCATGGTGAGGAGGATGGCTTAATGGGAAAGCCAAATGCCAAAAAGCAGGGAAATGGTTACGCCTCCAAGCCAATTTCCACTGCAGACCCCCAAACTCAGCATTAAACAAAACAAAGCAGGACTCTGACTTATAGAACCCTGCCAACCTAGACCATAAACCTTGAAGAATTCCAGCATTGCAACAGACAACATACCAATTCACCCTCGCTATGATGGCCTGGATGCGATCCTGGTCTGTTTTCCCGCCTTTGTTTCAATGCCCTCATATGCGGCAATCTCCTTGCTTACTCTGGTTACCACCCTACATGCAAACCTTCAGAACCTCACTGCCATAATAGAGACAGACACCCATCCTATCATCACCCTCCCATCTATAACTCTCACAGCTACCTGATGTGACCCTGTCAGCCTTGCCACGCATGTGGAAGGTGGTGGGTTCACACTTCGAGGCTCTCACCATTAAATTCCTTGATTTCATCGATCGCCAAGTACGCACCTTGATCGGGGGTTCTGGTTCGGTGTTCTTATACTGCTTAAGCTAGTGTCCTTTTCCTAGATGAGGATTTCATCCAACGACTTCAACCTCCTCTCCTCCTGTTGGGGGGGCTAGATCAATTCCAGGGGTTCAATTTGATAAGGGCATCCCCAATTTGCCAGGAAGTCAACAACTATATTTCCTTTCCGCTTTACATACTTTGTGATTATATAATCAAAGTTCTTGATTAGCTCCCCTAGCTCCTGCACCAATCTAGCAGTCCTCCAACTGTGACTAAGCTTATCCCATTTCGTCCCTTGGCTTAATTTCCTGAGGGTGTTGATTACAAGTTGGGAATCTCCCTCCAATACTATCCTTCTGTGACCCATAGTATTTTGGCTAGGATTAGGCCTTTTTGAGCTCTTGCAAATTCTACTTCATTGTTGCTTGCTTGCCCATAATAATATGCATATATGAACCTAGTCTCTGCTTTGTGATCCCTGAATGTGCCTCTGAACCCTGCAGGACCCGAGTTTCCTTTCGAGGCGCCATCAAATCTAATTTTGATGAATCCCTCCTATGGGGTAGTGAAGGTTTGGCTTGATTCCATTCGCCCTGAAATTCGTTTCCAAGAGTTTGGGGCTATCATGCTCGGCACTAGTTCGAGTCGTTTGAGGATTCTAGCTTCTTGAGGGCTAACTTTCTAGTCTTCTGGGATCCATTTCTCCACTCGGATAGTTTCTCTAATATTTTGGAGAATCTCATCCCAAACTAACTCTTGGGTTTGTCCTCTATTCTTGAATATCCTTTGGTTGTGTTCCTTCCAGATAGCCCAGAGTGTAAATCCAAGTACTAGATTCTAGGCCCAGTTGAGTACCAGGCTGGAGAATAGGCCTTGGCACCATAAGATGATGGATTCTCTTATACTCTGGGGGTCCCTATCCATGTGGCCAAAGAGATCCTCCACTTGGTCCCATTTCTGTGTGGAAAAATAACATGTGTTTAGTAGATGTTCCAGCTCCTCATTATGATTCTCGCAGAGAATGCAGTAGGAGGGACGATAAAAGACTCTCTTTTGAAGCTGATCTCATGTTAATATTCTCCTTCTACAAACCAACCACAGAAAGGTAGCCACTTTTGGCCACCACTTTCCTCCCCATATTTTTTTCATATTATGTTTTGGTTCTCCTGACCCCAACCCACCTTTAATCTATAGGCTTCCTGGATCATGTAGGTGCCTTTTGTTATGTAGCCCCATCTTAGTATGTCCAGCCCTTGTTGTCTAATTATTCTTCTAGATTCTAGTTCCTTTTCTAGTTGTCTCCATTGGTTTGAGTCAGGTGGTTCGGGTCAATCAACTCGAGTTTTCCATTGTCTCCATTCTTAAGTGCTCGAGTCGTCTTTCCAGTATTGGTTAACAGATTGGAAATTATTTCCTAAGATGTAGAGGAACAGTTCGCTCAGGTCCTGTCTAGTGAAAATCTTCTGTTGCCATGAGTCCTGCCAGAATCGGGCGGTAGCTCCATCTTTGATTTCCTAGAAGAAATGTTGGTGAATAAGTTCTCTTTTTCGGGCAACCAGGTTCCATATTGATGATTCTTTAGGTGGGTTGCGATACTTGAGAATATCTTTTGTCTGGAATGGCATTGTGTATTTCCCAGTCCAAATATGCTTCCAAAGATCTACTGCTCCTTTAATCCATCTCCACCATAATTTAGCTCCCGAAACTTGATTTAGAATAAGGGGATCTCTTAATCCTAGTCCCCCTTCCATTTTGTGCTTTGATAAATTTGGCCATGAGACTAGAGCCCATTTCTTTAGTTGTTGAGCTCCTCCCCAAAGGAACTTTTTGAAGGTCTCCAGCATTTTGGAATAGGATTTTTTAGGGGTTGCCATACCCGATAATTGATAGATAGGGATGGATTGTAGAACAACTTTGAGAAGGATAGTGCGACTGACTAGATTGAGATTTCGGAAGCTCCATTTTACTGAGCTTCTTTTGGATTTTCTTGAGGAGGGAATTCTAGCAGGAAGTTTTCATATAATTCAGAGACAAGGGGCATCCCCAGGTATTTGAAGTGAAGGGAGTTGATGCCAAATCCTAGCACTTGAGCCAAAAAAGATTGGACATTTCTAGTAGTGTTGAAAAAGAAGATGCAAGATTTGTCATTGTTGATCAAGGTCCCTGAGGCATCCATGAAGTCTTAAAGAATATTGTTGATGCACCGAGCTTCTTTCCGAGAAACATGGTAAAAGAGCATGATATCATCTACAAAATGTTGGTGCGTGATCAGAAGGTCATTGCCCCATAGGTAGAGACCTCAGATCTTCAAAGATTGGGATTCGTTTTTCAAATAACAGTGCAGATCCTCCGCAACCAGGATGAATAGGAATGACGATAGAGGGTCTCTTTTCCTCAGGCCTCGTTAAGGGTTGAAAGTTCTGGTAGGGGAGGCATCTGGGAGGATATAGTAAACAGGGGAAGAAACCATCGTTGTGATCCAGCTGATCCATCTTTGATGAAAGCCATAGGATTTGAGGATGTTGTTGAGGAATGTCCAGCTAATGAAATCATAAGCTTTAGATGAATCGAGTTTGATCATCATGCCAGGAGTCTTTGAGTTGATTTAGGGAATGGATTGTCTCTTGGGAGGTTATGAAGCCATCCAAGATTTGACGGCCCTCAACAAAACCTATTTTCTCAGGGAAGATAAGCTTGGGCAGTAGGGGTTTGAGACATCTCATAATAACAATGGTGATGACTTTGTATATCACATTACACAATGTTGTGGGTCTAAACCCTTGTGTGTCCTCAGATTTGGCAGTTTTAGGTATTAAAGTGATGAAAGTAGAATTCAGGCTCAGACATACCTTTTGGTTGTGCCTTGATTCCTCCACCACTTCTAGAACATCTTTGCCAGTGAAGGGCCAAACAGCTTGGAAGAATTCCGCAGTAAAACCATCCGGGCCCAAGGCTTTATTCTTCAGCATTCCTTTAACTACCTCTTCCACTTTCTCCATAGAGACCACCCTCATAAGTTCCTGGTTTTGATCTTGCGAAACTAGGTGAGGGTTGTTTTGTGTAATTATTCGAATCGCCTCTACCCTATCCTCATCTGGTTCCATAAGAATATTGTGGAAGTGGTTCACTACCAAGTCCTCCATTTCCTCGTGCTTGACAATTTTTTTTCCATCTTCATCCTTTAAGGAGAAGATCCGATTGTGATGTTGATGTTGAACCATTTCTTTGTGGAAGAACCGAGTGTTTTTTCCCCTTCTCTTAGCCAATTAATCCTTGATTTTTGTTTCCATAAGATCTCTTCATGTTGTTTGCATTCTTCCAGTTGGTTGAGGAGCCTCCCCTCTTCCTCCACTAGATGAGCCTCCCTGCCTTGGTTGATGATTTGTTGTTGAATATGTTCCATCTTCTTGTTCAATTGTTGTTGGTCTCTTATGGTGTGCCCAACTTCTTCGTTGTTCCATTTCTTGATCTTGCTTTTCATTTCCTTGAGTTTTAGATGGAACATGTGCATGTGATTCATTCCCATTTCCTCGTTGTCCTTTCACCAAGTTTCCACCTTCTGCATCGATCTCATATCTCTAAGCTAGAAGGATTCAAATCTAAACGATCTATTTTTGGGGCTTGTTTTCAAGTCAATTTCCAATCGAATTGGCCAGTGATCAGATCCTAGAGCAGGCAAGATTAGGGCTTCCAAGAAGATGTCTCTACCAGCAACTTGTTTTGAGACAAGGAACCGTCCGAGCCTGGAGGTGACCTGATGAGGGCCTCCCCTCCTATTGTTCCAAGTGTGGATACCATTATTGGTCCCCATATCTACTAGGTGAAGATCCTCGATCTTATCCTTGAACCTTTCCATGTTTGCATCCTGACTTCGATTCCCTCCTTTTTTCTCCTCTCGGGATGTGATCATGTTGAAGTCCCTTCCAACAATGCACAGGTCATCTCAGTAGTCTTCTCTCAGATTTTCTAGATTTTGTAGAAAGCCCCCTCTTTCTCTTGAGTGTGAGACCCATAAACTCCTGTGAGTAGTGCCCAGTCCCGGGCCCCTATGTGCCAAAATATCCTCGAAAGGATTCTGGGTCTACTAACCCAATCCTCAAAACTCATCTCCGTTGGGTTCCATAATATAGCTAATCCATTTGCGCTGCCCTTGGCATCCTAGGCTACAAATTCATATTATGGTTTGAGGGTCTTCAAAATCTCTTTGCATTTGGATTCCAAGATTTTGGTTTCCTGGACCAAAATAATGTTAGGATTATCTTTCTTGATCCTTTTCTTCAAATAGCATTGTTTTCCTTTGCTATTAAGGCCTCTAATATTCCACGATGTAATTATCATTTTGATGATTTGCTAAGTTGTTAGAATATTTTGGATAACGGTATCACCCTTCCAGATTTCACCAGTGCTTCCCCTATCAGTTGAATGGTTTCATTTATGTTTCTTTGAGCTCATTTCTTCCCTCCTTTACTTGGGGGTCCTTGGTCGCCCCCCCTCGACTGTTTTGAGATCCTATTTATTCTAATTAAATTGCAGCCCCTACGCCCTGTTTTTCTTTGTACTTTTGGAATGTTTCTCTCTAAAGTTGTTTCTGCTCTTCTGGTATAAATCGTTCATCTAGGTGCCTCCACTCGTTTAATAGCCTGCGTAGGACTTGCTCCTCGTTACTTCACTCTTCTTTTTGGCTATCAATTTTCATGTTGGCCTATTATTCTAGTTGTTCTGTGGTCTCTTTCTCCATTATTACCTCGCCTTCTTTTCTTTTAGCTTTGATACTTTCTCTTGGTGGGGTTGGGTGGTTTTCTAGTGGTTCCATTTGTGCTTGTACTATCTCTTCTTCCTCCTGTAGTATGTTGAATCGATTATTAGCTTGTGCCCTTTGTTTGGCCTTGGTTGGTGTGGATTTTAGTGGGTTTTTCTGTTCTGCATCCTCCTTTGGACTGCTTGGAAACCCACCTCCTCCATTTCTTTCTTTTTCCCTACATTGTTGGATGACTAGTGGATTTCAAGTTGGTTCAACGAACATTCCTGGAATAGAAGCCTCTATTCATTGTAGCATCGACATCTAAAAGGTATGTGTTCATAATCGATGGGTTGTTGTCAGACCTCCTCATGCTATTCTAGTTCTATAGTTTCCGGCAGGGGTTCCGTTATGTTTATGTAAACATAGAGACAAGAGTAGGATATGTACCTGCCTTTTCTTGTCTAGTTTGCAACTTTCACGAAGCTGCCAATGGAGTTGTCGATACCTTCCAAGATTTCGGGGTCGTAGAAGTCCATTAGAAGGCCAAAAAGACGAACCCACACCAGGGATGCTATGAATATTTAGAGATCTGGGTTGTAACACTCTTCCCAGTGTCTCATGAACAAACCACCATTATTAAATAAGTATGGGCTGCCATCAAACACCCGTTCTTTATCTTCCAGGCTAGCAAAAATCACTATGAAGAATCCCCTGGCGCCTAGTTTCAACTTGATGTGCCCCTTTGGTTTCCATTTATGCTAAATCCATTTCACCAAGTCCCTTTATGTCGTCGATACACCTATGAATTTGCAAATCATTGCTTGATATTTCATTTATTTCTTACAATCCTCAAGTTTGTTACCTGGAATGATGAACCAAGGTTTCTTCGTTGCCCTTGGAAGGCACTGGCCTTGCAGCTGATTCTGCCATTAGGCCTCGAGGACTGGAGTTCCTTTTCCTTACCTGTTTTGTGTGCTGGCTGCCTACGTGCCTTTCTCACTTGCTTCGTCGGTTACAATGTTTCGGTAAGAGGGGATCTCCCTTCCCCCCCGCACTCCATACGTTTCATTTCTTCCGTTAGTTCTGTCGCTAATGACAGTTATTCTCTGCACTCCTATGGTGTACAAACCTGCATTGTTAAGTTGTGTAGAACCATAACCCAACCTACAAACCCTAGCTTTCGAAAATTGCTAGAGCTTAGCGTGTTGTGTCCTAGACTCATTAATGACTTTTGTGAGGAGCATATATTACTCTTGAGATTAACCAAAATTATTTTTTTAAGCTTAAGTAGGGAGTTAACTAAAATTTGTGGAACACACAACAAAATATTATGTGCAAATCGAGCATGGTTTCCTTTTTAGTTGGTCATAAATTGGGGTGAAGGGAATGTTAGGAAGATAATATAAAATCGATATGGTGTGGAAAAATAAAATATTAGTATTGACTTATAAATTTAGTTTGTTATCGACAAAGTTGCTCAGGTGTTTAATGTAATTTTGAGAACCTTAAAGATACTTATTACTTCTTGAATCTTTTTTCCACAAAGGTTGCATATAGGACTATAGAAATATTGATTTCTCTAAGATGTTTTGAAATTAAACACAATCTAGTATTTCCATAGAGGTTCTGAAGTTAATTAATAATATTAGGTCAAAAAAATTGAGAGTTTAGGGACTATGAATACCTCAACGTGTACCATGGTCTTGGAACCAACCCGCAAATGGGCAAGTTGTTGGGTCCCTATAATACTAGTGATTACCCTATTACTATTGTAGTTATACCCCTTATTTATATTGTTGTGCCCCCATTACCCCCATATTGTTATTAATGTGCCCATAGAATCCCTCTATTGTTATTTTTGTGGCTTTATATTATTATTGTTAGGTCGGCTGGATTATATTGTGACTCCATAGACTCCTATATATAGAAAGGAGGTTTTGTCATTTGTATCATCCAAGAATTGTTCATTTATGTAATGTAAAGGAGGTTTCCCCCTCGAAGAGGCTGAATTCTAAGGCGTGGATCTCTCTTTTCTATCTTTTTGTGAGCTGGTTTCATAACATTTGGTATCAGAGCTTTGGATTCTAGGGTTTCGCTGCTCCAAACAGGTCATCGTGGCATTTTCGCTATAACTTTTTTTCTGTGATGTTTCAGAAGTCGCAAAAAAAACCCATTTGAGAAGAAATCACGCTGAACCTTGGGTCCAAATTTCAGAGCTTTTCACGTGATATTTTTGGAGATATGATCTCAGGAAGTTGGTTTTTTTGCAGACTCCTGAATTACACTCAAAACAGGTGACCTGGGGAAAATCGTCATAACTTTCTTTTTGAGCATCGGATTGAAATTTCGTAAGAAGGTACAGAAAGAGGACGGACTATAGTTTTTGTTTATATATTTTTCAGAGTCAAAGGTTGAAACAGTGACACGTGGCACTTCATACAAGTTCGCTCTACTGAACTAGTCTATAATCAGGTCACTGCGGGATATTGGGCATAACTCTTTCTTGGAGAATCCAATTTGGTTCAGACTAGTGGCATTGGAAAGAGGACATAGAAGGCTACTACAGGTCACAATTTCAGAACTGGGTGATTCGAAATTATAGAGATACATCAGATTCAATATCAGGCTTCTACAAAGTAGAAAAAGGTGTGTAGTTTTTATTTTTTATTTTTGCATAAGCTTGGTTTGAAGGAATTCAAAGGGCATAGTAAAGCATTATTATCGGTAACTGATGCTCCGAGGAAAGAAAATGCAAACACCTAGTAAGGAACCTGAAAGCTCTAGCATGACTCATGAAGAAGAGGAAGAAATGCAACATGATATATCAAAATTACAAGACCAAGTGCAACAACTGTCCCTTGCACAAAAGGGAACGGAATCTAAGATGGATGGTTTAAAGAAAGATGTAGAAGCTAAGATGGATGGTTTAAAGAAAGGTGTAGAAGCTAAGATGGACTGTTTAAAGAAAGGCGTAAAAGCTAAGATGATTGATGTGGAAGCTAAGATGGATGATTTGAAGATAGATTTGAAGACAGACATGGACGAATTGAAGATAAATATGAATAAGTTGCTACAAGAAATCACCCCTAAGGGTGAAAGGGTACTAAAGGAAACTCATGATGAGAACAAAATAAATGTTAATCATGATTCCATAGACGCTAATGTTGGATTGAAGAATCACCATATTCCAAAAATCGATATGAGGAAGTTTGATGGCAAGGATCCCGCCACATGGATATTACAGATGGAGCAGTTCTTTGATCTCAATAATGTGCAAAACACACAAAAGGTACGTATGGCAACTTTATATTTGGAACCAAATCAATTTGTATGGTATCAATGGCTTTGCTCTCGTAAACAATTTATCACTTGGGCAATTTTTACGGAAGAATTGATAACACATTATGAGGATACAAAAAGCAACACTTTTTTTAGCCAATTGATAACTCTCAAACAAAAGGGTTCAATAATGGAGCACATTGAGGAGTTCCAAAAATTGAACATCAGGGTAAAAAATATTCCAGAGCAACATAGGATTGATGTGTTCATAGGGTCTTTAAAGGATAATATCCAACATGATGTTCGACTTTGGGAACCTGATTCATTAGAGAAGGCATTCAGATTAGCAAGAAAAATGGAAAGCAAAATTATGGCAACCAGGAAGCATACCACTCACAACTATAAAGACGGAAGTGCAGTTGCCCCTAGTCTTCCACAACCTATAAGGTTGACACCACAACAATTGGAAGAAAAAAGAGCAAAAGGGCTTTGTTATAGTTGTGATGGCAAATACACTAAAGGTCATAAGTATGCTGAGAAGAAATTATTCTACATAGATTGTGAAGAGGAAGAAGAAAAGGAGCAAGAAAGGTCAAAAGAACAGGATATGTTCCAGGAACAAAGCCTAGATGAAGAACAAATAAATCCGACCATATCTTGTAATGCATTGGCGGGAATTACCACTCCTCAAACCATCAAGATAGAAGGACAAATCAAGAAGAAAAAGGTGATAGTGTTGATTGATTCAGGAAGCACCCACAATTTTATTCATTGTAGGGTAGCAAAAGAATTGAATTGCTTCCTATATCCAGCACCAGAGTGTCAAGTGATGATTGCAAATGGAGGAACAATAAATTGCTCTGGAAAGTGCCATAATATCAAGCTATCCATGGGAGAATATGTATTGACTAGCCCAATGCTTTCCATTCCAATGGGAGGTGCTGATGTTGTATTAGGAGTCCAATGGCTACAATCCTTGGGTACAATAGCTTTTAATTTTCAAGAACTTTTCATGAAATTTTCTGTGGAAGGAAAGGAAGTTGAATTAAGGGGTATTGCAGGGAAACCAGGAAAGATAATCAGCTCTAATGGTATGACAAAGCTTCTAAAAAAGGAGCAAAGGGGTGTAATTGCACAATTATGTTCGCTAGATGTTTCCACATTAGAATCATCTATTTCTCCAGATCTCCAAAAAGTCTTGGACAATCATTCCAAGGTATTTGAGACTCCCAAAGGTCTCCCACCTATGCGTGATCATGATCATGCTATTCATCTGATTCCAGGAAGTGTTCCTCCAAACATCAGGCCGTACAGATATCCCTATGTCCAAAAAAGTGAAATTGAACGTATGGTTGCAGAAATGCTAGAGGCTGGTATAATTCAACCGAGTCAAAGTTCTTTCTCTGCTCCAGTAGTATTGGTGCACAAGAAGGATGGATCATGGCGCATGTGTCCGGATTATAGGGAGCTCAACAAGCTCACTATTAAAGATAAGTTCCCCATTCCTATCATTGATGAATTACTGGATGAATTGCATGGATCAATTTACTTCACCAAGTTGGATCTTCGTTCAGGATATCATCAAATCAGAATGAAGATTGAAGACATTCCGAAAACGGCATTTAGAACTCATGAGGGTCATTATGAATTTTTGGTCATGCCTTTTGGCCTTACCAATGCACCTTCAACATTTCAAGGTTTGATGAATTCAATTTTCAAACCATTCCTTAGAAAATTTGTGTTAGTATTTTTTGATGATATACTTATCTACAGCAAGTCTTGGAAGGATCATGTTGAACATGTTGACAGGGTGCTACAACTATTGGAAGAGAAACAATTATATGCCAAAAGATCCAAATGTTTCTTTGGAGTCCAGGAGGTGGAATATTTGGGTCATATTGTATCTCATGAAGGAGTTAAGGTAGACCCTACCAAAATTAAAGCCATTAAGGAATGGAAAATCCCCACATCCATAAAGCATTTGCGCGGATTTCTTGGGTTGACAGGGTATTATCGCAAGTTTGTTAAGAATTATGGGAGAATAGCAGCACCTCTAACGACATTATTGAAGAAAGATGCATTTTCATGGACTCCGGAAGCAACAAAGGCCTTTGAACATCTTAAAGAGGCAATGTGCCAAGCACCGGTCTTAGCTACACCGGACTTCACAAAAACCTTTATTGTGGAATGTGATGCTTCAGGAAATGGAATTGGTGCTGTTCTAATGCAAGATGAAAGACCCATTGCTTTTGAAAGTCGTCCAATCAAGGGAAAGTTTCTAAGCAAAGCTATTTATGAGAAGGAAATGTTGGCAATACTCCATGCACTTAAGAAATGGCGACCCTACCTAATGGGAAGACACTTCAAGGTAAAAACGGATCATGATAGCCTTAAATACTTTTTAGAACAAAGATTATCCTCTGAAGAGCAACAAAAGTGGGTCACAAAGATGTTGGGTTATGACTTTGAAATCATCTACAAAAAAGGGAAGCAAAATGTGGTGGCAGATGCACTCTCAAGGAAGGATGAGGATGTGGAAGCATTTTTGTGCGCTATTTCTATCATCCAACCAGATTGGATAAATGAAGCAAGGGAGGAATGGAAGAATGACGAAGAAGTGTGGGCACTTATTCGAAAGCTACAACAAGATTCCAGTACGTCTAATACATTTAGCTAGAAAAATGATTCGTTATGGTACAAAGATCGCTTATACCTCTGTAAGAATTCCCAGCTAAAACAAAATATTCTTATGGAATTGCACACTTCTCCCTTAGGAGGGCACTCAGGATTTTTAAAAACTTACCACAGGGTTAAGAAGGAATTTTTTTGGGATGGCCTTAAATCAGATATTCAAAAGTTTGTGGCAGAATGTTTGGTTTGCCAACAAAATAAAGTTGAAACAATTAAGACACCGGGTCTATTACAACCTTTATCCATTCCAAGCCAACGTTGGGAGGAGGTATCAATGGATTTTATCACAGGTTTACCCAAGTCTGAGGGAAAGAGTGTCATCATGGTGGTAGTTGACAGACTTACCAAGTATGCACACTTTTGTGCATTATCACATCCATTTAAAGCCAGTACAGTTTCTACTGCATTTATGGAAACAATTCAAAAGCTACATGGAAACCCAAAGATTATTGTAAGTGACAGAGATCCCATTTTCACTGGAAATTTTTGGACACAATTATTTTCTTGTCTTGGTACTCAGTTAGCTCATAGCTCATCTTATCATCCTCAATCTGATGGGCAAACTGAGATAGTAAACAAATGTTTGAAAGGATATCTTCGTTGCTTTGTATCTGATAAACAGACACAATGGGTCAAATGGTTGCCTCTGGCTGAATGGTGGTATAACACTTCCTTTCATACAGCAACAAAAATGACCCCATTTATGGCACTTTATGGGTATCAACCACCATCCATCACATCATATTTAAGAGAAAATTCTAAGGTTCAGGCAATGGAACATCACATCGAACATCAACAACAAGTCCTCCAACTCTTAAAGGATAACCTCGTGTTGGCACAGAATAGAATGAAACAACAGGCAGATCAACATCGCAGTGAAAGAAGTTTTGATGTAGGTGATTGGGTATTCCTACGGCTACAACCATATAAGCAAATGTCCCTCAAGCAAGCTAAGAAGGATAATAAATTATCACCAAAGTATTATGGTCCATACAAGGTGTTGCAAAAGATTGGTACTATGGCATACAAATTGGAGCTTCCTGCAGCTTCTCGATTGCACCCAGTTTTCCATGTTTCATGCTTAAAGAAGGTTATAGGCGACAAGCTCCCAGTTCAAACAATATTGCCAGAACTTGACGAGGAAGGAAAAATTATATTGGAACCGGAAGCAGTTATAGAAACAAGAACTCGACAGCTACGAAATCGATCAATTTCAGAGTACCTTATCAAGTGGAAGAACTTATCCGCTGAAGATTCCACATGGGAGGATGAGAATTTTATGCAGAAGTATCCAGAACTACTCAAGCGTTGAGGACAACACTTTTTTGAAGGAGAGGGGCATGTTGGGTCCCTATAATACTAGTGATTACCCCATTACTATTGTAGTTATACCCCTTATTTATATTGTTGTGCCCCCATTACCCCCATATTGTTATTAATGTGCCCATAGAATCCCTCTATTGTTATTTTTGTGGCTTTATATTATTATTGTTAGGTCGGCTAGATTATATTGTGACTCCATAGACTCCTATATATAGAAAGGAGGTTTTGTCATTTGTATCATCCAAGAATTGTTCATTTATGTAATGTAAAGGAGGTTGCCCCCTCGAAGAGGCTGAATTCTAAGGCGTGGATCTCTCTTTTCTATCTTTTTGTGAGCTGGTTTCATAACACAAGTAATCAAAATATTCATAATATTTCAATTAGGATTATGTAGCCATGGTCGTGGAACCAATCTGCAAGCGGGCAAGTAATAAAAATATTCATAATATTTCAATTGGGATTCTATCTCTCTTATGCATCTATGGCATATATAAATATATAAATGGATGGTATCACAAATCTTATTGTCCTTGCCACAAGGCAGTGGATATTGCAATAGGCCTTTGGTCAAACCCATATTACTTTGGGTTTGACAAAAAAGAAATTACAAAAAAATCTATAGTATAACATTACACAATGAGACTGAAAGGACACTAGACAACAACCCTGATCATTACCTGGGAAGGAGAGTGGAGGAAGGCGATTTCTGGTTCCGTAGAGGATTCTAGGGTTTAACCAAGAGAGTGAAAGAGGGCAACAGGAACCCATGGAGGCATAGGGAGGAGGGAACTCCACTCCCTCCTACAGTAATATGGTTACAAATAGAGGAAGAGGAGGGAATAAGAACAAACCTCCACAACCCTTGGAGGTCAAGACAAAAAACACTGAAACTCAGAAGGCGGAAGGCAGCAAAACCCATGCAGATCAAGGGGCCCACGAAGAAGACTGTCAGGAGGAGACAGCGGAAGACAGAGTTTAGGGAACAGAGAACAGAGCCAAGATGGGGCCCTGTAAACCCAAGACCATATCTAAACCTCGGGTTATTCTAAATGATCCAGCTCTGCAAGCACACAAGGATCACATGGAAAACTATGTTATCATATGCAAATTTATGGGAATATGGTCGTCAGAGAAAGCGTTGTAGGCTTGGATAAAATACAACTGGAAACCAAAGGGGGAGTTAAATATACATCTTGGATCCAAAGGTTTTTTTACAGTGGTGTTCACGAACATGGAAGACAGAGACAGGATTTTTGAAGGAGGACCTTACTTCTTTGCAGCTCATTTCTTAAAAATTTCAGAGGCAACTCTATGGGGAAAATATACCTCATATTCCCATATAGTGTGGAGATGGACCTATCAGGATCTCTTCCAGATGAGGTCATTCTAGAAGTCTATATGAGGAATGGGTTCAAATAGTTGACTAGGAACACATCTCGTTCAGATGTCACAAATGTCATGAGCATGGGCACCTATCTAGAGATTGTCCTCTTAATAGAAGGGAGGAAAATATAAACACCAACAAAGGGAAAGACCAGACAGGTTTCACCAAAGTAGGAGGAAAAGGAAAAGGAGGGGGAAGGAAGACACAAAAGAACCCTATTGTGAATGATAACAAAACAAGAAGTCACAATAGTTTTGAGATCTTAGGAGAAAAAGAAGTAGATGGAGGTGATAAAGAGAGTACAGAGAGTTAGACAGCAAGGGGGAAAGGAAAAGAGACCAACATGGAATTCACTCAGGAACAGAATGAACACACGACGGACCCTTTGAGTACCATGGAAATAGAAAAATACCAGGAAATGACTCAAAGTGAAAGTGGTACAGAGGACCAAGACTTACAGGAGATCCTGGAAAGGGAGAACCTAGAGCTAGAAAAATTTCTAGAACAAGGAGGAAACCTGGGAATAAACTCCATCCCTCAGGAGGATGTGGACAAGGTCCAACAGATATTCCTTAACAAGTCACAGCAAACAGCTGCAGGAGTCAAAAGAGGACATGATAACCATGAAAATAAAGGGACTTCCTCAATAGGATTAATATCAGGAAAACTAACCAAAAATTCAAGCAAGAGGAGGGGAAGAAAAAGATAGAAAGAACTATTGCTGGAGTGTGGAAAACTCATGATCGACTCAGGAAGGATGAAATACCTTTCCAGTTACTCCTTTAAAACCCCACCTCAATGAAAATCATAACCTAGACCATTAGAGGACTAGGGAGCAGAAGAAAACAGAGGAATCTAGGTAACAGGATCAGAGAGGAAAAATCTGACATATTATTCATACAGGAAACAAAATGCTTAGTGGAGAGGATCTGTGAAAAACATAGCAAATGGTTAAATAGATATGAATACCTTGAAGTTAAGGCAAATAAATATACTGGTGGCATTCTCACTCTATGGGATCCACAAAAATTTGGTGTGATTGATGTTGAGGCATCCAGACATCACCTTTCTCTGATTTTCCAACCAGTGGGTGACGAACAATGTTACATGATCACTAATGTCTATGGTCTGTAGCCAATGGAGGACAAACTTCAACTCCTCACAACACTGGAGGATATGAAGAAGAGATACCCAGCTCTACCTTGGATTCTTGGAGGTGATTTTAACATGACAAAATCACTCATGGAGAAGAAAGGAGGAACTAGAACACTTGGTAGAGATTCAGTTGCCTTCCAGAACTTCATCACCAATATGAAATTGGTTGATATGGAAACAAGCAATGGAATCTTCACTTGGAATAACAAAAGAGGGGGCCCTACCCAAGTAGCCTCAAAATTGGACAGATTTATTGTTTCAGAGGAACTTCTTCTCAGGGGAAGCAACATTACTACGCTCATACTACCTTTTGGAGGTTCAGATCACTGGCCTATCCAATTGGAGGTTTCTCTTTTTGGTAAACCAAGGAACACCCCCTTCAGGTTTGAGAATGCTTGGCTCACACATTCAGACTTCCTCACAAACATTGAAAAATGGTGGAAGGAAGAACTACACCTTTAGGGTACAAAGATGTTCCTTCTACACTGCAGGCTCAAACACATCAAAGGCAGACTCAAAGAGTGGAATAAAAAGGAATTTGGTAACATCTTCAAAGCTAAAGGAGATGTGGAAAATAAACTAAATGAAATAAACAGATTCTCATCACAGAAGGCTACACAGATGAAAGGAAAGAGATGGCAGAGTCACTCTAGCAGGAGTGGGAAAACAAATGTCTTCAAGAGGAAATATTTTGGAGACAGAAATCCAAAGTACAATGGACTAAAGAAGGGGAGAGAAACACCAAATTCTTTCACAGATCCACCATAGCTCACAGAAACAACAATAGAATTGTGAAACTTACAGATCAACATGGAATAGAAAGAAACACTCATGAAGAGATGGAGAAGGTTCTAGTCCAACATTTTTAGAAAATTGCTGAGGAAACCTCGGAAGACAGAAACCAATTTACGAAAATATTTATTCAGTACATTCCTAGATTGGTTACTAGAGAAGATAATTACAATCTCAACAGACTAGTAACAAAGGAAGAAATTGAGGAAGTCGTTAAAGAGATGCACAATGGGAAAGCACCAGGCCCAAATGGCTTCAATGTGGAGTTTTTCAAAGCTTGTTGGAGGATAGTGAAACAGGACATGCTGGAGGTAGTGGAAGACTCTCGACGATTTAAGACAGTCTTAAAGGTTCTCAATGAATCTTTCATAGCCTTAATCCCAAAACAGGAAAAGGCCACCTCTCCAGACAGATTTAGGCCTATAACATTATGCAATGTGGTATACAAAATTATATCCAAAGTAATTGCCAACCGTCTCAAACCACTCCTTCCAACTCTAGTGTCAGAGGAGCAAATGGGCTATGTGGAGGGAAGACAAATTCTAGATAATATAATTCAAGCACATGAAATGGTTCATTCACTCATTACCAATAAACAGGCAGGAATGATAATTCAGTTGGACATAGCAAAGGCCTATGACAAACTTAGTTGGTCATACATAAGAGCAATATTAAAAGCCTATGGCTTTGATTACAATTGGATTAAATGGGTTATGGCACTAGTTACCACCGCCAACTGTTCAATTCTTCTCAATGGCTCTCCCTCCAAAACCTTCAAGCCTTCAAGAGGTCTCAGGCAAGGTGATCCTCTTTCTCCTTTCCTTTTCATTCTAATGATGGAAGGGTTAGGGAGAGCAATCAAAGCTGCTAAGGAGGAAGGGATAATTCAGGGTCTGAGACTTACTCAAGGTGGGGACATGGTGACACATCAACAATTTGTGGATGATACTATGCTTCAAGGCACACCCACTGTCAAGGAAGCCAAAGCATTCAAACAAATTCTGAGTGAGTTTGCTAGGGCAGCAGGCACAGAGGTAAGTCTTACTAAATCAAAGATTTTCTTTTTCAATACTGATATTTCAATACAAAGAAATCTTTCTAGAATTTTGGGCTTTCAAAGGGAGTCACTGCCTGCGAAGTACCTGGGAGTTCCCCTCACCGACAAACCGCTTCACAAGGATATCTGGGAGCCTGTTCTTAATAAGCTAAAAGATAAGATTAGCAAATGGACAAATAGAGCACTAAATCTAGTAGGGAGACTGATTCTAACTAAGGCTATCCTCCAAAGTATCCCTATCTATATGCTATCTACCATTCTGGCACCAACTGGTGTAATTACTAATATAAGAAACATTCAGAGAGACTTTCTCTGGGGGAAAGGTGAAGAAAAGAAGAAATGGGCCCTTGTGGCATGGGACAGGGTTTGCAAACCTAAGTCCCATGGTGGCTTGGGTCTTCATGACCCAGGAATTCTTAACAGAGTTCTTGGTGCCAAAATCTGGTGGAGATGGCTAAAAGAAATACAAGCCCCCTGGGAAAAACTATGGAAGCAAAAATATGCAAGAGAATGGCAGGAGAAGAACCTAATCAGAATGACAGGACAAGTAAAAGGTTCTGCAATTTGGAACAGGGCATGGGAGAACAGGGCCCTAGTCCAAAATCACAGTTTCTGGGAGATCAGAAATGGAAATCTGGCCTAGTTCTGAGAGGATAATTGGCAGCAGGAGGACAATCTCCAAAGTGATGAATTAGCAGACATTCACACCGATACCACCAACAAAGGATTAAGGTGGGTAAGTGACTATTGGGACCAATCAAGGAACAATGGGAAATGGAGAACATGGAAACTTCCATATTACAGTGGCATGGGTATGCTGCCTACTCAAGCTATAGCCCTCAAAGGTCTTTTAGACAAGAGGCAACTCAAACTTGGACAATCAACTAAGATGGGAAAAGAACAAGGCATGTCTCTTCAACCTTAAGGACGCCAAAAGGATAGATTCAGGGCTTAACCATCCAAACACTGATAAGACGTGGAAAGAACTCTGGGATAATTCTCATTGGATGAAACTCAAACTATTCAAGTGGCTAGTTCAACAGGGCAAGATTCTGACATGGGATAACCTAAGAAAAAGAGGCTTTGTTGGCCCCTCAAGATGTCACTTATGTAAACAACAGGAAGAAACTATAAATCATCTCCTGAATAGATGCACTTTCACTACAATACTTTGGAATTGGGTTGGTGAAGTCTTTGAGCAAACAGACAAAAATGCAAATGACATCATTACTACTTTGAAGAACTGGTGGAAAAACTTTTTGGATAATGAGATCATTAACTCTGCCTGGATGCTGACCCTAGGTTTCATAATCTGGAATGTTTGGAAGGAGCGCAACAACAAGATTTTCAAGGATAAAGCGAGTCCGGTGAGTAGCATCCTTAAGCTAATCCATAAACAACTCAAAGAGACTATCCATATCCTGGGAGGTGTAGCTATTGGCAAACCCATTAGATAAAGAGAGGCCAGAATACTGGAGAAGTTAGAGTTCAAGGTTCATCCCCCTCAGGGTTCTATGCAAATCAACAAGATTACCTCAGCTGTAAAGTCTTCTTGGCAACCCCCTTCACATGGCTTTTTAAAATTTAACATAGATGGGGCCTCAAAAGGGAATCCAGGGGAAGCAGGATATGGAGGGGTCATGAGGGATGAGGAAGGAAACATATAAGTCATCTTCCACAATTATCTAGGAAAAGCAACCAACAATATGGCTGAGCTCATGGTAATGGAATTATGCCTGGAAATACTGCTCAAGTACAACATTCACAATGTCATCATTGAGGTTGACTCAGAATTAGTCATTAACTCAGTGAAGAGGATAAATGCTGGTGCTACACCAGAGAAAATCTTAGAACACTGGCGGCTTCTGCAAATCTACCAAAGAATCCAAGCACACCTAAGAATGCTGAGAACTCTTAGGTTGGTGCATGTCTGGGAATCTAATAAAGTTGTGGACTGGCTTGCCAATGAGGGGGTACAAAACAAGCATATCGACTTGTGCTGCTGGTGGGAGGAGGTAACAGATGATAGGTTGAAGGAGGGATGTTCATCCTGGGCCCTCAGCGACAGACAACAGTATCAGGAAAATTCAAGAGACAGAATTTTACTTCATGAAAACATGGATAAGTTCACTTTAGACAACCTTTCAGAGGAGTTGCACAGTCGGTTATCGAGACAAAAGATATCTGTTCACAGGAGGAATGATTCCATGGAAGAAAAAGGCGTCAAAGGAAGAAATTTCTGGGGTCAAAACTGCCTGAGACAAACCACCTGCTTCGGGCGACCTCTGACCCGGGAGAAGTTTTCCCGGAAGACAAGCGATGCCATTCAGCAGGCGACGCGTGGAGGTGGCTGGACAGTGATTACCGCCTTCATCGTTGGGTATTTCATGAGCAGTTGTGTGGTCTGTTTTGGTTTGTGGCCGTCAAATCTGGAGAGGGTAGATCAACAACCTCCTTTTAGTGTGCATGTTGGTGGGGTCGACACGATAAAACCACTAATGGTTTACCACCTTCATCGAGCGCCTTCCAAACTAAAGACATTTTTAAAGAAAAGCCAACGATTCCACTTAGGAAGCAACACGTGGCAAAGGATCGAAAAAGCAAACCGCCTTCATCGCGCGGTATTCAACGGGATTTTTAGGCCACGTGATATGGACTACAACAGTTGGATTAGAAGGAAAAGATCAACGATCAGCGTTGATCATGCAACTTTAAGGTTTTTCGTGTCCAGGTGTGAGTTCCGATTTGGTCTGTGGCTGTTAGATTTGGGGCTGAAAAGATAAAACCAATAATGGTTTACCACCTTCATCGGGCTCTTTCCAAACCAAAGACAGTTTTAAGGAAAAGCCAGTGATTCCACTCAGGAATCAACACGTGGCAGAGGACTGATAAAGTAAACCACCTTCATCGCGAGGTATTCAGTGGGCTTTTTAAGCCATGCGATATGGACTCCAGCCGTTGGATCAGGGAAAGAAGATCAACGGTCAACGTTGATCGGGAAACTTTAGGGTTTTTTGGGGGCTTCGCCCCTGCGCGGGTTGTTTCTTGACCGTCGGATTGTTTGAAGACAAATCTTTGGTCCGTTTTGGGGAGTGGATCTCGGATCCACTGGCCTGCTCTTGGTTCCAGGGCAGTCTAGGCCTTGTCACTGTTTGATTTTTGGAGGTTTTTTTTGGGGTACTTTGGGGTTTTTCACTCCCCTTTGAGGGAGTTTATGCCTCTGGGCATATGTTGTAACATGTGTAAAATATTTTTTTACCTAAGTGAATAGAAGAACTGTCTCTTGCTTAAGCAAAAAAAAAAACATTACACAATGAAATATATGATTTTTTAAAAATAATTTAATTTATTTATGTTCAATTTGATTGGTTATCAAATTGAACATGATATTTCCCTTTGCCTCTTTTAAGGTGCCCATTACCTCTATTAATTAACCAGAAGTACATAAATCACATCAAGGTGTAAAATGGACATTTATGATACAATTTGTTTTGGGAAGGTGATAAAATTATTGCTAATGAGTATAATCATTTTATATTCCTATTTATAAAAATGGCTAATGATTAATATAATCTAATAAAAAATATATTATTTAAAATTACATATATAATTTAAAATGATTATTTAAAATCACATATGTAATTTAAAAAGATTTATTAATGGTATGTGAGAGATATATTTTTATTTTTACATTATATTTTTAAGGGGTAGAGGTCACTTAGGTTTTTGTGCGAACTTAACCACATATGATATATTTTACACTATTAATGAATGAATGATATTCAAAATAATAAGATGTTTGTAATATGAATAAATATAAAATTTCTCATATTCACAAACCAAGGTATAATAGAAATTTATGATAGGACCTCTATACCCAAGGCTAATAATAAGATTTTCATAAGACCATATCCACAAACTCTAAAATGCTAAATGTAAATTATTAATAATTATTTCTATGTTGCAATACAAATAATGTTAATTTACAAAATTTAATAATGCATTTAATTACAATTTAAAATTAATCTAATTATAACATTTTAAAATTTTAAATCTTTGTATTTTTATTGTTTTCTACTTTAATTTAGCTATATTTAAACTAAACAACAGGGACTAGCTACTATGTAACCATTATTAATGTTGTGTGTATGTTGGTAATTAAGAATAAAGTTTCTTCAAAATTATACATAATGAATAATACTTTTGTATTAATATTGAATAGCCATATTAAATTTATTTTATTAATTTCATTAAATTATATCATATCCAAATTAATTTTCATATATAAATATAAAATTAAATTTAAAAAATAAATTAAATTAAATTAAATTAAATTGCTTAGTTTTTTTTAAAGCTTTAGGGATATACTAGCTCAATCACACTAACACATGCAAATTCATATTAGTGTTGCAACATCAAATTTAGAACAAGAACACCTGAAAAAACAAAAGTAGTTTTCAAGTTTCATTTGTCTATTGATTAAATGCTATGAACAGGAATTTCTTGGATCGATATTATTAAATAAAGAAAGATAATTTTTTTTAATGTGTACTTTGAATTTATTAAAATTCTAGAGTTATTTTTTAATTGTTTCTAAAAAGGTTTCTCATTTTAATTTGTTATGGAACCAGCTCACAAAAAGATAGAAAATATAGATCAACGCCTTAGAATTCAGCCTCTTTGAGGGGGAAACCTCCTTTACATTACATAAATGAACAATTCTTGGATGATTCAAATGACAAAACCTCCTTTCTATATATAGGAGTCTAAGGAGTCACAATATAACCAAGCCGACCTAACAATAATAATATAAAGGCACAAAAATAACATTAGAGGGATTCTATGGGGCATAGTAATAACAATATGGGGACAATAGGGGCACAACAATATTAATAAGGGATACAACTACAATAGTAATGGGGGCATCATTAGTATTATAGGAACCTAACATGCCCCTCTCCTTGAAAAAAGTGTTGTCCTCAATGCTTGAGTAGTTATGGATTCTTCTGTATAAAATTCTCATCCTCCCATGTGGAATCTTTAGCGGATAATTTCTTCCACTTGATGAGATACTCTGAAATGGATCAATTTCGTAGCTATCAAGTTCTTGTTTCTATGACTGCTTCCGGTTCCAATATAATTTTTCCTTCCTCATCAAGTTCTGGCAATATTGTTTGAATTGGGTGCTTGTCGCCTATAACCTTCTTTAAACATGAAACATGGAAAATTGGGTGCACTTGAGAAGCTGCAAGAAGCTCCAATTTGTATGCCATAGTACCAATCTTTTGCAATACCTTGTATGGACCATAATACTTTGGTGATAATTTATTATCCTTCTTAGTTTGCTTGAGGGACATTTGTTTATATGGTTGTAGCCGTAGGAATACCCAGTCACCTACATCAAAACTTCTTTCGCTACGATGTTGATTTGCTTGTTGTTTCATTCTATTCTGTGCCAACACAAGGTTATCCTTTAAGAGTTGGAGAACTTGTTGTTGATGCTCAATGTGATGTTTCACTGCTTGAACCTTAGAATTTTCTCTTAAATATGATGTGATGGATGGTGGCTAATATCCATAAAGTTCCATAAATGGGGTCATTTTTGTTGTAGTATGGAAGGAAGTGTTATACCACCATTCAGCGAGAGGCAACCATTTGACCCATTGTGTCTGTTTATCATATACAAAGCAGTGACGATATCCTTCCAAACATTTGTTTACTATCTCAGTTTGCCCATCAGATTAAGGATGATAAGATGAGCTATGAGCTAACTGAGTATCAAGACAAGAAAATAATTCTGTCCAAAAATTTCCAATAAAATTGGGATCTCTGTCACTTACAATAATCTTTGGGTTTCCATGTAGCTTTTGAATTGTTCCCATAAATGCAGTAGAAACTGCACTGACTTTAAATGGATGTGATAATGCACAAAAGTGTGCACACTTGGTAAGTCTGTCAACTACCACCATGATGACACTCTTTCCCTCAGACTTGGGTAAACCTGTGATAAAATCCATTGAAACCTCCTCCCAACGTTGGCTTGGAATGGATAAAGGTTGTAATAGACCTGGTGTCTTAATTGTTTCAGTTTTATTTTGTTGGCAAACCAAACATCCTGCCACAAACATTTAAATATCTGATTTAAGGCCATCCCATAAAAATTCCTTCTTAACCCTGTGGTAAGTTTTTAAAAATCCTGAGTGCCCTCCTAAGGGAGAAGTGTGCAATTCCATAAGAATCTTTTGTTTGAGTTGGGAATTATTACAGAGGTATAAGCGATATTTTTACCATAACAAATCATTTTTCCAACTAAATGTATCAGATGTACTGGAATCTTGTTGTAACTTTCGAATAAGTGCCCACACTTCTTCGTCATTCTTCCATTCCCCCCTTGCTTCATTTATCCAATTTGGTTGGATAATAGAAATGGCGCACACAATGCTTCCGCATCCTCATCCTTTCTTGAGAGTGCATCCGCCACAACATTTTGCTTCCCTTTTTTGTAGATGATTTCAAAGTCAAAACCAAACATCTTTGTGACCCAATTTTGTTATTCTTCAGAGGATAATCTTTGTTCTAAAAATTATTTAAGGCTATCATGATCTATTTTTACCTTGAAGTGTCTTCCCATTAGGTAGGGTCGCCATTTCTTAAGTGCATGTAGTATTGTCAACATTTCCTTCTCATAAATAGCTTTGTGTAAATACTTTACCTTGATTGGAAGACTTTCGAAAGCAATGGGTCTTTCATATTGCATTAAAACAACACCAATTCCATTTCCTGAAGCTTCACATTCCACAATAAAGGTTTTTGTGAAGTCTGGTGTAGCTAAGACCGGTGCTTGGCACATTGCCTCTTTAAGATGTTCGAAGGCCTTTGTTGCTTTTGGAGTACATGAAAATGCATCTTTCTTCAATAAT
Organism: Pinus tabuliformis; assembly: GCA_031772625.1. NCBI lineage: Eukaryota > Viridiplantae > Streptophyta > Pinopsida > Pinales > Pinaceae > Pinus > Pinus tabuliformis. Next base: position 245,375,413 of record CM062805.1, on the reverse strand, counting down.
GTTGTTAGAGGTGCTGCTATTTTCCCATAATTCTTAACAAACTTGCGATAATACCCTGTCAACCCGAGAAATCCTCGCAAATTCTTTATGGATGTGGGGATTTTCCATTCCTTAATGGCTTTAATTTTGCTAGCCTGGTCTACATTAACTCCTTCATGAGATACAATATGACCCAAATATTCCACCTCTTGTACTCCAAAGAAACATTTGGATCTTTTTGCATATAATTGCTTCTCCTCTAATAGTTGTAGCAACCTGTCAACATGTTCAACATGATCCTTCCAAGACTTGTTGTAGATTAGTATATCATCAAAAAATACTAACACAAATTTTTTAAGGGTGGGTTTGAAAATGGAATTCATAAAACCTTGAAATGTAGAAGGTGCATTGGTAAAGCCAAAATGCATGACCAAAAATTCATAGTGACCCTTATGAGTTCTAAATGCTATTTTTAGAATGTTTTCAATCTTCATTTTGATATGATGATATCCTGAAGGAATTTCCAACTCGGTGAAGTAAATTGATCCATGTAATTCATCCAATAATTCGTCAATGACAGGAATGGGAAACTTATCTTTAATAGTGAGCTTGTTGAGCTCCCTATATCCGGACACATGGGCCATGATCCATCCTTCTTGTGCACCAATACTACTGAAGCAGAGAAATAACTTTGGCTAGGTTGAATTATACCAGCCTCTAGCATTTCTATAACCATACGTTCAATTTCACTCTTTTGGGAATAGGGATATCTGTACGGCCTGATGTTTGGAGGAACACTTCCTGGAATCAAATGAATAGCATGTTTGTGATCACGAATAGGAGGGAGACCTTTGGGAGTCTCAAATACCATGGAATGATTGTCCAAGACTTTTTCGAGATCTAGAGAAATATATGATTTCGATGTGGAAACATCTAGCAAACATAATTGTGCAATTACACCTCATTGTTCCTTTTTTAGAAGCTTTGTCATACTGCTAGAGTTGATTATTTTTCTCGATTTCCTTGCAATGCCCCTTAATTCAATTTACTTTCCTTCTGCATAAAATTTCATGAAAAGTTCTTGAAAGTTAAAGGCTATTGTACCCAAGGATTGTAGCCATTGAACTCCTAGTACAACATCAACACCTCCCATTGGAATGGAAAGCATTTGGCTATTCAATACATATTCTCCCATGGATAGCTTGATATTATGGCACTTTTCAGAGCAATTTATCGTTCCTCCACTTGCAACCATCACTTGACACTCTGGTGTTGGATATAGGAAGCAATTCAATTCTTTTGCTATCTTACAATGAATAAAATTGTGGGTACTTCCTGAATTAATCAACACTATTACCTTTTTATTCTTGATATGTCCTTCTATCTTGATGGTTTGAGGAGTGGTAATTCCAGCCAATGCATTACAAGATATGGCCGGATTCATTTCTTCTTTATCTAGGCTTTGTTCCTGGAGTATATCCTTTTCTTTTGACCTTTCTTTTTCCTTTTCTTCTTCCCCTTCACAATCTATGTAGAATAATTTCTTTTCAGCACACTTATGACCTTTAGTGTATTTGCTATCACAACTGTAACAAAGCCTTTTTTCTCTTTTTTCTTCCAATTGTTGTGGTGTCAACCTTATAGGTTGTGGAAGGCTAGGGGCAACAACACTTCCATCTTTATAGTTGTGAGTGGTAGGCTTCCTGGTTGCCATAATTTTTCTTTCCATTTTTCTTGCTAACTTGAATGTCTTCTCCAATGAATCAGGTTCCAAAAGGCGAATATTTTTACCCTTATGTTCAATTTTTGAAACTCCTCAATGTGCTCCATCATTGAACCCTTTTGTTTGAGACTTATCAATTAGCTAAAAAAGGTGTTGTTTTTTGTATCCTCATAATGTGATATCATTTCTTCCGTAAAAATTACCCAAGTGATAATTTGTTTACGAGAGCAAAGCCATTGATACCATACAAACTAATTTGGTTCCAAATATAAAGTTGCAATACGTACCTTTTGTGTGTTTTTCACATTATTGAGATCGAAAAAGTGCTTCATCTGTAGTATCCATGTTGCGGGATCCTTGCCATCAAACTTCCTCATAACGATTTTTGGAATATGGTGGATCCTCGATCCAACATTAGAGTCTATGAAATCATGATTAGCATTTCTTTTGTTCTCATCATGAGTTTCCTTTACTACCCTTCACCATTAGTGACCATTTCTTGTAGCAACTTATTCAAATTTATCTTCAATTCTTCCATCTTAGCATCCATGCCATCCATCTTAGCTTCCATGCCATTAATCTTAGTTTCCACGCCATTCATCTTAGCTTCCACACCCTTTATCTTAGATTCCACGCTATTTATCTTAGCTTCTGTTAGCTTTTGTGAGAGTGATATTTGTTGCACGTGGTCTTGTAATTTTGATATATCATGTATCATTTCTTCCTCTTCTTCATGAGTCATGCTAGAGCTTTCAGGTTGTTTACTAGGTGTTTCCATTTTCTTTCTTCGGGACATCAATTACCTATAATAATTCTTCACTATTCCCTTTGAATTCCTTCAAACTAATTTTTCAAACCAAGCTTATGCAAATATTAAAAAAATACACACATTTTTTCACTTTGTAGGCACTTGATATTGAATATGATGTATCTCTATAATTTCAGATCTTTCAGTTCTGAAATTGCGACTTGCAGTGGACCTCTATGTCCTCTTTCCAATGCCACCAGTCTGATCGAATTTAGATTCTCCAAGAAAGAGTTATGCACAATCTCTCAAGATGACCTGATTATATATCTTTTCAGAAGAGTGAACTTGTATGAGGTGCCACGTGTCACTGTTTTGACCTTCAGGTCTAAAAAATATATACAGGAAACTATAGTTCGTCCTCTTTCTGTAACTTCTTACGAAATTTCAATATGATGCTCAAAACAAAAGTTACGAGGATTTTTCCAAGGTCACCTATTTGGAATGTAATTCAGGAGTCTACAAAAAGACCAACTTCCCCAGATCATATCTCCGCAAATATAGCGCGAAAAGCTCTGAAATTCGAACCTAAGGTTCAACGCGATGTCGTCTCAAATGGGTTTTTTTGTTCGCTTCTGAAACGTCGTAGAAAAAGAGTTATAGTGAAAATTCCACGATGACCTATTTGGAGCAGCGAAACCCTAGAGTCCAAAGCTCTGATACCAAATGTTATGAAACTAGCTCACAAAAAGATATAAAAGATAGATCAATGCCTTAGAATTCAACCTATTCGAGGGGGCAACCTCCTTTATATTACATAAATGAATAATTCTTGGATGATTCAAATGACAAAACCTCCTTTCTATATATAGGAGTCTAAGGAGTCACAATATAACCAAGCCAACCTAACAATAATAATATAAAGGCACAAAAATAACATTAGAGGGATTCTATGGGGCACAGTAATAACAATATGGGTACAATAGGGGCACAACAATATTAATAAGGGATACAACTACAATAGTAATGGGGGCATCATTAGTATTATAGGGACCTAACATAATTTAACGTGGATAAAAATTTGTTGATTTTTTCTTTTAAATTTTTTTAATTGATTCTCAATGGAATATGCTAAGCATATGCTTAGTCTTAATGCTTATCAACGTCTATAGTGTGTTACAGTGTTTGTTAAATTGCATTGACTTTTAATAAATTAAAAAAATTAGATTCGACTCCCTGCCCAATTTGTTAGGGATTTGAGATTATTCCAATTCTAATAAGTTCATATTCTAATTAGATGGGGAAATTAATATATAAGCAATTTTTTATTATCAAAATGGTCCATTTTACAATAAGATGTGTAATTCTTTTTTTTTCTTTCTAAAATTAAATTAGATTCGTGCCACACGGCTCCTCGCTCTCCAATTTCCTAGCCATTTGAGATTATTCGAAATCTAATAAGTTCATATTCTAATCAGATGGGGAAATTTATATATAAGCAAGTTTTCTTTAGCGAAATGGTCCATTTTACAATAAGATGTGTAATTCTTTTCTTTTTTTTCCAAGTTAAAGTTGACCCATAACCTTATTGTGCAAGGTTAATGAGGTAAATGTGTACATTGGTAAGACATTCTTTCTATTGTAATAGTTTTTTTGTTATACTTATAAAGCTTTTTGACTATATCAACCACATTAATATTTTTAATGTAATTATACTAATTTTAAGTGTATTGAAATATGATAAAAAAACACTTACATATTTTTTATAATAATATTTATTAGAAAATTTTTAATAATAATTGTGTTATTTATTATATTTTATTACCATAATAATTATAGTTGTGTTGATTTTATACTTAATTTTTATTATAATTTAAAGTTAGTTACAGGAAATTTTTAAGTGTAGATGGTTTTAAGTCTCTTATAAATTGATGAGATGACGGGAATTATTTTTATGGTTTTCATTTTAAATAAAAATAAAAATTAATTACATACCTGAGTGTGTTTATAATTAAATATATATTCTAAAAAATAATTATAAATTTAGGTGTTTACAAGGTGTAACGAAGAAGAACAAAAATGTAATACAATTATGATAACAAGTGTAATGTTCTTATGTTATTATATAATTTTTAGGTTAATTTAAATGTTGACATTGTGTAACATTTTTTAATTGGAGTACATAAGTAAAGAATTTGCTTGTCTAAGCTCTAAGACTAGTAAAGGAATCAGAAGATTGTTATTTTAGCTAAATATTAATTATTTTTAAAGGAACTTGTTATTTTAGCAAAACATTAACTATTTTCTAAAGTTAGATCTGGGAAAAAATAAAAAATTCCTAAGTTAACATATGATTTAATTTTGATTGTTGATCACAATTTAATCTTAGTTGTTGAGAGAGATTAGGGTTGAGATCGAAATTATAAGAAGAGATAGAGCAAGTTAGTGGCAAGTTAATTGAGCATAAGCAATTGTGAGAGATCAACGAAGGCAAAGCTAAGGGCTTCAACAGATCACAGGACTTGGCATCTGAGAAAAAAAAAATTGAGTCAGGGTCGAGCTCTTATAGCCCAATGCAGTATTCCATTCACATGTGTGCATAAGAGAGAGGAAGTATGCTCGCACCTGTGGGCCGAATTACTTATCTGCACAGGAGTTTCGTAGATCTAATGCATTGGAAGGGAGATTGATTTATTTGTAGGGTGTTCAAGTGTTTTCTTATGATAAAAGAGAATTTTCTCCCTTGTAATTCTCAGAAGAAAATCCTTTATTGAAGAAGAATAATAAAAGGCACACATCATTATAGGTTTTCCACATAGTTGGGGCTTCCTGGGTATAGCTTATGTTCTATGGTTGGTGTGTTTGTCTTCTAATTTATTTTCTATTATGCGTGTTAATTTAGAAAACTCAGTATATTTGTGATTTAAGTTTCTAGAATATCAGTTATTTTTATTTTTGGGGTTTCTTACACTTAGAAAATTGTGAATCATTTTACTAGGTTTTACAGAAATTTAACATGGCATCAAAGCTCAGTTTGTGATTGAAGACCAAGCACATATTTTATCTTCAGGAGAAGATTTTATGATATAGAGGAAGCAAGTTATCATATTGACTTGGGCATTAGGATTTTGGGCAGTTCCCATTGATTCTACATGTGTGATTTGTATTTAGTAGTTTGATTTGGAAGTATGACATATCAGGGTCTCAAATTTGAAGACAGATTGGATGGTGCATCCAAATTTTGTTCGTTCTGTGAAAGGATAGAAGTGGTGTTCGAGTAACGAGGGGTTTGGGATTTTGTTGATAATTTCCTAGCCACAACCAACAGAGCCTCAACAATTGACTCAACATAATAAAATGAATGAAGGATTATCCTGGAAGGAGTCAAAGACCACATTATCCCTCACCTAACTGGGAAGAAGAAAGCCAAAGAAATATAGAATGCCATCATTGGTATTTATCAAGGTTCGAGCGAGGCTAGAAATCTAGTACTTAAGGAAAAGGTCAGGAGCATTAAAATGTCCAAGTCATATTCTATGGTTTCTTATCTCACCATTTTTTCCAAGGTTAAGGAAGAGTTGGTTGGTATGGGTGGAACAGTTCCAAAAAAAGATTTGGTGATTTTTTCTCTCTTGGGTTTCACCAAGTCGTGGAAAGCATTAACAGATGGGATATGTGCACAGTAAAACTTTCTAGATTGAGAGATTTTGTGGGGTGATTGTGTCCAGGAGGAGATTCACAGACAAGCCCAATTTGGATCTCATGTTAAAAGTAAGGAAGAAGAAGAAAATTTCGCTCTAGCCAACAAAGGGACCAAGTACAGGGGTAAAAAGAGCAGTTATGATGGTGAGCCAAGTTCTAATGGAGAGAAGAAGAAAAATGAACTCAACAAGGTCAAGTGTTTTCCGTGCCACCACTTTGGGCACTACAATTCTAAAGGCCCCAATAGGAAGAAAGGGTATAACAAGGACCAAGTTGCAGCCTATATAGAGATAGATGAGCTCTCTTCTCATTTTGAGAAGGATTTTTTGCTCATTCCATCTATGGAAAGTTTAGTGGCTACCATTTTATGGTATGTGGAAAACAGTGTGTCATGTCATGTGATGGGAAATATGAAGTATTTTAGCAAATTGTCAAAGAATGACATGTAGTTCAATATTGGGACGAGAGACGATGGGAAGTATCAGATTAAGGGTATCAATACAATTTGTTTTGAGAGGGAGTATGAAAACCCTCTATATCTTAGAGATGTTCCTTACATACCTGGGCTTAAGAAGAATCTCGTTTTGATTTCATCATTGGAGGATAAGGGCTACGAGGTGACCTTCATATAGGGTAAGGTTTTTATAAAACCCTTAGACTCCAAGGTGGTGAAGTAGATCAGGGTTAGGCACAAGAGCCTATAAAAATTATAGTTTGAGGAAGTCGTAGCATTGACTAACATAGGAGGTCGCGACTCAATCAATGAGCTTGGTGAGTTCTGGCATAGGTGCATGGGACATTTGCACCATGGAGTTTTCAAGATTCTTAAAGAGATAACAACAAGGTTACCTCAGTGTGGCATGGATCAACATGACGTGTGCAAGGGTTACACACTTGCAAATATGGCAAGTCGTCTTCTCCCAACAAAGATAATAGGGCCAAGGGTATCTTGGAACTTGTTCATTCAGATGTGTATGGTCCTTTCTCTACATAGTGGGTACAAGTACTATGCAACTTCATAGATGATCACTCTAGGAAGATTTTGATATCTTTTATGAAGAAGAAGGATGATTTCTTCTCAAAGTTTCTAGAGTTTACCACCTTGTTTGACAACCAAACTAAAAGGAGTTCAAGGCGTTGACTTCTAACAATGGTGGGGAGTATACATCAAAATCATTCAAGGAGTTGCATGCCAAAGAGGGCGTAAGGAGGGAGTTGACCACACCATATTATCCTCAATAGAATGAGGTGGTAGAGTGTAAGAATAAGGCCATAGTTGGAGCAGCCAAAGCCATGTTGTATGACCAAGGGATGACTAAGTTTCTTTGGGTGGAGACATGTAATACAACAATTTTCTTGTAAAACTGTATCCCACACAAAGTGTTGGGGCATGTTACACCATAGGGGGCATTTACAGGGAATAAACCAAATGTGTCTCATTTTCACATATTTGGTAGCCTTGTGTATTGCCATGTACCAGAGGAGAAGAGGAAGAAGTTGGAGCCCATAATAGAGAAGGGCATACTTGTGGGCTATAGCAAGACATCCAAGTTGTATAGCGTATAAACTATAGCATAAATGAAAACAATCATCAAGAGAGATGTGAAGTTTGAGGTGGATAGGGCTTTGAAAAAGTCCTTAGAGCATAAGCAGGTTACTATTCGGGAGATGGAGGGGCATGCTTCAAATCAGGAGGCTAATTCAACAACTTAGACCATCATTGTGCATAGACAGGATGAGGATGAGAGGGACATGTAGTTATAGGAGAGAGTAGATCCCACTCAGGTGCTGACTCCCAGCATTAGGAGGAGAGTGACATGGGAAGATCAATTTATCTAGGAGGAACAGGAGAAATTTGGTGCTCCTGGTACATTAGTTCGACAAAGCAGACAACCATAGGGGTACACAGGATATATGGCTCTCATGGCAGAGTTTTTAGATGTCGAGCCTTTGAGTTATTAGGAGGAAGCCACTCAACAAGTGTGGAGAGATGCCATGGTGGAGGAGTATGCATCCATCATGAAAAATATTTCTTGGAAGTGGTGCCAAGGCCAAAGAGAAAATCTTTGGTTGTCTATTTCTAGGTCTATAAGATCAACCATGGAGCTAATTGGAGTATTCAAAAGTACAAGTCAAGATTCGTGGCTAACAGATTCTTGCAGATAAAGGGAGTTTACTATGGCAAGACCTTTACCCCAGTTACCAAGTATTCATCTATTAGGGAAGTTGCAGTTATTGCAACACAGATGGGGTGAAAGATCCACCAAATGGACATGAAGACAACCTTCCTCATTGGGGTTGTTGAGGAGGAGATTTATACTGAGCAACTGGAGGGATTTGAGGCACAGATAAACACATGTTTTTAGACTCAACAAAGCCTTATATGGGCTCAAGCAAGCTCCGTGGACATAGTATGCTTGGATAGACATTACCTTGAGAGATTAGGCTTGACCATGGGCAAAGCAGACCCCAACCTCTACTACTTTGTTGTGTTGAAGAATCTAGGGAAAATTAAGTTAATGAGATTCTTCTTGCAATGATAGCGATTTATGAGGTATTTCAACTTTTCCTTATTATCACAATCTTCTCTTGTTATTATTAGAGTGTGCCTTTTAGTTCAACAAATAATCACCAAAAAAAAATGAGGCAAGAACACAAGATGTTGACTTTCTGCCAGGGTCAAAACCTCTCACTCTTTGAGAGGAAAGCCCGCACAAATTATTCTTATATATATTCCAATTGACGAAGACCAGAACCAAGACCCTTGACCTATATTGTCATTCTTAGACCAAGACACAGTCATCCTTATTCCTTGATTCTTTGATTTATTCATGGCACCAAAACATGATCACTGCAACATTCAAACATTGTGATATATCCCTAAACTTTTGCCTCACAGAGTTTTTCATCATACCTTCATCGAGTTGCACCATGTAACATCTAGCAGCATCATGTAGCACCTAGCATTTTTGATCATCATATCACTACAGCTCCTGCTATCACCGAGATCTAGCACTGAGCATCACTAAGTATCATCTTACTGAGACCTTATCCAAACTGCACCACTGTCCATTCAAAATTTTAGTGAATATATGCTTGAGATAGTGAGGAGGATATCATTGTAATATTACCCCAAACTAGTCTACACTGTGATCAAACTTCTTGTTGTCTTGACCACCGAGAGCCTCAAGAAATATGCCGAGAAGTTTGTTGTAGGTAATCCACATTTTTTCTCTCCTATACCCATCTGAAATTTCAGAGAGATGTCGAATTTTTCCATTGTAGAAATGCGAGGGTACAGGCTCCTATATATAGTTGTTGGGTCATACATTTAAGCTGACCTGTCTTTATGAACCATTGTGTCTTTTTATGCTGATCCAACATGTCATTTACATACATACATACATACATACATACATACATATAGATAGATATATGACATTCTCCAAAGGTTGTGTCTCCATTTAATGAATCAGACATGAAGTTTGAGCATATATATATATTGATGTTGTTAAGATGACTGTGCTTGTCTATTTTGGAGGACTCTTACAAGTGTAACAACACTTCATATACATGACTCTGAATTATACATTTATGACAAGATGACAAATCCGTAAATACATCAAGAAGAATTATTTGACCTGTGAAAAACACTTCTTTCTCATGAAACCCATGATGCAAGGAATACAATAAATGCATTTGTTTCTTCTTTACATAAAATCATTATTACAAGTTGTTGTGAAGACCAAACCTAGTTACACTTTCTTCAACACTCCCTCTTGACTAGGGAAGTATTCATAATGGTACTTGGTCATAGTAACCAAAATTGTTTCCACAACAAGGCCTTGATTGACAACTCTATCTCTCATCAGATCAGAGCACAATGTTGGCGAGACCAATGACTATAGACACATTTATCATTGTATCTCAAGGTAAATACCCACCCAGGTGTTCATTGAGTATGACCTTCTAGAACTATTCTTATCTTGGGTTCCTAACCCTCAAAGAATATCGATCCTCTTGCCTATTCTTATCTTGGATGCCCTACACATCCTCAAAGAGCATCAAATGCTAGATCCAATCCTCCATTATTTCTTCCCAAGTTAAGACAAGAATGTTGTGTCTATCTCTTCCTCTCAACTAGGGAAGATATGCCCATTCCTGTAAAGGAATGTACCCAAGCTCCATATGATCAGGGAATTTCCCAAGGTCCCTCTTAATTAGGCACTTGTTAGACATCCCTCTCAATTGGGGACTCTCTTTTCATCAACAACTTATTCTTCATGGTTCTTTGAGCTACTTGATCAAATTATTTCCTTGATGTCATGAAATTCAGTCACGTTTCTTCCTTGTAGGGAATTAGCCATCAATCACTTTCCTCCTTGGTTTGTCATGTCATTCCTTTCTTCATGGAAAGTAGCCTTCTAGATACATATCTAGAACCTTTGTCATATGGAAAATTCTTCTTCATCATGCTTCTTTCAGGAATTTCCATCCACCACATGGATGCTAGTTGTACTTGCACTTACAACTCTTGTTTCAGTAGCCATGCATGAACTCATTAGATATTATTCAAGATATCAAAACATAACATCAAATCAAATAGTACCTTACAAGATGTCTCTTCATCATGACATATTCCTGTAGGTATCAGCATCATGCATACATGTTGACACATCTCCCAAAGATATATGTTGTCAATGATCTCCATCTTTCTCAAAATCTCATTAGAGTCTTTGTATCTTTTCGGGATATTTCCTACTCAAATCTTCTTGGTTTTTTTTTTGATGTTGATTTCCTTCATTAGGGGTGCATATCTCATCATCTCTTCTTTCCTTGCACATTCCATTCCTAGGATATTTTAATCAAAGTTTCTTAATTATAGTCAACCACCTCATACTTCATATGAGGACATATTATGTTGATTTCATCTAGTGTGACTTATGCCTTCTCGCATCCTTTCAAAGGGGAAGATCCCTTTTCTCTTGATCATGGCTCTCAAGATTGAAGTAGTGATCCTGCAAACATACAACATGACTTTATAATATTAAACACAAGCATATATACCTCATTTTTGTTGGAATTATGATACAAGTGTTTTCCTTGATGGCAACTCACTCACAGGTCAATTCAGTTTTGGTAAAAGGAAACTCATAGTACAACAGGTATATTCATAGGTTACAGGGCAATGGTACAGAAGAATAGGAAGATGGAACTAAGGTCTACTGATTAGAATAAAGAAGGTAAAGGAAAAAGCTAATACACGCTGGTCCAATTAGTAAAAACAACGTATACACGCTATTCCACATGACAAAAAGAGCGTATACATATACACACACTTCCACATAAAGAAAAGCGCGTACATGATTGGAAAACCTAGGTTTTGGTCCGAGGTATTTGGTCTGTGGTATTGACCCTAGGTATTTGGTTCGTGGTATTGACCCTAGGTATTTGGTCCAAGGTATTGCTCCTAAGTGGTTTTGGTCCAAGGTATTGACAAAGGGCCTAAAGCTATATAAGGAAGAGAAGATCATAAAGCCAGGCATGCAAGTGTATGGGTTTCTAAGGATTAATTCTATATGAAGTATATTTTATGTTGTAGGGGCTATGTTTTTTATTTGATATAAAATACTTTGTGCACCTTGAATTCAATGTTGGATCAGGATCATGAGACCTAAAGTGACTTATTATTGGATGATCTGATATTGGTTGGGCTAGATCTGACTGTGTACACTTGTTTTATTCTTTAAATGTCGTGATCTGGGTTTGTCTGAAGTTCAGAAGTGCAACAAAGTTATGAGTTGATATTTGCATATATGTATGCTGGTTCATCTCTTCAAAAGCGCGTATACACGCAGGTTATACTATTCAAAATAGCTTGTACAAAAGAAAAGCTTCTTTTCCAGATCTGACAGATCTATCTAATCAAATTCTGTTGTTTTACTGCTGTTTGTCAATGAAGTCTTCTTAGATTTGAATGTAAAACAGAATGCATAAGGAGGATAGTATTTGATTGATTGATTGTATAAGTGAGAAGAAGTGATCTCTGTCACTGCTTGTGTAAATCTCTGTAAGTTGACAGTAGATATTCAGTAAATTGCTGGTTAACACATACTTGATTCAAAAGTTTATGTTTTCAATATTTTTTGAAGGTATACACAGGTTTGATTAACGGAAGTAGCATATACACACAGTTTGGGTTCAGCCAAGTAGCGTATACACTCTGATGCATGGTTTTTGAGGTTACAGTTGGTTCTGAATGATGATGCTGGTTTCTGGGTTTAGCACAGTGTTCTGGTGTCAATGATCTGATTGTTCAGATTAACTGAATGTTGGTTGATGCATTTTAATTTTAAAAGTTTTTGATGGGCCCAATATGAAAATTGGATGAAACGTGGCCTTCAGATTGTGGTGTTGTGATCCAGGAGTATCCAGTCTGAAAATTCATGAAACATGGTCCTTGGAGGAAGAAAGAAGGTCGTAGCCTTCTGTAGGTCGGGGTCTACGTACTAGTAAACACATTAGCTTGTACAAGAGCTAGGGGGTTGCAACTCCCTTCCAGTAGAAGCTGGAAAACGAGAGAAGGTTTTAGCCTTCTACAGGTGGGTGCCTGCGTACTAGTATGAGTCTACACCAATACAAGATTGTAAATAGATTTTCTTATTATTAAAAGAAGACAGAGACGATAGCAGTAGGTGGTTTTCACCCGAATTGGGTTTCCACCTTAAATCTTGGTGTTCATGTGTGTTGCTTATGTGTGATGCTTTATTCTGTTTTTACTGCACTGTCTAATAAGTTACTGATGTACTGGTTTTAGATCAGCATATGATAAATTGTCTAAATCACAAGTTCTCTAGATATATGTTGGTTTCTTTAATCACAAGTTCTCTGGATATATGCTAGTTTCTTTAATCTGTTTGGGAAATAAAATTATTGATATGATAATACTGATTCACCCCCCTCTCAGTATTATTTCCAACAATTGGTATCATAGCAGGTCCTTCATAAGAAGCTTGATCGCCTGAAGGAAGATCCATCAAGATGAATAATCACGAAAGCATGGGATCCATCAGTCCGCCAATCTTCGATGGGAGAAACTTTGTTTATTGGAAAATAAGAACCACTTCCTATCTACAATTTCTTGGAACAGATGTTTGGGAAATTGTGGAAGGAGGTTATAAATTTCCAACAACAATTCCTACAGGCACCGTAGGTAAAAAGCAATATGAAACCAATGCCAAAGCTGTCAATACTTTATTGGGAGGTTTGTCACAATCAGAGTTTGTCAAAGTCATGCAGTTCAAATCAGCCAAAGAGATATGGGACAAAATCATTCAGAGATATGAAGGAGACTCTCAGGTAAAACGTGCTAAGCTTCAAACTCTCAGAATTCAGTATGAAACTCTTAAGATGCATAGTGATGAGAGTATAGCTAGTTACTTCTTATGTATAGATGAGGTTGCTAATTGTATGAAGATTCTAGGTGAAGAAATAAAGAAAGTTACCTTAGTTGAGAAAATTTTGAGATCCTTGTCTGCTAAATTTGAATCAAAAGTGTCCGCCATAGAAGAAAAACAAGATCTGCAGAATATCACTATGACACAACTTCATGGAATCCTAACTTCTTTTGAGATGAGAAAAGGAGGTCCATTAGATATGAGAGAAGCCACATTTAAAGCTTCAGTAAAAGGAAAAGAAAAGGAAGAACACAATGAATCAGGACACATTTCAGAAGAAGAAGATGAGGTAAATTTTGCCAAGAAGCTTCAACGGGGTTCTGGAAGGTTCAGAGGTAAGCTACCTTTCAAATTCTTTGCTTGTGGTAGAGTCTGTCATTATGCTTCTAGATGTACTCATAAGGATAAATATGAAAAAGGAAAGGAATATGCAAAAGGGAATAGGAAACAAGTTGTGAATAGGAGTTACTATACTCATGAAGATAGTGATGGTTTATCTAATAGTGATGAAGATGAAACTAGTCAAGATTACAAACTTCTCATGGCTTATGATAACGATGATTTTTGGGATAGTTTAGAAGAGGATAGTGATGGTTTATCTAATAGTGATGATTATAGACTTCTCATGGCTTATGACAATGATGATTTTTGGGATGCTTTAGAAGAGGAAAAATTTCATGAAGAAATCTCTAAACTCAAAATCTGTTTAGAAGAAAAGAATATGATCATAGATACCTTGACATACCAACTTGTTGAAAAATAAAAACATAATGAAAAACTAGAATGTGAAATTGTGGGTCTAAGAAAAGATCTTGAGAAAACAAAATATCTCAATCTTAGATTTGCTAAAGGATCAGAAAATTTAAATGAAATTATCAAAGTTCAGTGTTCTCCTCTGATAAACATAGGTCTTGAATATACTGAAGAAACATCTCAATCACAGAAGTCGACAACCTCCACCAAAAGCTATCTTGATGCAGCAAAGACCAATGAACAGTATGACAATCGTCAGCAAAGGCATAAAGCTGATCACCAGGTAAATCCTACTCAATTTGCTCCAAGAAGCCACAACCAACCTCAGGAAAATCATTCTCAATTTTCTCTAAAGATGAATATCAATAGAAACTACAATCAACAGGTAAAAAGATTTGGTAGTTGTAGAAACTTCTTTAATGGGCAAAGTTTTTCATGTCATAATTTTGGGTACAAAGCTACTCAATGTGTTGCTTACAAAACCATCATGACTAGAGAAGCACAAAATCAAAGGAATGTAACAAGGATCAAGAGAAGTTCCTATAATAATTGTTCTCCTCTTGAAAATGAAATAGAATGCTCAATTTGTAACAACTTTGGTCATAAAGAATCTGAATGCAGGAGAAAATTTCGGCAAACAACTCAAAAGGAGAAAACACAATTAAATCCAAATTTATGGAGAAGGAAATAATCTAAAATAGAAATATGTGGTATAGCCTTGTATGTAGAAGGAAAAGAAAATCCGTGGTACATCGACAGTGGATGCTCCAAACATATGACAGGTGATAAAGAGAAACTTCACTCATATAATGCCTTAGAAAAGGAAAAGAATGTCTCATTTGGAAATGACACTCCCGCTGTCATAAAAGGTAAAGGTTCTGTTTTCTTGAAAGAAAAGGTTAAATATGGAAATGCTATGTATGTAGATGGTTTAAAGCATAACTTGTTGAGTGTTACTCAAATGTGTGATCAAGGAAATGAAGTGGTGTTTCGATCAAACATATGTGTTGTTTGTGAGCTTGATATAGGAGAGATCGTGATCAAAGGTACAAGAACTCCAAAAAACTTATACATACTCAAAGGAGAACAACAACAGTGCTATCTAAGCAAAAATGATGAAAACTAGTTGTGGCATAGAAGATTGGGACATCTAAGCTTTTCTCAAATAAGAAAAGCATGCAGACTCAAGGATGTTCTTCTAG
Organism: Pinus tabuliformis; assembly: GCA_031772625.1. Lineage (NCBI taxonomy): Eukaryota > Viridiplantae > Streptophyta > Pinopsida > Pinales > Pinaceae > Pinus > Pinus tabuliformis. Next base: position 245,359,852 of record CM062805.1, on the reverse strand, counting down.
ATATCAAAATCCCAGAAAATACAATATGCAAAGCATGTCAAATCGGTAAGCAAACCAGAGTTCACTTCATGGAAAAAGAAGGGTCAACTAGTAAGCCTCTTGAACTTATCCATACTGATTTATGTGGACAAACAAGGAAAAAGTCACCTCATGGAGAAGAATACTTTATTTTGTTCATTGATGATTTTTCCAGAATGTGTTGGATAGGTCTTCTAAAGCATAAAGATGAAGCATTTGAAAAGTTCCAAGCCTTCAAAGCTTTGGTTGAAAATCAATCAGATCGAAAAATCAAATGCCTCAGATCTGGTCAAGGAGGGGAATTTATATCAGATGAATTCTTTGACTTTTGTGAACAACATGGATAAAAAGGGAATTCTCCACTGCAAGAATGCCTCAGCAAAATGGTGTAGTAGAAAGGATGAACAAAATAGTTCAACAAATGGATCGAGCCATGCTAGATGAATCTGGAACTCCTGCAACCTTTTGGGGTGAAGCTGCATTCACTGTCATGACTATTCTCAACAAAGTAAATGTTCGGGTAAACAGAACTCAAACTCCACTTGAACTTTGGTATGGTAAGACTCCTACTGTAAAATACTTTAAAGCTTTTGGAAGCAAATGTTTTATCGAAAGGAATGATGAAAAACTTGGTAAGTTTGAACCCATAGCAGATGAAGGGATTCTTCTTGGTTATTCTTCTAGAAGTAAAGGATATAAATGTTATAATAAAAGACTTGGGAAAATTGTTGAAAGCATTGATGTTGTAGTTGATGAAGCATGCATAAATCCAAAACAGATAAAATCAACAAAAGATTATGACAATGAGGAAGATGGGGATTACTTTCCCACATCAAATCAAAATTATATTGAAGAAGAAACCAATGAAGCACCAGAAGAAGATATAATGGTAGAAGAATTGACTCCGTCTAGGTATGTTCAGAAAAATCATCCAAAAACTCAAAGTTTAGGAGAAAGGGAGGTTGGTGTATAGACAAGAAGAACTATTACAGGGACCTCAAGCTATCTAGCATTACTATCTTCGATCGAACCTCAAAATGTAAATGAAGCATGCAAATATGAATGTTAGGTCAAGGCCATGGATGAAGAACTTGAGCAAATTGAAAAGAATGACACTTGGGAATTAGTTCCTAGACCTCATGATAAAAATATTATAGGAACTAAATGGATATTCAAGAACAAGCTAAATGAAAATGGATAAGTCATTAGAAATAAGACCAGACTTGTTTGTAAAGGGTATGCTCAACAAGAAGGTATAGATTTTGAAGAAACTATTGCACCTGTTGCTAGACTTGAAGCCATAAGAATGTTTCTTTCTCTTTCCAGTTTTCAGAAATTCAAAGTATACCAAATGGATGTAAAATAAGCCTTCCTTAATGGAGATTTAGAAGAAGAAGTTTATATTGAACAGCCAGAAGGATTCATTCTTGGAAATGATGCAAAACTTGTACGTAGACTCAAAAAGGCTCTCTATGGTCTGAAACAGGCTCCAAGGGCTTGGTATTACCGCCTTGACAAATATCTACACCAACAAGATTTTACAAAAGGTTCTGCAGATAGCAATTTATATACAAAGATTGAAAATGATAAATTGCTAATTATTATTGTTTATGTTGATGATATCATGTTTGGTAGCAATGAAGAATCCATAAGTCAGAATTTTGCTTCAGTAATGCAGTAAGAATTTGAAATGTCCTTTCTTGGTGAACTTAGCTACTTTCTTGGTCTACAAGTTATCCAAACTAAAGATGGTATTTTTCTTTCACAAACCAAATATCTTAAGAAGATATTGAAAAAGTACAGAATGGAAGATTCTAAACCTGTATGTACTCCAATGGTAATAGGATGCAGTTTCAGCTCAAATGATGAATCAGCAACAGTACATCAACCAACTTACAGATCCATGATTTGCGGTCTGCTTTATCTAACAGGTACCCGACCTGACATCATGCATGTAGTAGGAATAGTTGGAAGATTCCAAGCAAATCCAAAGGAATCACACCTTCAGGCAGTCAAATGAATTTTCAAATATCTTCAAGGAACTCAGGACTTTGACTATGGTATCCTAGAGATGTAGATCTTACTCTTCATGCATATATATATGCAGATTGAGTAGGAAGTGTTGATGATAGAAAAAGCACTAGTGGTGGTGCATTTTATATGGGTTCCAAGTTAGTTTCTTGGTTCAACAAGAAACAAAGTTCAATTGCTTTATCTACAGCTAAAGCAGAATATGTGGTTTTTGCATCTTTCTGCACACAACTACTTTGGATGATGCAAACTTTGCAAGACATTCAGATCGCATGCACTCCACCCATCTCCATTATATGTGATAATACAAGTTCCATCAGTATTTCAAAGAATCCAGTCATGCACTCCAAGACCAAGTACATACCCATCAAGCACCATTTTCTACGAGAACAAGTGCTTGAAGAAAAGGTCAAATTGGAGTATTCTCCCTCCAAAGAACAGGTTGTTGATATATTCACTAAACCACTGCCCAGAGAAACATTTGAATATCACAGACAAAAGTTGGGAGTAATTGTTGCATCATCCTGCTGTTAAATCTAGTTTTTCAGAGGAAGGTTATTATACGCATGTTTCATGAAGTATAGTCGCGTATACACGCGGGTTTCTGTGGGTGAAGAAGCGTATATGTTTTTCTGACAGGAAAAACAGTGGGTTAGACTTTGATATGGGTGCTCTATCTAATGTTGATGATTACAGTCTAACGATATGCTTTGTTCATTAATTTTTATCTAACTGACAAAGATGCCTTGATTAATGACTTGTTAACAATGCACAGGTAGCACAGGTTTAGGGGGAGCATTAGCCTTCACACGCATTTTGCATTGTTGGCATTATGGTTGTTGAGTCCAGCTATGGCTTCAGATATTTATACCATTTGTTTCTTAATTCATGTAAAAGTCTAGGGTGTGATATAACTTCTCATACATTTGAATGAGTCTTATTGGACAAATAATCTAATATGTATCCCCACTTTGCATGGGATGGATGATGTAATATTTATTGTATTTCTGTCATGTATAAACAATTGGTATATTCCCACTTGGTTGGGTGGATGAGTCAAATTTGTTATATCCCCACTTGATTGGGAGATTGATGTATGTATGAGTCATTGGTGATAGGAAGGTAAAACTCACATAGTTGAGTTATAGAGTCATGTTATTCTTTTAGAAAATATTTTTGCAAACTTTGCATGTGCTCAGGGGGAGCATGGACGGTTAGTGCATCACAACATTCACAATAATATCAGAACATGCACAAAGAGGGAGTTTAATCAGATAATTCAACATGTGCCTAGGGGGAGCATGATCATATTCAGTTGTTCAGATATGAAGAGTATCCTGGTTTTCCCTTTGCCCTTGATGTCAAAGGGGGAGAGAATTTTGGTGTTGCTTGTTATCTCTAATAGTTTCTACAACTTGCAGAAATCAACACCATCATGGTTGCCATCAAGTCCAAAGGGGGAGATTGTTGGCATTATGATACAAGTGTTGTCCTTGATGGCAACTCACTCATATGTTAATTCAGTTTTGGTAAAAGGAAACTCACAGTACAATAGGTATATTCAGAGGTTACAGGGCAATGGTATAGAAGAACAAGAAGATGGAACTAAGGTCTACTGATCAAAATAAAGAAGGTAAAGGAAAAAGTTGATACACGCTGGTCCACTTAGTCAAAATAGCGTATACACGTTGTTCCACATAACAAAAAGAGCATATATGTATACATACACTCCCACAAAAAGAAAAGTGCGTACATGATTGGAAAACCTAGGTTTTGGTCCGAGGTATTTGGTCTATGGTATTGACCCTAGGTATTTGGTCTGTGGTATTGACCCTAGGTATTTGGTCCAAGGTATTGGTCCTAAGTGGTTTTGGTCCAAGGTATTGAAAAAGGGCCTAAAGCTATATAAGGAGGAGAAGATCATAAGGCTAGGTGTGCAAGTTTATGGGTTTCTAAGGAATACTTCTATCTAAAGTATATTTTATGTTGTAGAGGCTATGTTTGTGATTTGATCTAAAATACTTTGTGCACCTTGAATTCAATGTTGGATCAGGGTCATGAGACCTGAAGTGACTTATTATTGGATGATCTAATATTGGTTGGGCTAGATCTGACTGTGTACACCTGTTTTATTCTTTAAATGTCATGATCTGGGTTTGTCTGAAGTTCAGAAGTGTAGCAAAGTTATGAGTTGATATTTGCATATATGTACGCTAGTTCGTCTCTTCAAAAGTGCGTGTACATGCAGGTTATACTCTTCAAAATAACATGTACAAAAGGAAAGCTTCTTTTTTAGATCTGATAGATCTATTTGATCAAATTCTATTGTTTTACTATTGTCTGCCAATGAAGTCTTCTTAGATCTGAATGTAAAATTGAATGCATAAGAAGGCTGGTATTTGATTGATTGATTATATAAGCGAGAAGAAGTGATCTCTGTCATTGCCTATGTAAAGCTCTATAAGTTGATACTAGATATTCAATATATTGCTGGTTGGTACAAATTTGATTCAAAAGTTTATGTTTGCATTTTTTTTTGAAGGTATACACAGGTTTGATTAATGGAAGTAGCATATACATGTAGTTTGGGTTCATCCAAGTAGTGTATACACTCTGATGCATGGTTTTTGAGGTTAGAGCTAGTTTTGAATAATGATATAGGTTTCTGGGTTTAGAACAGTGTTATGGTGTCAGTGATCTGATTGTTCAGATTAATTGAATGTTGGTTGATGCAGTTTAAGTTTAAAAGTTTTTGATGGGTCTAGTGTGAAAATTGGATGAAACGCGGCCTTCAGATTGTGGTGTTGTGATCCAGGAGTATCCAATCTGAAAATTCATGAAACGTGGTCCCTGGTGGAAGAAAGAAGGTCGTAGCCTTTTGTAGGTCAGTGCCTATGTACTAGTAAACCAATTGGCTTGTACAAGAGCTAAGGAGTTGCAACTCCTAGTAGAAGCTGGAAAACGAGAGAAGGTTGTAGCCTTCTGTAGGTGGGTGCTTGTGTACTAGTATGAGTCTGCACCAGTACAAGATTGTAAACATATTTTCTTATTATTAAAAGAAGACAGAGATGACAGCAGCAGGTGGTTTTCACCCACATTGGGTTTCCACCTTAAATCTTGATGTTCATGTGTGTTGCTTATGTGTGATGCTTTATTATGCTTTTACTGCACTATCTAATAAGTTACTGATGTACTGGTTTAAGATCAACACGTTGTAAATTGTCTAAATCACAAGTTCTCTGGATATACGTTGGTTTCTTTAATCACAGTTGCATGTACAGACTAGTTCACTTCACTGAAGTAGCGTATAAAAATATGTTTGGGAAGTAAAATTATTGATCTGATAATACTGATTCACCCCCCTCTCATTATTATTTCCAACAATTTTACCTTTAAGTCATCTAGGCTTCTACCAACAGCTTCCTTGATTGAAAAGATCTTCAATCCCTTAATCTGCCTCATTTCTCATGTCATCATAACATCATCCATGAATTCCACAAGTTTGGGTTTCTGATGAAACACTTTCTTCCTCTCTAGATTAGTGAACCCTCCTATGAGGATTCCATCAGAGAATCTTGAGGATGTTTTATATCCCCATCTGGAAGATGTTTCCTTTTTTACTTGATGCATGATAAGTCTTGTCATGGATGACTTCTTCCTTTCCTTCAATGTCCAATGAGGTTCCCAAGAGCTATATCTTTCATGTTTGACTACCATGGATTTTTCCTTCATGATTCCCATGGTGATGTCACAAGCTCTTGCTTCTAATGCTTCCATGATGCCAGGTTGCATCTTATTATCATGGTCATATCTATAAGAAAATATTTAGGAGCTTATGATAATGCCTTTTTTGTGAGGGATTCCATCTCAATCATAGTTAAGATTTGTTACTCCCTCTTTCTTTGGCCCTTTTCTTCAACTTCATCCATATTTCCGACGATGTGAGATTTCTCTTCATAATCTTTTCATAGCATTGTTCTGTCTTGTTTGAGGACCAAAATTCCCTTTCCTTTCTGAAAATGTTTGGGTCCTTTAACCTTCAACACTTTTTCCCTCAACTTGGCTTTTTCTATCTAGCATAGAGACCACAGGTTGTTGAATGAGGTAACTTCCTTGTCTATGGACATTTGTTACCTTTGTTATTAGTTAGTGTATTTAAGAACAATGATGACTATTTATGATAATCTCTCCCAGATCTCCAATTGAGATCTTTATGAAGATATCCCTTCATTCTTTGATACCTTGAATATTGTGTAGATCAAGTCTAAGTGATATGACCTTCTTTACTACATTTTCAGAGAATATATGTTCTGTTATTTTATATATCTCTTTGATATCTCTTCTCCTACTACATAGGGACCTTTGACTGATTTCATAAGAATCCTATGAGTCCCTTTATCCTTTTCCATGCATTCAAACAATGCTTGAACTTCAGAGACTTTTCCATAGATATCAATGAATTCTTTTCTGGGGACTATTTGAGCAAGGAATTTCGATGACCCAATTGATTTATATATCTCCTTGCAAACACCAAGTCATTTAACCAAATTTGATTATAGAATGAAATATACTTACTTGACAAGTGAAGATGAACTCTTCTACTTGATCACTTTGACGATGGTTGAAGAAGATGTAGGTTTTAACCCCGTACAGAAATTACCTGCATACGAATTCTAAATCATAGAAAAATAAATAATGCGAGAGCATAACACATAAAACACATATACACAGAGATTTTCCCCTGGATCCCAAAACCGGGACTACCAGCTTGATTTTTCATTATATTCCTTTCAATGTTACAATACATATTTATACATGCCGAAGCATCCAATACCATGGACCGAAAACCATCACGTCCAAAACCAAGGACCGAAAACCATAGGTAGGTTCACCCAACCTAATATAGGGTCCAATTTTTTTTTTTCCCAGGGCTACCCGCCCCCCTCAAACCCCCCAGACAGGGGGGGCTGCCGCCCCCCCTATGACCCCCCCACTACACAATTGGTGCAACGAAGGGGGGGCTCCGCCCCCCCTCTAACCCCCCGGTTCACTACGTGGGTTAGTCGTGGAAAGAATATAACACAACCCAACAATCTCCCACTTGTTGTTTTCTTTCCACAGGGGGCCACAGGAGAGCTTAGTCATTTTTCCAGCCCTGAAAATGCCCATTGTTTCTCTACACCAAGAGAACTTCTCAGAGCTCACAAATTTTGTCAATGCATCTGCAGTATTCTTCAAAGTGTCCACCGTTACCAGCAACACCTTTTTGTCTTCTATCATATCCCTCACAAAGTGATACTGAACATCAATGTGCTTTGTCTTTGAATGATAAGCAGGGTTCTTTGCCAAGAAAATTGCACTTTGGCTGTCACAGTCTATTCTTATAGCTCCCTGTACTAACCCCATACTTGAACACAATCTCTGCAACCAAACTGCTTCCTTGCTTGCATGTGTGGCTGCCATGTATTCTGCCTCTATAGTTGATAGTGCCACTAAATATTGTTTCTTACTCATCCAACTGACTGCACCTCCAAATAGGTTAAACACATACCCACTTGTAGATCTTCTCTGATCCAGATCTCCAGCCCAGTCTGCATCAACAAAGCCACGAATATCCAACACTTTGTCTAATCCTGGGCTTCCTTGGTAGCACAAACCATAATCACTAGTGCCACGCAAATAACTAAAAACCCGCTTCACTGCTGTCCAGTGCTCCTTCCCTGGTTTTGACATAAACCTACTCAATACTCCCACTGCATGTGCAATGTCTGGTCTAGTACAGACCATTGCATACATCAGGCTACCGACTGCACTCGCATATGGAACACGGGACATGTCCTCTTCCTCTTCTTGTGTCTTGGGACACTGTTCAGCAGATAACCTCACACCTACAGGAATAGGAACCTTCACCGATTTATTATCCTGCATATTAAACCTCTGTAGTATTGTCTCGAAATTCTTCCTCTGGTTTAACCAGAGCTTCCTCTTTGCCCGATCTCTTTTAATTTCCATGCCCAAAATATAGTTTGCAGCACCAAGATCTTTCATGTCGAATTTGGAGGACAATTGGGTCTTCAAGTCCTGGATAATTTCTTTGTCATTTCCAACTAGCAACATATCATCCACATACAAGACCAGATAAATAACACAGTCACCAATTAATTTAAAATACACACAATGATCTGCTTTGCTTCTGGTGAAGCCAAGTCCCCGTATAAATGTATCAAATTTCTAATACCACATCCTTGGTGACTGTTTTAACCCATACAGAGACTTCTTTAACTTGCATACTAGTTCTTTCTTACTCTTCACCGCAAAGCCTTCAGGTTGCTTCATGTAGATTTCCTCTTCCAAATCCCCGCGAAGAAATGCTGTCTTCACATCCATTTGTTCTACCTCAAAATCAAAAGCAGCAGCAACAGATAAAAGTAACCTAATAGAAGTTACCTTGGAAACAGGAGAAAAAATATCACCAAAATCAATTCACGGCACCTGGGAATAACCTTTTGCTACCAACCGAGCTTTGTATTTCTCCACCTTCCCTTCTGCATTTGTCTTCTTTTTAAACACCCATTTTCTACCAATGGGTTTCCTTCCAGCCGGCAACTCCACCAGATCCCAAGCCTCATTTTTGTGCAAAGATGCCATTTCATCAACCATGGCCTCTTTCCAGAGTTTTCCATCCTCTGAATCTACTACTTCCATCACAGTTCTGGGATCATCATCAGTAATAGACAAAGCAAAATTTGAACAAAAAGCGAAAGGACTATACCTTTCTGGCTGCCTTCTTTCTCGAACTGATCTTCTCACAGCCGGAGTTTGTGGCTCTTCATCTTCTGATTCCTCCTCTACTACATAGTCTGATTCTTCCTCCTTTAGCTCAAACTCTATCTTCTCAGGTTCCTTTGGTTGGACTTCATGTTTAATAACATCTTTTACCTCTCTGAACACCACATCTCGGTTGTACACAACCTTCCGTGTGACTGGGTTCCAAAGCTTATAACCCTTTAAACCATCCTTATACCTAATAAAGATGAACTTTTCAGATTTACTATCCAACTTGGTTCGTTTCTCCTTTGGAACATGTACATATGCATCACATCCAAATACCCTCAGATGTGAAAGAGAGGGTTTCTTACCAGTCCATACTTCTTGTGGAGTCTTATCCTCCAACGCTGATGAAGGTGACCTGTTTACCAAGTAACATGCAGTATCCACTGCCTCTGCCCAGAATTCCTGTCCTAACCCGGCACCACTGAGCATGCTTCTTGCCCTTTCCATCAACGTCTTGTTCATTCTTTCTGCGACTCCATTTTGCTGAGGTGTATATGGAGTAGTCTTCTGTCGTGCTATACCACACTTCTTACAGAATTCTTCAAATTCCTTGCTGCAAAACTCTCCACCATTATCTGTCCTCAGCACCTTTATCTTCTTCTCTGTCTGATTTTCCACCAGAGCCTTAAATTCTTTAAACCTGTCAAAGACTTCAGATTTCTTCTTAAGGAAATATATCCATGTATTCCTTGAGAAGTCATCTATAAATGATACATAGTACACAGACTTACCCAGTGATGGAACTTTCACAGGTCCAAACACATCACTGTGCACAAGCTCTAATATCTATTTCGCCCTCTTACCACCAGAGGGGAAACTCACCCGATTCTGCTTCCCATATACACAATTTTCACAGAAATCAAAATCCAGAGAGATATTACTCATACCTTCTACCATACCTTTACCATGAAGTATTCGAAGGCCCTTCTCTCCAATATGTCCAAGCCTTTGATGCCACAACATGGTCTTCTCTCCAGAGACCACTAGATTTTCAGCTCCACTTTCAGGAACCACAGAACTGTTGCATCCATCAACAACAGTGCTACCTTGTAGCTTGTATAGAGTTCCAGTCCGAACTCCCCGCATCAATACCAGTGCTCCCCGAACCATCTTGCAGGTATCATTCTCGAACATTGTTTTTACACCTGCATCATCCAACTTGCTTACAGAGATCAGATTTCTGGCCAATGTAGGAATATGCAGAACACCCGGAAGTGTTCTAACCCTTCCACCTTGCAACTTCAACTTTACTTTTCCACGACCAATGATTCTAGCCTTCCTATCATCTCCTAAGAAGACATCACCACCATCGTATTTCTCATACTCGCAGAACCACTCTCTATGGGGAGTGAAGTGAAAGGATGCACTTGAGTCAATCAACCATGCCTCATGATCTACATGTGTACTTGAAGAAGCCAAGTACACATCCCCACTTTCATCTGAGGTGGTTTTCGCCTCTGCAGAAGGAGCATCATCAGATCCCTTTCCTTTATCAGGAGCTTTAGATTTACAGTCCCTTTTGAAGTGCCCTTCCTTTCCGTATTTCTAGCACACCACCTTTACAGGTTTTCCTGGAGATTTATATCTCCCTCTAGATTTAGATCTCCCACTCGATGACTTATTTTTGTTTCTATTCTGGGACTGTCCTCATACAGACAAGACATCACCATTCTGGCTCTCCATATTTTTCTGTCTCATCTCCTCCGTTAGCAAGGCTGAGACTATTTCATCAAACTGCAAAGCAGTTGCATTGCTACCTATTGCAATAACCAGACTATCTCACGAATCTGGTAGAGAACACAACAAACTGATGCACTTATCTTCATCTGAAATTTTAATATCAACAGACGCTAACTGACTTACCACAGTATTAAATGCGTTCAGATGCTCTGTCACCGAGTCTCCATCTTTCATCCTCAGGTTATACAGCTTTTTCCGTAGGAACAGTTTATTCACCAGAGACTTAGATTGGTACAAAGTCCCTAACTTGTCCCACAAAGCCTTTGCCGTAGCTTCCCCTGATACATTCAACAATACTGAATCTGAGACACACAATCGTATTGTGCTCTTTGCCTTCCGATCCAACTTCTTCCATTCTTCATCGGTCACTCCCGTTGGTTTAGTACTTGGATCTACCGCGATCCACTGATCTTTATCCACCAACAGATCCTCCATCTTGAGTTTCCACAACTCAAAACTCTGACCATTGAACTTCTTGATCTCTATCTTTCTGCTGCTCGCCATCTTCTTTCACCACCAGAATCGATCTCGCAGATCTCCCACTGAACAGGGTCTACCACAGGCCCGAGCGAAACCCCTCAGCAACAAAGGCGTCCCCTTGAAGCCAAAACAGCTCTGATACCAAATGTAGGTTTTAACCCCGTACAGAAATTACCTGCATATGAATTCTAAATCACAGAAAAATAAACAATGCGAGAGCATAACACATAAAACACATATACACAGAGATTTTCCCCTGGATCCCAAAACCGGGACTACCAGCTTGATTTTTCATTATATTCCTTTCAATGTTACAATACATATTTATACATGTCGAAGCATCCAATACCATGGACCGAAAACCATCGCGTCTAAAACCAAGGACCGAAAACCATAGGTAGGTTCGCCCAACCTAATATAGGGTCCAAATTTTTTTTTTTCCCGGGCGCTGCCCTGGACCCCGTAGAGGGGGCTACCTGCCCCCCTCAAACCCCCCAGACAAGGGGGGTTGCCGCCCCCCTATGACCCCCTCGCTGCGCAATTGGCACAACAAAGAGGGGGCTACGCCCCCCCTCTAACCCCCGGGTTCACTACGTGGGTTAGTCGTGGAAAGAATATAACACAACCCAACAGAAGATGTATTAGAGCTTCCTCTAGGATGATTTTCTTTCAAATGAAAATAGATTTCTTCAATATAAATGGTTGCTCCTTTTGATGATGATCGTTTGTTGCTCCCTCAGATGATATTCTTATGGGGAAAGGAGATGATCCTTGCTTGTTTTATAACCTTGAAGATGATGACAATGCCTTCTTGCCTTCAATATGGTTTTCCTTCTTTTGTAGTGTATATTAGCACTGCTTCTAGGGTTTTGAATTTCTTCAAGATGATGTGATCTTCGTTTTTGAGGTCCTTCGAGCTACCTTGCTTTGTAGGCAACTAGATGAGGGTCTTGGTGGCCTTTTGGTTATGATTACGAAGACAAAAGCTCTTATTATTGTAGACTGCTTCTTCGACCTAGGGTTTGATTATCCAAAGTAGATCTTGATCCTTTTCTTTGATGACCTTCAACTTGCTTTGATGCCTTTCTTGAAACTTGATCCTTGAATGTCTCTTTTTTTCCCTTCCTTTGACTTTAGCACCTTAGCTCCGATACCATGTTGAAGAATCTAGGGAAAATTAAGTTAATGAGATTCTTCTTGCCATTATAATTATTTGTGAGGTATTTTAACTTTTCCTTATTATCAAAATATTCTCTTGTTATTATTAGAGTGTGTCTTTTAGTTCAACAAATAGTCACCAAAACAAAAGAGACAAGAACACAAGATGTTGGCTTTCTGCCAGGGCCAAAACCTCTCACTCTTTGAGAGGAAAACCCACACAAATTATTCTTATAGATATTCCAATTGACGAAGACCAGAACCAAGACCCTTGACCTATATTTCCATTCCTAGACCAAGACACAATCATCCTTCTTCCTTGATTCTTTGATTTCTTCATGGCACCAAAACATGATCACTGCAACATTCAAATGTTGTGATATATCCTTGAAATTTGGCCTCACAGAGTTGTGCATCATACCTTCATCGAGTTGTGGCATGTAACATCTAACAACATCATGTAGCACTTAGAATTTCTAACCATCATATCACTACAACTCCTGTTATCATCAAGATCTAGCATTGAGCATCATTGAGTATCATGTTACCGAGACCTTATCCAAATTGCACCACTATACATCTGAAATTTTAGTGAATATATGCTTGAGACAGTGAGGAGGATATCACTGTAATATTACCCCAAAATAGTCTGCACTGTGATCGAACTTCTTGTTTTCTTGACCACCAAGAGCCTCATGAAATATGCCAAGAAGTTTGTTGTAGGTAATCCACATTTTTTCTCTCCTATACCCGTTCGAAATTTCAGAGAGATGTCTAATCCGTCCATTGTAGCAATGCGAGGGTACAGGATCCTAGATATAGTTGTTGGGTCATACATTTAAGCCAACCTGTGTTTATGAATCAATGTGTCCTTTTATGCTGAGCTGACATGTCATTTACGTACATATATATTTGTGACATTCTCCAAAGGTTGTGTCTCCATTTATTGAAGCCAACATGAAGTTTGAGCATATATATATTGATGTCGGTAGGATGGTTGTGCTTGTCTATTCTGGAGGAATCTTACAAGTGTAACAACACTTCATATAAATGACTTTGAATTATACATTTATGACAAGATGACAAATCCCTAAAGACATCAAGAATAATTCTTTGATCTATAAAAAACACTTCTTACTCATGAAACCCATGATGTAAGGAATACAATAAATACATTTGTTTCTTCTTTACATAAAATCATAATTACAAGTTGTTATGAAGATTGAACCTAGTTACACTTTCTTCAACATGTTGTTGGAGGTGAGCTTCTTATTTTGGTTCTATATGTGGATGATTTGATTTTAATATATGAAAACAAGCTCATATAGAAGTGCAAGAGAGATCTTGTAGGTGGGTTTGAGATGAAAGATTGGGGTTGATGCTTCATTTACTTGGGCCAGAGGTTTGGCAGTGTGATGGAGATATCTTCATGGGATAGGGCAAGTAGTCTCTGCAGATTTTGAGGAGGTTTCACATGCACGATTGCAAGCCCATGAACACGACTCTAGTCACAAACTAGAGGAAGGTGGATACATCTAGATTGGAGTGAGTAGATCCTACAATTTACTAGTAGATGATTGGTCATTGATGTATTTGGTGAACACACGACCAAATATATGTTTTGTAGTCAACTCTTTCAGCCAATTTTTGGTCGATCAGAGTGCATTGGGTTGTTGATAAGCACATATTGAGATATCCCAGGGGGACAATAGAGCATGGATTGTGGTATAAACAAGTTGATGAGTTGAGGCTTGAGGGATTTATTGATGTAGACTAGATAGGGAGATCCACAAACAAGAAGAAAACATTGGGTTGCACATTCACTGTTGGATCAATAGTTATTTCTTGGTTCAGAAAGAAGTAGAGTTTATTCGCATTGATCTAAGCCAAGGCCTAGTACATGGATACCAGTTTGGAAGGGTGTGAAGCCATTTGGTTGTGGAAGCCTCTCGTGGGTTTTCTTAAGACAGAGTTGAAGCCTACAATGATACACTATGACAACCAAAGTTGCATGAAGCTATATGAAAATCTAGTGTTTCATGATCGCTCAAAGAAAATTGTCATACAATATCACCACATTAGAGATATTGTTCAGAGCGGTATAGTTACACTCCAATACATACCAACACAGGAGAAAACAATAAAAATTTTGACCAAGGCGATGCCAAGAACCAGATTTGTATACCTTGTAGAGAAGTTGGGTGTAGTACGAAACACCTTCTTCTATAAGAGGGAATGTTGATTGGAGTAGAGAAGTAAGGGTTTTTCTTGAAACATTTTGACCAAGGCATTTCCAAGAATTGCATTGTATATCTTAGAGAGACGTTGAGTGTGGTATAGAACACCTTCCTCTCTAAGAGGGAGCGTTTATTGGAGTAGAGAAGTAATGTTTTTTCTTGTCTAACTAATAAGAATAGTATAAGAACCTAGAAGACTGCCACTTTAGAAGAATATTGATCTATTTAACTATTTCTTTAAGTTATACCTAGGAAAAATAAAAAATTCATAAGTTAACTTATGATTTAATCTTGACTATTGATCTTGGTTTAATTTTAGCTGTCGAGAGATAGATTAGGGTTGAGATCAAAATTATCAGAGGAGATAGGATGAGTTAGTGGCAAGTTAGTTGAGAACGACCATGTGTGAGAGATCAAAAAAAAAAGAATCAAGGGTTTCAACAAATCACAAGACTCAAGATCCGAGTAGAAGAAATTGAGTGAGGTCTGAGCTCTTACAACCCAACACAATATTCCATTTTCACATGCACGAAAAAGAGAGGAAGTGTGCTCACACATGTGGGTCGAATTACTAATTTGCGTGGGAGTTTCATAGATCCAGTGCACAAGAAGGGAGATTGATTTAGTTATAGGGTGATCGAGTGTTTTATTGTGATTAAAGGGAATTCTTTCCCTTGTTGTAATTCTAATAAGAAAATCCTTTGCTAAAGAAGAATAATAAGACACACATTGTTGCAAGTTTTCCCCGGAGTTGGTGTGTCTTGTAGATATTTCTAATGTAGGTTAACTCGATAGTGCAATATAAATCAAAGCAGAATACTATAACCTACTTCTACTATCAATTTGTGGAAGCTTAAAGATCGAGTTGAACAATATAACCAGAAGAAGAAGAATCAATTGCACAATACACATGAGAATACTTTGGCGAAAGCCTTAGATAAAAACCGCACACTATTGTATTATCATGCAGGTGGAAATACATAGGAATTATACAAAGCCTTAGCTCTCACAGCTAGCCAGCTCTTAGTACGATCCTCACAGATGCTCATAGGCAATATTGGCTTCTGTCAAGCCTTCATCTATGCCCTCCAAGCTCCTATTTCCTTGTGTTGTTCCTCTGGGATGATTCTCCTGTTACCAAGTGGATGATGATCTCCTACCCAGTGGATGATAATCCTCCAAAACTACGCAATCCTCAAAGGCTTAAATCCTTGACTGCATGCATGAGTTTTCTCTTTGAGAAAACACATGCAACTGATAGTACATTGTCCTTGACTTTAATCTCAACTGGGTCTTTCTCAGAATAGACATGCATGAGTTATTGATGAGGGAATTTTTAGTTAACTGGAGTATCACTAGTTGAGTGCATGCATGCATCAACTAACTATTAAATCACGAGTAGTTCCTCAAACAGTTTGGAACTAATTTAACTGGACTTAACTTAGTAAACTGAGTTAACTAATTACAACTCAAATATTACTCAATCTTATCTCCTTAGTTTAAGGGATAACTCTTGCATGACTTCAGAAAGAATTCTAACTTGAATTTCTCCAACTAATTAATTTAAAATAAATTAATTAATTCTTTCCAAGTAGTTTTTAAGATTAAATTCGATTTTAATTCACAATTTAATTCAAGGACAAATTAAATTGGAATATTCTTGTTTCCATATTTCAAAACTCCCTCTCAACAAGAAAGGGATTATCTACCACCCTGAACCTGTCTATATGGAACTCGAATTTACACTTTGACATTGCCTTTGTCAAAATGTCAGCGTCTTGCTCCTTTATCGAAATATAGTGCAGCAACATGATCCTCTCGACCTGTGAAAAGCCAAGGGAAACAAATCTTGCCTTATTCTTCTCCACACTACCATCAACAACTTGCCTTACCCTGTAAAGCCAATGGGAACTCACAACTGACTTGTTCTCCAGTCTCGAAACCACGTCCCAAACACTGTTACGAACTATGGAGTCATACTCCTCCACCATAGCATCAAACCAAATCGGCTGCTGCACTTCTTCCTCAAAGGAAGATGGCTTGGTCTCAACACATTCCTCGGCACGGGCCATGTATCCAGTGTACCTCTCAGGTGACCTCCTCTGTCTATGTTGAGAAGATGGTGCTCCCACATCCTCTAACAATCTGTCAGCTTCTCTTGTATGCTTCCGTCCATCTCTGGAAGACTCTACTTGAGTGGATGTCTCCACTCCTGGAACATCTGCATGCGGCTGCTTTGCATCAATCTGAGGCTCCTCCTCCTTAGGAACCAACAGTTCCTCCACATCTTGTAGTTGGAGCTCCCTCTCAAGGGAAACTCACATGGCCTTCTACTCATCAATCTTGAGATCTTTTCGAATCACTGTCCTCCAACTGGTAGGCAAGTACACCTGATAGTTGTGAGGTGTATCAATGTACCCCACAAATATCTCCAACTTTGTTGTCGGCTCAAGCTTCTTTCGTGCATCCTTTGTCACATGGCAATATACTGATGAACCAAAGGTCCTAAAGTGACCCACATCTGGTCTCTTACTGGAGAAAGCTTCCTCTGGTGTCTTCATCCCAAGTATGCAATACGGGCTTCTATTCTACAAATAGATCGTTGTGTTGCATGCCTCATCCCACAAGTGAAGTGGTAGGCCTTGGTCATGCAACATTTCTCGTGTTGCCCCTACAATAGTTATGTTCTTCCTCTCGGCCACCCCATTCTATTGTGGGTTATGAGGTGCCATCAACTCTTGTTTAATTCCATCTATTGCACAAAAGTCCTTAAACTCTTGAGAGACATATTCTCCACCATTGTCACTTCTCAAGGCCTTGATCTTCTTCCCTGACTCTTTCTTGACCAAAGCTTTGAACTCATGAAACTTTGTGAAACTTTGGTCCTTCTTTTGCATGAAATAAATCCAACATTTACGAGAATAGTCATCAATGAAAATCACATAATACCTTTGCTTCGCTATGGATGCCGTTGAGAATGGTCCACACAAATTAGTATGAAATCGCTCTAAGATAGCCTCTGCTCGGCTGTCTCAATCATGAAAGGAAGACTTGGTGTACTTTCCCAAGGTACAACCTTTGCATTTGTCAACTTGCTCAAGTTTACCTTTGGGAAGCCCTATAGATATCTGCTACATTATCTTCAAAGCCCCATGATGCAAATGGCCCAACTGCCTGTGCCACAACTCACCAATGTTTTGGCTTTGCACCAATTCTTCTTTCATACTCAATGTTGCACAATCATCTACCTCTAGTTTATAGAGATTCTTCACCTGAATCCCTATCCTCTTGGTCTGACCCGTCGCTGTGTCTTAGGAACACCTTTCCTTTACTGAAGACAACATTGTAGCCTTTGTCCTCCAACACCGTGACCAATACCAAGTTCTTCTTCAGTCTAGGCACATACTTCACATCTGTCAAGGTGATAGGAGCTCCATGCTCCCTCTGAAAAGCAATCGTTCCCACTCCTGAAACACTATACCTTCCTTTGTCACCCATCTCTATGTGCATCTTGAGGTATTTCTCCTCCAAGGCACTGAATAAATTTTTGTCATCGGTCATGTGGAATGAGGCTCCACTGTCAAGATACTAGATACAACCCATCATCGATGACACCATGCATGCGATGAGGGTAAAGTCCATTTTGAATTGAGAGGCTAATGCCTCACCTTCCGATCCTTCCGAGGATCCCTTCTTGGAATTCTTCAATGGGAAATTAGTCACATAATGTCCCATCTTGTGACAAGTAAAGCATCTTACTTTAGACATGTCACCCTTCTTCCCTCCATGAGAAGAATTTGATTTGGAATGGGAAGCCTTCCCCTTCCCTTTCCTTGCCTTACTTTCTAAGGCCAAATTTTATTCATCGTCATTCTTGGATGAAGAACCATCTCGTGTTCTCCTCCTGATCTCCTCCTGCATAAGATCTGACCACAGTCATTCCCAATATGACAGTTTCTCCCTTCCATTCACTGAGTCCTGGTAGTTATTCCAACTCTTTGGAAGGCTAAGGAGAGCGAGGCTCACCATATCATCATCGGAAATAATGTTCCCACACTTCCAAGCTCATCTCTGCAGGTGTTGAGCTTGTTCAAATATGTGGAAATAGTATCGCCCTTCTCCATATTGATTCTTTGAAGCTTATCCTTGAGCTCCAATTTCCTTTGGTCGCTACTGTTCTGGTAGAAGTCCTTCAATGTCTTACACATTAAAAATGGAGTATCCTTCTCATGGAGACTCGAGACAATATGGTCTTGAACTCCCTCAAGGATGATCCATCTCGCCTTCACCACACACTTCTTCCACTTAGCCAACTCTTGTGCATTAGTTGAAGTTGGCTTTGGGATTTCTTGACCAATGAATTCCTTCAAGCCATTTTCTTCTAATACAACATCCATTCTATCTTTGCATGCTATGTAATTCAAGCTACCTTCCAAGGCATACTCGAGTCTCAAGCCATAGAATGCCATTGGCCAACCTTGAAGTATGATATGAATTCGATTTGCACCTGCAAACCCGAACTTCAAACTTCGAATTCTTTCCCAGTATACTGTTCACAGCTCCAATACCATGTAGATATTTCTACAAATCCAACTTTGATACCATGTAGATATTTCTAATGTAGGTTAACCCGATAATGAAATATAAATCAAAGTAGAATACTATAACCTACTTCTACTATCAATTTGCGGAAGCTTAAAGATTGAGCTAAATAATATAACCAGAAGAAGAAGAATCAATCGCACAATACACATGAAAATACTTTGGGGAAAGCCTCAACTAAAAACCCCACACTATTATATTATCATACATGGTGGAAATACATAGGAATTATACAAAACCTTAGCTCTCAAAGCAAGTCAGCTCTCAGTACAATCCTCACAGATGCTCACAGGTAATCTTGGCTTCCCTCAAGCCTTCCTCTCTACCCTCCAAACTCCTATTTCCTTGTGCTGTTTCTCTGGGATGATTCTCCTATTACCAAGTGGATGATCTCCTACCCAGTGGATGATAATCCTCCAAAACTGCGTAATCCTCAAGGCTTAAATCCTTCACTGCATGCATGAGTTTTCTCTTTGAGAAAACACATGCAACAGTGCACTGTCCTTGACTTTAATCTCAACTGGGTCTTTCTCAAAATAGACATGCATAAGTTAATGATTAGGGAATCTTCAGTTAACTGGAGTAGCACTAGTTGAGTGCATGCATACATCAACTGACTGTTAACTCACAATTAGTTCCTCAAACAATTGGGAACTAATTTAACTGGACTTAACTTAGTAAATTGAGTTAACTAATTACAACTCAAATACAACTCAATCTTATCTCCTTAATTTAGGGGATAACTCTTGCATGACTTCAGAAAGACTTCTAACTTGAATTTCTCCAACTAATTAATTCAAAATAAATAAATAAATTATTTCCAAGTAGCTGTTAAGACTAAATTCGATTTTAATTCACAATTTAATTCAGGGACAAATTAAATTGGAATATTCTTATTGCCATATTTCAACATTTGCTGGTTATATCTTTTTTTCTATGGTTTATGTGTTTGTATTACAATTTATTTTCCGTTGTGCATGTTAAGTTAGAAAACTCAGTGTATTTGCGATTTAAATTTCCATAATATTAGTTATTTGTATTTCTAGGTTTTTACATTTAGAAAATTGTGAATCCATTTACTGGGTTTTAAGGAAATCTAACAATATTTATATGATATCTTATAATAATTTCAACTGGTAAACAATATCTACACTAAATTGTGTGATTAATTGTTAAAAAGTGTAATGAATATTAAGAAACTATGAATTTAGTCTTAAATATATACATAATAATGATAATTTGAAAACGTGACATTACTGCCCACAACTAGAACCAATTTAAATCCATCTAACTCTAGATCTATCATGTGCCAAGAGGGGTCAAGTCCCTAGAGGTGCAAACTTTTCCTCAAGTTCAACACTCCAAAAAGAAGGTTTGCACCTTGAGGGATTTGATCCCTCTCTACCCATGATAGACGTGGAGTTAGATGGATCTAGGTTGGTGTTATTAAAATATTTTTTTAGCTATGTAGTTTATTTTTTAACCTAAAATTTTGTATTAGCCTTTAGCCATTTAACTTATATGACTAGGCTTGTATATAATTTTATAATACAATAGTGTAAAGTGAAAGACAAATTAAATAGATAAGTATTTTATTTATTTTGATTTTTGCAAATTAAAAAATATAGTTTTAAAAAATAAATCAATTTTATTAAGAAAATTGTTTATTTCAATTATTTTTATTAATAATTTTTGTTTTCCCTCGATCGGGGTGGATGAACACATGGAAAAGAAGTTGGGGAGGGCGTCCGCCATGCTTCCTCTTCCCTTTGAATTTAATAGGGGGGATGGCGTGGCCAACCCACCCCATGCATAGTGCATGCAAGATTAATTGTTTATTCATTTTGATGATCAACCCTCTGCACTCCTTTTGTCATGTAATGAGAAATGTTTTAGCTCAAAATTTATACCACACCAAGGCTTCATCTCCATCGCTGGTGGGATTATTCTTAGGGTTGTATAGTGGTGCCAGGCTAGTTCATGGAGGAAAGGTCTATGGCATTATGGCCTGATTTTTGGCTTTATTACGATAAGGGATTGACAGTTTTAGCGGGGGGAAAGACAAAACCTAGGGATTGCATATTATCCATCACAACTATTTCTTCTGATAGTTTCAATTAATTGATCAACTCTTTTGATTCATTTAATTGAGCCAAAAATCCAGTCTCCAGAGAATTTATGCTACATCACTTGACGAGTTACATTAGAATTAGAACGAGCACATGTCAAAGGCTTAACTTTGTTCTCCTCACTTGTAACCTTCTCGACTCAACCACTTTGGGATAATGCTTTTCGAGTATCAGTTCCTCCCTCATATGTTATTCTTTTTTTTCTATCCCTACATTGGAGTGGATTAAGTGTGGAAACTTTCTCTTAATCTCCTTGGGAACTCTGTGCACTTCGTCAGGGGTTTTCCGAGCTAGCAAGTGCTAGGGCTTGGTTGGTGCATTATGGTCTTAGGGTTAATTGGTCTCCATTTTGTGTGGCCCTAGGTTTTAGCACTCTTCCTACTACTTTTGGTTCCTTATGTGTCTCGACCAATGAGTCTTACCTGCTCAAGCCTGAATTTATTTGTGGCTTGATTTCTTGCCCTGATTCAATCCTCTTGACCCAACATGCCCAAACAGTGCATGTGTAGTCATAGAGGGTAGTGGCAAGAGCCAACAAGGACGAGCAAATGCCTAGGCCCAAGCCCAGGAGGTCACACTTGGAATTCATGAGGAAATCCACTAGATTGAGACTTATGCCTCCCATGACTTCCAAGCGTATTCAGACTTTGAGATTATGGGGGAGGTTTCTAATTGGGTTCCTAATCCTTCCATACCAGGGGAAGATGAAATTAGTACCTAGATTCCATCACCCTCCATTTGCAGATGAAAACTCTTTTGGGTAGAGTCCTAAAAGAGAAGCATGAAGATCAAAATGATATCACGTCTTCCCTGAACAAGATCAATGTTCATGCTTCGCCAGTTTTGATGCCCATTTGGAATAACTAGAAAGTCACCTCCAATGTGAGCTCAAGCCCTCTGCTTCAGTTGGTACAAGCACATAGGATCCTTCTCCCGTGACATCTTCTAACTCTTGATCATATGTTATGTTTCTTTGTAGTTTTCTTGATTATCTATTTTTCTCAGTTATCATTTGTTGTTGTATTTTCAGTCGTAAATTCTTATTTTTTATATACTAGACTTTAAATTACTTGTCAAAAGATTTAGTGACAGATTGAGACTAGTAATCATTTGAATGTTGATGATAAAAAAATTGTAATATAAATTTTTTTACAAAATACAAAAATAACTTTTAAAAATAATAACAATAATAATAAATAATTTTATTTGTTTTTTGATATATTGATTTAATATTGAAATTTTTAGTTTTTTTTTATTAATGTAAATAAATATTTATAAAGTGATAATTGTTTTAAGATAAATTAATGACTTAATTATAAGTTTTAAAAAAATGAAATACTATTAAATTAAAAGAGGTTATATTTGGATCACCCATGAGTATGTATCTATATATATATATATATATATATATATATATATATATATATATATATAGCTTACATTTCAATGAAGTAATATAATACAACTTTAAGATTTAAGTAATTTTTTTAGTTAATACTAAAATCTAAATATTTAAAATTCTTGTTTAAATATTTAAATAAAGATAGTTAATATAACCATTCAATCAATTACCAAATTGTGGGTGATGATATCATGCTCAACAACGAACACCCTAGAATGACAAGCCATCTAGCCTGTCATGAGTAATGGTATAATCAACAATGCCAAATATCAATCTTCCAGGTGTGGAAAACATTAATTCTTAACAATGGACTAGGATAGTGGCTCTGAAACGTTGACAATGAAACTCATATCTATGAATATTATTGCACAAATGAACATTAATTTTGGCACGTAAGTATCATCAGGTTAGTTGCTTCATGATGGCTTCAAATTATGGCACGAAATTCCCTCCCACGTGCTTGGTAGTATGTGTCATTATGCCTGAGAGTAAGCCTCCTTTAGATAATCTTTTATTTATGAAAGGCAACACAACCACCTTTGTTGAAAGCTTCGATATGCAGGCTTTTGTTTCCCATGCCGGTCTTTATCTCTACAATTATGCACTCATTATCTGGGATGACCATAGGTGTGCACTGGGTCTCATAGCCATGGCATATTTGGATTGCATTTCACTTAGCTAGGAGCCCTCTTCCATTGATCATATTTTGATGGAATTTTCGAGGTATGACTTAGTCGGTCCACTTTCAATTGATGATTAAGCTAACACAATGGATTTCCTACACTTTTTCGGCACACATAAGGTCTTAGGATCCCTATTCATTCGAGGATAACAATGGTTCGTGCTTCTGTACCAAGATGCTACTCTCAATTTTTCTACTCAGTCTGATGCTTTGAGGGTAGGCTCCAGTCTCAACTATACAATGGTAATATCCCCTATGTTTATTTGCACCATGGTGGGTTGTTCCCTTCTTGCTCTCAATTCCTTGGGGGCTCTGTTAATTTTTGTAATATCCCTGGTAAAAAATCCAAGCAATAAAGTTAATAAAGACAAAATAATAACCAAGGTCATGGGACACGTATTCCAAGTTAAATGTTTGGAAAAACATAGTGATGGGGATCACTTGTGATTAATTAATGTCTATGGAAATTGGAAAAGGAAATGGAAAAGGTTTTGGAAAGGCATGAGGCATTAAATAAAATTTTACTTATGAAAATAATGGAAAATAGGAGAGAAGGAATGTGAAAGGTCACATGTTTCATGTGAGGAGGAAAATGAAGGAAAATAATGGAAAATTGAAGAAAATAGAGGCCTCGTTAATAAAAATGCTTCTGAGGGTTAGTTTGTAGCTTTTTGTCAATTCAGTTTTGGAGCTCTCATTTTCTACTCTCTCTCTCTTAAACTCTTGGAAACTTAGATTTTTCTTGTATCACTCATGGAGGGGCGTGGAATACTTGGGATTTAGAGAAAGAAGGAAAATAAGAGTATGAAATCACAAGAGGACATCGTGATTAGCAGCTACAACGGGTTTTTCTTGCAGGTACCAAGTTGCATGTATGATTTCCTTGCTCATTTTGGCATGCAAAGGCAGATGCATGTGGTTTCTTGTTTATGATATTTCATTGGCATGGAGGAATGCCTATATTGACAGTGTTTTTTCTTAGCCTTGCCATTTCCTAGATAGCCATGGTGTTGTGAGTTATTTCCTCTTGTTTTCTGGTTGGTTCTCATGTTCCTTATTGTTGTGGGTTGAGTTACTAGTTCCTGGAGCCTTGGTTGGAAAAAAGATCTAGAAGCCCTATAACAACTTGGGTTTATTTTGTAGTCCTAGAAACCTTGGTTGGATAAATGCTCTGGAGTGCTTGGTGGGTTGAGTTACTAGTCCTGGAAGCCTTGGTTGGACAAACGCTCTGGAGCCCTACAACAACAATGGGTTGAGTTACTAGTCCTGGAAGCCTTAGTTGGAACAAACACTCTAGAGCCCTGGATAGCTTGGGTAGAGACTGATATGGTGATGGTTAGTGACGTCTGACTATGAGGTGGAATCATTGGTTGAGGCTTGAGGTGGTTTGGTCTCTAGAAGCTTGGGTTTGGTTTTGTTTGATTTGTTTCATGAGATCCCATATTCATGCTTGGAATATGGCACGAGGGTGTTGTATGAAAGAAAGATTTGGTTCAACCCAATCTATGGTCGGGTGGTACGTGGAAGTCCTTGACTTGGTTGAATTTACATATGTTAATAAGAGCTCCTTTTCCTTTGGTATTTTTTGACTAAATGTGCTTGCCATTATGTGGCTTTAATGGTTGTTTCCTCATTGATATATCTCTGGTTATTTGCTGGTTATAAGAATGTTCTATGACAATTATGATGTATGGCTCTTATCATGTTTTGGTTAGTATATGAAATGTTAATGAATGAATGGCCTAATAGATAAAATATCAACTATTTTGAGGAGATATTAGTCCTCTTTGATGATTCTCAGGTAAGTATGAGATCTTTATGCTGAGATTTGTTGTTGTGACCTATAGATTACCTGTTTGTGATATGTTTGATGAAATGCATGTCATGGATAGTAGGGTTCATATCAAGTCCTTGTTCAAGTGTTTGCATTAGTAACCTTGTTTAAATTTTATTTTTCATTTATGGAAGTTTCATTAATTTCTGGGTAACGATCCAAATTCTGACCCTAGAAAGTGACACAGAATCTGGGGTCGTTGACACTGAACTACCTGAAAAATGCCATAGTTGTATGGATGCCCCACTACGGGAGAGACTGGAGGGTCCCAGTCCCATGCATGCCTTGTCATGGGAGTGACTAAGGATCTAGATCATTGAAAAAGAAATTTCCCTCAGGGGTTGGACATTTTAAGGGGTTGGTTGGCTCCTGAAGGTTTTGTAGCTTCTGAGGAAGGTCAAATTGGTCTTTTCATGTCAATTCCACTTCCTTAACTATACATGGGGATTTGAATCATATCCTAGTAACTCTCCGTCACATGTTTATCCTCGTGGACTGGTTAGCTTGCCTAAATGTGGGAGGAGGGTGTTACAATTTCCATAAGCAACTATTGGGTAATCCCAATCATCTCGAAGTTACTCTCAGGTTTTCACTTGATGTCAACTTAGAGAATAACATTGTGGGTTATTCGTTGACCATGTGTGGTCGGGGCTCTAATTTATTAATGAGCCACACTTGGAATGACAAAGAAGACTCAACACTTGTGGCCACACAACTGGTAACAAGGCAAGAATCAAATCATTTTGCATGTATGGAGACAAACAATTGTGGTCTTGTTGGAGGAGTCCCTTTGTGGGTGCCTATGGAATTTACAGTGATTGCAAACTAAAATTGGATGAATGCATTAGCCTAATGTGACAAGCTCCAGGTACACTGTGCCCTCTTGCATGGATAATTGGCTCAGTCAACTTGAAATAAATGGTGGAAGTTTGTTATTCCTTCCAATGTCTAAGTATGTCTCTTATGGATAGTTCAAGCATGTCCCACTTTTGTAATTTTTACCCGAATATAATAATCTTATGTGCCTATGACTTGTTTTATAGTCTTTCCAACCTTTTTATATTGTAAGAGGCCATGGTTAGGTAAAGGCTATGTAATCTTAAGATATTGAACTTGTTTTACTGGTCTCATTTCCCTTACGAAAAACCAGTAACACAAATCCATTTTTATGTAATGCGTTTTTGAAGAAATGATTCCAACCTTCACACAATAAAAACCATTCAATCAATTAAATTTACATTATATTTAAATAAAACAATATAATACAATTTCCTCGATAACAAATAATAAACCTTGAATATCCAAATTTCCAACTTCATACGTGAATAGAAAGAGTTCATATCATGAAATCACTGATAAATGACATCGATTTTCCTGGATAATCTGCTCCCTTGTTTGTGCTATCAGCGCCGCAATTTCGTCCTTAACTATAGTCATTTGTTCCTCCGAGAGGGAACCACTGCCATTCATTCTGGACGAGGCCATTTTGAAATATTTCCTCCCCTGAATTTGTATCTCCTTCATGCTTAAATGTTTTACAAGAATCCTAATATTTCCACCTGATCCTTGTCGTCTGTTGTGGACATACTTTCACTTTGAATGCATACATTTCGTCTCTGTACATAGTCGGATCGAATCTCCATTCCTGATGTCATCATTCCACTCTCAAATTTTCTTGATATTAATTGCCACTGCTCGATTAGAGTATTGACTCTCCTACATGTGAGATAATTATTAAAATCCAATTCAAATATCCTCACTTGTCCCTTGTCATGACCTTGATCCCTTACCTCTTCCATCTGGAGTTATCCCTCTGACGTCCCTGGAGATTATTTCGCCACCCAGTGTAATCCTGTCGTGCTTTGATTTTAATAAATTCTATTAGTGGCCTGACATAAATGAATTCCAGGTCATTCGACTCCTTGAGATGATTTAGACTTTGGCTTTCCACTTTCATGGAATATAACATAAGGTTATCTCCTCTTGATCCAACAACATTATTCCTTGTTCTAGATTGACACCTTTATTTTCCTATTCATCAATTGGCTTGTTATTTTCCCTTTTAACATGATATATATAATTGGAAATAAATTTATTTGGAAGAATCCTTATTTGTTGGAGAATAAGGGGAAGATTTGACTCCTTTTGATTTTTCAATTTGATACAACTTTGAATAATGATCATTGAATCTCCAATCAAATTTGTTTGATGAAATCATTTTGTAGAAGAAATATTTAGCCGTTGCTAGAGGGCTAAGGCTTCATCTTGATTTTTCGATGTAGTTCCAAATCCCCATGCGAATTTGGTCTATATTTCTCCATTGGGGTTCTACAACACCCCTCCTGCTCTTATCTCCCCCGGGTTACCTTTTGAAGCCCCATCAAAGAAAAGTTGATGGTTTCCCAAGGACCAATGCCACTCTTTGAATCTCTCGCCTGTCATCCTTATATAATAAGAAGGGATTGAGCTACGGGACATGAAGCTACCAACATTATATGATAATTTATATAATTTGAGCCACTCATTTTATTTATTCGTGAGATTATCCAGTTTAGATGTGTCATACCCCCTAGAGGATATAACTTCGAAGAGAAACTAGAATCCTTTCATAGTTGTTGAAACAAGAGATGGCCTAGCATCATTGAAAATAGTTTAATTTCGGGAAATCCATACAAATCAACATAGGTATTTTGGAATGGTTGTCTAACATCAAAAGAATTATTGCTACGATGTGAGGGAATTGGGATCTCCAATTTACAAATATTTATATCAAATACGAGGGGATGTTTTGAACTTGAGAAAGTAGTTGCAATGTAGTTTTCCATACTTCCACAGTGAAGGATCATTGACGAAAATCATGATTGATATCTTCCTCAGCCTTTCCATAGAGAACATAACGGGAAGGACCTTGTATCTTTTGTTTTTTAAGGTTTTCACCCGTTAAGGTTTTCCCATGAACCATGCCCCAACAAAAATTATTTATCTTTTGAAACTCGTCCTTGTTCCAAATCTTGCCCTAGACTCGAGAGTGAGTAGGGGAAGGGATATTTTTGAGGATATGATTATATCCTTCCTTAACAGTGTAATAGGATTTCTTTCCTCCCATCCAAACCTGCTTATCCAATCAGTGTGAAGCTATTGGGGAAAATCCCTTTAGCGATTTAATAAAATCTTGCCAGTATTGATGGAGATGGTGAGGGAAAGTAGAACAATGACATCCGCTCCACATTCAGTTATCATCCCATATTGAGATATCTACTAAATGAATGAGACCCTTCTTTTCCATCCATCTTGTCTAGTCCTTAACACCATGATTCACCATGTTTAGAGAGGCATGAGGGGTTCAATCTTGCCAAAGATGAATACGTTTCCCATTTCCTGGCTGCCAACCTAAATGATCCAACAAAAGAGGGGAAACAATTTTTCATAACTTCAATATCTTCGTATTGTGTCCTTCCTAGGACTCATTCTCTGGACATAACAATCTATTCTTGTGAAAATATTTTTGAATGAATTCTTTATTCCAACATTCATTTGTATTTCATAGTAGTCTCTAAACCAAATTTGCCCCTAATGCGAGATTCATATATTTAGGGTCTTTTATGGCTAATCCTCCCAATATTTTTGAGAGTCTGGCAATATTCTAGTTCACTAAATTGAACTGGTTCTCATTATTTTTACCTCTCTACCAAAGGAATTTTCTTATCATACAACCAATTCTATGTATTACTTTCTTAGGAGCTAGAAGCCTAGACTCGATGTACACAGTTAAGGATGACAATATTGACTTGATGAGGATTATTTTACCTACTACATTCAACCAATGAGCTCCTCGTGATTGAATTCTTTATTTTTTATTTTTTGAAGGACCACTTCCCAATCCTCCCTAGTTGACTACCTTAGAGATATAGGGATACCAAGATATATAAATTATTTCCAATCCCTATTTACTAGAAAACCCAAGGTTCGATAAATTTCTTGTAATGTCGCTTCAGAAAAATTCTAGCTTATCAACTAGCTCTTCATTTTGTTGACCACTCCTCTGGATAGTAGTAGATAAGAGTCTAGAAATTTTTTAAAGCGTAAAGTTATTATCCTAGAGGCTCTACCCAATAAGAGAGTGTCATTTTCAAAATGGGAGTGATTTACCTCTTTGACATTCCTTTCTATGCTCAATCTAGGGAGACTCCCTTCTTCCCTTGTTGCTTCCAAGTTCTGGGTGAGACTTTCTGCCATGATAATGTAGATAATGTAGAGTAAAGGGGATAGGGAGAAACCTTTCTTGAGACCTTGTGAGGTCGAGAAGAAAGGCGCTGGTATACCATTTACTAAAGGGGAGATCGAAGGAGCTCCAATGCGAGCCTTGACCCAATGAATAAATTCATTACAAAAACCCAACTTTTATAATACAAGGAAAAAGAAGGAAGTATTTACCCAATCAATGCATTGGCCATGTCCATGCTAGCTTCTCCTGCTTCCTTACTTGAGCGGATTGCTTCCTGTATGAGAATGATATTGTTGAGAATGTTCTGATGATGCATAAAGCCACCTTGATTTCAGAGATAAAGAAGGGAAGTAATATTTTTAAATGATTGGCCATAATTTTTGTTAAAATTTTATAGGAAGAATTGTATAGAGATATAGGTCGGAATCTAGAAAAGTTAACTAGATTCACCTCCTTTTGGATGATGGCTAAGAAGGAGGAATTTGTGCCACCTCCTAACTTCTTTTTTATTCTTGAATGATTTAGCATACGAAGGAGGTCCTTCTTGATCATTGGCCAAAACAAGTGGTAGAAGCTTGTAGACGTGACCAGGGGTCTTTTCCAAATCTAAAGACCATATTTCTTCCTTTAATTTGTCCTCTTTAATCTCCTCAATAAGCTTCTTATTTTCTAGTGGTGTTACCATGTTGGGCATATCTCAAAGGAATTCATTAACCTGGACAAAGGGAATCTGATCTGCATTGTACAAATATTTGTAGTAAGTATATGCCTCCTTATTGATGTCTTCAAAAGAGCTAACCCTCGGCTTTCCTTCAGGAACAATCTCTTTGAATTTGTTTCGATATTCCCTCGCCTTTGCCTGCATGTGAAAATAGGACACATTCGAATCTCCATGCTTCAACCATAAATTGTGCGATTTTAATTGCCAAAGATTTTCTTCTTGCCTACTTACTGAAAAAGTTTAGCAAGTTAAATCCATTTCTTTTTGTAGGTGTGTTTTATTAACGTGGACCTCCTCCATCAATTGATAATGTTCCTCCAACTGTTTATCGAGAACTTTCATTTTCTGACCAGGAGGTTGATATGTGTCCTTTAGCCATTTTCCAGGGGCTTGTTTTACATGTTAAAGCTTTTATTCCCATACAAACATTGGGGACCCCTGAACTGGGAGGTGCCAATAATTCTTGATTAGATATGGCACCCCCTTAGCTTGCACCCAATCTACCTTGAATCAAAAGGAATTGGGCCAATATTTTCCACCTTTTCCAACTATAACACAATTGGTAAATGATCTGATTCCCCTTGAGCCTTGATCATTGAGAAACATTCAAGCTTTTTAAGGAGCCAGTTACCATGGATTAAAAAACGATCCAATCAAGCCACTATATGTTTTTCCCCTCCCTTCGATTTGTCCAGGTGTACTTTCAAGCTTTATTTCAAACATTTTTTTTAATAAACATGTAAATAACAATTATATAAAATGGTGATATCTCTTTATCCCATTTCACTTAATTTTCATTTAGAAAACCACTAACAATATACAAGGAAATTTTATTTTAAAGATAAAATTATACATGTAATATGTGAATATATTAGCAAAATTTTATAAATTAGCATGGATTCATCTTAACTCTGGATTTACCAAACACTTAGAGGGAATATTATTTTTTTTTAAGTGTAAAAGTTCAGTTTTTTTTTCTAAGGTAACCATGGTTCAAAGTCATTTAGTGGCCCCACTACATCCATGGTAAATAATCCACACAGATCTTCCAAATGGGACCTAATATATTGGGCCTAACCCCAAGGGTATCGAGGATATTTGACCTCGTGACTTCCTAATAGGCAAGGTAATTAGCAACGAGGGCTTGACCAATTGAGCTATCCCTTGGGGATTTTTTTCAATTGTGGTTCATAGTCATTGAGTGGTCGCTACATCCACAGACAATAATCCGGCCAAATCCATCAGAAGAGATCTACCCACCGGCCTAATATTTCAGGCCTAACCCCAAGGGCATCGAGGAGATTTGACCTTGTGACCTCCCAACTGGCAAGGTACTTAGCAACATGAACTCGACCAACTCAGCTATCCCTTGGGGCTAAGTTTAGAAAATGTTTGCACATGGAAGGATTTGATTCCTAAAATAAATCTATCTTCGGTTTGCAACAACTATAAGAAATTTTTAATTTTCACTTATATTGTATAATATACATAATTATTTTTGTTAATAAATATTTTTTAAACATTATATATGAAATCCATATTAAGAATGCAATAAATTACACATATCCCTCACAAAATAAAGTGAAAATAGAAGAAACTTATTAATTTAAGTCATTTTATTTTTCGTTATATAAAATTATGTTATTTATCACTTACACTATAACATTTTTTTGTTATTAATATTTTTTTTTTTAAATATTACATCTCAATTGAACATAGAATGAATTACACATCATGTAGTATCAATAATATTATTTTTCCATGTCATTTATCATCCATATGTCGTAGTGAAGGAATTGCATATCTCCTTTTTTGCTTTCAATTGCTTTATCTCCATATAATGTTTGATGTAAAATTAAGGTGGAAATTGAAGACATTGATTTTTTTGTTGTTATTAGTATTTTTAATTTGTGAATGTAAGTATTATTTTATTATTTTCAAATCTAACGTTATTTGACAACATCTCCATCCTACTCAGTTATAGAGCACCTCTTGGCACAATTAAATGGCTGGTAAATATTGATAAGAATCAATCCATATGTTGATGGTGCTAGACCCGACAACATGTTAGGGGATCTCCCTGGTAAGAAGTCTCAATTAGACCTCAGACTGTTTGATGTAGGAGTCCCAGCAGTGGGTCATACAGTATTTCCTTGACAACGATTGTGCACAGAGGCAAGTAAGATGTCCCTGTTGGTAGCAAGGGTATGACATGTGCAGCAAGCCAAGGAAGGTGCATGAATGGTTCTAACACACGGAAAGTGGGGTGAGTGCACCCCTTGGAAACTTGTGATAGCACGCGGCTTGGAAGGAAACACACGAGTGAAGATTCATCAAAAACTGGAAAGCAAGTTAGCTAAAAATCCAAAGTGATGATTAAACCAACATCACATTTCAGTAAGATTCATACATACTTATACAGAATGAGTCCATACGTGCATGTGTAAGAAAACAATAAATATATCATTAGAGTAACCAAGTTAGCTGAGATACAATAACAACATATGCATGAAACGTGTTGAATTTGTTATATTAAGAAGTGCAAGTTCCAGTCATGCAATACATCCATGACCAACCATTAGTTCTGACAAAGGAACAATATAGTCACTACCACATGCTCCTCCAAAGAGATATACTAGCTCTGTGCAGTGGAGAAGCCAAGGCTCGTTACAATATTGTCCAAGCTTTCTTTAAGATACTCCTATTGGAAGCTTGGCTGATCAAAATCCTGTACAATAAATTATGAGGGACTATTTATAGAAAAGTGTGGGGTGATCGTTGACATTCCCCTTTGTGACCGTTCATCTATCCTCATGACTCTTCAACTGCTCTATGAATATTACACTCAACTATAGACACTTGAACTTCCACTTGACAAGACGTTACATACAATCTGCACATGTACCCATGTGAGACAAAACGGTTTGAGCAAGCCATGCAAGACATCACTAACACTCAGACCATGTGGTGAGACCAGCTCTTTGACATCCTTGTGATGGTTGATGGTGGCAAACTAATGCCAAGATTGCTTGTCCGTGATGGTGTTCGTGCACTCAATGGTGACATCCTACTGAAAGTGAACTCTTGCTTCCGTTGCATCTAGGTACACTGATATGGCCCCTCTGTCCAACTCATAGCGTTCACATCATTGTCTTGAGTGTGGTTGGACCAAAAACATACTGATGCATAGTGGTTGTGATGATATCCAAGTGTGTGCTAGTGACCATGCGCATCAAATTGTCAAAGTACATGTTGAGCTCTAGTCGGACTTTCTTCTTGTCTTCATCTCGGTGAGTGTGCCAAATGTGTGGGATCACATGGATGTGCACAATGACATGCATGCTCTTGAATTCCCTTGCATGCGATCAACAACACTGCCCACCTTGTCTGCTCCATGCCAGTTGATGGGATGGATCTATAACTTGTATGGGCATAGTTTCATCTATCTGTGCATGATGTGCCCCATGATGTCCCTGTTCCTGCTAGAACTCATTCTCTCGTCTGTGCAAATCCTTTTCTCCCTGGAGTTACCACTTCATCACCTGCAACTCTTTCTCTATTCCTTTCTCTTCCCTTGCGCGGTTATCTTGTTGCACCGTCACCAAATAACCTCAATCTCCAAAGCTGTTTTCATCATGAGTGGATCTACTTTGAACTTGCAGCTTTGCTTTGCCTCTATGCTCTCAACAACCTTCCTCTTGCACTTGCTGCATGTAGGTGTGCTGCCTTCTGCTGTTGCTGATGGCAGGGGCATGTCTTCAGCATGATGATCCATGAGATGAGATGAAGAAGGCATATCTTTAACATGTGGAGGTTTTGGAGTAGTGTGAAGATAGCATTGGCAATGAAAGTGTCCCATGAGATGTTCAACTGATTAAGGTGATGGAGGATAATGATCTTGATCAGAGAGTGATGAAAAAGACTATTCATTTGTTTCTCATACCTTTTTCCCTGAACTGTGTATGCCATTTTCTCAATGCTCCTGAACAAATAATAAGGGATATTTAGCATTCTGACTCTTGTGAAGTGCATGAGCAATTTGATATGGTATGTGTAGAGTCTGGAAAATCTGCCTTCACAAGTGAAGTACTTCATGATGATTTTCATCATGGGAGCATATGTATCAAAAAGTTGGCTGAAAAGGAAGAATCGATTTCTCTCATTTATGTACTGAGGCTTCAAGTATGGATCATAATACTGATAATCTAGGTTCCGAGATTTAAACCACCTTTCACCCACATTAGGCATTCTAGTAGCAACAACAATAATGGCTGAGGATATGGTGAAGGTTACACCAACAAGGGTCACTTGATTGCCCTCAAGATTTGAAATGAACACTCTGGTCAAAATAGGATGGCTTTGAACTCTTTTTACCATCACACAAAAATCAAAACATCCCAAATGTTTGAAAGAAGTGTCTGTCATAGGTGAGGCCATTAATTCTCTAGTGTTGGTAGGTTCAAACCTCAAGATTCTTCCTCCTTTATGTGGTTTTCTTTCTTCTTGGTCTTCTTCCTCTGAAAAATCTCTGTTTTCTTCCTCCATTATGTGTTTTCTTTCCTCTTTCTTGAAACCCTAGGGATTAGGAAATAGGAGTGGGAATGGGGTAGGAAAAATTTAGGGAGTGGAGGAAGGGATTAGGGAACTTATGGAAGTGATAGGGGAGTGAAATGTGTATGGGATTTAGGATTTGATATTTAATTACAAGTATGTAGTATGGCTGCCTAGGGATTTCGTTGCCTAGGACTTAGGGTTTAAGGGAGAATGCACTTGGGATAGGGATTTAGCAACACAGGGGTAGGGATGGAGTTTATTGTGATGTGGGAAGGGTAGTAGGGTCTTAGGAATAGTTTTTAGGGGTGTAGGAAAAAAGTTAGGGTTTGCAAGGCTTTAGAATTCCCAATTTCACATAATGAACTTCATAGCATGAATGGTGACTTTGAAAGATGTATGGAGGGATGGATAGGGATTTACTTACTTGATAAGAGGCTTAGAAACCATGTGTTGAGGGTTTGGAGCCTTTTTTTGCAGTTTGAGAGCTCGTGGACAAAGTATGACCGATGCGCAAAGCCCTTAGTGCGTACGCAACACTTGCAACCCATGTGCAACGCCTTCAGCCTAAGCGCAACGCCTTCAACCCGTGCACATCGTCTTTTGCCTATGAACAACGCCTTCAGCCTGTGTGCAATGCCTTTAGCCTATGTGCAATGCCTGCCTCTGTTTTTCTAATTTCGCCCAAAATCGTGAGGAATGGTGCTTTGGGGTTTGTTTAAGAAATGATAGGAGGAAAATGGAGTTGGGTTAGATGCTAGGAAGGCCTTTATACTTGAGTGAAATTGATCATTAGATTTTAAAAACCCACTTTCTAATGTTTCTCTTCTCCTTTTTGAAATGCTTGTTAATTTCCCTTTACACTCTGACTTTCTTTTTTGCAAGTGGATGATGTTGGAGTTTTGGAAATTTTCACATTTGAATTTGCTTGGATGAAGTTGGCACATAGTTTTTTGAGTTGATAGCTTAGGAATAGTAACTTATTACATATAATGAACATAAAATTACATAAATTAGAAAAAAATATTACATCTCTGTTTTTAGAATAAAATTACAATCTGAACTAAAATTGATACTTGGAATGAAAATTAGAACTTGGGCAAGAATAATTACTTGTTTTCCAATCCTCTTTAAATCGCAAAAGGATATTATTTTTCTCACTCTCATACTTTTTTCTGGCTTTATGCAGTGAAATGGAGTATTATTGGACCTTGTAAGAATGAAACCTAGTGACCTAATGGGACCTTGAATGAGCAGACTCCATGTGGACTTGACTAACACAAAACATGATGAAATGAGCCTTTATGGTCAATGTATGCTCAGTAAGACACAAGAAGGTGGGCCAACAAATATTGATTTTTGAGAGAGAGTAGGGATTTTGACATAGAGCTACCATCAGCGAGTAATTTTTTGAATGAGGACCTAGGTGGAATGACAAAAATTTCAGAATGAGAACCTAATATGATATAAAATAGGAGTTTTGATCACTGATGGTTGTATTCAAATACTGACTCTAAAATCAGCTTTATTTGGGGATGGCAGATCCTTGGAGGTGTCAAGAACACAGTAGACCAAGTGCCTAACCATGTGGGCCAATACGGTCAAAAACTTAAACTAAAATGCATGACTGAATTCTGACAACTCGAATAACACAAACTGACTCAAAACTAACTTACTTAATTGATGTCTGAACAATGAAAATGGCATAAAGTTAGTGAAGCTCCATGACCTTCACTTCGGGCTCTGAACTCCAGTGATTCTGTACTTCACACTTGCAGAAAGTTAAACTGTTATGTACAATGAAACCAGGGTGATTAAAAAAATATAGTGCTTAAGAAGCCTACCATTGACTGGTACTCCTAAGCATGTTTCTCCATTCATCTCATCCAACAAGAAAGCATTTTTCCCTTAGAAAGCTGAAATATGATAAGGGCCTTTCCACATATTTTCAAATTTACCATGCTTACCCTTGTCTTCGTTTTTGGCATCCCAACAAAGCACCACATCTCTAATTTTGAAATCATCCTCCTTTGCTTTCCGGTCATAGATTTTATTTATCGTCTCATGGAGATTAGAGGTTTTTTGAAATACCTCATCTCATGTTTTCTGTAGGTGAATCATTTGATTGATACGACATTGTATATCATTCTCTTCACTTCCTTTTTCTTGTAACAATTTCATGACTGAGACTGCTAATGATGAAAGAAAAACAATATCTACTCCATACACAATTTGAAAAGGAGAAAGTCAAAGAGATTTCTTATTACTCACCTGATCTAATCACAATGCATTGATAAGATTTTTGTGCGAATTCTTTTTGTTGGCCTCCAACATTTTCTTGATGATGTTGATTAAGGATTTATTAAAGGACTCAGCCAAACCATTTCCTTGTGGATAGTATGTTGTAGAATGTCCCAAATTAATGTTATATTTGTCACAAAACTTAGTCATCTTTTTAGACTTAAATGCTGTCGTTTTGTCTGTGATGATCTTGTTAGGACAATCAAAATGGGACAAGATATTAGTTTCTAAAAACTAAATGATAACAGAATCTGTTGCTTGCCTGGTTGGAATTTCCTCGATCCACTTAGTAAAGTAGTCTGTAGCTGTCAATATCCACTTGTGTTGTGCGGATGATAATGGGTTAATCTTTCTATGAAATCTAGGCCCCACTGTTGAAAATGTGCATGAACTGATATAGGTTGTAGATGCAAAGGAAGAAGTTTTCTTTTACCTTGGAAAACTTGGCACTCGTGACAACTCATCACTACCTTGTAGATATCTGCGAAAAGTGTGGGCCAATAGTAACCTTCTCTCAGTACTTTGTTGGCCATGGTCTTCCGGTACAAGTGGACCCCACAATCTCCTTTGTGGAAGTCATTTATTACTTCTTTAGACTCATCTTCAATCAAACAATTCAGCAACACACCTCCAGGATCCTTCCAATAAAGTGCATTGTCCATAATGCAATATTTAGAAGCCTTCAGCTTCAATGAACTACTCTTAGCCTTAGACATGTCTCGAGGGGGATTTAGATGTTGCAAAACATAAATAATATCAAAATATTGAGGAAATGATAGAAATATATTAGATACCTAAATGAGATCTACTTCTTCTTGATTGTCGGACAATGCCGCTACAAGGTTGATATCTAGAGCATGGAGATTTGACTCAACCATGAATTTGGCTAAGCCTTTACCTTGATCAACTTGGTAGGCTTGAACTCAAGATCATATTCTAATAATGCTGTTATCCATCTACCTCTTCTATCTTCCGGGTCATTTTTCACAAGAACTTCTTTTACCGCTGCATTAGGAACATAAGCAAGAGTATGCGAATGTTAAATATAAACTTTGAAATCTTTCAACGCCTTTACAAAATCCAAGCCCTGTTTCTCAATGATGTTGTACTTAAGGGCTGCATCCATGATATTGCGACTGAAAAATGCTATTGGTAGCTCAATTTTATCTCTTTTTTGCATTAATATTGTTGCCATGGTATGTTCAGAAGCAAAAGAGAATATAATAAAATCATTAGAGTAGAGAGAAATTCTTCGGCGAAAATCACATGAATACCATTTGTCGACGCGTTTCGAACCAACCAGTGTGGTTCATCGTCAGGATTGGATCACAGAAGCCTGAACTCTATCATTAGAGTAATCAGGACTGATTAAAACAAGGGAAGTGGTCAAGGCAAGCTTTACTGCATAAAAGGACTTACAGGCTTCTTCGGACCACTTTATATCATTCTCTTTTTTCAACATATTTGTCATCTCTCTAAGATGTTCAGCCAAATTAGGAATAAATCTGCGTAAGAAATTCATCTTACCATTGAATGCTTGGATTTCTTTCTT
Organism: Pinus tabuliformis; assembly: GCA_031772625.1. Classification (NCBI taxonomy): domain Eukaryota; kingdom Viridiplantae; phylum Streptophyta; class Pinopsida; order Pinales; family Pinaceae; genus Pinus; species Pinus tabuliformis. Next base: position 245,321,355 of record CM062805.1, on the reverse strand, counting down.
GCTACGAGGGAAATCAATTTGTTGAATAGCTTCTACCCGTGAAGGGTCTATCCAGATGTTGTCCTTTGAGATGATGTGGCTGGGAAGTTTGCCTTCCTCCATAGCAAATAAACTTTTCTTTGGATTGAGAGAGATCCTAAACTTTCTACATCTCTGGAAAATAACTCTTAAATGATGCAAATGCTCATCATCTAAATGTGAAAATACCATTACATCATCTAAATATACAACTGAGAAAACATCTTTTCATTGGCAAAGGCTATGTCCATGGCACGCTGAAAAGTGGCCCCTGCATTTTTTAGACCGAATGACATTTTTTCATATTTGAATGTGCCCCAAGGTGTGGTGAACGTTGTCTTGTCCTCATCATCCTCGTGCACTAAAATATGATTGTAACCAGAATATCCATCTAGTAGTGACATTTGGGAAGTGCCAACAACTCTCTGAAGGATATGGTCCATTTTGGGAAGCAGATAATTATCTTTCAGAGATACTTTGTTTAAGTTTCTGAAGTCTACGCAGAGCCTAATTTCTCTAGTCTTCTTTCTCATCGGGACTAGATTTGATATCCAATCAGAAAATCTAATGGGAACAATGATGCCTGCCTTGAAAAGTCTATTAATTTATTTCTCTATGGATGGCAACAACCTTGGGTTAATCCTTCTTAGCTTTTGTCTAAAGGGCTTTTGATCCGGTTTAATTGGGATGGTATGTTGAATTATTTTCTTGTCATACTCCTTTAAGTCTACATAATCCCACGCGAAAACATCATAAAATTCAGAAAATAAATGAAATTATTTTTCTTTTACCTCGAGAGATAATTTTTGGACAGCTTGATCATTTTTGGTTTGTTTGTTGTTCCAATGTTCACGTCTTTGACACCTTTCTCCGTAGGAACCAATGTAGGCTTCCTTGCTACATCATCCTGATCAAACAAGTCTTCCAAGGTTACACGACCTTTTGGAATATTATTGTCCTTCAACTGTAGTATATCAACTTGGGTTGCCTCAATGACTTGATCATCTTGTTGTAAAATTCATGCATGGAACAGTTCTCAAACTCTCCTTCACTCTGGAGAAAGTTATTTACTTGCTTGTCGTCCCAGAATACTTGCCAATATCGCAAGTCGTAAGGAACAGAGGGCTGATGCTTTACATGAATCTCAAATTTTATGTTTGAAAAGATGGGGATTTTGAAATTACTTGTTGTTGTAGCCAACGAATCTTCCATAAGATTCTGAATCCTTAGTACAACCGAAAGTGTATATTCCGGAAACATTCTCAAAATATCTAAAACCACATTTCTATATTTCCTCATCCGCGGATGGTGAGCTTGATATTCACCTTTAACTTTCTTGATCACACGTTCTGAATCACCATACACAAAATTCTTCTTGCACCCAATCTTTTCAAGATTTTTAATCCCATGATCAGCGCTTTGTACTCCATCTCGTTGTTAGTGCAATCAAAAGCTAACTTATATGAGCACAATCTAACATTCTGAGGGAGCTCATCTTGCTGATGATGTGGACTTCGAATCCAAATGCCAATGCCTACTCCATCTTTCCCAAGAGCACCATCAAAGTCCATGGTCCAAAGACCATGCTCCTCTTCCAAGGGCTATAAATCTGGTTTCTGCTTTGGGTAAACTTTATGAACTTTCTCTTTAGGTTGTTCTGAATTTTCCATTACCTTCTCTGATTATTTTTCTGAGCCTTTCTTTACCTTGTCCGATGACTGTTATGATGAACTTGGAAGATTTTCTTTTCCCTACTCTAGAACTGTTCTTATACAATTGGAAATCTCCAATACATCTTTTATTTCAACAAGCTAACTATCTACATCATTCAATCCACTATCATTATATAAAATAAATGACTCTAAATCTGTATATACAACATTTATAGGATGATAATTCAGCCTCTCCTTGCTAGTTATCATGAATTTCATTTTGGTTTCCTTGTACAATTTACTCAATTGCCCGACAACCGTGATGGTGGCATAGGAGAAGTCTAACTGCATTGTGCCTCTTAGTTTTTCTCCCTAGGACCTTGACAATAACATACCAAAGCATGGTGGGATATCAGCTACGACCACATCCATTAAGACATTCTTTTCTAGGATTTGGTCGAGGGATACTACCAAATCTTTTATTAGAGCAAGACAATGGACCTTACCAGAATCAAAAGAATATAAGTCATGGTATTCATGAGTTATATCTAGACCCAAATTTTCCATGATGGCCTTGGACATTAAATTATGGGAGGCTCCGAAGTCAAGCATGGAGTTATGAAGAATGTACTAGTGGATTCTTAAGCTCAGGTAAAATGGAGGAATCTCACTATCTTTTGACTGGCCATCTATGGCTGGACCAAAAATCAATTTAGGTTGGTCATCTTCAACATTAACCATGTCGGACGCAGGGTCAAATTTCAGCATTTTAACTATATCAGACTTGTAATGGCTATTTTTGACAAGTTCAGTAAGAGGGATTGACACTTTCAGCTTTGAAATTTTAGTTTCTAAATTGAATGAGCTAGATTTATCTACCTCTCTTTGGATGATGTCTCTTTTCTCAGGTACATCTTTTGATGTCTGATCTTTTTATGAATGTCATGGTCCTCAATTGGATTGCTTGTAGATGGATGATTTACTTTTTTTTGGTTAGCTTCTGCTAGCTCTTTTCCTTTACTTTGATTGCCATGAGGAATTGTCTTCGGTTGGGTATCCTTCTGATGCGATGTCCTTTTCTAAATGGGAGTGATCGAGACATCTCTCTTTCTCAAGGAATATTGCTTTTGTTGAGAGCTGAGTGCATTCAAGTATCCTCTTTGATAATCATCTAATTAGGTTTCCAATGCATAGTCATTCACCAATATGTAGTCTTCATCTTTAGGTTCCTCCATCTTCTTGACATACTTCTCATTTTTAGTCAAGAAAATGGGATGGTAATCTTCCCTAAAGAAGTGGTTTTCTTCGACAATCGGGTCTATTTCATCCTCTAATTCTCCTTGAGCATAATTCTACTGCAAGGGTGTCTGAATTTTCTGCTAAGATGTTGATGCCTTAGGAGATTTCTGCTCTCTTTGTTTTATCCTATACTGAGGTTGCTGCTGGTTTCTGAAATTTGAATTCTTGACTTGTGGCTCCTATTGTCTACCCGAATTTACCATTTGGTCAGTCATCCTCTCCATGGTTCTGATCAGAGCATCTAGTTTGAGATTGATGGAAGAAGAGGGCTCTTCTTTGATTGGTACTTTCTTCTCTGGTTTCTCATGTTACAACTGAGACTTTTTAATCATCAAGTTTGCTTCCACACTCACTACATTATTTTGCATTTCTTCAAGAATGGCAGGATCCGTTTCCCTTAGTTGATAAGCCATCTCCGGATCAAAGGCATCTGGATAATGTTGAAGTGCCAAATTAGGTGGAGGTTTCATGTTATCTGGAATGGAATTGTAGATATGATTGAACCTTATAGTAAACTCCTAAACTGTCTCATTAGGATTCCTTTTCAATGTATTGTATTCTGCCAAGATTTGCAATGGATTCTTCTTTTCCTACCACCTGGCTAAGAACAACTCATTTAGCCTCTGAGGAGTATCAATGGAGCGAGTTGCCAAACCACAGAACCATTTTTTCACATCTCCAGAAAAACTTTGAGCCATTAGTCTCATTTTGGCATCATCTTCATCAACCTCCTCTAAATCAATGAAATATGCCATCTTGTCAATATGTTGTTGTGCTATGATTCCCGGACTACCATAAAAAAGAGGAAGTCTCTGGCCATAGGTTTGAGGTAAAGTTGCCAACTCACTAGGTAATTGTAAGGGAGAATATATTACCATGTCTAATGGGGGAGGGCATAGGGGGATTAGAATGGTTTGAGTTGGCTGGGATGAAGATGGAGGTGCAGATACTGTTGTTTTTGCAGGTGCAGTAGAGGGTATGGCAGAAGATAAGATTTCAAGTTGATACTGTATATAGGATTTTTCCACAGTAATTTGTAATTGATTAGCTAGGCTTTGAAGTTTCTCAAAATTAGATCAAACCTCATGCTCAAGTTTTGAATATTGAGATGTAGCAAAAGGTTGATTAAATAAATATTTTGAGGTGGGTAAGTATGAATCAAACTTTATGGGATCAAACACTACCTCTGTAAGACAAGACTCAGACTTTGAATGAAATAGGGATAGCTCGAATTTAATATCAAAAGGAATATCCTCAATACTCAATATCTGATCTGGCAAGGAAGTGGTCCTTTCCAACTTTGTGCTTTCAGTCTTGGGGAAAGGGACTTTAGGTTTTCTTAACAATCTTTCAGGATCATCAATAGGAGAAGGAGGATTCAGGTCAGGGTTTGACCTGATATATCTTTTTCGGAGCCAGAATCTTAACAGGGTCAAATACTATGTAAGGTAAAAGATTTCAGACTTCAGCGGAGCAAAGAAAGCTTCAAACTTCACCACCAAGGAATTTCTTTCAATATAAAATTTTAATAGGTAATGATCAAGATCTTACCAATGGAATGAGGTTTGGTTGAACTTGTGATTTGTTAACTTCTTCGCTTTCTAAACAAGCTCTAAATATCTTCGACTAAATCATCTATTTCAAGATGCAGAATATTATTTGTCTCCTTGAAGCCAGCTCTACAATCTCGACACTACAATTATGGAATTAGCCTTTTTGAAACTTAGTCTTATCATCCAGCGGACCAAATTCTAATGAAAACTTGTTGTACACCCAAGGAAAATGAATCTTTCATTCCCCAGCAATCGCACCAGTATGTTATCACTCCTATGGATCTCCAAGGCTAAGGAAGAGTCTAGCTGAGGTAACCACAGACCAATATTTTGACTTGGTAGCTAGCCCTATCAAGCCGGAGAGGGCTCTCTCCAAATAATCACAGCCAAGAGGGTTGGATGGATTAGGGTTTTAGGCTAGGTATAGAGTGCAAGGGTTGTTTTGATTTGATGTTGGGTTGCTGGATGAGGATTAGGTCAAAGAGAAATTGCAGACATTCAAAGGGGCAAGGTAGGCAGAAAACCTAACACTTTAAGGTGATTTGGTGAGATGGTTTAAGACTCATGAGGAGCTAGGAAGAGCATGAAACACATGAATTCTTCCTAAACTGGAGAAATGATTACAAACTATGAAATTTTCCCCAAAATACAACATGGAAACTCATGAATTCTGTTCAACTTTGAAAACTATCACTAAATAGACATGAAATGATTGCTGGAATAAACAACACATTCAAACATATGAGACAATAGAAGAAACAATGTAAAATATTCATACCACAAGTATCCCAAGGAAATAGTTGCAACTCATCTATTAATACTGGCCAAAATCTGTTATAATAGTGTCTCTGATCACTATTACAACATCCAATTGAGTCCAAACTCTAAAAAGAGTGAATAAAGGGAAGATATAGACCTCAAAACAAACTCCTCCCAACCTCAAGGGTCGAATCCATGAGAGGAGGAGTAGTTCCACCAAAATATTAACTGATAGCTAGAGTGTAGGGTGGTCAAATTGACTCGTCCCTAATTACATTTAAATTGATTCATCTGACTTGATGAAGACTATTATCTTAATGTATTTACCCCTAGGTAATAGTAAAAGACCATAGTTACATTTACCATATTAGTTACATCAGTAAAAATCGGTTCCCAAAGATGAAAATCAAAACTGGAGCAAAATAGTGAAAAAATTAGGCAATTTGTCTTATGCACAGTGCTAGTGCTCTATGCGCAGTGCCTTTAGCCTGTGCGCAGTGCCTTATTCTAGCTGATTTTTGAAGGGGTTTATGATGTCTAAATTGAGATCAAGATAGCTCATTGGAAATCTTATCCTGTCTACTTTCCAGAAATACACTTGGTTCCAAAAAATAACAATATTTGACCCTCCAAAAGGTCAATCTCCCAAGACTTCTTCTGTGCACAACGCCTAGCTGAAAAAGAGGGCATAAAGGTGATTTTTGAGGTGTTTTTGGCCATTTCTCCCTGTCATATTGTCGAATTTTCTATGAGCTATTGATGATGTGTGTTAAGCATGGAAAGAGGCCTCAGAAAGGATGTCCAATTTTCCTTTCTCCTTTTTCACATTTAGATTTTCAAGTTTTGACTTCACTTTCTCGAGTTTTGAGCTTGCTATTTTGCTTCTTTCGCAATAATACTTTGCCATCCTCCTGTCATTGTCTCTTTTAGCCTTTTCTAGAAGATTTTCAAGATGGTTGTTCACCCTTTCAAGCCAATGTTCCCTGTTTTCATTGATCATTATGGCCAATTGATCATTTAGGGTAAGCTCATTTGCTAGTCCAACTTCCTTTTGTTTCTCTAATTCCAATGCTCTCTTTAGGCCTTTGGTTTTTGGAATTTTCCTTGGCACTTGTTCTTCCAGCTCATTAGGATCACTGTATTTTCCATATGCTTCATCAAGTAAGGCCTTAGCCTTGGTATCTTCTCTTTTGTTTTTTAGAAGGTCCACATCCATGATCAGCTATTTTGTTTTCAATTGTTGGTTTTCCTGCTCAAGAAATGAAATGACATATTTAGCTCTTTCTAATTGAGTTTGCAATTGTTTGATTTGGGCTTATTTCTCTTTGATGATCAAGCTTGTGCTTTCATGATCATCATCTTAATCCAAGTCAACAAGGTCAAACTCTATTTCTGTCTCATGGAAGTCTTCATCCTCATGTTTTCTCTCTGCCTGAACCTTTGCCTCTGTCATCTTTTGCTTGCCCTTCTGTACCTGCTTTGCTGATGAAGAAGGCAGGGCCCCTCCCACAATTTGTGGGGAAAACACCTGCCTATGACCTCTTTGATAAATACATGACAATGTGCCCAAATCTTCCCTCTTAGGCTTGATGACCTCAACTCTGCTAGGTGACCCTGCATGATCATACAATGGTGATGATGATGGTGAAATAGGCTGAGATGATGGAGGGATAGATGTAGTGGGATGAGATGGAGGGGGTATTTCTTCAACATGATGATCAATGGGATGAGATGAAGAAGGCATATCTTCAGCATGTGGAGGTTTTGGAGCAGTGAAAATATCATTGGCAATGAAAGTGTCCCATGAGATGTTCAACTGATTAAGGTGATGGAGGACAATGATCTTGATCAGAGAGTGATGAAAAAGACTATTCATTTTCTGCTCATACCTTTTTCCCTGAACTGTGTATGCCATTTTATCAATGCTCCTAAACAAATAATAAGGGATATTTAGCATTCTAACTCTTGTGAAGTGCATGAGCAATTTGATATGGTATGTGTAGAGTCTACAAAATATGCCTTCACAAGTGAAGTACTTCATGATGATTTTTATCATGGGAGCATATGTATCAAGAAGGTGGCTAAAAGGGAAGAATCTCTTTCTCTCATTTCTATACCGAGGCTTCAAGTATGGCTCATAATACTGATAATCTAGGTTTTGAGCTTTAAACTACCTTTCACCCACATTAGGCATTCCAGCAGTAGCAACAATAATGGCTGAGGATATGGTGAAGGTTACACCAGCAAGGGTCACTTGATTGTCCTCAAGATTTGAAATGAACACTCTGGTCAAAACAAGATGGCTTTGAACTCTTTGTACCATCACACAAAAATCAAAACATCCCAAATGTTTGAAAGAAGTGACTGTCATAGGTGAGGCCATTAATTCTCTGGTGTTGGTAGGTTCAAACCTCAAGATTATTCCTCCTTTGTGTGGTTTTCTTTCTTCTTGGTCTTCTTCCTCTGAAAATCTCTGTTTTCTTCCTCCATTATGTGTTTTCTTTCCTCTTGCTTGAAACCTTAGGGATTAGGAAATAGGAGTGGGAATGGGGTAGGAAAAATTTAGGGAGTGGAGGAAGGGATTAGGGAACTTCGGGAAGTGATAGAGGAGTGAAATGTGTATGGGATTTAGGATTTGATATTTAATTACAGGTATGTAATATGGCTTCCTATGAATTTGTTAGGCCCCTATATTACTAGTGTAACCCCTTATTATTATTAGTACAACCCACTTATTATATCGTTGTACCCATGTAGTGCCCATATTGTTACTATTGTGCCCCATAGAAGCCCACTATTGTTATTATTGTGCCCTTACATTATTATTGTTATGTCGGCTCTGATTATGTTATGACCCCTTAGACTCCTATATATAGAAAGGAGGTCTTTTCATTTGTATCATCCAAGAAGGTCATAAGTGTTCTTGAATCTTCAGTGGGTAAGTTCTTCCACTTGATGAGATACTCTGAAATTGGTCGATTTCGTAGCTGTCGGGTTCTTGTTTCTGTGACTGCTCCAGGTTCCAATATGATTTTTCCTTCCTCTTCAATTTCTAGCAATATTGTTTGAATTGGTGACAAGAATTTTATACAGAAGAATCAAGAACTACTCAAGTGTTGAGGACAACGCTTTTTGAAGGGGAGGGGCGTGTTAGGCCCCTATATTACTAGTGTAACCCCTTATTATTATTAGTACAACCCACTTATTATATCATTGTACCCATGTAGTGCCCATATTGTTACTATTGTGCCCCATAGAAGCCCACTATTGTTATTATTGTGCCCTTACATTATTATTGTTATGTCGGCTCTGATTATGTTATGACCCCTTAGACTCCTATATATAGAAAGGAGGTCTTTTCATTTGTATCATCGAAGAATTGTTCATTTATGTAATGTAAAGGAGGTTGCCCCCTCGAAGAGGCTGAATTCTAAGGCATTGATCTATATTTTCTATCTTTTCTTGAGCTGGTTTCATAACAGAATTTCATTGCCGAGGACTTAGGGTTTAAGAAAGAATGCATTGGATAGGGATTTAGCAACACAAGGGTAGGGATGGAGTTTATTGTGATGTGGGAAGGGTAGTAGGGTCTTAGGAATAGTTTTAAGGGGTGTAGGAAAAATTCTAGGGTTTGTAAGGCTTTAGAATTCCCAATTTCACATAATGAACTTCATAGCATGAATGGTGACTTTGAAAGATATATGGAGGGATGGAGAGGGCTGTACTTACTTGCTAAGAGGCTTAGAAACCATGTGTTGAGGGTTTTGAACCTTTGTTTGTAGTTTGAGATCTTGTGGACAAAGTTTGACCGGTGCGCAGTGCCCTTAGTGCGTGTGAAGTGCTTTCAGCTCGTGTACAACGCCTTCAGCTTGTGTGCAGCGCCTTCAGCTCGTGTGCAGTGCTTTCAGCGTATGCACAACACCTGCCTCTGTTTTGCTAATTTTTCCTAAAATCGTGAGGAATTGTGCTTTGGGGTTTGTTTAAGAAATGATAGGAGGAAAATGGAGTTGGTTTAGATGCTAGGAAGGCCTTTATACTTGAGTGAAATTGATCATTTCTTTTAAAAACCCACTTTCTAATGTTTCTCTTCTCCTTTTTGAAATGCTTGCTAATTTCCCTTTACACTTTGACTTTCTTTTTTGCAGGTGGATGATGTTGGAGTTTTGGCACTTTTCACATTTGAATTTGCTTGGATGAAGTTGGCACAATTTTTGTTGAGTTGATAGCTTAGGAATAGTAACTTATTACATATAATGAACATAAAATTACATAAATTAGAAAAAATATTACATCTTTGTTTTTAGAATAAAATTACAATCTGAACTAAAACTGATACTTGGAATGAAAATTAGAACTTGGGCAAGCATAATTACATGTTTTCCAATCCTCTTTAAATGACAAAAGGATATTATTTTTCTCATTCTCATACTTTTTTCTAGCTTTATGCATTGAAATGGAGTATTATTGGACCTTGAAAGAATGAAACCTAGTGACCTAATGGGACCTTGAATGAGCAGACTCCATGTGGACTTGACTGACACAAAACATGATGAAATGAGCTTTTATGGTCAATGTATGCTCAGTAAGACACAAGAAGGTGGGCCAACAAATATTGATTTTTGACAGAGAGTAGGGCTTTTGACATTGGGCTACCATCAGTGAGTAAATTTTTGAATGAGGACCTAGGTGGAATGACAAAAATTTTAGAATAAGACCCTAATATGATATAAAAGAGGATTTTTGATCGTTGATGGCAGTATGCAAATAGTGACTCTAACACGATTGATGAGTTTTGATAAAATCGAGGTTGTAATGCGCATGCCACAAATCTAGGAAAAGTGACACTTAGCGGAGGTTTTTGAAATGATCCTTGCATGTAACCTCCAGCTGCTAAAAATAGATCCCTGAATCAAGGCATGCCTTTGCATGCTGCCTTGGGAAAAGTAGTCCATGCATGCAAATCAGTTTTTCTCGGTCCTCGAGGGAACTAATCAACCTAAAGGCACATGCATCATTCTGTGAGCTTAGGATGAAAATCTGCGGAATTTCTCAACTGAGCAACGATGGCTATCCCAGAGGGATTGTGCAATTTCTGAGAGGAACAGGTGACTGTCTCCCAGGATTACGCAATTTTGGGGTTGAGCAATTATCCTGGGTCAAACCTCTCAATTTTCTCAAGGAAGCATATCTGATTGTATCTCACAATATCTGAGTTGAGCAACTGTCCTAGGTCAGACCTCGTGATTTTCTCAAGGAAGCCTGTTTGGTTGTATTGCACAATTTCTTATGCTAGCAGGCTATTCTAGGTCAGACCTCACAATTTTCTCAAGGAAGCCCGTCTGACTATATTGCGTAATTTCTAAGCCCAACAAGCTGCCTAACTAGATATGCACAATTTTTGGTAGTTGCTGGTTTGGATGTCCTAGAAGGATTACACAATTTCTGGGAGCAGTAGGTGACTGCTGCCCAGAATTGCGCAATTTCTGGGTTGAGCAGCTATCCTGGGATGAATTGCGTAATTTTTGAGAGGTTAGGAAGAATTGCGCAATTTTGGAGCCTAGCTGGGTGTCCAGCTGGGCTTGCACAATTTCTGGAGGGAAGGCTGGTTCCCCTCTAGAATTGCACAATTCACAGAGGGAGTTGCTCAACAAACAACTGACACTAAGTTTGGAAAGTAGCCTGTGAAGGGGGTGGAACAAACTTGCATGCACACGCTGACAAGACTCTATGAAACAACTAAATCTCATGTGCTTCACAGTGCAAGACATGTTGCTGAGGATCGTTGGTAGGGAGGCTCCAAAACAAAGATAAGGCAAAATTTTGGAGGGTGGTTGTAGCTGCTACAACACCATAATAAACGTCAAAGCACTTAATTGGTGATCTCACATTGTGAATGAAAAAATCATAAAAATTAACTAAATATATATTATTATTATTAATTACCAAAAAGAATTATTATTATATATAGTTGAATCTTATTATTATATTATATTAAATGCTTTGAATAAGTATTAATGATTTTCAAAGTCATATAGGAATATTAGATAAATAAAAATTAATTAAAAAAATCATTAATTAATAAATTGCTTATTTTAATTATTTATTTGAATCCTATAACGTTCCATTTTATTTTATTTTATTTATCTTTTTCACTGTTAAAAAACTATCTTTGCATCTCTCATATAAATATTTGATCTGTTGATCTTGCTATCTAATTTTTTCATGATGATGAAACTCAGTAGGGGTTGTAAACACGTGGACCCTGAGATATCTATGTGATTTCTCAGGAAGATATTTGCTTAAAATAATTAAACATTAAAAGAAAACATGTAACAATATTTCTGAATTTAGGCTTCTGTGATCCATAATGAATTAAGAAAAGTCTTTCAGTAGAAATCACATAAGAGAAATTTTTGGTCGACGTGTTTCAAACTAACAAGTGTGGTTGATCATCAAGATCAGATCAAGAGACAGACCATGGTAAAGGCTTAAATAAAAAGCAATGTAAAGACCATAATTTCAAGTAAAGGCTATATTAAACGGCTAGTTTTTGAAAAATAATATTTAAATTATCATAATAATTTATTAAAAACAAATATTAATAAGTAACGACTATATTAAATGACTAGTTTTTGAAAAATTATATTTAAATTAATTTATTAAAATAAAATATTATTAAAAAATTCTATTACTGGGAAATAATTGAAAAAAAACTAACTAACTAACTAACAAGAATAAAAAAATCAAAGTCAAACTCCAAACAAGGATGGAAGTCAAAAATTATAAAAAGGAGTCAAGACCATAATCAAGATAAGATCATTTAATAAATAAAAATAATTAATGGAAAATAAATAAAATAAAATAAAAATAAACAAAAACAAAAGAAATATATATATATATATATATATATATATATATATATATATATATATATATATATATATATATATATATATATATATATATATCAAAGAAAAGTAATCAATAAATAAAACAAGGTCAACATTAAAATACATGGTTGAGGCCCATTAAACAAATAACAAAAATACTAAAAGGAGTTAAGAACGAACAGGATGATAAAATACTTAAGAAAATAGGAAGGATCAAGAATATAAACTCTAAAGAAGAATAAACCAACACCAAATACTATAATAATGACACCAATACCCACATAGATAAATAAACATACAAAATAAATCCCAAAAAGAAACCTAAAAAACTAGCAGGATAGGACATGGACAAAACTTCTACTAATAATCCAACCTTTTCTCATAGTTATGTTATTCAATCAAGGAGGAGAAGGAACACTAGTTGTTTCTCACACTTTTATAACTACATTGATGAGTATAAGGAGAAGGAGCACTACTCGTTTTTCATGTTATTTCCATTCAAAAGAGGGGGAGAAGGAGCTTGGTCCCTTTCTCATATTTTTATAATTAAAGTGATGAGATTATTAGGAGAAGGAGAACAAGCACTCACCCTTTTTCACACTTGTTTCATTCAAAAGAGGGGGTGAAGGAGAATGGCCCCTTTACCGGATTTTGGTAATTTGATGCAAGTAGTAGAAGGAGCACTAGCCCTTTGTTACACTAATCATTTTAGGGAGGAATATAGTACTATCCATTTTTCATACTTAAGTAAGTTTTTGGAGGAGGAGGGGAGGAGAAGCATTGAACCTTTTTCACATTTTTGTAATTAGCGAAACAAGGAGTAGGAGTAAAAGAACTATCCCTTTCTCACACTTAGATATCATTAAAGTGACCAGAAGATGGAGCATGTTCCCTTTCTCACATTTTTGTAGTTTTAGTGAGGATGATAAGGAGCACTAGCCTTTTCACATACTTTATTAATAGTTGGGAGGAAGAGTAGGAGAACAAGTCCTTCCTCACAATTTATTAAGTTTGGGAGAAGCAACAATAGCCCTCCCCCATACTTTTGTAATTGGAGTGGCGATATGAAGGAGAAACATTTCCCTTTCTCTCACTTCTATAATTTAAATGAGGATAAGTCTTTGGAGGGCATGGACCCTTTCTCACACTTTTATAATTTTAGTGAGGAGAAGGTGCAAATCCCTATATCCAACATTATTAATATTTTGGATTAAGAGAAGGAGAACAATTCATATCTCATACTTTAGTAATTTCTTCTCGGGGAGAATTAGACCTTTCTCACAACTTTGTAATTATAGTGACAAGGAGGAGTGGCTTGATTTCACAATTTAGTAACTTCAAGGAAAAGGAGGAGCAAATACACTTTGTTGGATATTTTTCATTTATTTGAGGACAAAAAGGAAAAATCAACCCTTCCCACACTTTAGTAGTTAGAGCGATGAGGAGAAAGAGAAGGAGCATTAGTTGTTTCTTACACTTTAGTAATTTTCAGGAGGAAGAAAGCTAGCACTGGCCCTTTATCATACTTCAATATTTTGGGAAGAGGAAAGGCATAACTAACCTTTTCTCACACATTTTCAATTTGAGTGATTTAGAGAAGGAGAAGGAGCATTGGACCTTTCCAACACTTTTTCCATTTGAAACTAGAGCATAAGGAATATGGGATTTTTCTCACACTTCTATAATTTGAGCGAGTAGGAGAACAAGCAATGACTCTTCCTCACACTCCAGTAATTTTCAAGTGGAAATGAAGGAGCGCTATACCTTTCTCACAGTTTATTCATATTTAGGACGAGAAGGAGCATTGGCCCTTTGTCACACTTGTGTAATATAGTGATGAGAAGAAGGAGAAGAAGCACTAGCAATTTCTCAGAATTATGTAATTTGAGTGAGGAAGAGAAGGAGCACCAACCATTTCTTAGATGTCAATAAAATTTTGAAGGAAGAAAAGAATGACAATCCCTTTCTCATTACCTTGAGAGGCACTCTACAACCTAGTATGGGGGAGATGTGTCGGAGTTAGGCATAATATAAGAAAGATTAGATGTCAACATTTTTTAATATCAGCTCTATTAAAACTAACTAAAAAAACCATCACAATTTAATGTCTACTCTAATGTAATGTAAGGTGTACCTGGATGTGGGTGATCATGATGAAATTAATGTCGATTAGATTGAAAGACAGTGGGCGGCTTGGCCACATGGCCACCAGCGTCCCCTCCCAGGCCAATTTATGGCAAACTCCTGGCGACTTGCAGGCACCATTACTATGGTGCTCAAGTCGAGAAATTTGTAGCGAGCATAAGGATATGGCCTCCACAGACCATAATTCATTCTTCCCTCAACTGATAAACTGCTCTTTCCCTCCTTAAGCTGCGGAGTCGAGCTCTCGCACCATCACTGGCAGACGATGTTGATTGTTTAGTTGTGTGGATGTGGGAAATGGGTACCATTTCTCCCAAACGACCCATTGTAAGTTGAATTATGCTCAAAACCAATTTGTTTTCTCTCTGAACAGCCATTCCAGTCCCACAAATTCCTCTGCTTCCCCAATTGCTAGCTCTAAGATTAATACACTCATGGCACGCATTCAACATCGCAAGCACAACAGAAGAGGGGGCAGTCGTGGCGGAAGCATTCATCCCCCCGTTACGCCCAACCCTGAACTGGCTTCTCCCTCCTCTTCCCCATCCATTGCTCATTCCCATGGCACCTTCTCCGGCAGATACCCAAAGACACGCAGTGGTAGAGGATAGTGTCAAATCCATGGTGACCGTAGAATGAATGTTGATGCCCATACTGCTAATTTTCCCCTTCCCCCTCATCCCTCTCACCATACGATTCAATTCTGCTTCCATAGTTCTCTACCTCGGCCTGTCATCATAGCCATTGTTACCATAACCTTCACTGAGGAAATTAACTCGTAGGAAGCTCAGACAAGAAACAGTGGCGAGTAGCAGAGGGCTGCTTAGCGGAACAGGAATGCTCGATATCCTGGAAAGTAGCAGATGGTTGAGAATTCTGCCACCCCACATGGCAAGGAGCTGGTTGGCAGCCAGCATGCCACCGATGGCAGAGCAGGAGGCACGAAGGCAATTGGTGATGTCCAGGGTGACACGTCAGGCAAGCATGCAACAGAGGGTAGCTCTGCTGGCACTCAAGCAGTTCGTGGCATATCGTGCGGCACGTCAGCAGAGGAGAAGGATTGGTACGAGTATGTGTGTCGAATTGTTGAAGAACCCACTACAGATGACTTCCAGGGGGTCCATCCTGACTGATGACTGGGTTGCCAGGTGTCGCCTTGCCGCTAGCTGGAGGTTTCATATGCTGTTGTCTGAGGTTTTCTGCTGTGTTTTGTTTTTTAAACATTCCTTCTGGCTTGGTTTGCTAGCTTTCAATCTAGGTCCCTGTGCAGGATTTTTGATGTTAAAACTCAAGACCCCTGCATGGGTCTTTTCTTATGTTCTCATGGACTGGTTTCCCCTTGATGGGGCAGTCGCGTTTAGGTTTGTGATATATTTTAACAAAACTCTATTCAGCACCATAGAGGCTAACAACTCGTTGTATTTTTGTTTTGTTTCATATCAATAGAATAGTTTGCTTGGAAAAAAAATGTAATGTAAGGTGTAAAAAAGTAAAATAAAGGAGAGTTATTATTTGTGGTGATTTATTTTAAGAATTATCTTCCCAATATGATTCATTTAGAACTTGTTGCTTGATCTGTGTAGCGGAGTGTGTATAATCAAGTGATTCGAATAAAATAATATGTAATTATCTCATCTGTATCTCATCTACTTTAAACCCTAGAAAAAAAAGTGGTCATCTTGTTGTCACGCCATGAGAAAAACTATTAAAGAATGTCATGAAAACAATTTGTAATGTATTTTAGTGGCATAGAAAGCCTCTAGAATACTAGATCTGGTGCATTAGATGACGAGGTGTTGAATTAAGTTGCTTCTATATATTCTTACAGTTAAAATGATGGCAGGTTTTGAAATTGTGGAGGATATATATTTGTCACATAGATGAGTTTTTTGTAAGATAATGTTTTGATCTCACAGAGGTTCTCATCTTGTGGAGCTTTAATTTTAATCACAAACCCTAAAAATTAAGTAAGATTAGAGTTTTCCCTTGGCATATTAATCTTGCAGAGATTTCTGCTTTTTCATCTTTTGTAATCTTATAACTATTATATCCACCATCAATTTAAGCCATGTTGAGTTAAAGTTGTATACGTTATAGGGTTTGTTTGTTTGTTTTTTTTAAAGTATGAGCAATTTGTTATATATGTAAAAACACGAAGTTATGTAGGGGAGAGTCAAGTCATTCTAATAGATCTTTATGATGATATAGATTGATTAAAAAGAAGAATGGAAGCAAAATTTTTAAAATAGCATTACAAAATAAAATGTCAAGATTAAGTTTGTATATTTAATCGTAGAAACAAAAAAAAAAAAAATAATGAGATTAGAAAATTAAAAAAGATTAATAATAGAAAATGGAATAGAAAATTACAAATCATTAATAGTAGAAAATAGTAATTTGATAAAACGGAAATTAAACATCAATTTTATCAAAGTTATTAAGTAGGAAATGGTTAAATTAATTGATCTAGTTCAAAAGTTTAGATCCATCTTAAATTTGGATCTATCCAGGGTCGAGAGAGATCAAATAAATCTAAAAGAGGTTTGTACCTCGGGAGATTTGATCCTTCTTAGTGCTTGGTAGATCCAGATTTAAGATGGATCTATATAGGTGGTTTAACATCTTGCTAACATAGTCAATTTTATCCATAATAATGACCATCCTGCCTTTGTTGGCCTTGAGAATGACAATATCCGAGTTATCTTTTAAGGATTTAAGAGTGAGGAACTCATTTATGCTAATGTTGCTCTTCGGAGGCCTAACTTTTCTAAGAATAATGGAACAATCTTGCCTAATAACTTCCTTAATATTATCAGGAAGGTCCATAGTTCCATATTCGATGGTGCAAATGATGTCCTCAATGGGAACCTTTCTAGGAGCTAGGGCAAAATTTAAGCCTTTATTCAAAAGGCGAAAAACATGAGGATCCAAATCAATATTGGATAAATTAACAACAAATTTTTTTGTAAACTTGGTAGTACTTTCACTATTTATATTAACTGGCCAAAATGAGGTTTTTCCATTTGTTCCAGGTGGCCTCAACCTGCCCATAGGAAACCAGGTTAGCCACCTGTTAGTGTTAAAAGCTATCCAAAATCTGTATAAGTATTTCTATATCAACTTAACAATATTGTCTATTTTATCTATACTACAAATCAACTTTGAAAAATAAAGCTAATCATCATGAAACATAAACAAAATTTATCTGGATCGCTATTTTACTCCTCGTCCGAGGAAATCACATGGGCTGAGGCTTTAGCACTAGAACCCAACATCTCACTTCTCTTCATATCCTGTAGAGTTTGTTCAATCCTTCCCAGTGCTAGGTTGTTTCAATATGTTTGTATCTGAATTGATGCTATTTCCTTGAATAGCTCTACTCTGATGGGATATTTCTCTTTGGTGTCCTCTTGTGCCTTCGGATCTTTGCTTTCTACCTATTCTTTGTTGAGGGTCATGGTCCGAGCCACAACATTCTTCATGACCCAGTATTGCTAGATCGTTCGTCTGAAGAGGGTGTGTTGTTTGCGGGTGCTGCTCAGGTCTTGAACCATGTCTTCCCATTCTTCCATGGGCATGTCTTGGTTGGTAATCTTGTCATTTAATTCTCGCTCCCAACCCGCTATTTGGGCTCTGACCTCAGGTGGGCTCCCTACCATGTACGCATCAATGAGGGTCTTCATATTCTCACGTCTTATCATTCTCCCTCTCTTACATTGTTCTCTGCTGGAGCTTCCCACCCCCCCGACTGTCTTTTTACTTGTACCTCTATTTCCCTTCTTAGTCACTTCTTTTCCATCTCTTCCCATTCTGTCATTTTCGTTGTTGTTGTTGGCTTCTCCTAGTTCGCTTGCCTTCACACTATACCAGATCCAGATTGTGATTAAACCTATAACATAACCATGAAGAGTATCAGTATTCTGTTGGTATAATACCTAATCAATTTTACAATTAATTGAGCCATGTTTGGTGTCCCGCTCAAGACCAGCCGGCATAAGTTTTCTTAGAATTCCCTTCAGCTTTCCCCCTACCATCTCTTGGTTTTGCTCTTTGCTGACCCTTAATTCTTCTTTTCTCAGGTTAGTCTCACTCCACCGGCCATCACCCGGAAGGTTCAACATAGACACCCTCACGGAGAAGCCACTAGGGGGGACTGTGTTTTTGTTCTGGACACCACGAGGAAATTTAACCATAGAATGCCTACCAGGGGAACTAAATAGAAGGACCATGTCCTTGTTTTGTACTGAACCAGGTAATTTCATTCCCTTCTCGCTCTTCTTTACGTTCTTTGCTCTAATTGAAACTTTGGTTTTCCTCTTGTTTTTGCTCAAGAAATTCCAGATAGGTTTCTCAAGGGCCGCTCTATCTCGTGTCTCATCTGCTGAGGTCTCTAGGGTGGATTCCTCTCTATTCCAGTTACCTACAACATCTCCTCTGAGCCTCAGGAGCCACTTGGTCGAAGCGGGATTCCTCAGACCAACTCCCTTTCCAAGTTCTCTCTTCTCTCCCCGGCTTCCTCCTTTCTCTCTATGTGCCTTCTTTAGAGCCAGAGTTTTGATTCTTTCTTCTCTCATTCTTTTATCCACACTCTCGACCCAGGTGGTGTTCCAAGAGATCCTGGTTTCGACTCTTTTGAAGTCCATACCTTTCTCATTCTCTTTCCCAAAGACTATAAAATTTGACATAACTATACTTCTAAGGTTTAGGAAATGGAGAAGAACTTACCGTCTACCAGAGTTGCCGCCGTTGCTTTCCCCGGTTTGCGTCGTTGTCCTGCGTCTACCATCTTTCTCTGTTCCTTTCTCGCCTTCTGCATGTAACTACCAAATAGCTCTCTACCCATTTGTTTTACTCCCCTTTCCCTTCTACCCTTCAGTATACCTACCACCTATCCATCACATTTACTCACTGCCCATTTCCCCATGCTTTCACCTCGGGATGGTGGCCCTCCATCCCTTCCCTCTTTGGCTCTCATTAACTCACACTTGCCTCCAGCTGCTCTTGCCGTGAGTCCTTCTCCATTGTCTTGCCACTTGCTGGCATCATTCTTCCCTCTCTCCCGCTGGCTCCCCTATCTTCCTCGCTGTCTTCCCTTCTTGGCTCCACCTGCCTCCTCTCGAGGCTCCTTCCCTCCCTGCACTGTCCTTCCACCTGCCCTTCCCGTTGTCCTCTTTCCCCACATTCCGAAGAGATTCTTGTCCTTGTGCTCGTGTGGACAATGTCTGACATCTCCACTTCCCATCTCCGCTAGCCCACCTCCTCTTCTTTGCAACACCCCGATCGGGGGGGGGGGGATAAATTAACAACATTATTAAAAGAGGGGTGAAAATATTTTTATTATTATTATTATTAACGGAAGAAGTATTATTATTAACATCCCAATAAATATTATTATTGATATTAAAGTCATTATTATTAATAATAATATTGTTATTATTAAATTTATTGGTATTAATATTCTTAATATTCTTATGAAAAAGGGGTATTATTATTTATATTATTATTTAAAATAACGTTGTTGTTGTTGTCTAAAATAACACAATCATTTTTATTATTGTTGTTAATACTTTTAATAAAATTCTTATTCTTATTATTAATTTGATTATCATTGATGATGATGATGGTGGTTAAGGCCCGTTGAGACCAAACATTGGTCTATCGGACCTAAAGAAACAAATTATTTATTTTGATTTAAGATTTTATTCCTATGCTCAAAAAGCTTCGAGAGAAACCTCCCGAGCTCACTATAATTTTAACATTGTAAAAGGCTAGGAAGGTCAGTATTGTAACAAAGATTGTGAAACTGAGATCTAATGTGGTTGTACGCGGGGCACTCTAAGAGGAAGTGGTTTTCATCCTCGATGTTCCTATTCTCACCTATATGGCAGATCCTTTCCATCCATGGTGTTTTAGGAACTGCTCAACGACCTGTTTCACTATGGAGCTCATGAGAATTCATTCTAATCTTTGCTATATTAATTTTCTTCTTTGAGCTAGTTAAAATAGAGATACTTTTGATCTTCTAGGGTGGGGTTGATGACCTTCTTATAATAACTTAATTTTCTTTTAGCCGCTAAATCTTTCTCACACCACATTATAACATTATCATTATAATCTGATTTATTATCATTATATTTTAATGATTAATATTATCATAAAATTATAATTTGATTATCATTATCATTATTAAATAACATTTTCATTATAATTTAAAACCAATCTAGATCCATCTTAAGAACCTAGAGGGATCAAATATCCTTAGTTGCAAACCTCTTTTTTGAGTGCAAAATTCTAAGAAAGCTTTGCACCTCTAGAAATTTGATCCCTTGGCATGTGACAAATCCAAAATTAAAATTATCTAAATTAATTTAATCATTAATAATTATCATTATAATTCTATTTTTTTTTTTTTTTTTATTATTTAATTTGACTAAATCAAAATATTTTCATAAATTATCTAACATTACATAAATATCATTATAATATTTTTTTATAAATGAGAAAAAACTTTCAGATATAATAACAATTATTAATAAAATTGTTAATTTGATAATATTTTTTGTAAATAATTTATAAATTATTATAAATAATTCAATTTATTGATTAATAAATATAGAGTGAGATAGATGTACGCTGATTTTAATGAGCAATTGATTAATAAATCGAGAGTCAGAGAGAAAATAAGTGTTGACCCTTTCTCATAATGATTTTTGGGAGGAAGAGAAAGATGCTGCACCCCTTTCTCACGCTCTAGTGATTTTGGGAGGAGGAGACGTAGCACTAACCCTAATTAGAGTGATTAAGAGATAATTAGAGTGATTTGAGTGGGAGGAAAATTCAAGCGAAATGTAGCTTTCTAGCTACCGTTGTGGGAATTATATTCACAAATTATATTATAACCTTAATCATCATATAGCGTGGATTTAATCACAAAATCTGCATTTAACCTTAAATGGTTCCTTTTGGTTGCTGACCCTTATCTCCGGGAGCAAGAGATGGAAATTCACCGAACTCATGTCCACATCTGAGAATGAGAGCAAAAAGGACGGAGGAATTCTAGAGCTGCAACAACTTTTCTAAAGGGGTTCTGCAACTATGGAAAATATTCATAGGACGGAGGAATTCTAGAGCTGCAACAACTTTTCTATAAAAAGAGTTCTGCGACTATGGAAATATTCATAGGACGGAGGAATTCTAGAGCTGCAACAACTTTTCTATAAAAAGGGTTCTGCAACTATGGAAATATCCATAGGACGGAGGAATTCTTGAGGTGCAACAACTTTTCTATAAAAAGGGTGCTGCAACTATGGAAATATTCATAGGACGGAGGAATTCTAGAGCTGCAACAACTTTTCTATAAAAAGGGTTCTGCAACTATGGAAATATTCATAGGACGGAGGAATTCTAGAGCTGCAACAACTTTTCTATATAAAGGGTTCTGCAACTCTGTAAATATTCATTGAAAAGGGATAGCGCATGTTTTCTTCTGAAAAGAAATATATTCATTGAAAAGTTTTTCAGATTTTGGATTTTATTTTCAGCAGATGATGGCATCCGTCATAAGCATACTTCTGATCGTTTTGTCTTACAGATACATTCAAGGTTAGCCATTCAAACCAAGAGAATTGATATTAATTTATAAGTTGCTGTTTTTTAATATCACTGAGTTTAATGTTAGAGAATCTTGATGTTGAATTTTCAATAAATTTTGTTTGGAGAATTTTGAGATAGAATGAAAAAATATTTTAAAATTTTGATGTTGAATGAAAAATAATCTATTTTATAAGTTAAAAATTTCAATGTTGAATGAAAGAACGATTTACTCTGTTTGCAGGAAGTACGGCCGACACGAAAATTATTGTAACGAACCGTTGCCAATACACGGTCTGGGCGGCCAGTAACAATCCAAACGATGGGCACGAGATTGAGAGCGGGCAGTCATGGAATTTAACTCTTCCCGCGGATCTGGAGCAGACCGGGAGGATCTGGGGACGAACGGGCTGCAAATTTGATAAATCGGGAGTGGGCAGTTGCACCACTGGTGACTGCGAGGGGAAGTTGCAGTGCGAAGTCAAGGGCGCCGCCCCGGCCACATTCATCGGGTACCAGGTCTATGGGTATTCCTACACGGATTACTACTATGTCTCGCTCGTCGATGGTTTCAATGTGCCCATATCCATCGGCCCATTGGCTCCCAACACAATGCCCGAATGCATTTCTGTGTCCTGCAAAAAGGACATAAATGCTATTTGCAAATCAGAGTTGAAGGTGCCACAAGGTTGCAAGAGCGGGTGTGCGGCTTTTCCCACCAACGATCACTACTGCTGCACCGGTGATTATGCTAACCAGTGCACTCCCACTAATTACTCCCGGTTTTTCAAGGCCCAGTGCCCCGATGCCTATTCTTATGCAGAAGACACTGAGGAGCCAGCCACCTATTGCCCTAGCGGTACAGCCTACCAAGTGCTTTTCTGCCCTTGATTTGATTCTCTCTCTGTCTATTTTTCTCTTTTGCTCGCACCATTTTGGTGGGTGAAATCACCTTATGAGTAAATTTTAAATTGGTCTAATATATAAATAAATGAGTTTTATTCTGAAATTGGTCCATTTCACACTTCAATGTTCAGGAGTGGGTAGGAGTATTTGGTGTGAAATAAGTAAGGAGTTGGTAGGAGTATTTAGTGTGAAATAAGTAAGTTTTATTGTGAAATTGGTTACTTTTAGTTTTATTGAAAGGAGTTGTATTTTGTTGCTATTTCATGTGGATAGGTTGGTCTTACTTTGAGTAGTTTTGGAGTATTTTTTTTAATTAATGAGAAATATGATTTTTTTAAAGATTTAATAAAAAATAATATTTTTATTGTTTGATAAAATGTGGTAATTGAATTTATTAAATTATCTCTATTTAGAAATAAGAATTTGTGATTATTTATGTTATTAAAAGTTTTATTTTTCATGGTCATGTAATTGATTTTCAACTTTAAAATTTGAGTTTTTTTATCAATTTTGTTGCAAACATAATTTATTTTTTGTTTATATGAGTGTTTTATAGTTTGTTTCCTTAAGGAAAAAAATAATTTCCATTAATATTTGAAAAGTACATGTTGTAGATGTTTGAAGAAGCATATGTTGTAGGATGAGGCGAACTGCCATTCATATATACATTGTACAAAAAACCTCGTAGGGTATACTGATAGTATGTGCATAATTACATATCAAAAATAATATAAACATAAACTGTTTAGTGAAAATATGTACTAGGTGTAGATCAAAAGAAAATCATGTAAATAGGCCCTCATGACCCCTATATTCTGATGTCAATGTATGGACGATGATAGTACTGATAGTGGTCCATATCCTTCTGCTCCTGTATCAACCATGTACCCCGAGGCTAGACCGCAACCTCCTTGGAAAGCTAGTTGGAAATCTGGTTGCGCTCCCTGTAGATATGATGACATACAATGGTATCAAATTGGGCCCTTAATAGCAGTGCATCATCCAATATGTGTCTGAGTGTGTGTGCATGGCAATTTGATAAATTGTTGAACCAATTAATAATGATCTTGGAGTCACCAAAAACTTGTAGGTGCCTACACTCTTTTTCTAATGCAAATTGCAAAAGATGTCTGAGGGTGAGTAGTTCTGCATAGTTATTTGTCCCATTACCCAACCCCATCTGAATTTTGAAGAAATGGTTCTCTGTTAGGTGTAATAAGACTCCCCCCCCACATCCTTGGGCTTGGGCAGATCCGTCAAAATAGGCCCATGGGATGCTTTTGTCAATGACTTCAGGGGTGATGGTACGATGGGGAACAGGTCTATCATCATCAAGTATATTGGAGTAAATGGACAAGACACGGGCATATGTTCGGTTCTAGAGAGGTATGGTGTTTCAGAATATAAATTTGTTCCGAGACAGCCAGGTAGCCCAGCAAACCAGTAATGGGAGATTCCTAGCTTTGAGTGGTAGAGCCGATGTCCACCAAGATTGCCAAGCCTCGAGGATGGTATTGCCTTACCATTTGATAGACAAGGAAAGGGAGGAGAGGATCTGGGCCCAAAAATCCTTTATGATGGGACAGTGGAGAAAGAGATGCTCAATAGATTCAGAGGCTTGTTGACATAAACAACACCATGTGGGTCCATGGAAAGATTGCTTCATAAGGTTTTCCCTTGTGGGGCTTTGTGACGAAGGACTGCCCACATGAAGAGTCTGGTGCGAGGGGGGGCTTTCAGCTTCCATAGTAAGCTCCACCACCAGTCAAGGACTGGTGGCTTGTGGGAAGAGAATATGACAGGATATCAGTCCTATTCTTGGGCTTATATTGGTCATGCTTTGCATGGGCCCAAATCAGTTCATCTTCACCTTCAATAATCCTGACATGTGATTCAGTAAGAGCATTTGTATAACTGAGCCAGTCTTGGTGCCATATGTCAGGGATACCAAGTTGTAATGCTGATTTCCAAGCCTGAGAAAAAATATTAGTATTTTCTGGGTCTGCAATATGATCAAGATATGTGATACCAGCATTAGATAAAAATTTGATCAAATCAGGTGGAAGTCTAAAGGAATTACCACTGCCAGACCATGGATCCATACCCACATGAACTGAGGAGCCCGACCTAATCCTCCAGGTCAGTCCATCACGAACATATGAAATTGAATTTAATACCACTCTCCATATAGTTGATATTCCTGTCCTGTTCCAAGAGGGAAGTCGAATCCATTCAAGTGTACAAAGGGGCCAGATGTATTTATGATATACAACTTCTATCCACAAGCTATGAGCCGTGAGGATATGCCAACCCATTTTGGCGGTGAGTGCAATGGAAAAAGATTAAAGACTTTTTAGTCCCCAACCTCCCCATTTCTTTGGGAGGGCAATCAAATCCTAGCAAACCCATGCATATATATGACCAACCTATCTCCCTTTCCATAGAAATTTGCAACACAGTTGTTGAATTTGCCCGAGAATGCGCTTTGGGATCCAGACCAAGGACATCCAGTAAACCGAAGTCACTTCCAAAACATATTTAATTAATACCAGTCTTCTAGCCCTGGAGAGGTATTTATGATGCCAAATATTAAATCTTCTTTCGATATTCGCAACAAACCAAGTCCAATATGCAATCCTGTAATGAAGGGGCTTAAGTCTAAATCCAAGGTACTTTAGACCATCATCCAAGGATAGAAGAGAATAGGGGAATCTATGAAGAGCAAATTGGATCTCATGAGGTGAGCATCCAGAAGATGTAATGGTAGACTTTTGGGCATTGCACTCCATTCCTGTTGTTGTACAAAATAGGAGCATAGCATAATGTAGGACAGTTAGGTCCCCAATACCTCCATTGAGGAATATTAAGACATCATCTACAAATAGTAAATGCGATAAAATATAGTTATTGGTGATCTTGATGCTCTGAAGCCGTCCTAGTCTGCGATCTTCGGAGATGAGCCAACTAAGGCCTTCCATTATGAGTAGGAATAAGAGAGGAGAGAGGGGACAACCCTGTCGAAGACCCCTCTCTGCATGAAAAAAGGGGGATGCAGATCCATTGATGAGAACACTATAGGATACCTTGGTGATGCAGCACATGATCCAATTGACAAAATCCAGAGGGAAACCCAAATGAGTTAAAAGCATTCATAGATATAGCCAACTAGTGCAGTCAAATGTTTTTGTAAGATCAATCTTGAGGATCATGCCTTTCAATTTCTTAGTTTTGATGGAGTGTAAAACTTCTTGGGTCGTACCAATGGCATCGTGTATCTAGCAATTATTAAGGAAGGAAAATTGTTCAGGAGAGATGTGAGTAGAGAGTATGGGTCTAAGACGATTGGCAATGATCTTGGCAATAATTTTGTAGATGCAGTTGCAGAGGGAGATAGGTTGAAAATCATTAAAGGATTCAGGGCAGTCAGATTTCGGGATGAGGGCTATGAAGGTGGAGTTGAAGGCCTCATACATGCATCCATTAGTATGGCAATCTTCAATGATACGGAGTAAATCCTCCCTCAAAATGTCAAAGAAAGCTAGATAGAACTCAATCAGCCAACCATCTGGACCAGGAATTTTGTCCTTCTTGAACCATTTGAGAGTATTCTCCAGCTCCCCCATCGAAACCGGCTTGAGAAGATCCACTTCTACCTCTTGTTCCATAAAGTGAGGAAAAAGACATATCATCCTTATGATTTATGCCAATGTAACTTCACGAGGAGCTCGATAAAGATTTTTGAAGTGAGATGAGCCGAGAGAGGCCAAGTGATGAAAGGAGTGTACTCTCTGGCCTTCTTCATTTGTCATCTGCCAAATGGTGTTGATTGCACGATGCCCATTGGAAAATTGATGGTAAAATTTGGTATTTTCATCTCCCTCTTTCAACCAGATTTCTCTACTCCAGAGCCTCCAAGATTCCTCTCTATCCTTTAATATTTTGTCCCATTCAGTCTCTAAGGTGATGAGATGAGTCTTTGCATTAACAAACAGGAACCCCCTTCCATGTTCATCCTCTAGACTAGAAATCTCGAGCTCAATAGTGTGAAGGGTGTTGTCATCCTGCAGTCGCTTATTATGGGCCCAACCCATAGTTAATCATTTGAGATTAAGAAGGTTGTTAGAGAAACCTTCTGAAATAGATTGACCTGAACTAGGAGGATGTGCCTTCCAATAGTCAGAGACTAATCGAATGTAGTCAGGATCCTTTAGCCAAGTAGCATTGAATTTGAAAGGAGCTTTAGGTTTACAGTCTAGTCCACTGATCTCAAGATAAATAGGAGAGTGATCTGATAATCCCCCCAATCCTACCCACTGCCTGTAATTATGGATGTTTCCAATGAGTCTCTCCTTAATGAGGAAACGATCCAATCTTCGAGCCAACATTGCCTCTCCAGTCCTTCTGTTCCTCCAAGTAGGTTGTAGATGCGCCATGGGAATTTCAATGAACCAGTGATCCTCAAGAAGGGCCTCAAATGTATCAGATAAGGGATCAATCTGGGCATTGTGACCCCATGATTCAGCGTGTCCAATGGAAAAATTTAGGTCACCACCCATAATGATATTATCGGCTTGTAGAAGAGCTGATTTGAGAAGGTGTTCCTAGAAAGATGCTCTATTATGGCAAGGGCCATATACATTAATCAATCGAAGCTCTAAGCCCAAGTCAGATGAGAAAATATCTGCCCCAATGAAGCCATTCCCACCCCAAATATTTGATAGTCTGATCGATCTAGGGTTATACCCAAATGCAATACCCCCTGATCTCCCACACACATCAAGAGCATGGAAATTCCATCCAGGTACCAAAGATTCCAATGCAAGAATAATCAGATCAATAAGCCCTAAGATTTCCTGTAGAAAGAGAACATCCACCCGCTCAACTTCCAAGAGTCTTCTGAAGGATAATTTTTTAGCGGGGCTAGCTAACCCACGATAGTTAAGGGATAACCACTTCATGAGGGAAAGGATGCAAGGGTGTTCTGTGCTCTAAGAACCCGATCAATGGAAAGTTGTCGACCTGCTGTGACATCAATTCCAGCTTGATGAATGGCTTTGGAAATGGAAGAATGATGACCCCTAGAAGGTTTAGGAGGCAGATGGGGGGGAATGATCCTGATACCACAAAAGTCCTTGGCAGATGATCTATGAGGATCATAAATTGTAGGAGTGGGTAGGTCTAGAGGAGTCTGAAGCCTCCGACAGAGGAGCAGATAGAGGGAGGTTCGGGAAAGAGGGGGTGCTATTAGAAAATATAGGGGAGGGGCGAATCATGAGACAAGACAGGAAGGGTGGTGCAGATGAAAATGAAAAGGTGAAAATTGAAGATGTGGAAATCATCAAATATTTAGAAATAGAAATAGAATTAACAATTGAGAGGATTACCCAATGAGAATGTAGCAACGACTGTCGCCCTAGATCTAGTTAGAGGAGGTGAGGGAGGTCATATTGGATTGGTGCCACTCTTATTCTCTCGAGCCTCTTCCGGTGTCAAGTGGCTAGAACCAATAGGTGTGCTTTGATCATGTGTGCCATGTATATTCACTTGACCCCTAGTCGCATCCTACGGAGGGGGTTATGCTTAACCAAAGAACATTCCTTATATAAATGCCCTACTTTATGACATCTCCGACACCTGAAGGGCACCCCTTCGTAATCCAGAATCTGTATGCGAGTAAAGTGTTTCCAATGAAGGGTTATCTACTCCTCCAACCCTTCTCTAGTGTCAAGGTGTACCAGAATGCGAGCCAGAGACATGTTACCAGAAATAATATAAGATTTGTCATGATCAAGGTAGGTGCCCAGAGCATTGCCAATTCGCTTGAAGATGTCTTCGGACCAGAAGTGAAGCGGCAGACCAGGAACTCTCACCCAAAGAGGACCAGCCCCTAATTGCTCCCACTCTGGATCAAACATAGGACTCCATCGCTTGAGCAGGATGGGGGTGAGCTCTATATGCCAATATTTGGAGAGGACCCACGATGTGTAGTCTGCATGATGAAATCAGGGAGCGATCCAACCTTGCACAAGGGTGGTTACAGATGTTGATTCGGTGAATATTTTCCCACAGATTTCAGTGATCCATTGCCGGAGCCTAGATGCAGAGTAGGTATGACCATGAACCCTCCCTACTAGTACACAGTCCACGGTATCCACCACACTCCCCTTTGGATCCCTTCCCTAAAGTAGAGAGAAACACCCTTGTTCTTTAGCTTGACACACTTTGTTTTCTTCGTTGGTTTCAGATGCTTGCCAACCCGCGGATCCGAAGAGGGTTCACGAGGAGGGTCTAAATCACCAACCCTAGGCTCTGTATCACCATCTGCCAAGTTAATGAGTGACCCTTCAAAAAAACCGGAGGAGGGAGGGCCTGAAACAAAGTGCAAGTTGTCTATTTTTTTAGGAGAAGGATGAGAGGTTATTATCGGGGGGAGGGTAACCAGCACAGAGGATGAGGGGATAGGGGGAACATCAGCAGAGGGAGAGAGGGAATAACTTGGTGGGTAAATGGGAGAGGCAATATCAAGGCAGGTAGCCAGGAAATGTAGGGATGCTAGAGAAGGGGGTAGGTAGTCTGAATCCGGCTAGGGTAGAGAGACATCAAGCAAGGGATCAACCAGACACGAGGAGCTAAGGTCCGATAGATTAGGCATAGTAACTAACAGAGGGTAACCGAAAAGGGATATAGGGGGCTTAGACAACCACGCTTCTGATATTGGTTGGGGCGTTGTAGTCCATATGGGAATCAAAGCAAACAGGTCTTCCATATAGTCCACTAGGTGCACATCCATTTCGCCAACTTGCCAACAACCCATGATGCCGGTGTAGAAACCCTCGCCATTTGCTAAGTAGGAAGACGATCCAAGGTGAAGCGAATAACTACAAAGTGACCACGAGAAAGGTGTCGGTGCACAATGTCGACATGTTGTGGGATCAAGGAGTCAAACCCTAGCCGACATCAGTGCAGTATCGAAGCTCAGGGAGTTGCGCCATCTTTCTCCTTCTTGACGATTTGTTTTGTCGATTGCCTTAAAGTTATAGACATTTATCAAACATTTAACTTATGTGGATGAACTATTATATACTATTTCATTGCACTGAGAGACGCAATCTACAATTCAATATGAGAGGAAGTGTAAGTATGTCACGTTTCCATTAAACTAATAATAATAATAAATTAATGACTACCCCAAACAAAAATGAAAATAACCATATAGATAAAAAAAACTACAAGGCAATTAAACAAAAAAAATCTAAAATCATGCTCTAATTTTTTTTAATATTTCTTTTAATTAAATTAATATTTAAAAAGAAAAACCATATCCTATAGATATATTAAAATCTTCAAAGACATAAATATTTCTATGTCAAAGTTGTAATATTTGAAAATATTAATTTGATGTAGTTTTATTATAAATTTCATGCAATGTAAAAAACATCATTAAATCTAATGTTAATATTAATATTAATTTTAATATTATTATTATTATTATTAATCTAATATTAATATTAATATATTATAATACTAATATTAGTAGATTTAATAAATTTGGATTAATAATTTGAGGAAAAGCTGGCATCTTGAGAGATTTAATCTCTCCGAGTTAGATGGATATAAGCTAGTAATATAATAGTATAAAGTGAATATGAATGTATTAAAACTTATAAACATTGATCAACTATTTAATTTATGTCTCTGAACTAATATATAATTTTATAATATAATAATAGAAAGTGGAAAACAAATTAAATGAATAAATAGTTTTTTTATTTAAATATTTGATAAAAAAACAAAAAACAAAAAAGTTTGTTTATTATGGGAATTGTTTATTTCAATTAATTTTAGTATAAATATTGTTTTTTTAGTATATTGATTTAATGTTGAAATTTAAATTATTTTTATTCATTTATTAAATATTTATAAAATCATAATTCATTCTTCTATAAATGAGTAAATAAAAAAAACAAATATGAAATACCATTAAATGAGAATAGTTCATACTTAAATCATTTGTATATAAATTTTGTTGGTTTCATAATAATTATAATTAATATACTTATAAATACAAGATTAGATTTACATTATATTTTAAGGAAGAATATAATATAACTTTAAATTGAAGCAATTTTTTTCATTCTTAATATTAAAATCTAAATATTCAAAATTATAATTTCAATATTTAAACAAAACAATACGTATAACTATTTACGTAATTAGATTTCATGTGTGTGAGAATTAGATGGTATTATCTCAAAATTCTAGCACACATTCTCAAAAATATCATTGTTTATAAAATGTTTGGTTTCAATATGTCTTAGGGAAACCAGATCTGTTGATTCTTAACTAAAGATTTAGTATTCAAAATAAATGCATATGATGCTTAAAACTACTAAAACTACCATATATTAGACTAATTAAATAAGTGAATTAGTTGCTAGGGGTATATCATGATATCAAGAGTCTAATGAGGTAATTGGAGCTAGGTCATGAGTGCTTGTACCGAATGGAGTAGGATATTTTAGCTCATACTGGAGACGAATTTCAAGGTGAGCTAGTTGGGCATCCAGGCTAGCAAGACAGTGTTAGAAATTGGTTTTCATTGATGTCAACCCAAGCAACAATTAGAAGAAGCTCTGCATTTGATGAATAATTTGAATGGAAGATCAATAGAATTGCAAACAAGCCCATCATCAGATGATAGTACACGTCATGTCATTTCTAATGGTAGGTGGCTCGCCTCAGAAGTCCTCACGGTTGAGGAGATATGCCTTGTCAAAGTTGGAGCCCTGAATGTGTGGTTATAGTGCCCAAATGAGATTCTAAAGGCAACCTTATGATTGTTCAAATTTTGACATTAATATTCAAGAAAATTTTCATTAAATTGTGTGGGTCTTATGTTGACCATAGTGGTCGTCCATAAGTGGAATTGATCATGGAGAAATTGACTTCAATAAATGGTTAAAGGTCGGCCTAAAATAAATTTGAAATTATGAATTTATGCTGAGCTTATGGATCAGTTTGGATCAATAAAAAAAATTGAATTTATCAAGGTCAGCTCCATGGTTTGAGGGCTAGTGAGCCCCCTTCTAGACCCCCACCTTCATCTATAA
This sequence comes from Pinus tabuliformis, assembly GCA_031772625.1. NCBI lineage: Eukaryota > Viridiplantae > Streptophyta > Pinopsida > Pinales > Pinaceae > Pinus > Pinus tabuliformis. Next base: position 245,289,433 of record CM062805.1, on the reverse strand, counting down.
ATTAAGGGCTCGACTCCCTCTAAGAACATCATTAACTCATGGATTATCTCAAGAAAACCTATTATGAAATTTGTTTGATACCTATGTAGTCACACAGAACAAAGGAGTAGGCCGAATTTGTTGAGAATTTATGGGCTTAAATGTTTCATACTTTTGTGGTGAATTCGTTGTCATGTGTGGATTGATTAAGGGTTATTTTTGGACTGTGAGAATGCGTTTTAAAGGCTTATTTCAGCCTTGAATTTAGGGTTATTTTAGTTGTGTCACATCACACTTTCACTCCCCTTTATGAGGTTTTATGTGGATATTTTCGTCCTATCCTTGAGACTCCTTTCAGCCTCTCCATGGAATATTCTCAGCTGCCTAAGGTAGATGTTATGAGGATATTTTCACACTATTTTAGACCTTCCTAAGGCTCAAACTGATGTCATTTTGCACTATTTATGAGGCATAACTTCGGCTTTCCTAAGGCCCAATATCAATGATCTTTTGAATGCAATTTTGAGGCATTTTTGTGGTTGAACTTGAGACTATTTTTCAAAGTCTGATAAGAGGTTTGCTTAAGGGCATATTCAAGGTCTATCTCGACCCTTTTCTAAGGCGTATTTTGCAGCTTGTTTGAAGGGATAGTCCGAGGCCAATTTGAGGTAGTATCTGAGGCTAATCTAAACCCTATTATCAAGCCTATTTTTGGCTCACTTAGGAAGGTAATAATAGTGTGCCCGAGGCCTCGTTTGGCATGTATGAAGCTTATTATGTCCTATAGACAATTTAACACAAAGGTTTATTCTAAAGGCATTTCTTCTAAGATGAATTCAAGTTGGTTTAGGGCAGTTTCCAAGACAAGTTTTGAGGGTGGAAGATCACAGTTTGAAGGGATGATATAATCAAGTAAGAAAGTCTATTGAAGAGCCTATTAGGCTACAGTTCAAAGAAGAAATTTTATAGTTTTTATATACTGCAACTTGAGGACAAAATATTGGCAGAGAAGGTCCATTCTCTACAGCATATTTAATTTGAAAAAATATGAGGTGTGAGTTGATTTTGTTGTTAACTATTCAAACATTATTTAACTTGTAGTAGGCATACTTACAGTAGTATTAGGGAAAAAATTGTTGGTCGAAACTCCATGGCATATATCATAGAGAAAGAAGTAAAGGCTTCATTTGTATATCATTGTAAGTGGGTCATTTTCCCTAGTGCAAGAACCCACATTTATTTGTTACTATCTTCTATCTTCAGGGTGGTAGGGTGATGAACATAGGAGACCAAAGACTCCTTCAAGTTGAATATTGAGAACCTCTTCAATATTTGGGGTGGTAGGGTGGTGCTAGGGCTATTTGGAGCTTGTAGGGTGTTGGAGCATCCTTTTAGTTGGAGATGATAACATCAAGGTGTTGCATCCTTCCAGTTGGAGCTGGTAAAAGAAGGGTGTTCGAGTATCCTTTTAGTTAGAGTTTATAAACTAGGAGGTTGGAGCCTCCTTCCAATGGTTTCTAGAGAATATTTGAAGTTGGAGCTTCTTATTGAAGTAATTTTCAAGACATATATTAAAATAATTCACAATTTTTATCTGAGAAGGGTTTCCACCTAAAACTTCCTTATGTATTGTTAATGTGATGTGATGTGTTTCTTATTATCTTATTTAATTTGTGGAAAACATATTTAATGCTATGAAATTAATTAAAATTAAGTGAAATATTGATTCACCCCCTTCCCCCCCCTCGCCTAGTATTTCGAAAATTGGTATCAGATTCAATTCCTTCACAAGAAGTCTATCCATTGGACCTTGGGAGATCAAGGATTGCACCAAGAATATAACTCCACTATTTGATGGACACAACTATGCAATTTGGAGTGGAAGGATGAAAGCATATGTGCAGGCACAAGGATTTGATGTCTGACACTCTGTAGTAAGTGGGTACACAGAACCTCCTGCTCCAACAAATGATGTTGGTAAGAAACTTTATGAAAGCAATGCAAAATCCAAGAATGTTATTTTAAATGGCCTAACAGGTTCAGTTTATGTTAAAGTAATGCATTTCAAATCAACAAAAGAGGTTTGACACAAGCTTCATAGCATACACGAAGGAGATTAGGGTTAGAAATATTGAGAGGGGCATGAATCAATATTTCTTGTCAATTAGTATATTTTTAACTTCACAGAGCATTAATTATTATTAGCATAAAATAAATATAAACATTCATCAACACCATTCAATAATGCATAATAAAAGATAACAGACAAAGATTTTTAGGTGGAAGCTCCTCCAGGACACAAATCATTGAACGCTTCTTAATATTTGGCTGTCAATAAATTGCACATCAATGTTTTCATCTCCATCTGAGGGAGACTCCAACCCCCTTTTTTACAAGATCCAACCTATACGATGCTTAACGCTCTGTTTACCAATTGCAACTAGGAGGACGCTCAAATGCCTTGGTTTACAAGATCTAACCTGAAGGTTGCTTCAACACCTTTTTTACCAGTTGTTGTTGGATGGACACTCCAATGCCTTGTATAGGCTAAAACCTACCCTAACACCCCCCTACCAACTTGATCAGTCGATAGACCACGTTTCAAAATTTTCAGACTAGATCCACCTGTGCTTAATGTTGAAAATGCAACAAGAAATTCCTAATTTAATTTTGTCCTTAATTAAATGAGGAGAAAATCGAAATTGCACATCACTAGACAACTTGAAAGAGTTAACTGAGTTGAAATAGTTGTTATCACTTAGTTATCTTAGTTAATTCGAGTTAGGGGCATGAACTTGAGTTGTGTACAATGATTCCTAAATTTTAGGAGCCTAGGTTGAGTTAATTTCAATTGTAACAATTTAATTAAGTTAAATTAAGTTAATGGCAGTTAAATTAGTTCCAACTATTGGAGGAACTAGCAGGAGGTCTAGCAGTGGGGTGCATCTTCAATGTTCAACCAATTAACTGATAAATCAACCTTTATTAACTCATGCATGCATAAATTCGAGTTATCTAGTTGAGATTGAAGTTCAAGAGTAGTGTACTATTAGTTATAGAATATTCTAAATTGTATAGGTCATGCATGTAGTCAAAGGAAAGCTTAAAAGTATTGTGCAATTCTCATTCGGGAATTTCCTATTAAATAGGGGCCTGAATCCAAAGGAAATATTGCAAGGAATCTTGTGCTTAGAGGCTTGGAAATTTGGCTAATTATTGGTCAAAGGTTGTCAATCAGACAAAGGATAGAAAACACTTGGGTAGGTTGAGCATAGCATATTGTATTCATCCAGATTCTTTGATTAATACAATACATATAGTAAGGGGTTTTGAGAAGTTGTTTTCCCATAGATAAATCTCTAAGCATATGCGATTGAATCTTGTCTCATGTTTATGTTGTGATTTCTTGATCGATTAAATTGATTTCCACTGATGAGTAGAGTAGATTCAAGTCCTTTGTTTTATAAAATTACATTAGCGGTTTTAAATCTATAAGGAATTTCTACATGGTATAAGAGCGAGAATCACAATAGGAGAGAAGAATTTGAATTTTTCTTTACAGGATCAATTCTTCAAAGCTAGCAGGATGGCTTTCTATGGACTAAGACTCTAGTATTCCCATGAGAGTAGCTCAAATTATGTTTCTTGGAAGGACAGGATGGAGGAAGTGTTGGAAGATAATGGGCTGAAGGAATTCATGGATAATGATATCCCGAAGCCTCCAGCATCTAATGCTCAAGATCTAATAGAATGGAAGAAGTGTGTTGCTAGGGCAAGGAAAATCATATTGGAGGGAGTAAGAGACCATATTGTTTCTAATCTCCATGGGAAAGAGACTTTGTACGCAATGTGTCAAGCACTAATAGATTTGTTCCATAACAATAGTGAGCACAGGAAGCTCACACTCAAGGACAATATTTTAAGCATAATATGCAAAAGAATGACACAAATCTATAGTACCTGATCAAGTTTACACAGTGTCATGATGAACTTGGCGGGGTCGGTGTTATTGTCCCTGAAGAAGATTTGGTATCTCTAGCTTTGTTGGGTCTTCTAAAGAGATAACACAATTATCAAAGATTCAGTAAATGGTAGAGAAAAAATACCACACTGGGATCAGTTATGGTATGATCTAGTGTAGGAAGAAATAAGGCAGAACAATAGGGATGAGACCTCATCCAAAGAAGAGGAAGAGGACTTTGCATTAGTCAACAAAAGAAGGAATTCCAAGGGGAAGAATTCCCAGGGTGAGTCTAATTTCATCCTAGAGGGAAAGCAGAAAGCCTTTTCCAAAATCAAGTGCTTTCACTGTCATGAATTGAGGCACTATGCCACGAAATGTCCATAGAAGAGGAAAACACGAAGGAGCCTACAATAGCAGTAGCAGGTGAAGCTCTAGCTTCATAGTATGAGATTGATTTTACTCTCATTGCATGCATGGAAAGCATAGTAATGGGAAACATGTTGTATTTGGATAGTGGTGCCTCATTGCACATGATGGGGAATAGAGATTTCTTTAGCGACTTGGAGGAGAAATACCTCAAGCATAACATTAAGTTTGGAGATGACGAAAGGTACAACATGACTGGTATTGGTGCAGTTACTTTTCAGAGGGATTCAAGCTCCCCTCTCAAGCTCAAATATGTGTTGTTTGTTCCAAGTCTAAAGAAGAATATTGTCTTTGTATATGTGTTGGAAGACCATGACTATGATGTGATATTCAATAAAGGGAAGGCTTTCCTGAGACACATAGCCATGGGAAAGGTGAAGAAGATTGGTGTGTGATTCAAGAGCCTGTATGAACTTGAGCTAGAAGATGCATTTAAAGCCTTGAGGAGCAAGGAAAAGACTAGCGATTTGATGGTTGAGAGGTGTTATAGACATTTTTGTGCCTTACAGCATAGAGCATGAAATTTCAATAATCTAAGGGATCCAAAGTCCCTAAACATGTTGTTCTTACCCTTAGAGGAACAAGGTCAGCAAACCACAGCACTGCAAATCAGTTCTCCACTGAAAAACACTCAAAAACAGGTCAATTTTGGATCAAAGCAACTGCTCCAAAGGCTACCTGCGCTGCATAGCAAGTGCAACAAGGGCTACCTGCGCTGCATATCAGGTGCAACAAAGGCTACCTGCGTTGGGCGTACTTGGACATGTGGAGGAATCTTTTTCTCAATGTGCCAGTGCCCAGGAAGCTTCCAAAGAGACACTTGATCATAAGATTCGCCTAATGATGAGTTAAGAGCTTCTAAAACTCCAAGTGGAAGACAGAAACTCCAAGTGAAGAACTGAAGAACAACTGGAGTTGAAGAGGACAACAAGTCACACATCAAGCTGACTTATCTTCACTCCAAAACTCTATATAAGGATCTCATCCCATGGGATCTGGAGGGCGGAATTTAGTGCAAAGAATTGCTGTTGGTTTACATTTGTGAGCATTGGGTGATTGCTTGAGGGAGGTGAAGAAGAGATTTCTCTCTGTCGGGAAGGTGATGCTGGATTGGACCTTTCATGGTTGTATCACCGCCTGAACCTTACTTCCATATATTAATAAAGCATTTGAGGTTCTTCTATTCGCATGTGTTTCAATGATGTGTTGTCTTACTTGCGTATTTGATTTATGCTAATCCTTAAATCGATTATGAATGCATGCTGCTTGTAGTTTCCTTTCTTTGTCTTGTTTGCAGGATCTCGTGTAGCTGGGCCCGTGAAAAGACTTGGAGCTGGGAGCAAGCGGCAAACAAAGGAGATTGGATCGACCATTTGCGCAAGACATCGGTAAGTGGATCTCTTCCTTCTATCTCTTGCATGTCATAAAGAAGAAACTTTAGATAGCTTTGCTTTCAGCTGTTGCTAAGGAACTGTCACCCTTAGAGTGGGTTAGGGTCATTCCGAGTTGGATACTTTCCCCCACAACAGACTGGCAACTCCGTTGGGGATCGTGTCTTGTTGGTAGCTTGTGTTTCTTGCTATTCATTTCTTAAACAAAGAGAGTACCGAATCGAACTGCATTCGAGTCCTTCGAATGCAAAGTAGAGGGCAGCTGCTCTAGCCCAGTGCTGGGCATGTTTATGATTTGAAGAGCTGATCCACAAGGACTCTTTTTAGCTCTTTGTGATAGTGTTCATATTCCTTTAATCATCCTCTAGTGTATACTTGACTGATAGCCTCTGATTTGGCCAAAAACCATTGATTTTTGAGCAAACTGTGACCCGGAATCTGAGAGAGACGAGAGTTGTCTCTTCAGTGCAGCTGCAGCAAAGGCTACCTACGCTGCAACACAGGTCCCGAAGGGGCTACCTGCGCTGCATGTCAGATTGACAGTGCAGCACCTGCGCTGATCCAGTTTTGCCTTGTGCAACTGGGATTCCCCACTGTCTGTTGCCCAGTTTTCAGTATTGTTTTTGCAGCCTGTTGTCAACCTGTATACCCAGCTGAAACCACTTCTCTTTGCCTTCATTCCCGCCTCAGTTGTATGAAGAAACCGTGATGGTTCTTATTGTATTTCTTGCTGTCATTCAAAGTTTCCCATAGCGAAAGTGAACTAGTCTTGCTATGACCTCTTGGATCTAGACCTATGAGAAAGTGTAGTTGTGATTCTAAGACCTAGTTTATTGTTGTTCATAGCTGCTTGAGCATTTGCTTTCGTTATATGGTTCGAATTTCAGTATTTCTTGTGTTGAAACGAGTGAATCTTAAGGTGTTCTTTTGATTATTGGACAAAAACTTGTTTGCTTTCGCTTGAAATTGAATTCGAAATTATACAACAGCTTTCTTTTTGTAATACATCAACATTAAGGAAGAAGAAAAGAAATACTTGCATTGTGCATGTGCATTATGACAGTTTGCATGTCGATTTAGGAAAAGTGCATCAGTGAGTGCTCTATGATCTGTTTGAAAAGATGATGTCTTTCTTTTCCTTCAGTAGTTAAAGTTTTCATAAGTTGAAAGAATTGAAAAAGCTTGCTTATCATTCTTAGACTGCATTTAGGAGTTGTATCATACATCACGTGGTGATCCGTAAAGGCAAACTGCTAAGCAAGATCAACCTAAAAGAACTGAATTTATCTAACAACGCTTTGAAACATAACGAAACACAGTAGAGGTCTAGGTAGAGACGTGAACCGGCGTCGTTAAACATAGTGACTGTTGATCTCTACGAAGGTGGGTGATTCCTCCTGAGGGACGATAGCACTAATACGAACTTGTGCCCCCGCGTACCGTCGCGTATATTGGGGGACCCCTATAGGAACAAAGCCTTTATCCATAGGAAGCCGTGTCGGCCGCCCTACTGATCGCGATGCAGTGAACACAGCATTCACGAAGATCGACCACTCGTACCGTAAAACGGTTTCGCGAAAGGTTTGGCACACCCTCTACCTAGAACTCCAGAGTAGTTTCTTTTGGCCTTTTTCAAACTCTATAACTGAAAAAGTCCATCCGAGCATTTGTCGCTTCGGGCTCGTTAATACATCGAAGGAGACTAGAGTCATCTTTAGCTTTTTCTCGACTCTTAAAAAGTGAAAAAGCAAGTTGTGTCTAAAAGCGTCGTCATAATAAAATTCATTTTAAACGGAACATAATCACCTCCTATTCCTGCGTTGATCTTCGAAGTTAGTCTTTTGGCATCGTAAGTTCTTGTAGAATCGCTAAGAAATCTTTTGGATAGACTAGATATGTCTGAGCAACCGTCGACATCTAGGACTGTGTCGTCTGACACAGCAGCAGCAGAACCTCTGGCTGCTACTCCAACGATGTTCGCTGGTATACCATCTGTCCCGGCAAATTGTCAACAACAAGCCGGAGTCCAATCAGGGACGACAATATGGTTAGTTCCTATTTCTTCATCCGGATTATCATCTGGTACTTCTTATGTTGAAACTCAACAAATTGATCCAATGTGTCTTCAAAGGCCAATTTACCCTTTAAGTACTGGATTTCCACCATGTGGAGGGCAGTATGCTCTTTCATTGTTCCCTCCTAGAGAACAACCATATGAGAGTTTACAACAAGGATCAGGTCAAACTGGAATTACATCCAGCGGTTGGGTACCAATACTGCCTCAACAACCAGGAGTTGTATATTCAATGCAACCAGTACACCCTGTGTCGAATATTACCACCACACCTGCTATGGCGAATGCGTCGCAAGTACAAGCGCTACCTGTTGTAATACAACAACCTCTTGTCTCAGCGGCTCAATCACAATCTCAGGGTAGTGCCTCCTTATCTGGAGCGACTCAGGCTCAAACAAGTACTGTGACTCCTCATCTTGGTCAATCATCCAGTATTGGTCAACAGCAAATGGTCCAACAACCAGAGCTGGTTCAATCTCAACAACCGCCATTCCAGCAATCATATCAAGGACCTGAGCAACAAGTCTTTGTAAGTAATGGGCAACCATGCTATAATGGTTATGCCCATCAACTTTGTCAAAGTTGTCAGCATTATGCTGGTCTGCAAAGACCCATTGCTCAGGCGATACCATCTTATCCTGGATATGCTTCGCCTAACCTGAACCAACAGTTGCCCTTTGTAGCAACTCTAGAATTGCCAGATCTAAACCGGCTGACGAATGATCCAATTGCTTATGCCCCTTGGTGGCCAGCGATTCCGCATAAACTTCCATCGGACATTCCTAAATTCAATGGAAATCCAGGTGAAGACCCGTCGAATCACGTCATGACTTTTCATTTGTGGTGTTCATCGAACACTCTAAACGATGATTCGATAAGACTTTGCCTCTTCCAGAGGACATTGACAGGTCCAGCGGCTAAATGGTACATTGAATTGCCAAGAGCCTCTTTCGACAATTTCAGCTCCTTAGCCACGACTTTCTTAACCCATTTCCAATTACCGATAAGGTATGAAACAGGAACAGAACTCCTTACCAACTTCAAACAGACAACGGCCACTCACATATCTGATCATATACATGAGTGGCGACGTCGTCGTAGGATGGTGAAAACTTACGTTCCCGATCAGCTGTTAGCTGAATGGTTTATAAAGTCGTTACTTCCGGCTATAACGGAAGATGTGGCCAAGGGAGGAGTCGTAACAGAGGAGCAAGTCATTGCTCGTGCTCAATACTTAGACTTAGTATATACTCAGTCGGGCACGCTCTACGACAAAATACCTGACGCCCCTAGACTTGAATTTTCAATTCCTCCCCCTCCTAAATCAAATACTAACTCTCACGCCAGTAATGGCGTGACTGGCAAACGCAAAATTTCTAGTCAAAATGCAAATGAGGAACTTCTTGCCTCAGAAGTAAATGCCATGTCGACCGACAAGGGCAAACAACTGAAGCAACCAAGGGGCAAGAAGAAAAGGAAAGGGAAACCCCCGACAGGGTGTCATATATGCGATGAGGATCATTGGACGAAAGATTGTCCACATATAGCTGAAGTTAAGAAACTCTTCAAGAGTTCGAAAACCCCAGCAATATTGACTGATCCGTTTCCTAATCCAAGACAAAATCTGGTTGCTAATCAAAATGCTTCCCGATCCCAAGTGCTTATGTTGTCCACCTCAAAGCAGAAAAATAATGCTTTGACAAGGAATAAAGATTACAGGAATCCAAAGCAGTTGAACAACAAGGCAAATAAACAACCTAGTAGTTCAACAACAACTTTGACCAAAGTCGTGCCACCCATCATTCCTGAACCAATGATAAAGTCGCCAAAGGGAGTAGTACACAAATCGACATTTAATCCTCGTGCAAAAATAGCACAGAATTATAATATAGTAGAGGACCTGGCCCAATCGCCGTCTGCTATGTCGACACTTGAGGTACCGCAAAATTTCCCCTCCCAAGAGCAAGCTTTACTATCAGCGATAAGTGGGGTTGGCCCGATGGATTCCAATCTTGTGGCCTTTGATCATAAAGGATATGACCCTCAGTTACCAGCTCAACTAGCTTTCCTTATTCAAGTGAAAGCCCTCAACAAAACTGTTCATCGAACAATTATTGATGAGGGGGCATCTACATGTCTTATGTCGATGAGTTGCTGGAAAAATTTAGGCTCACCACCCTTGTCGAAATCGTCAACGACCTTAAAAGCATTTGATGGACGATCATACACTCCATACGGGATTTTAAGTAACTTGCAAGTTGAACTGGGGGGAAAAACAGTAGAAGTTGATGTGGAAGTAATCGACGGAAACCTCAATTACAACATCCTACTGGGAAGGCCTTGGATATATGCCATGGCTGCAGTTGTGTCGACCTACTTCAGGAGGATTGTATTTCCTTTTCAAGGAAAAATTACAATCGTCGACCAACAAACATTTCTCCCCAACAGTTCTCAAGTTACGGGAAGCAGCACAATGATCCATGAAAGTAATCAATCGCTCCAAAATATTGGAGTAGGTCTCCTAAAAGACCCTGCCTTAATGGGTACTTTTGCCCTACCGCCGGCAGGTAATTTGGCGGAAGTAGCCACAGTGGAAACCTACAATATGAAATCTTCTATATCCAACGGATTCGAAAGATTCCTAAATATTTTGTCAGCATGGATCATCGCCCTAATGGAAATACTGTAAACACAGTGGGCCCCGAGGACGGTTCTTATCTCGTGTCAACCTCGTTAAAAAATGAAACAAGGAGTCATGAGGATAGTTCTTTTACTGTGTCAACCTCATTAAAAAATGAAACAAATCCCCTTTTCAAAATTCAAAGGTAAACCTTCATTCCAACCACCAAGTTGAATGCAATGAAGCTTGGGGGGCACCCTCCTTTGACATGCATTATTATGATACTGGGGGCATGCAAAAGAACGAGCAGTTTTGGCAAAGTTCATGCTCATTAAAAAATAAACGCAAAAACGAGCAGTTTTGGGATAGTTCATGCTCGTTAAAAAATAAACGCAAAAACGAGCAGTTTTGGCAAAGTTCATGCTCGTTAAAAAATAAACGCAAGATCCGAGCAGTTTTAATGCGGAAATTCATGCTCATTAAAAAATAAACATAAGCAAGTGAGCAAGCTTTCCCCAGAGTTCAAGCTCATCCAGAAAAATGAACCGGTAAATAACCATTTGAGACCGTAAATTCATCAGCCATAAAAGCCTTGGTCGTGTTTGTGCACCGTCACCTCCACTTTTCATTTGGCCGATCATTCACATCCACTTGATTGTTTACCTATTTTGAGGAACAGCTGCGAAGAGTGATCCCACCTAGCCATCCTTGTAATACTGCCGTGATTGGAAAATTCCAACCTGTACCTGGAATCTGCTGCTATCCCTGTTTATCACTCGTTCCTCAAAATACGAGTCTTCTTTGAGCTCTTTTCACTGACTCGTAAAATATGAAAAGTTTGTCGAGTTTTGGCCTTCCAGCTCGTTAAAAAAGACCGGAAGAGCTATCCCTCCTCTAGATTTTAATCTTTTTGGACCTGAGGGATTATTGCACAAAAAGATCGAGCGCTTGTCTAGTTCGACTCGATAAAGATATCGAACATTCATCCCTTCTGTATTGTTTTATACTTTTTCGGACTTAAGGGATTAGATGACGAAAAAGGACCCCTGGAGTCTACTTTATGTACCCTTTTCAGACTCTCTAAAAATGAAAAGGACCGAGTTGTCTTTGTCGCTGGGCTCGTTAAAAATATTAGATAGCGACAAACTTGTCTTTAGACAAGAACGAGTTTCCCTATCGCTAGGCTCGTTAAAACATAGCGATGGGCTTGCCCGAAGGGCAGGTTATAGATCAAGCATATGTTATCCTCCTCAAGCTTGACAAAAATAAAGAGGTACTGGTCAGAAATGACTGGGCAAAAATTGGGAAGAACCTCAAAGCTTAATGGTAGCAAGTCGCTCTTGAACATGACACTTTTGCCTCCGTAAATATCGGGTTGGGTTATTATCATTCACCGGTCCATTCACCATGGTCTCGCCATACCATCCATACATGGGGTAATGCTACCGATCCATCACATCAGTGTCGTTATATGTTCAAGAGATGTCATTCAGAAAGTGTCAACCGGGTCCCATCCACTACCGTACATCATCTTTCATCCTTCCATGACCGCCACCCTGAATCATATTTCACAGATCGTTTTCACCATCATCACTAGCTCCGTTCCGTGTCACTGATGTGGGATTCATTAAGGCCCTCCTTTGACGGATCACTTCTTGTCGACATCAGCTCATTATCCAAGAAGTTGATCTAGGGACACCCCCTCAGTACTTTGAAGCTTGCATGCCTCAATGGCAAGTTTCTCACTCCCGGCGATAGGTATACATTAATGACCTTCGACCAAGAGACTTTGCGTGGTGTTCGACGTCAGATCCTATATTCACACCACGTGAATTGTGCTGCAGTACCTTGAGGGTCATCATCATTATCGGTGATTCCTCTCGCGCTTGTTAACAGTTTACATTATTGACTGGTAATCAAGCGATGTCTTTCCATGTTCGACTTCAAGAAATTCTCACATGGATCGACTTGTACTAAAGTGAAGATCGGACAAGTTTGAAGACCCCGGATCTAGTTTCATCCATCCGGGCTGCGATATATATTCAGGAGATAAAAACATAGACATGTGCAGCAGATGAGCATCCTACTAAAAGGATGATAATTAAAAGCAGAGAATTATCCGTCTCTTATCAGACGATCGTCTGTTTATGTACGACAAATGTATTTATAAAGCTGATCATGGGAAATGCCCGCATCAGCTAGATCATGAAAAGAAAGTATGAAAAGATAATGTATTGTATTGTATTTTGTTACAGGTCACCTCCCGGCGATTGAATGAACTTCGGATCCTCCTAATAAAGCATTTCACCCGATAAACGACCTCATACTTTAGGGGGCAACTGTTATAGACATTTTTGTGCCTTACAGCATAGAGCATGAAATGTCAATAATCTAAGGGATCCAAAGTCCCTAAACATGTTGTTCTTACCCTTAGAGGAACAAGGTCAGCAAACCACAGCACTGCAAATCAGTTCTCCACTGAAAAACACTCAAAAACAGGTCAATTTTGGATCAAAGCAGCTGCTCCAAAGGCTACCTGCGCTGCATAGCAAGTGCAACAAGGGCTACCTGCGCTGCATAGCAGGTGCAACAAAGGCTACCTGCGTTGGGCGTACTTGGACATGTGGAGGAATCTTTTTCTCAATGTGCCAGTGCCCAGGAAGCTTCCAAAGAGACACTTGATCATAAGATTCGCCTAATGATGAGTTAAGAGCTTCTAAAACTCCAAGTGGAAGACAGAAACTCCAAGTGAAGAACTGAAGAACAACTGGAGTTGAAGAGGACAACAAGTCACACATCAAGCTGACTTATCTTCACTCCAAAACTCTATATAAGGATCTCATCCCATGGGATCTGGAGGGCGGAATTTAGTGCAAAGAATTGCTGTTGGTTTACAGTTGTGAGCATTGGGTGATTGCTTGAGGGAGGTGAAGAAGAGATTTCTCTCCGTCGGGAAGGTGATGCTGGATTGGACCTTTCATGGTTGTATCACCGCCTGAACCTTACTTCCATATATTAATAAAGCATTTGAGGTTCTTCTATTCGCATGTGTTTCAATGATGTGTTGTCTTACTTGCGTATTTGATTTATGCTAATCCTTAAATCGATTATGAATGCATGCTGCTTGTAGTTTCCTTTCTTTGTCTTGTTTGCAGGATCTCATGTAGCTGGGCCCGTGAAAAGACTTGGAGCTGGGAGCAAGCGGCAAACAAAGGAGATTGGATCGACCATTTGCGCAAGACATCGGTAAGTGGATCTTTTCCTTCTATCTCTTGCATGTCATAAAGAAGAAACTTTAGATAGCTTTGCTTTCAGCTGTTGCTAAGGAACTGTCACCCTTAGAGTGGGTTAGGGTCATTCCGAGTTGGATACTTTCCCCCACAACAAGAGGGAAAATTTTAGACCTCTCAACATGCAGCCTCAAGAAGTTGTAGAGCAGCCACAAATGGAGAAGCATAGAGGAGAATCAGTGGGGAAATCCAATCAAGAAGAGACCTCTGGTAGGGGGAAAGTTTGAGCCAAGTGGGAAGAGGGAGCACATGCAGCCATACTGTCATGCGGAAAGAGTCGATAGTGCGGACACAACCGACCTCCCTAGAAGCAAAAGCTTTCTAGTGACAAACAAGACAAATAAACACTACCTTTCTCTAAACATGCATTGAGAATACAAGTAATCAGGTGATTTTAACATACCTTTAGTCCAACGCTTTGTAGTAGTCCAGCCTCGCCGATCCGGATGAGCTCCTCCTTCTCTTCGAAACCTGCATTCACTAACAAGCCAAAAGATTAAATAGCACCTGATAAACTCATAAAACAATACATATCTATCATACAGACCAAGGAGTATATGAAACAAATCATGAATAACAATCTGTTGAGAAAAATGAGTTCATTTGCATTAAGTGGAAACAAAAGGAACCATTACAACTTGAGCCTTGGTGTTGTGCAAGTCCCTCCTAGGGTCCAGCAAGAGTTTTCCTTTACTTCGATCAGCTCACCCACTCTCAAATAAGGCTAGGAAAGGATGGGAATCTCTCCTCTCAAGCTTTACAAGGGAGTCCTAATTCCAACAACATCTACCCTTAGGAATGTTCAGCTTTCAACCTCTCCTCCCTCTGGCCCAATGCCTGTATTTATAGTGCTCTAGAGGAAGTTATTCAGGTCCACCATCAATGGGATAAGCCCCTCTTTGGATGGGATAGCTCCCCTCTTGATGGGATAAGTTCCTCTTTGATAGGGATACATGAACCATCTGGAGGCGCTCCATACACGTCAAACAAGCTTCTAGAATGCTCTAGAAATGACCACAAGTAACTTTTTTGGAGTGAAACTTGCGCCTTTTGACCTTTGCAGGAGTACGCACCCATTGCTTTACAGACAGAGCGTACAAGTACGTAGGTATTGTGAACTTGGGGTGCGTACACGCAGGTAAGGCTAAGAGAAACTACGTACCCAGAGTTATTTGACTTTTTAAGGACTTTCTCTCTTTCTTGGAGTTTGACATGAAGAGCAGAGGTATAAGACTTGCCAAGGAGGATAGTATGACAGTTGATGGAGCCATACTAACTGCAAATAGTCATGTGACAAATTTTAGTGTAACAGATTGCCCCCTAAAGTGCGAAGCCTGTAGTAGATTAGGGTTTCATATTATCTAGGAAGGGTGAAGTACTTTATCATTTCAAGGATTATCTTGTGGAGAGCTCAGTTGGAACCTGCAAGTATTCAACACAAAATACATATATAAGATCATATCATCGCTAAGGTAGGCATTCCCATACTCAGATTGAAAACTTTAACTAATTGACTATCTACTGCTCTGATACAGGAATGATTCTGCAGTACATCATAATCATAGACTTTTGTAGACACAGTATGGACGCAGCCATCTGTTTATGATTAGTCTACTGTATAATGAATACAAAACTCCTCACAACCTGGATGGTGGAAACTAGATCCAGGGTCTTCATTTCTACTTCCCGAACAGGTACGATTCTATCCATGCGAATAAATGAGTTGATGTCGAACATGGTAGAAACCACTTGATTATCAGTCAATGATGTAAACTGTCAACAAGCGTGAGAGAGACCACCAATGATGTCAATGGTTCTCAAAGTACCCAGTACAATCCATGAGATGTGAATGAATGAGTTGATGTCGAACATTTCACGGAATCCTTCGATCGAATGTCAATGATGTAAACCGTCGTCAAAGGCGAGAAACCTGCCATTGATGCATGCAGATTTCAAGGTACTGACGATTCCTAGGTCATCTTTCTAGATAATGTGCTGATGTCGATAGAAAGCGACCCGTTGCAAGCAAGCCCACAACATGAAATCATAGATCAAGTTGAAGAAATGTAGCTGTAAGGACTGACTCAGGGATGGTCAAAATGGATGACGAGTATTTTGCAGATGAATGTTTATTACAGAGACCTCTTGAACACATAACGACACGACAGATGGCTTGGTGACATTTGACCCAAAGTTAATACCCGGCTAAAGACTTTCAATGTGGTTTGATCAACTGTGAGGCAAAGGATTTCCCAACCCAGGTGAATAAAAGTGTCGTGTTCAAGAGTGGTAATAAGGCTTCTTCTGAGACAAAGGATAACAAATGGGCTCATTTTCCTCTCTTTTCCCCCACCATTTCTGGCAAGTACCTCTTTATTTTTTACAAGCTTGAGGAGGATAACATATGCTTGATTATAAGCTCATCCTTCGGATGAGTCCAACTTAGTTTTGATTCGAACCCTAAGAAGGAGTGGTCCGTTCCTGTTTGTAATCGAACAGGTCCTTTACTATGAAATTTTAACGAGTCCAGTATAGGAGAAACTCGGCGTTTTTCATTTTTAGAGAGTCTGAAAAAACTTAAGAAGACTCCAGGTTGAAGTTTTTCGTAAAGTCATGTCTCCCAAGCCCGAAAAAGTATAAAATAATACTTGAGAACCTCTTAGTCTTGCGACCAAGGAGTACTTTCATGATTAGTGCCTCTAACCTGAAAAGTAAAAAGCGATCAAGGACACGTCGTTTTATTTCCAGTATCGAGTTTGAAACGACAAAAACTCGGCAATCTTTTCCTGTTTTTACGGTCAGAAAAGAGCTATAAGGGGACCGTCTTTTAATTCCGTTTTAACGAGTTTAAAAGAAACACTCGGCAATCTTTTCATATTTTAGGAGTCTGAAAAGGGCTTAAAAGAGAACTCCAAGGTTTCATTTTTTCGTAAGTTTTAACGAGTTCGAAAAAATGATAAAAATGTACTCATATGGCCGACTTTCAATTTAATTTACGAGCAGGAAAAGACAGAAAGAACTCGGCATTTTCATTTGTTTTACGAGAATGAAAAATAGCAAAATAATCTCGGGATTTTCATGAGTTTAACGAGTCTTGAAAATAACCAAAGTTGACTCGAGATAAGTTTCATTTTTACAAAAGCTTGAAATAGAGAAAAACTATGCTTCAAAGTAGTTTCATTTTTACACAAGCTTGAAACAGAGAGAAAACTGTGCTTGATGCCCCCTAAGCATAACTGCTAGAGCGCATGCCCCCCAGCTTCATTTCATTCAACCAGTTGGATGAAATGAAGGTTGAGTTACGAGATCATTTGAAAGACTTGACCTAAGCTGTAAGAAAATTATGCAAAAACTGAAATAACTAACCTAAATATACAACTTAACATTTGAGATCTAGTCAAGCTCTCGACTCAAGTAGAGGAGGATTTGTTTCATTTTTTAACGAGCTTGCAACAAGAAAAGAACTATGCTCGGATTCGGTTTCATGTTTATGCAAGCTTGAAACGAAAAACTATGTTTGTTATAAGTTCACATGCCCACAGCATAATGACGCAAAACGAGGTACATGCCCCCCAAGCTTCATTGCATTCAATGAGGTGGATGGAATGAAGCTTTACTTTCAAGATCTTGGAAAGACTTGTGGGAGTTGTTTCATTTTTTAGTGAGGTTGACACAGGAAAAGAACTATCCTCAAAACCCTTGTTTCATTTTTTAAACGAGCTTGACACAAGATAAGGAACTATGCTCATAACTACGCTCTACAATCTAACTAACAAAAACTCTACTCTAAAAACCTTGATTCATTTTTTAACGAGCTTGACACAAGACAAGGAACTATGCTCTAAAATCCTTGATTCATTTGTTAATGAGCTTGACACAAGACAAGGAACTATGCTCATGACTACTCTCTACAATCTACCTATATAACCTATCCTTGTTTCATTTTTTAACGAGCTTGACACAAGACAAGGAACTATGCTCAAGACTCCTTGTTTCATTTTTTAACGAACTTGACACAAGATAAGGAATTATGCTCAAAAAGTTCGCATGCCCCCAGAATAATGATGCAAAGCGAGGTACATGCCCCCCAGGCTTCATTGCATTCAACCAGATGGATGGAATGAAGGTTTACTTTCAATATTTAACTTGAAAAGGGAGTTGTTTCATTTTTAAAGAGGTTGACACAAGAAAAGAACTATCCTCATACCTGATTCATTTTTTAACGAGGTTGACTCAGTAACAGGAACTATCCTCAAAACCCTACTTTCTACAATCTACCTACACATCCTAAAATCTACCTGATTCATTTTTTAATGAGGTTGACTCAGTAACAGGAACTATCCTCTAACACCCTGTTTCATTTTTTAACGAGGTTGAGACAGGAACAAAACTATCCTCGTACTAGCCTGTTTCATTTTTTAACGAGGTCGATATAGGAAAAACTATCCTCGTGGACACCTGTTTCATTTTTTAACGAGGTTGGCACAGGAAAAGGAACTATCCTTGCGATCACTGATCATGGCTTCCAACTGGAGGAATGACATGTCAATGGACACACCTTGATCATGGCTTCCAAAAGGTCTTCGTCAGAAGGAAGAATAGTTCTTTGGAAGGAACACATGTCAAGGGACTCAAAAGGGATAAGAACATCGTGTTCAAGTAATCCCATAGAGTTTTCCATGTCAATTACCGGATCTAAATCAAAGGAAGATGAGCAAACAATGGGAGGCTCACGAACATCGGTAACTAAAAACATGGGACCAGTTGCCACATAATTAACCCGTGGTAGGGTAGATACCACTTTAGAATCAGGAACATTTAGGGGTGTCATATTATTGGTAGTTGAAACAAGACTAGGGAACGAAAGCTGGTCTACAGTCACAATACTGCCATTGTGAGGGAAATACATCACGCGAAAGAGTGTCGATACGACAGCTTTCATTGCATAAACATAGTCTCGCCCAAGGAGTAAATTGAAATCCAAGGGACCTCGAACTACCATAAGATCAATACAGACAGTTTTACCTTCCAAGGTAATAGAAAACTTAGGAAGGATCCCTAAAGGTTCACTAATGGTTTGGTTAAAAGCTTTCAGATTCTGCGTAATAGGCGCAAGCTGAGGGGAACCCAAAGCTTTCCAAACAGTTGAGGATAAAATACTAACAGAAGCACCTTCATCTACCTAAGTACGATGTATGTCCCTACCACCAGCCTTGACAATGATTTGGAAAGGGATGGAGGAAGGAAGACGAGGTTCTGTCAGTCTATTCCAATCAAAGGAAAAGACCTCAGTACTTGGAGGGGGTTCTGTATGAACAGGTGAAATGCCCCCCGGCATAGAAGAATCTGATGTAACAAGAAGAACCTGAGCGGTATGAAGTTCACTTTCTAAAGGGAAAGTGGGATCGACCGAATGTGAAATTGAATTGACCACTTGATCAACTAATTGATCATCAACCTGAGTGACATGAGTTTCACTCTCCAATGGGAGAGTGTGATCGACTGTACTTGAATTTAGATCAATCACTCCGTCAGTTGACGGTAGGTTGGGAGAAAGTTTACGGTAACCAGTTGGAAATTCTTGTTGTGGAACAGTAAGGTTTTCCAACAATGTTGAGGCTTCATCCATGTGAGGGAAAATGTGAGTTTGATGACTCCCTTTGCATAACTTACAAGGAAACCTAACTTTGCCCTTTTTCCTAGGAACCTCACTATCACTGGTTGATGGATCAATAGAAAGTTGATGAGATTTTTCTGACCATACTTCCAAGACCTTTGGAATACCAGGACAATTGACAAGGAAGTGGTCACCCTTACAAAGCCTGCAAGGGTATTTGGGTTTACGGTGCATGTCGGAGTTTTCCTCAACACAACTAACACTTACAGCCGTGGTTGGTTGGTTGACTTCTTTCTTATCTTGCTTCTTCTTATTCTTCTTCTTCTTCCCTTTCTTCTTCTTCTTAGACACCTGGTTACTAGCATCAAGGCTTTTACCAGGCGAAGAGGAAGAAATGGAGGAAGAAAAATTAGGCGAAGAAGGTAAAGGGTCAACAGAAGGTTGGTGATGTTGAGATGGTGAACTCTGTTGAGGTGAAGCATCCGGTTGAGATGGAACAATTGGAGTATTTTGGGCCAACGAAGTTGAAAATAACCATATCGGTAAACCTATTGTAAATCCAGGTAATGAAAAAGTAGCCATATAAAGAGGACCAACATTTCCAAAGTAAGGAAAAGTACTAGGATTCTCGTTAGGAGGGGTTCCTAGGTTGGTAAATTCCGGAACATTTGCCATTATATTCAACTTCAGTGAATTTTATTAACAATTTAAAACTAAAATTAACAATTCACAATTCACACCTAACAATTAAAATTCACAATTCACACCTATGGTCTCTAAAAGTAAAAACAAACAAATTAACACGCGCTATCAAATCTAGGAGTCAAACCACACACAAACAGTAGCCTTCCGGACCGAAAACACTAGTTGGTGATGAAATCCAACATCGCAGGATTCAGTACAGAAGTGGCGGGTGGAACAGTTACCCCGACAACCTGCTTAATGAATAGACTGGACCAAGTTCCTCCACTTTAACCATCTCGAGTGAAGTGAACCCCCCAGAAAATCCAAGTGAGTCTAGCCGACATCTGCTCCAGGTACAGTGGGATCTTCCCTCCACCGTCACCTTGGGTAGAATCCTAAAGATAATGGTCACTAAGGTTACGAACAGCAACAAATATACCTGGGGGAACAGTCTACGACCCGATAGCACGCAAGGGCAGAGTAACAAGCTCAATCCCCTTGCCGGCTCCTTGACAATAATCCAAGGTTTACCGACAAGTGACCCCAGGCTCCTCGATAATAATCCGAGGTTTACCGTTTGTAGTACGTGCGTATCTGGCGTCTTTCCCAATGAAGGAGGATTGATCCCCTCACTGGTTCGGACATGGTCTCGTGCTTCTCCTTTAAGAGGAGCTTTCCCAGAGCATAAATGTAACTATTGGATTTATCCTACCACAAGATGAGCTACTTGTTTGGTTTTGCTGTCTTGGAGAGTTATTTACTCTCCTACTCCAAGACACTAGCCTAAGCTATATTGGTGTATCAGAGCCCTAGAAATGTAAAAATTACTAGGTGAATTTTAATTAAGCTCTGTGTTATTTAGGCTGTTATTACTCAAAGGGGTAAATGGATACGAAACCAATGGTGTTATGACCCGACTCAACTGAATGCAATCGAATATGATAATGTAATCTTTTCAATTCGATGAATCCTAACTAAAGTAGGGAGAGAGTTTCCATTCACTTCCAACAATGCAAGAATTGATCACTAAGAGAAAATATAACAAATTCTCTAATGTACTAATTTTATCAAGAAAAACTAATGCAAATCAATTCCAAACCATTTTTTTTATTTTTATTTTTGTGTAAATTCAAATCAAAGAAAGCTGATCTAAATCTATGATTAATTTTTCAGAATGTAAACTATGCAATGGTAATCTAAGCACAATTCACTTGAAAAGTATGCAAATGTAATCTATGCACATTTTTCATTCATATTCTGAAAATGAGGATTCTAATTATGCAAATGTGATCTATGCAAGAGAATTATCAAACACAAGACGATTCTAATGTAATCTAAGAACCAATCAAGTGCAGGTCGAGAAAATTGGGTGAGAGTTCCAAAGATCAAAAGATAAAAACACTCAAAGGCGATTAACACTCATACACAACTGAGACAAACCTCCAAGTATTGACCAAAGGAAATCAAATTAAGAATTTCTCAAAAAAGAGACTCAAAACACCCAATTGATGAAAGCTTAAAGTAGGAATGCCAATGAAATTAACCAAGGAAAGTTTCTGACAGGTAACCAGTGGATCTGGGCAGCAAAAACAAGCTATAAACAAAATCTAAAAGATAAAAAAGAAGAAAATAAAATTTTCTAGGCTTTTGACAGGGGTACGCAGGCAGCCTGTTGTAGAGGTGCGGCCATGCTCTGTGTACACATCAAAAGTGCGTACAGGTACGCACTGTGCTTAACGCAGAGGGTGCGTACTGCTAGCAAAACCAAGAAAAATTAAAATCTAATTTAACCCTAAGCTATCCCACCCAAATACACAGTCAAACAGCCAAAAACCAGAAAACAAACGACTTTTCTCAAATCAAAGTTTCACACAAAGGAAAAATCATTCACATCAATGGAGTTCCCCAGCGGAGTCGCCATTTTGTCATGCGGAAAGAGTTGATAGTGCGGACACAACCGACCTCCCTAGAAGCAAAAGCTTTCTAGTGACAAACAAGACAAATAAACACTACCTTTCTCTAAACATGCATTGAGAATACAAGTAATCAGGTGATTTTAACATACCTTTAGTCCAACGCTTTGTAGTAGTCCAGCCTCGCCGATCCGGATGAGCTCCTCCTTCTCTTCGAAACCTGCATTCACTAACAAGCCAAAAGATTAAATAGCACCTGATAAACTCATAAAACAATACATATCTATCATACAGACCAAGGAGTATATGAAACAAATCATGAATAACAATCTGTTGAGAAAAATGAGTTCATTTGCATTAAGTGGAAACAAAAGGAACCATTACAACCTGAGCCTTGGTGTTGTGCAAATCCCTCCTAGGGTCCAGCAAGAGTTTTCCTTTACTTCGATCAACTCACCCACTCTCAAATAAGGCTAGGAAAGGATGGGAATCTCTCCTCTCAAGCTTTACAAGGGAGTCCTAATTCCAGCAGCATCTACCCTTAGGAATGTTCAGCTTTCAACCTCTCCTCCCTCTGGCCCAATGCCTGTATTTATAGTGCTCTAGAGGAAGTTATTCAGGTCCACCATCAATGGGATAAGCCCCTCTTTGGATGGGATAGCTCCCCTCTTGATGGGATAATTTCCTCTTTGATAGGGATACATGAACCATCTGGAGGCGCTCCATACACGTCAAACAAGCTTCTAGAATGCTCTAGAAATGACCACAAGTAACTTTTTTGGAGTGAAACTTGCGCCTTTTGACCTTTGCAGGAGTACGCACCCATTGCTTTACAGACAGAGCGTACAAGTACGCAGGTATTGTGAACTTGGGGTGCGTACACGCAGGTAAGGCTAAGAGAAACTGCGTACCCAGAGTTATTTGACTTTTTAAGGACTTTCTCTCTTTCTTGGAGTTTGACATGAAGAGCAGAGGTATAAGACTTGCCAAGGAGGATAGTATGACAGTTGATGGAGCCATACTAACTGCAAATAGTCATGGTGACAAATTTTAGTGTAACACATACCTCCAGGTGTGAGGTGGGGCGATGTGAAGCAATGGTCCCATGAGTGCATAAATTTGGTGAGGGTCCATTGAGGTGTTTTTGTCTCATGAATCATTACCTTGGTACGAGGGCCCATAGTATTCAGCAGCAGAAGGATCAATGTCAGTCAGATATTGAGGAGTGTAGATGAGTGTTGACAACAAAGAAGGAGGCTCAGTTGAAGAGTTAGCAACAACACAATTTTCCCAGTAGACAGTTGCAGAAACAATTGATTTAGTTTTTTTTTATGCTTTTCAGTTGCAGATGTTGTGGTAACAAAAACAAAAGTGAGAAGTGTTTCACGAAATACATTCCAAAGGTGTTGGATCGGGGTAGATTTGAATCCCTTTCTTTCTAAGAGGGAGTTTTAAAAATGCAGTAAAAAATTCCTAATTTAATTTTTTCCTTAATTAAATTAGGAGAAAATTGAAATTCCACATCACTAGACAACTTGAAAGAGTTAACTGAGTTGAAATAGTTGATATCACTTAGTTATCTTAGTTAATTTGAATTAGGGGCATGAACTTGAGTTGTGTACATTGATTCCTAAATTTTAGGAGCCTAGGTTGAGTTAATTTCAGTTGTAACAATTTAATTCAGTTAAATTGAGTTAAGGTCAGTTAAACTAGTTCCAATTGTTGCAAGAACTAGTAGGAGGTCTAGCAGTGGGGTGCATCTTTAGTGTTAAACCAGTTAACTGATCAATCAACCTTTATTAACTCAGGCATGCATGAAATTCGAGTTATCCAGTTGAGATTGGAGTTCAAGGGTAGTGTACTATCAGTTGCAGAATATTCTAAATTGTACATGTCATGCATGTAGTCAAAGGAAGGCATAAAGGTATTGCAAAATTCTCATTGAGAAATTTCCTATTAAATAGGGGCCTAATTCCCTAGGAACTAGTGCAAGGAATTAGGAGCTTGGAGGCTTAGAAATTTGGCTAAGTATTGGCCAAAGGCATTCAGTCATCCAGAGGATAGAAAATACTTGTGCAGGTTGAGCAGAGCATATTGTATTCATCCACATTCTTGGATTAATGCAATATAGATAGTAAGGGGTTTTGAGCAGTTTTTTTCCCCTCGATAAATCTCCGAGCATATGTGATTGAATCTTGTCTCATGTTTATGTTTTGATTTATCAATCGATTAAATTTCTTTTTGCTGATGAGTAGAATAGATTCACGTCTTTCGTTTTATCAAATTAAATTAGCAGTTCTGAATCTACAAGGAATTTCTACACTTAATACCAAAATAAATTATATAAAAAATACTCTGCTAAATTGTTGATTTAGGAATCGTTGATGCAAGATCATCATCAATAACCACAACTTATTTTTTCAGAAGATGAATCCTTAGTTGAATCATCAGATAGATCGATGTATCAAAAACACTTCTCTACATATCACTAGCGAATACCTCCCTCGAATACAAATATATTCTCAACAAGTTAAACCTATTAAATACTAGATTCAAACTGTAGCATCGATCCTCTTATTTTCAGTCCTCTAGTAGCATCAACAACTATACTCCTTCATACATCAATAATAACCACTGAGAAATCACTTCAAGTTATAGAAAACCCTAGAAACATTCATTAGAAAATTCATTAATAGACCAATTGCTCAATAACATTCTTCTACTTAGCATACATTTCATGACAATAAGGTAAGTATCATATATAACGCAGGGTAGTTATGATAATGCTCATGCCCACTGCAATGTTGTTGTGTATACCCGTGCTACACAAATTCTGATAACAACTTTTGTTCCTTATCTCAATTTGATCAAACACCCTCCCTTTTCAACATGGCATTCAACTAAAGGTCATTAAGCCTAAACCAACCTCTAATATAACAACAATTAGCCACTGCACTATTTCCATTGTCAAAGACCTTGATGTCATCCTTTTGTATTATAATCAAAATTGTTGTCACTAAACCATTTCTTCAATGTATATTTCACTAAGACTATACTGGACAATTGTTTCCTCAAATTTTCTCTTATTTCACTTCAGATCCCTATTACTTCAGTGAATATATAATCCCAAGAGTCTTGTAGAAACATAGAATACTTCATCCAATAGTATTTTTTCCATGAAAAAAACTTGACTGCTATGGAATACCAAGTCACCTTTTTTCATTAGACCAAACTTCTTCCTTGAATGAGAATATTTCTCAAAGGGACATGCACTTATGTATGAAAAATCCAAGGTCTTTTTATTGGTCAAAGGCTGAATAAAACATAGTGAACTGTCGCTGTATCAAAACTACTTTATTTTAGACATAAATACACTTCTTCAGAAACCCTACAAGTTACATAAGTTCTGGAGGAGGGATATTATGTTCATTGAATGGCTTTGCAATTATTATTTCTTTTCTTGTCCCTAAAACATTTTCGAGGGAAAACTTTTTTGATAAAAATGTATTGTGTTGAATTTATCTTTTAAAGTCCACATATTTGACTCCTATCTCAAGACAAAATAACCTTCACAAGCCACCTTAGGTCTGCAACAACAAATAGTCCTTGACTGGACCGAAAGTCCTCAAATGATGCCAAAAGGGGACGCAGAAATGTAAGAGTTTTTGGCATACAGAAATATTCAAGTTCATAGTGATTAAAAGGATTTGTATCATGTGCTCAAAATACATCAGCCATTCTTGGATTGGATCATAGAGAGATAAGCCAAAGTATTTGTGCCTTTAGTTCAGCTTGCATGCACCTCAAATAAACTTGGGTTTCCCATAGAGAAATTCACCTTTTGGAGAGATTGTGCCTCATAAAAAAATAGCGAATGCAACCCTTCACCTATTGTAATTAGTCCATAATGAAAGTCTTAATAGCACAAAAAATTCCACTACCAGTGTAGCCCTAAATCATAGAAAAAATACTCAACAAAAAACTAGATACTTCTTCCTTCAAGGCACAGAAAATGCACATAAGATTTGGCATTGAGTTTATTTAGGAGGACAAATAAAGATTCCTTTAAAAGAGTGATAGAGGTGATGTGTTTTAGGGCCAAAAATCCTAGGCAAATAGCCTTAGAAAAGTTGTAGACGTCCTTCAAAAGTGGAGGACAAAGATACCTAAATACCTATGTATTAACCTTAGTAAAACCCAACGAAAAAACCACACCCAAAAGACATAAGAAAAAACTAATCCAAAGCTCTTCTCAATTATTACTTTTACTTCAGGCCAAAATTTTTAGAGTGATTTACCTCAGAAGATTGAATTTTCATAGTCAAAATCGAATTTCGAAATGATGGAGACAAGGTGCCAATTTATAGTTGTTTTCATATGTGAAAGGTCACGCCCCTTGGGGCAATCTCACTTGTCAATTGTGGAAGGTCGAGTTGTATTTTTTTATTATTGGGTGGGGGGGAAATTAAAAATTGAATTTTTAAGCTATGGAACAAAAAAAAAAATTAAATTAGGTTGACTTGGAGGGAACTGATGCATTATTTGGATTTTAAAAATTTGATCCAAAACCCTATCCGACGTAGGGTTGAGAATGAACACCTCTTTAAAGTAAATAATGATTAATTTGATTACCTTTCACATATTATTTGGTATTTATTTTAATCATGGGGCTTTGATCATTTTAAGTATTTAGTGATCCTTAATCCAACCAATGAAACCATGTCACAACATCCTCCTTTGGGGTTTTTACCTGTTAGGATTCCAAGAAACTCTCCTAGGTTGTAGCTCGGAGATGCCTGGTAACATATATATTAAACTATTGTTGCAGGTTAAATGGAAGGAATGATGGTTTGGTTCAAGCCAGGTAACCACTTCTACTTTGTTTCACTCTAGACATGCGTGAACAGGCCCAGACTAGAAGGCTTTAGACCACCAATTGCTCACAATTTGAGGTATTAGGTGAATATGGAGAGTACTAACCACACCAACAGATGCACAATACCATGTGATGGCAGGCTGCAACTAGTAAAGAAGTCTGTAAATCTAATATACTAATGCAAAGACAGGATGACAGCTCTCCAGCATTAGATAGTAAGAAACCTGGACAACCTGTTCAATGATGCAGACAAGATTTTAACACAAAAATAAGATGTCAGTTATCTAGTGCTAAACATCAAGAGATCAAGAACAAAACATATCAGGCACAGCTTAGAACAGATGAAAATGGAAAGTGAGCAGTTAACAACAAAAGAAGCTTGTATTAGCTGAAAATGAAGACAAGATGCTACAAGTGACAAAGTATCTATAGTCTCCAGAAGTTGAACCTTACATAAAATGCCAAACTTGATTATATCTTGTTTCTGAGTATTTATATATTTACATTTCAAGGGCACTTATCCACTTAGGTATGGAGGGGTCATAATTGACCACCAACCACATTTAACTGCCTGATGGAGTTTCTGAATGCGTTTGCTTGCTTCAATGGATAAATCTGATTTGTTCAGGTGTTGTGCTGTCCCTTTAGACGGTTGGAAAGCTCGTACTAGTGGAGTCCATGACTGATAAATTCAGTTATAGGGTCGTGCTTGTCCTTTTCTCCCTTGGCCATGCTTTTTGTTTAATATGGTTGTTGGGGGGTCTGATAGTGACTGATGATGGCGGAACTGGTCATCTCCTTCTTCGGGCAAGCAAAATGGTGGAGGATGTGGAATGCATGGGTAGGTGAATGATTTGGATGAGCGAGAAGAATAATCGTTGGATTGAGGGAATGGATGGTGGAGATGGCTCGACGGAGGCTATCAGCTAAGGTGAGAGCGGGGTGATTCATAGCCGTTGGATCTTCAGCGGATAGATCGGACAGCGATCGGGCTATGGAGTTGCGCAGTCATTATCGGGCAAGCAAATTTTTCAGCCAGTAAATGGTATTCATCACACCGCTTTTGGGCCCTAAGTGGTAAAAGCCGGAGGTCACACGATTCCATTCAGTGATCGACATGTATAGGCAGATGAGAGAGAAAAACCGCTCTCATCACGCGCTATCGTTCGATCGGGTTGTTGGCATGATGAGAGAGAATTCTATCGGATCTTTACGGAGACGATCTAACGGCGGGAAATGATCAAGCGGGTCACTTTATTGGGTGTGACGGGAGCCATTAGATCGGCGGGGTGATCAACGGTAAGGATGAAGCGCGATGAGTTGTGAAAGCGTGGAGTCATATGGGTGAGGTTTTATGGCGGGTTTATGGTTTTGCATTCGGGGTTTAGGCCAAAAGGGGCTTTGTTGGGTTTCAAAAGGCTTATTCAAGGAATGAGGAGGGTTTAGAGAAGAATGAGATGAAGGAAGAAAGGAAACAATGACCAAATGTGAGCCTCCCTTTGAATGTAACCCATCAGACCATGATCCTTTCTGTCTTTAGAGAATCAGCATTACATAATAGAGCTAACACTGGCTCCTTCTGGGGATGAAATCCTCCCTGTGAGGTTTCAAGAACTGTAGACCACTTCCTTTCATAAAAAATCCAGATTAGCAATAATTCCTAGTGTTCCATTGGGCATGGAGTCTAATCAAGCCTACACTAAAACTTGTAAAAAGAACATATTTACAATGTTGAGGCCTGAAGGCCTTAAACAATATAAATTTTCAAAAATCACCCATTGACTGGGCCATCAAAAATTGTTTCTCCTTCCACACTTTGCAGTATGAAAGTGTTGTTCCCCTGGATCTGAGAAATGACAAAGGGTCCAGTCCACAAAGCATCGAACTTCCCATGATTGCCTTTCTTTTCTTTGAGTGCATCCCATTTAAGCACCAAGTCTCCAACCTGAAAATTGTCCATCTTTTCCTTTCTTTCAAAGGATTCCTTGACTCTCTTTTGATGTGCTGCAGACTTTTCAACCAGTTGATCCCTGATCTGATGTACTTCTACCAAGTCAGTAATACTCTTTTCCATGCCATTTTACTCATTCTGTTCTTCCTGCAAGAATTTTGCCATAGGGAGGGTTAACTGGATTGGGAATATAGCCTGAGTTCCATATACTAGCTTGAATGGAGAATTCCCTGTGGATTTCTTGGCAGTCACCTTGTCAGCCCGCAAAGCATACTTCAACTTGGAATCCTAGTTCCTTTTGTTGTCCTCCAATAGCTTTTTGATTATCCTTATTAGGCTCTTATTGGATGATTCTGCTACGCCATTACCTTGAGGGTAATATGAGGTGGAATGCACCAACTTAATGCCCATTGAGTCACACATTTCCACTAACTCTTTTGCCCTAAAGGTGTCTGCATTGTTTGTAACTAATTTTTGTGGGCAGCCAAACTTGGTGAAAATATTTTCTGTCAAGAACTTCATGACCACATGGTGCTTAGCTTTCCTAGTAGGGATAGCTTCAATCCATTTAGTGAAGTAGTCAGTGGCTACTAAGATCCAGCTGTGCTGGCTATTGGAATGTGGATTAATTTCTCCTATGAAATCCAAGCCCCATTGCTGGAAAGGACCACTAGCATTTATTGGCTTCAAGGGAAAAGACTTCAATCATTGTTTTCCTTCAAACCTCTGGCACCTGTCACAAGATTTTACGAATGAGAAGACATCAGAAAACAAAGTGGGCCAATAATACCCAGCTCTGAGGACTTTGTGGGCTGTGGTTTTCCAATAGTGATGTCCTCCAAAGATGCTGGAATGGAACTGGTGCATGACCTCCATAGATTGTTCTTTGTCCAGACATCTCAAAAGGATTCCAGATGGATCCCTCGAATAGAGCAGGTTTTCATGAACCCAGAACTTGGCTGCCCTGAGCTTAATAGTCTTGGCTTGGCTTGAACTTAGGCCTGGAGGAACTTCTAACTTTAGCAAAGATTGAACTATTATAGAACACCATTCACAAGAGGCTAGATTTTCTGCCAATGACTGATTTTGCCTTGGTTCAACTATTTCTTCCCCTGTCTGTTTGTCATCTGAGCTTGTACCTATCCAATTCATGTCCAACATTCTGCAATTTTCTTCAACCATTAGCTTGGCAAGGCCTTGACCTCTGACCAGCTTGGTGGGCTTTAATTCTATGTTGAACTCAATAAGCTTTGCAATCCATTTAGCCCTTCTTCCATCAACATCTGGTTGCGTTAGGACATCTTTCACTGAAGCAGAGGGCACATATGCAATTACCTTGGAGTGCAGAATGTATATTCTAAAAGCTTTCAAGGATTTGATAAGAGCATAAGCCTGTTTTTCAATGATATCATATCTTAGTTCAGCATCCCTTAATGTTTTTCTAAAAAATGCCACTGGATGCTCTGAACCCTCATCATCGTTCTGTAATAAGACTACTGCAAGGGTGTCACCTGAGGCAAAGGAGAAAATATGGAACTCCTTGTTATAATCTGGGCTGATCAAAGTAGGAACTTCCATAATAGCTCTTTTGATGGCTTCAAAAGATCTTCTTGTTACATCAGTCCATTTGATCTCTGATCCCTTTTTCAGCATGGAGGTGATGTGTTTGACCAATTCTGCAAAATTATGAATAAACCTCCTTACAAAATTTATTTCCCCAGAAAGGATTGGATGTCCTTTTTTGATCTTGGGACAGACAAATTCTGAATTTCTTTTACTCTTTCCAGGTCAATTTTGACACCTGCAGTAGAAACAGTGTGTCCTAACAGCTTGCCCTCTTCTAAACCAAACTATGACTTCTTAGGGTTCACTGATATCCCAAACCTCCTGCACTTTAGAAACACTTTCTTCAAATGCTGTAAATGATCTTGATTGCTGCTGGAGTATATTGTTATATCATCCATGTAGATGAGGACAAACTTATCCTTCTCTCTTACAAATGCTATATCCATAGCTCTCTGAAAGGTGGCTCCAACATTCATCAGCCCAAAATGCATCTTAGAATACATAAAAGTGCCCCAAGGAGTGGTGAAAGCAGTCTTTTCTTGATCATCTGGATGTACAGTAACTTGGTTATACCTTGAAAATCCATCCAGGAAAGACATGACTTTGGCTTCTGAGACTTTTTGCAGAAAATGCTCCATCTTGGGCAGAGGATAATTGTCTTTCTTAGAGAATTTGTTCAGGTTCCTGAAATCAACACACAGCCTGATTTCTCCACTTTTCTTCCTCACCACTACCAAGTTGGCTACCCATTTTGAATACCTCAGAGGAACTATGATTTTGACAGCGAACAACTTCTTGATTTCCTTTCCAATCAAAGGGAGGAGCAAAGGATTTATGGGCCTCAGCTTTTGCTTGAAAGGGATGGTGTCTTTCTCCAATGGGATCTTATGCTGGATGATATTTTTGTCATAATTTTTAAGGTCACTGTATTCCCAGGCAAATACATCAACAAATTGCTTCATTAAGGTGCAGTACTCAGAACTCTAGGCAGTAGACAAATGGGTGGATAGATTTATATACTTTAGATGATCTGGACTCCCTATGTTATGCTTATGGACTATAGATTGATCTTCTTCTTGGGCAACCTTATGAGGCATGTCATTATGGTCAAACAACTTCTCTAGAGGCACTAGACCTTTAGGGATATGATTGCTAGGTAGCTGTACAATACTATCTTGGCCAATTCTATTCCTTAGCAGGGGCTGGGGACATTCCTCCAAGGTTTCATTCTCTTGATCAATTTGCATTTCAGATAATTCATCAATGACTTGCAGAAACATATTTACTTCATTATCATCCTCAAATCCAGTGCTGAACATTATCAGGCAACGATGGTCTATATTTTATCTGGACTTCGTAAACCAATCTAGGGGGCATGGGAGGGATGAACATGCTAGCAGACACAGCAAGGGAATCAACAAGCTAATTTTTGACTCTAGGGATATATGAGATACAAAAACTATTAAAAGAATCTTTGAGTCTCCATACCTCATCTCTGTATGCTTTCAGCCTTGGGTGCCTTGCTTGGAACGTTTTGTTCACTTGCTGAATGATGAGATCAGCATCTCCAAACACCTTTATGTCTCTAATCCCTTTGTCTTTGGTAGCGTTTAAGCCCAATATCAGAGCCTCATACTCTGCTATATTGTTGGTGACCTAGAAAGTCAGCTTAAAATATAAATGTGTGCTTTCTTGTCTTGGAGACACCAGCATCACCCCTGCTCTTGCAGTTTCCCTTGAACATGCTCCATCAAAGAACATATCCCAAACCTGTGTCCCTTCTTCTTCCATGGCCTGGCCTACTGGTTTCTTGAGCTGCACCAAGGCTCTCTAAGATTCCTCAATTTGGAGAATACATGCTCCAAAATTAGTGTCTACAGCATAAATGGGATGATTAGTGGGATTCTTCTCATCACTGATGATATAGGCCAGCTGGGCTTCCCTATACAATCTTCTGCTTTCCCCTCCAAAAACTGGGACTGTGGCATAAGACAATCATTCTACAATGTCCCACCCAACCTCTTAATCCACCCTCTAGAAAGTAGCATACCAAACTTAGGGGGGACATCTGCTACCACAATATCCATCATCATGCTCTTCATGGGCTGCTGAGTTAGGGTGATAGCAAAGTCTTTGATTAATTCCATACATTTCACCTTCCTTGAATCAAAGGAGAATAAATCATGATAAGAACAAGGAATGTCAAGGCCTAACTCTTCCATGACAGCTTTGGGCATTAGATTATGGCTGGCGCCTATGTCCAGCAGACAGTTATGGAGGGTTTTGTCATGAATGGTTAAGGAGACATAAAATGATGGGGAGCTATTATCAGAGGGTTCAGTCATTGGGCTAAGCACAACTGCAGGTTTATCATCTTGTAAATTCACATAGTCGTTGGATGCTTGTGTGGCCTTTAGCTCAAGGGCATCAAGGATGGGCTTCCTAAAGGCCTCACTCTTTACAAGTTCTATTAGAGGGACAGATATTTTCAACTTCTGGACTTCTGATTCAAAACTGAAAGGGGAAGGGGACTTGTCAGGGCCTCTTACCTCTTGAGCTGGTGCTTTGAGGATGACTGGATCAGCTGCTGGTTTTTTCTGCTTGCTGCTCTACTGCTCTATGGGGACAACAGCTCTTTGGGCAAGATTCTCTTTGGCGTTGCTTGTTCTTGACCTCAAGTTGTATCTTTGCTGGTCTTCATTCTGTAGAACAGCTTCTCTATCCCACTCTTGACTAGTCTGGTCCTTGAGTAATGACTCTTCGTAGGCATCCAATGACAAAAATGCAGTACTGCCCTTGTCTTCCATACAGTGAATCTCATCCTCTTCATCAAGCTGCTCCTCCTCCATGACTATGTTCTGGAAAGGAGTCTTAACCCTTTGTTTTTCACTGGCCTCTTTGCCCCTCTGAATGATCTGCAATTTCTCATTTTCTCTTCTAAATGGATTTGGATTTCTAGGAGCGAAGGTGCTAAGCAGCCTTGCCTTCCCAGAACTCTGCTCAACCTTCAGCTTGGATATCTCAGCAGCCAATGACTCTATCATTTTAGTCATTTTGTCTAATTTAGGCTCTAAAGATGAAGAAGAGGAGGAAGCCTCACCTCTCTGCCTCCTTCTATTGGCATGCCCTTTGAGTTTTTCTACAGCCATGATATTGGATTCCACCTCTAAGGCTACATCTTGCATTTTAGCTAGAGAAGCACATCTTCTTTCTCTTAATAGTAGGCAGAAATCAAAATCAAAGGCATTAGCATAGGTGAGTTTGGCAAAAGTGGGGGTAGGCTTCACTTTAGCTGGTATTTTGCTATACATTCGATTAAATCTCTTATTAAAATCATACAATGACTCCCCATTTTCTCTTTTAAGGTTGCCGAACTCAGTATGGTAGTATAGTAGGTCTTTCTTATCTCCCCAATGCTTTAAAAACACATCATCTAATGCTTCGATGTCTGCTATAGACCTAGGGGTCAGCTCTCTAAACCACTTTCTAGCCTCTCCATCAAGGCTTTGGACAAATACTCTCATCCACACATCATCTTCACTGATATCTAGGTTATCAACATAGATATAAAAAGACTCAAGGTGCTCTTCAGCTGTTACTTCCTCTGTACTAGTGAACTTAGGCATGTATTTCTAATATTCTCTTGTAGGCATGGCATTCAAAGGGATAGGCAGGACCAGGGGTCCATACCTAGCAACTATGATTCTTTCCATTTTAGTGGGTGCTTGTGGGCCTGCCATGACTGGGGTAGATGGAAGGGTACTGGCAGTTTGGAAGGTAGGGCACTGAGAAATGACTGACGGGGTTGAAGAAATATGATGGATTAGGAGGGAGGTTTTCTTTGGACTGAAATCCGAAGGAGAACTTATTGAACAAGGAGCTTTATGAATCTCTGGGATTATTTCTTCACTGGTAATGCTAGGCTCTATATCTTCAAAATGAACATGCTCAGTTACAAGCCTCTCTTGCAGAGATACATAAGATTGTTTAGGCTTACCTGATCCTGATGCTCCTTTTTGTGATGTCTTTCTCTGCTTGACAATCTTCTCAGGATCAAGCACTAAGTCAGCTGGTGATTTCTGAGGATTTCTCCAAGTGTGCCTAACAAACTGAGCCATAGCTGTGATGTGGAGTCACCAAAAGGTTGGTCCTCCAGTAGAGTCGCCAGATAGATGATTACAACCAAAAGTGTGTCCAGACTTTGTCTATCATCAAAGCTAGATCTGTGTCATTCTCCCAAGGAAGCTAAGCTTCAATCTTCTTTCCCCGGCAATGGCACCAATTATGTTAGGATTCCAAGAAACTCTCCTAGGTTGTAGCTCGGAGATGCCTGGTAACATATAAATTAAACTATTGTTGCAGGTTAAATGGAAGGAATGATGGTTTGGTTCAATCCAGATAACCACTTCTACTTTGTTTCACTCCATACATGCGTGAACACCCCCAGACTACAAGGCTTTAGACCACCAATTACTCACAGTTTGAGGTATTAGCTGAATATGGAGAATACTAACCACATCAGCAGATGTACAAGACCATGTGATGGCCGGCTGCAACTAGTAAAGAAGTCTATAAATCTATTCTACTAATGCAAAGACAGGATGACAGCTCTCCAGCATTAGATAGTAAGAAACCTGGACAACTTGTTCAATGATGCATACAAGATTTTAACACAAAGATAAGATGACAGTTATCTAATGCTAAACATCAAGAGATCAAGAACACAGCATATCAGGCACAGTTAGAACAGAGGAAAATGGAAAGTGAGCAGTTAACAACAAAAGAAGCTTGTATTAGATGAAAATGAAGACGAGACGCTGCAAGTGACAAAGTATCTACAATCTCCAAAATTTGAACCTTACATCAAATGCCAACCTTGATTTCATCTTGCTTCTGAGTATTTATAGATTTACATTACAAGGGCACTTGGCCACTTAGGTCCACCAACCACATTTAACTGCCTGATGGAGTTTCTAAATGTGTTTGCTTGCTTCAGTGGATAAATCTGATTTGTTCAGGTGTTGTGCTATCCCTTTAGACGGTTGGAATGCTCGTACCAGTGGAGTCCATGACTGATAAATTCAGTTACAGGGTCGTGCTTGTCCTTTTCTCCCTTGGCCATGCTTTCTGTTTAATATGGTTGTTGGGGGGTTTGATAGTGACTGATGATGGCGGAACTGGTCATCTCCTTCTTCGGGCAAGCAGAATGGTGGAGGACATGGAATGCATGGGCAGGTGAATGATTTGGATGAGCGGGAAGAATAGCTGTCGGATCGAGGGAATGGACGGTGGAGATGGCTCGGCAGAGGCTGTCAGCCGAGGTGAGAGTGGGGTGATTCATAGCCATTGGATCTTCAGTGGACAGATCAGACGACAGTCAAGCTATGGAGCTGCGTGGTTATTATCGAGCAGGCAGATTTATTGGGCAGTAAATGGTATTCATCGCACCGCTTTCGGGCCCTAAGCGGTAAAAGCTGGAGGTCGCGCGATTCCATTCAGCGATCGACACGTAGCGGTGGATGAGAGAGAAAAACCGCTCTCATCATGTGCTATCGTTTGATCAGGTTGTTGGCGCGATGAGAGTGAATGCCGTCGGATCTTTACGGAGACGATCTGACGGTGGGAAATGATAGAGCGGGTCACTTTATTGGGTGTGACGGGAGCCACTGGATCGGTGGGGTGATCAATGGTAAGGATGAAGTGCGATGAGTTGTGAAAGCGCAAAGTGATATGGGTGAGGTTTTATGGCGGGTTTGTGGTTTTAGGTTTGGGGTTTAGGCCAAAAGGGGCTTTGTTGGGTTTCAGAAGGCTTATTTGGGGAATGAGGAGGGTTTATAGAAGAACGAGATGAAGGAAGAAAGGAAACAGTGACCAAATGTGAGCCTCCCTTTGAATGTAACCCATCATACCATGATCCTTTCTGTCTTTAGAGAATCAACATTGCATAGCAGAGCTAACATTACCCACAATTTAGGGGCTTCATCTTCAAACATGCATAACTCCCAATCTGTGAGGGCTCTCTTGGTGTGCCACATACCATCAAAATCAAATCGATGAGGATCATCTAATAATGATGATATTGATATCAATCCACTAAGATTCATCATGAAAAACCTCAATAAATTTAAGGCTACTAGGGTTTCTAGCTATCCTTCTATTGGAGCTTCCATCTAGTGAGGAATTAGAAAAATATTAATAGAATTCAATAGCATACGTTAGATTCAATGACAACACCATCAGCAATCTCCCTCTTTTCCATTGATGGAAACAAACATACTCCTTCTTTGGTCATTTATCTCCCCTAACTGCATGTTTAGGATCTTTTTCTCCTAATTTCTCTCCCCCTTTGACATCAATGGAAAAGGGCAACTCCCCCTACCAAACTGCCTGCTTCTGTGGACCTGTAACCTACTTTTGATCCCCCTAATGAAATGCATTCCTCAATATTCCTTCAAGATACCTATATGCTTTGAAATAACTTGATCAATTATTACTACAATAAATAACCTATCTCCCCTTGACATGTTATGCTTCATACAAACTGCCACAATTGATTCTACCTGTTAATATGGATCGAACTTGCATGCCAAAACTAGTACTCTATGAGAACTTCCCATAATATTTCTTCATATCTTCCACCCATCAACCTGTCAATGATAGATCTTAAAATGTGAAACTACCGTTGCATAGACTCCCCCTTCTCAATGTTCACAAGATAGTGAATCAACATGTTGAATATTCATAATAATGTGTGAACAAGCTCTTCGGTCGGATTATCCTGAACTTCAACATTTTCCATTCTGAGATTCATCATTACCTTTTTCCTTTATAAAACTTGAAAGCATCACTGCTAGGACTTTGTCATTTTCTTAGTCTTCTTGCATCTGTTTTCTTCTCCAAACCTTTCTGTACCTAGTGTTAGGGTTGAAGGATTCCATCTTGAACTTGCAATTGAGAGTTATGTGCCCATTGTTATGGAATTTGTAAGATTCAATGTTGGGCCTGAATGATTGAGCTAGTGACATGTACTTTATGCTGACAAAGTTTGTTTGAAAATTGTCTTGTGATCCAGCAAGCCTACTTCTAGGGTTTTGATAATGCCTTTGATAGCTAACCCTATCATACATTCTACAATCCCTAGCCATATTCCCAAAGTTAGAACATGAAAAGAAATATCCATTAAACATGTTAGTGTACCTGGATGAGATGTCTTGTCTTGATGATATTTTGTAGTCATCCTTATTTGGAGGAGGTGTGACCTTTTGTTGATTACTTCTTGGAGCAGCAATGTTTTTATCCTTCTTCTGTCCTTTATCGTGATTTTGTATTTGAGGGATCATGTTGTCAGTATTCTCATCAATATTGCTCTACATGGACTTGGAGCTTGTACCTTCATTGCATGGGGCTTTACCTTCTTCTTTTTCATTCATATTTAATTTAGTCATGTCGTTATTCTTCCTTTCGTCATCCATGAATTTTTCATTCCTGAGTTTGTCTATTTCAATTAAAATAATGCCAAGTTCTTTTTTCTTTTGAGAAATATATTCCTGAAATATGTTTTTCAAGGCTTCTTTCTTATGCTTCTTCTACTTGTAGCTTTAGAAGAGTGACCTTTTCTACTTCTCTATTAAGAACTTGTATTTGTTCCTTCGGCCTTTCATTTTCCTTTCTTAGCCTGCTAATTTCTATTGAAGATGCATCTAGTTCCTTTTGTTTTTTATCATCTTCAGATACATACCTTTGACAAGATTCCTTTAGTTTTCTTTCTAGGTCTTTCTCTTTCCTTTTTGCTTCCTGCACTTAGGATTTCAAAAGAGAAAATTCTTCTTTGAGTGTGTGATTTTCATTCTCTATGTTCTTCCATTCTTTGAAGGCATTAATCAAGTCTTTTTCCATGTCCTCTTCTGCTTCTTCATCATCATCATTGTTAGATTCTTTGATATGAGGATCTGCATGATTATCAACATCTTTATCTTGACCTGTACGTTTTTTTAACTTCATAGAGATCTTGAATTTTCTCTCAAATATGTTTTGTTGTTGAGCATTGACCAACTTTTTATTTTACAGTATCTGGCAGACTTCAAATAATTACATTCATGTCTTTTTTTTGTACCTTCTAGATTTGTCAATATATGTGTCTACAAAGACAACAAAATGTCGTACATCATATCCATGAGCTTGCAAGTAGGCTTCCATTTTAGCTTTCCAAAATTAAAAATTTGATTCATTGAATAGAGGAATTGGACCAACATGTTTCTCTTCATAAACTATAATTAGTTCTAAAATTGTTTCAATATCAAGGATTTCTTCTGATTCCTTTGGATGCTTAGCGGATTTCCTTTTTTATTATCCCATCTCTGCACTTTGAGATATTCCTTCCAGCTGTTAAGCTACTACTAAAGGAACCTGCTATGATACCAATTGTTGGAAATACTGAGAGGGGGATGAATCAATATTTCTTATCAATCAGTATATTTTTAACTTCGCATAGCATTATTATTATTAGCATCATAGATATATAAACATCCATCAACACCATTCAACAATGCATAATAATAACGATAGTAGACAAAGATATTTTTAGGTGGAAACCCCTGCAGGACAAAAACCACTGAACGCTTATTAATATTTGTCTTTCAATAAAATGTACATGAGTGTTTTCAGCTCCAACTGAGGGAGGCTCTAACCCCTTATTTTATAGGCTCCCACCTATAGGACACTCCAACACCTTGTTTACTAACTACAACTGGGAGGACATGTTGACACCTAATCCTCAGCGGTTGGGTGTACCTGGAATCTGAACAGTCATCAAGTAGATGAACTGATCAGTCACATTCCTGTATATAAACAATAGTTACCTAATGAAATAAATCAATCAGTTTTTTCTGCCAAGTCTGGAGTTACCCTGGCCTGACATGGTATCAGAGCGCAGGTCCCAGGTTCCTTTTTTTTGGCGTGCCTTGTAACTCCTCTATCCCATATTCTGCCTACTGGTTTTAGTGTAATTGCATCCGTTGGTTAACGCCTCTGCCTCTGCCAACGCTCTGTCCTCAAACGGCTCTATCATTCTACCACACCTGCGCTGCCCTGAATTCACCCAGAATCCAAAACCGTTCCAAGGAGAGGAGCTAGATCATTTTCTGGAGGTGGAAACCCATCAGATCAATGAAGTTGCATCTTCATTGTCAGAAATCACCATGGATAGCCACGGTGGAGGCCATGCATTTCTTCTACAATTGAATCTGTCCTGCGATTTTCGGCGTGAAAGTCGTGGAGCCTAGAGCAAGCGAATGTCCGAATGGTAATACTGTGAGTCAAAGTATTGCATAAGCAGTCTTTCAGGCAATGGATAAGAGTTCTTCAGTGCAAATTCTTGTAATATGCTCTTGAACATCTGGGCAGCCGGCAAAGAACTAGAATGAGACAAGAGAAACCCAGAAACAAGAGCTCGCCTGCAAGACAAATTTCTGTGTAGATAGCCCTATTGGTTTGCTGCATCATAAAGTTGTGGAGCATTTGATCCACTTCGCAGAGCCGAAGAGGCGGCGTGAAAGTCGTGGGGCACAAGTTCAAAGCAAGCCTGATCGTCAAACACACATTGAATGGTTAAATGTATGTCAACATAAAATGGGCCGCGTGGCGTGGAGTGGTATCGTGATTGCAACCTGCACGTGAAGCATTCATTCAATCTAGATGCGACCCACCATTACTGGTATGAAGAAGGAACGTTGGAATGTAAAATCCCAATCAAGTAATCTGCGATGGTGAAAATCATGTATATGATTGGTCGAACTAAATACGCTATGCAGCTTTCGTTTAATCTTTATTTGCTTTTCAAATAGTTATTGAATTATTACACTGTTTGATGGAGCAGTATACTCCCGGCTCTTAGCTTTAATTGCAAAGTTTTTTGATAGATCTTTTGGAGTGACCTGAATAGCTGTATGCGGTGTTCCTTTTATTTGAGATAGCGGTGCTGAGTTAATGCCTGTTGCTGTGGCGGTGCTGAATTAATGCGTGGTTTATATGTGCACTAACGCTATATATATGTGTGCACTGTGGTTACACTGACCAGCGTTTGAGTTTTGGATGCTATTTAAATAAGTTTTGAATGGTTTTTTGGACGCTGTTTGAATAGTTGTAGATATGGAATGTGGTGGATATATTATATGAGGATACTTGAAGGGATTTGAAGAAACAGTACATAAAAGTATTTGAAATCTGTTACCTTTTTGAATACTACTTCACTGTATATCAGCAGAATTTTTTTTTATCAACAGAAGTTTTTTATCAGCAGAGGCATTTTTTACAGAATGTATTCAATCATATCTATGGTAGGGATAG
Organism: Pinus tabuliformis; assembly: GCA_031772625.1. NCBI lineage: Eukaryota > Viridiplantae > Streptophyta > Pinopsida > Pinales > Pinaceae > Pinus > Pinus tabuliformis. The sequence goes on along the minus strand of CM062805.1, from coordinate 245,248,738 downwards.
TTCTCACTGGCAAGGAGAACTATCCTGAATGGTCCCAGATGGTAAAACACACCCTCATCCACAATGATTTGTGGAAGGGAGTGTGTGTCGGAGAAGGAGACAATGACCCAGTACAGCCTACATCAGACAAAGAGCTCGTCATTTGGGAAAACAAGAACAACAAAGCCTATGCATTAATCGCAACATATGTAAATGAAGAAGTAAGTCGCCATATTTCATCATATTCAACTGCCTTTGAAACTTTACAAAAGCTGAAAGAACTTTATGACTCACATTCTACACTTGAAGTTGTTCAGCTCATGATTAAACTCTTCACTCTTGAACTAAAAAATAATGATCCTCTTGCTCTTGCATCTGAAGTAAAATCCATAATGCATGATATCAAATCCACTAAGGCTGAGCTGGATATCCCTCTTATTGCTTTTCTCAAGGCACTCTATCCTACTTACTCCAATTATCTTGAGTCTTTACAAGCAAATGGAAATCTTAAAGATATAACCTTTGACTCTCTTGTGAAAAAGTTTGCTGAAAGAGAGAAAGCCTTTGGAAAGAAGACAGTCCCTGAATCTTCTGAAGAGACTGTTTGCCTTGCTCATAAAGAAAAGCATCCTGCTCATGATTCTACAAGAGGAAGAGGTGGACGAAGAGGAAGAGGAAGATACTTCAGAGGCAGGGGGGGCAGACATTCTCAAGCAGAAAAAGCAGATCTGCATTGCATTTGCTGCAAATGAAATGGATCACATGATGCTTCTACATGCAAGCTACCATGGGACAAAATTGAGTAGAAAAGAAACCAGCAGAAAGGTAAAACTGATGATACAGACAAAGGTAAAGCACCTGAATCCGCTCACTATATTGAGGCACAATGTAACATTGGAGTAAATGAAGATTTGTTTAATGCCTCACTTGCTTCTTCGAAAAATGATTGGTTGCTTGATTCAGGAGCAACCTGTCATATGACTCATAGGAAAGATTTTTTTGAAGATTTCACTGACAATGTTGATGGAGCAGTATACTTTGCAGATCAGTCAAAAATCAAGCCATCAGGGCTTGGCACAATCAGGCTTAAACTGCCTGGTCTTCCAGACTTTCTTCTGGATCATGTTCTATATCTCGCACAGCTCAAGAGAAACTTGCTGTCCTTGGTCCACATCTGCCAGCAAGGTCACTCCATTCATATGTTTGATGGCAAGCTTGAGGTAAGAAAAGCTTCTGACCACTCACCTGTCATGAGGGGAATAGAAGAAGAAAGGCTTCTCAAACTGCAAGGAACCTCTGCTCATGCACAACATTTCTCATATATTTCTCATCATGAAGAAGGTACACTTCCATCAAGTTTATTATGGCATGCTAGATTTGGACATTTAAACTATGATAGTCTCTGCTTATTGAAGAAAAATGGTGTTGCTGGTTTGCCTACAATTCCTAGAAAACATAAGCAATGTGATGCTTGCATTCTAGGAAAGCATAGCAAACAGTCTTTTCATGATTCACATTCAAGAGCACATAGGAAGCTTGAACTCATTCATTCAGATTTATGTGGTCCAATGCCTGTTCCTTCTGCAAATGGAAATAAATATATCATGACATTTATTGATGATTACACTAGAATGTGTTGGGTTTATTTATTGAAGAACAAATCTGATGCTTTTCAAACATTCAAGAATTTTCATAAATGGATTGAAAATGATGCACAATCTCATATTGGGTCTATTCGCACTAATAATGGAAAAGAATATACATCAAATGAATTTGACAACTATCTTCGCCAACATGGAATCAAACATCAAACAACTGTACCTTATAATCCCCAACAGAATGGTGTAGCAGAAAGAATGAATAGAACAATCTTGAATATGGTACGATCCATGATTTTCTTAAAAAATGTAAAGATAATGTTTTGGGTTGATGCTATTCTATGTGCTGCATATATAAAGAATAGATGTCCATCTAGTGCTATAAGAAACAAGACTCCTTATGAATTGTGGTATGGACATGTTCCTTCGGTAAAACATCTCAGGATCTTTGGTTCCACCTGTTATGCTTTAATACCAAAGGTACATAGAAACAAACTTGGTGCTAGAAGTCGTAAGTGTATCTTCCTGGGGTATTCAAACACATCTAAAGCATACCGCCTCTATGATGAAGTAAATAAAAAGTTTGTTGTATCTAGAGATGTCATTTTTCTTGAATCATCCAAATCTGACAATGTTGTTGAGCGGCAACTTGATCGCTTGGATAGATTCGCAAAAACAAAATCATTTCAATGATTTGATAATCAGATTCCACATCTTGAAGGGGGGATTCCTATACTAGAACAACATGTGGAATCTTCTTCTGAAGAACAAACTCCCCTGCATGAAACTCCAACAACGGATGATGCTTTAAGTGATGTAATTGATAGAATTGGGAGACTCAATCTTGATTCAGTCCCAACTCAATCAACAGAGCAGCCTGGACCATCTCAGAAAGGTCCCCCAAAGTGGTTGACAAAGACACTTGAAAGTGTTCATCCTGATGAAATTGGAAAAACAGGAACCAGAAATTCAAACCAACAAAATGGAGGTGATGTAGATGACTCTAATTCACCTGTTGATATGGATGTTACTTATGATTGTGAATTGAACTTGTCTACAGATTTTGAACCAACTTCCTTCAAAGAAGCTGCTTCTCATGATGAATGGAAAGAAGCGATGCAAAAGGAGTATGATGCCCTCATAAAGAATGGCACTTGGAAGCTGGTTGATCCTCCATTTGGAACCAAACCAATTGGCTGCAAGTGGGTCTACAAGAACAAATACAAAGCTGATGGCTCACTTGACAAGCACAAAGCTAGGCTTGTGGCAAAAGGTTTTGCACAGAAGGAAGGGGTCGATTATGAGGAAACTTTTGCCCCCACAGCAAAATGGGTCACCATCCGGACACTCTTTGCACTAGCTGCTCGGAACGTTTGGAAAGTCCATCAAATGGATGTAAAAACTGCATTCTTGAATGGAGATCTAAAAGAGAATGTTTTTATGTCCCAGCCTGAAGGATTTGCTGTGAAAGGACATGAACATAAAGTATGCAAACTTGTGAAGTCCTTGTATGGCCTCAAACAAGCACCACGAGCCTGGTATGAAAAACTAACAGAGCGTCTTCTGAAACTCAACTTCAATCATTTTAATCTTGATGATGCAACTTTATTTGTCAAGAAAGTTGGCAAAACAGTTGTATATCTTGTGGTATATGTAGATGATATTTTAATGACAGGGAACAATGAAATCTATATTGCATCCATAAAGAAAGAATTAGGAAAAAGTTTTGAAATGACTGATTTGGGCTATGTTCATTATTATCTTGGCATTGAAGTAACCCAACATCCAAAATCCATATTTCTTTCTCAAAAGAAATACATTGGAGATTTGTTAAACAGATTTGGCATGACAGAGTGCAATCCTCTTTCTACTCCAATGGAACAAAACTTAAAGCTCACATCTATTGAAGGAAAGGAATTTGAGGATGCAACAAAGTATAGACAGCTTATAGGAAGTCTCATATACCTCACTACTACCAGACCAGACATTTCATTTGCTGTTAGAATCCTCTCCAGGTTTATGCAAAAGCCTTGTGAGGGACATTGGTCTACTGCAAAAAGAGTTCTAAGGTACTTGAAGGGAACTCAAGACCTTGGAATCAAGTATACACAGGTGGACAACTTCAGCTTGATTGGATACTCTGATTCAGACTTCGATGGAGACAAAGAAACTGGAGTATCTACTTCAGGATATGCTATGAGTCTTGGATCAGGAAATGTCTCTTGGAGATCACGCAAACAATCAGTTCCAGCAGATTCCATAACAGAAGCAGAATACGTGGCAGCAGTTGAAGCAACAAAAGAAATTGTGTGGCTCAGGAAAATTCTTGAAGATTTGCAGGTAAAACAAGTACAATCAACTCCACTCATGATTGAAAACACCTCTGCAATAAAGTTGGCCAAGAACCCAAAGTTCCATGATCGTACTAAGCACATCAATACTAAATATCATCCAATCCGACATCATGTTGAGGCCAAAACAATCCATCTCCGTCATTGTTCCACAAATGAGCAAATTACAGACATCTTCACCAAAGCGCTTGGAAGAGAAAAGCTTGAAAGATTCAGAACGATGCTTGGACTCACCAACATCCCTTCAGATTAAGGGGGGGAATTGTTGACACCTAATCCTCAGCGGTTGGGTGTACCCGGAATGTGAACAGTCATCAAGTAGATGAACTGATCAGTCAAATTCCTGTATATAAACAATAGTTACCTAATGAATAAATCAATCAGTTTTTTCTGCCAAGTCTGGAGTTACCCTGGCCTGACAGGACACTCCAACGCCCTAGTTTACAAGCTCCAGCCTTAAGGATGCTTGTTACAGATCCATTTGGGTACATCACTCCCATCATCCAGATCAGTGTTTTAGGGTTCATTAAACCCTAATTTCAGTTGATACATGCCCTAAACAAGTTAACCTTTTGAATGCCTTCTTCCTTGACAGTTTCATGGCTACTTATCTAGGGAATTAGCATTTATCCGTAGATACCAAATTATCCAAAACAAATTGGTGACTCCAGTGGGGAACTATCATCGTTCCAAGTAGCTTATCCACATCCTAGGACACTCTAGCAGACCTTACTTCCTTTCATTGATTCTATTTAAGCCTTGTTGAAGTGTTATTTGGTTAAAAATTTGAGGTTAGATGACTCTTGAGTGGCCTCTTAGGAATCAGTGCAGGCTTGGTCAGGGGACAGTGCTCTGCAGAGCATGCTTGAGTGAGAGACAGTGCTCTACAGTGCAGTTAGGCCCTCTTTGACCCACGCTGATCCACCTTAGGGAATATTTTCACCTTTGGATTGGGTTTTTCTCCAAATTTCCTTCTGTTTATGCTTGCTGAAAGACCAATATTATAGTATCTTTGAAATCAACATGTATTTCCTCTTTCCAGCCCTACTTTGGCTTGATTGATTAATGTTTCTAAATTATTTCTTTATCATTATCATTTCATTGCCAAAGTTAGATTATAGTCGATTAATCTTTGTTCAAAAGAAAGTGTTGTAAAAGTCTTCTTTTCCTTCAAAACAGAACTGTCGTAAAGTCTTCGTTCTTGTAAAAAGATTGATTGATTGTATGTGCATTAGTTTCATTTTTGTTCATCATAACATTAAAGGAATTGAAAAGAAAAAATTGCATCGTTCATATTGTAGTTTGTGAATTCTTGAAAGGAATAGCTAGGGAAATTGCATTAGATGTGCTCTTTGCTCTTTGTCAAAGATTTGATTGCTCTATCCCTACTAGCTAAGGTTTTCATTGTTCAATTAATTGAGAAGAATGATTATCATATTAGTTTCATTTTAGGAATTGCAAACATACATCACGTTGTGAACCTTGAAAGGAAAATTTTAAAGAATATCAACTTAAAATTTATCTGAATTAACCTAATGGAGCATTGTCACTTAACGTAAAACATTTAGAGGTCTAGGCTAGAGACATGTTCTGGCGTCGTAAAACATAGCAATTGTCGCTAACTTGTTTGCAATACATCTCAAGTGTGATATCTTATTCCATGTACATGAGGATATCGTAGCTCGTCCATGTACCTTTGGGTATATAGGGTGGTGTTACAATACGTAAAGTATATGGGAATGCTCTCACTGTGCAGTTTTGCATTAGACAGTGCTAATACAGATTGGGCCTCCACGTAATTTCGGGTATTGTGGGAGGACAAAACTAGGTTTCTATCCATCCTTAGGTAACTGAGTCGGCCACCTTATACACTGTGATACACTGAACACAAAATTCGGGGAGATTGCCTACCTATACTTCTTAGTTTGCCGAGAGGTATTCTGCAATTCACAGTTACTTGGTAATCCTTTTGCCTAGATCATCCCTATTTGTTTTGTTTTATTATTTTGATTAAAATAAAATTAATTGACAGTTGATAACATCCTCCACACTCACTCCTTAATTGATCTTAGGTTGAGACATATGGAGGCAAATCCAGAGTCCACCAATCAAGGAATTCCTTTTGATGGGAATCCTAGTCCTTTTCCTCATTTCGGAAATATTTGTGCTCCTTATATGGCTACATTATCCCTTCTGGGATTTACCATTGGCTTGCCAATATGGTTATTTTCAACCTCCTTGGTTCAAAATGTCGTGATTTCTCCGCAATCGAGTACTCCTCCAACTGGACAAAATCAACCTCCAGTTGATCCTAAAGTTGACCCTTTGACTTGTTCCTCGGTTGTTTCTTCCTCCCCTTCTTCCTTTTCACCTAGTGAAAGTATTGGTACTAGCAACCAGGTGGCTAAGAAGAAGAAGAAACGGAAGAAGAAGAAAATTTAGCAGGGGGGCAACCAAGCAACCATTGCTTTGAATGCAACTTCTGATGCGAAACCGTCCGATAAGCCTCACAAAGTTAGATATCCATGCAAACTTTGTACGGGAGACCATCTTATTCGAAATTGTCCTAATATTCATTAGATCTTAGAATAATGGTCTTCTCGTTCACATCATCCTATGTCATCAACTTCTGGAGATCATGCTGGTGACACACTATCAACTAGTGGTAGAAAAGTTCATGGAAATAAGGGTAGAGTTAAGTTTCCTTGTAGGTTATGTGAAGGGAATCACCCCATTCACCTTTTTCCCTATCTGGATGAAGCCAAAAAAGTGTTGGATAACCATCCTGCTTCTCCACAACGACTTTCATCTGGCTAGAGGAGACTCTCCCTTAATCCTTTATTAGTTGATAAATTGATTGACCAAAATCAACCGTCGATAAAACCCACTCTCTCTGAAAGTGAATTCCATGAGTCTATACCTGACCCAAATCAATAGGTCGTGGAAACAGTTGACCTGATTTCACCTTCAGATAATCCTACCATTCTCGTAGAGAGTGATTATGATACCACTCAGGTTCTTTTTGTTTCTTCACATTCTAATGAGCTTGGAGACAACCCTCTTATTCCATCAAGACAAGAGGAAAGGCCTCCTTTCAATGTTACAATACATATTTATACATGCTGAAGCATCCAATACCATGGACCAAAAACTCACATCCAAAACCATGGACCAAAAATCATTGCGTCCAAAACCATGTGCGAAAATCATGCACAAAACCATAGGTAGGTCCACCCAACCTAATATAGGGTCTAAAAAAAAAAAAATCTGGGGCGCTGCCCTGGACCTCATAGAGGGGGTTACCTACACCCCTCAAACCCCCTGTGACCCCCCCGCTACGCAATCGACGTAACGAAGGGGGGGCTCTACCCCCCCTCTAACCCCCCGATTAACTATGTGGGCTATTTGTGGAAAGAATATAACACAACCCAACATTCTCCCACTTGTTGTTTTCTTTCCACAGGGGGCCACAAGAGAGATTAGTCATTTATCCACCCCTACAATGCCCATTATTTCTCTACACCAAGATAACTTCTCAGAGCTCGTAGATTTTGTCAATGCATCTGTAGTATTCTTCACCTTTACTAGCAACACCTTTTTGTCTTCTATCATATCCCTCACAAATTGATACTGAACATAAATGTGCTTTGTCTTTGAATGATTTGCAGGGTTCTTTTCCAAGAAAATTGCACTTTGGCTGTCACAGTCTATCCTTGTAGTTCCCTGCAATAACCCCATACTTGAACACAATATTTGCAATCAAACTGCTTCCTTACTTGCATGAGTGGCTGCCATGTATTCTGCCTCTGTAGTTGATAGTGACACTACAGATTGTTTCTTACTCATCCAACTGAGTGCACCTCCAAATAGGTTAAACACATACCCACTTGTAGATCTTCTTTGATCCAGATCTCCAGCCTAGTCTGCATCAACAAAGCCACGAACATCCAACACTCTACCCAATCCTGATCTTCCTTGGTAGCACAACCATAATCACTAGTGCCACGCAAATACCTGAAAACACGCTTTACTACTATCCAATGCTCCTTCCCTGGTTTTGACATAAACCTGTTCAATACTCCCACTGCATGTGCAATGTCTGGTCTAGTACAGACCATTGCATACATTAGGCTACCGACTGCACTTGCATATGGAACACGAGACATGTCCTCTTCCTCTTCTTTTGTCTTGGGAAATTGTTCAACAAATAACTTCACACCTACAAGAATAGGAACCTTCACCGGTTTACTATCTTGCATATTAAACCTCTACAGTATTGTCTCGACATACTTCCTCTAGTTTAACCAGAGCTTCCTCTTTGCCCGATCTCTTTTAATTTCCATGCCAAAATATAGTTTACAGCACCAAGATATTTCATGTGAAATTTGGAGGACAATTGGGTCTTCAAATCCTGGATAATTTATTTGTCATTTCCAACCAGCAACATATCATCCACATACAAGACTAGATAAATAACACAGTCACCAATTAATTTAAAATACACATAGTGATCTACTTTGCTTCTGGTGAAGCCAAGTCCCCATACAAAAGTATCAAAATTTCTGATACCACATCCTTGGTGACTGTTTTAACCCATACAAAGACTTCTTTAACTTGCATACCAGTTCTTTCTTACCCTTCATCGCAAAGCCTTCAGGTTGCTTCATGTAGATTTCCTCTTCCAGATCCTTGTGAAGAAATTTTGTCTTCACATCCATCTGTTCTACCTCAAAATCAAAAGTAGCAGCAACAGATAAAAGTAATCTAATAGAAGTTACCTTGGCAACAGGAGAAAAAATATCACCAAAATCAATTCCCGACACCTAGGAATAACCTTTTGCTACCAACCGAGCTTTGTATTTCTCCACCTTTCCTTCTACATTTGTCTTCTTCTTGAACACCCATTTGCTGCCAATGGGTTTTCTTCCAGCCGGCAACTCCACCAAACCCAAGCCTCATTTTTGTGCAAAGATGCAATTTTATCAACCATGGCCTCTTTCTAGAGTTTTCCATCCTCTAAATCTATTGCTTCCTTCACAGTTCTAGGATCATTGTCAATAATAGATAAAGAAAAATTTGAACAGAAAGCAGATGGACTATACCTTTTTGGCTACCTTCTTTCTCGAACTGATCTTCTCAGACCTGGAGTTTGTGGCTCTTCATGTTCTCATTCATCCTTTGTTGTAGAGTCCAATTCTTCTTCCTTAAGCTCAAAATCTATCTTCTCAGGTTCCTTTGGTTGGACTTCATGTTTAATAACATCTTTTACCTTTCTGAACACCACATCTCGGCTGTACACAACCTTCCTTGTTACTGGGTTCCAAAGTTTATAACCCTTTAAACCATCCTTATACCCAATAAAGATGCACTTTTCAGATTTACTATCCAACTTGGTTCATTTCTCCTTTGGAACATGTACATAAGCATCACATAAAAATACCCTCAGATGTGAAAGAGAGGGTTTCTTACTAGTCCATACCTCTTGTGGAGTCTTATCCTCCAATGTTGATGAAGGTGATCTGTTGACCAGGTAACATGCCATGTCCACCGCCTCTACCTAGAATTCTTGTCCTAACCTGACACCACTGAGCATGCTTCTTGCCCTTTCCATCAACTTGTTCATTCTTTCGGCAACTCCATTTTGCTAAGGTGTGTATGGAGTAGTCTTCTGTCATGCTATACCACACTTCTTACAAAATTCTTCAAATTCCTTACTGCAAAAATCTCCACCATTATCTGTCCTCAAAACCTTTATCTTCTTCTCTATCTAGTTTTCCACCAGAGCCTTAAATTCTTTAAACCTGTCAAAGACTTCAGATTTCTTCTTAAAGAAATATATCCATGTATTCTTTGAGAAGTCATCTATAAATGATACATAGTACACAGACTTACCCAGTTATAGAACCTTCACAGGTCCAAACACATCACTGTGCATAAGTTCTAATACATGTTTCTCCCTTTTACCACCAGAGGGGAAACTCACCTGATTCTGCTACCCATATGCACAATTTTCACAGAAATCAAAATCAAGAGAGCTATTACTCATACATTCTACCGTACCTTTACCATGAAGTATTCGAAGGCCCTTCTCTCCAATATGTCCAAGCCTTTGATGCCACAACATGGTCTTCTCTCCAGAGACCACTAGATTTTCTACTCCACTTTCAGCAACCACAGGACTATTGAACCCATCAACAACAGTGCTAACTTGCATCTTGTACAGAGTTCCAATTTGAATTCCCTGCATCAATACCAGTGCCCCCCGAATGATCTTGCAGGTATCCTTCTCGAACACTGTTTTTACACCTTCATCATCCATCTTGCTTACAAAAATCAAATTTCTGGCTAATGCAGGAATATGCAGAACACCCGAAAGTGTTCTAACCTTTCCACCTTGCAACTTCAACTTTACTTTTCCGCGACCAACGATTCTAGCCTTCCTGTCATCCCCCAATAAGACATCACCACCATCATATTTCTCATACTCACAGAACCACTCTATATGGGGAGTGAAGTGAAAGGATGCACCTGAGTCAATCAACCATGCCTCATGATATACATGTGTACTTGAAGAAGCCAAGTACACATTCCCACCTTCATCTGAGGTGGTTTTCGCCTCTGCAGAAGGAGCATCATCAAATACCTTTCCTTTATTAGGAGCTTTATATTTACAGTCCCTTTTGTAGTGCCCTTCCATTCTGCATTTCTAGCACACCACCTTTACAGGTTTTCCTGGAGATTTAGATCTCCCTCTAGATTTAGATCTCCCACTCGATGACTTATTTTTGTTTCTGTTCTGGGACCATCCTCATATAGACAAGGCATCACCATTCTGGCTCTCCATATTTTTCCGTCTCATTTCCTCCGTCAGCAAGGATGAGACTATTTCATCAAACTGCAAGCCAGTTGCATTGCTACCTATTGCAATAACCCGACTATCCCACGAATCTGGTAGAGAACAAAACAAACAGATGCACTTATCTTCATTTGAAATTTTAATGTCAATAGATAATAACTGACTTACCACAGTATTAAATGCGTTCAAATGCTTTGTCTCCATCTTTCATCCTCAGGTTATACAGCTTTTTCTGTAGGAACATTTTATTCACTAGAGACTTTGATTGGTACAAAGTCCCTAACTTGTCCCACAAAGCCTTCGTCGTAGCTTCCCCTAATACATTTATCAATATTGAATATGAGACACATAATTGTATTGTTCTCTTTGCCTTCTGATCCAACTTCTTCCATTCTTCATTGGACACTCTCGTTGGTTTAGTATCGGGATCTACCACAATCCACTGATATTTATCCACCAACAAATCCTCCATCTTGAGTTTCCACTCAAAACTCTGACCATTAAATTTCTCGATCTCTATCTTTCCACTACTCACCATCTTCTCTCACCACCAAAATCGATCTTGCAGATCTCCCACTGAATAGGGTCTACTACAGGCTCGAGTGAAACCCCTAAGCAACAAAGGGGTCCCCTTGAAGCCAAAACAACTCTGATACCAAATGTAGGTTTTAACCCTGTAATTACCTGCATACTAATTCTAAAACATAGAAAATAAATAATGCGAGAGCATAACACATAAAACACATATACACAGAGATTTTCCCCTAGATCCCAAAACCGAGGCTACCAGCTTGATTTTTCATTTTTTTCCTTTCAATGTTACAATACATATTTATACATGCCGAAGCATCCAATACCATGGACCAAAAACCATCGTGTTGAAAACCATGGACCGAAAACCATCGCATCGAAAACCATGTGCGAAAATCATGCACAAAACCATAGGCAGGTCCACCCAACCTAATATAGGGTCCAAAAAACAAAATTTTCCGAGGCGCTGCCCTGAAACCCATAGAGGGGGGTTACCTGCATCCCTCAAACCCCCAGTGACCCCCCCACTACGTAATCGGCACAACGAAGGGGGGGCACATCTAACCTCCCAGTTAACTACGTGGGCTAGTCGTGGAAAGAATATAACACAACCCAATGATACCTAACCCAAATCAACAGGTCGTGGAAAAGGTTGGCCCGATTTCACCTTCAGTTAATCCTACCTTTCCCGTAGAGAGTGAGTATGATACCACTCAGGTTCTTTTTTTTTCTTCAGATTCTAATGAGCTTGAAGACAAACCTCTTGTTCCATCAAGACAGGAGGAAAATCCTCTCGTTCTTGTAACATAAGGGGATAATACTCCTGTTTCTACGATACCCCCTCCAAGTAGTCTGGTCACTTTGATTGGAATCGATTGGTAGGATGTCATCTTCCTTCTTATGTGCCTTTCTATATCATAGTACATGTTTGTAATATGATTGTATCTAGTATTATTATAGATGAAGGTGCATCTGTGAGTATCCTTTCCTCTACTGCTTGGCAAGCACTCAATTTGCAGCCACTTGTGCCTGTTACTCATAATCTATTGTCTTTTAACAGAGGAACTAGTGAACCATTAAGAATCCTTCCTCAGTTGCCTATTTCTTTGGGAGGGAAAATTGTTTATCTCAATGTGATGGTAGTCCTAGGCCCTCTAGATTACAGTTTACTTCTTGGGCGCGACTATGTTTATGACATGGGAGCTATTGTTTCAACACTCTTTCGAGTGATTTGTTTCCTGGCATGAAGGAAAAATTTGTCACCGTTGACCAGCTTTCATTTCCCGGTCTAAGTATGGCTTCCAGTCAACCATATTTCCTAAATGGGCTTTTTGTACCAATGGTATCATCTCTGCCACAGGTTAATTATGTGGCAACCCATTCCATGCCTACATCAACTGACAATCAATTCAGTGATGTTGTACATTATGTACTGGGGGCATTGGAACCAGATATCTCCTTATAGAGCATTGTTCTCCCATCTGATGAGAACCTCTTGGAAGTCATGACCTTTTATGGGTCGTGATCAAAGGGTACGAGGATAGTTCCTGGTCTTGTGTCAACCTCATTAAAAAATGAAACAAAGGCTATGAGGATAGTTCTTGGTCTTGTGTCAACCTTGTTAAAAAAAGAAACAAAGGGTACGAGGATAGTAGGAAAAAGAGACATACGCAGGTTCCTCTTAACCAAGTCACGTATACTCACGGGATTGCAGATCAAAGGGCACATATACGTATGCACTCACTTTCATGCAAGGAAACGTGCATACATGTGGGAAAATTTATTTTTTGGTCCATGGTATTTAGTCCTTGGTATTTGGACCTATGGTTTTGGACCATGGTATCTCGTCCAAAGTGTTGAACCCGGGTATTGGGTCCATGGTATTGATTCTTTATGGTTTTGGATCGTGGTATTGAGTAAGGCCTAAGAATATAAAAGGGAAGGAGATCATTAGGCAAAGGCATTCACTCAAGTATTGAATATATTATGAAGAGCAAGATCTAGAATTGGGATATGGTGCATAGCTGGATCTGAACCAAGGAGGAACCTGAGCACCAGAAGAAGGATAAGTTCTATTGTTGGGTTAAGATCTTAAGGCTTGAATAGTAGTATCTTTGTGTGATTTTGATCTTTTATATTTGGCGCATGACTTGATCTATAAATCTGATAATCTGGGTATAACTCATGTCTAAATAAGTGAAAAGGATAAATTATCTTTTATAGATCAGTATGCAGGTTCGGCACAGTAGAGGTGCATATACACGTTGGTTCAGTAAGTCAAAGCAGCGTATACGCTGGTTGGTCTTAATATAGAAGCATATGTACGCAGGTTATACATATTGAAGTAGCATACATCTCATGAAATACGTTTTAGCTGCTTTTGTTTATTGCTGCAGTGTTCTGGGTTCAGGATTGGTTTCTGGTTACTATCAATGTATTCTGGTTACAAAATTCAGAAAAGTAATTGTTTGATTCAGTTTTGATTGAAGCAAAGGAGATTGGTTGATGCAGATGTATTTGATGTTTTATTATTGTCATTGATGGATCCAGTCTGAAAATTTATGAAACGTGGTCCGTGGAAGAAAAGAGAAGGTTGTAGCCTTCTATAGGTCAGCACCTACGTACTAGTACATCAGCTAGTACAAGAGCTAAAGGGGTTGTAGCTCCCTTCCAGGAGAAGCTGGAAAATGAGAGAAGGTTGTAGCCTTCTGCAGGTAGAAGCCTGCGTACTAGTATAAGACTGCACCAGTACAGATCCATTGTAAAAAGAAATTTCTAATTGAAAGAAGATAGAGACGAATTGCAGTAGGTGGTTTTCACTCACATTGGGTTTCCACCTTATATCTTGTGTTCTTGTGTGTGACTGTCTGTTCTGTTTTACTATTCCTGGTTACTATTTATATGGTTCTGACACATAGATTAATGATCAACATCTAAAGAATAAATTAAATTATAAGTCTGCAAGTTATACGCGAGTTTCCTTAACTGTAGTTGCGTATATACGTTGTTTTCACTAACTGAAGTAGCGTATGAAAATCTGATTATGAAATGAAAAATAATTGACTTGATAATATTGATTCACCCCCCCTCTCAGTATTATTTCCAACAATTGGTATCAGAGCAGGTCCTTTAGAAGAAGCTTGATCGCTTGAAGGAAGATCTATCATCATGAGCAACTACGAAAAAGAGGCATCGATTAGGCCACCAATCTTTGATGGGAGCAACTTCGTCTATTGGAAGGTAAGAATCATAGCCTATCTTTAATCTCTTGTTACAGAAGTTTGGGATATCGTGGAAGCAGGATACACATTTCCATCAGCAACTCCTATAGATACGACTGGTAAGAAGCAGTATGAAACAAATGCAAAGGTTGTCAATACTCTATTAGGGAGTTTATCTCAATCAGAATTTGTCAAGGTTATGCAGCTCAAAACTGCAAAAGAAATATGGGACAAGATCATTCTGAGCTATGAAGGAGACGATCAGGTAAAATGTGCAAAACTACAAACTCTCAGAATTCAATATGAAAATCTCAGAATGTACAATGATGAAAGTGTGGCTAATTATTTCTTACATATAGATGAGATTGTTAATCGTATGAAAAACTTGGGTGAAGAGATAAAAGAAGTTACTTTGGTTGAAAAGGTTCTAAGATCTTTGTCTTCTAAGTTTGAATCAAAAGTCTCTGCCATAGAAGAAAAATAGGATCTATAGAGTATTACCATGTCACTGTTGCACGGAATCCTAACTTCTTTTGAAATGAGAAAAGGGGGACCATCTGACAGGAGAGAAGTCGCATTTAAAGCTTCAGGAAAGGGAGATTACAATGAGTCAGGACATATGTTAGAAGGAGAGGAAGAATCAAACTTTGTCAAGAACCTTCAATGAGGTTCTGGAAGATTCAGAGGGTAGCTACCTTTCAAATGCTTTGCTTGTGGAAGAGTCAGTCACTATGCAGCCAAGTGTCCTCATAAAGATAAGCTTGATAAACGTAAGGAACCAATTAGATGGAATAGAAAACAGAGTGTAAGTTAGAAGATCTATTATACACATCAAGATAGTGATGGATTTTCAATTAGTGATGAAGATGAACAATGTGATGATTATAGACTTTTGATGGCTTTTGAAGATGATGATTTCTTGGATGCTATAGATGAAAATGATCTCTATGAAGAAATTTCTAAACTTAAAATCTATTTAGAAGAAAAGAGTATGATCATAGATACTCTGACATTCCAACTTGCTAAAAGGGAAAAACACAATGAAAAGTTAGAATGTGAAATTGTGGGACTTAGAAAAGATATTGAGAAAACAAAAGCTCTTAATCTTAGATTTGCTAAAGGATCTGAAACTTTAGATGAGATTAACAAAGTGCAGCACTCTCCACTAATCAATACAGGTCTTGGATATACTGAAGAAGCATCTCAAGCATAGAAGCCATCCACCTCCAAAAGTTATCTTGATGCAACAAGGAGAAGTGAACAGGTTGACAATCGACAACAAAGGCATAAAGTAGATCACCAGGTAAATCAGGGTCAATCTACCTCGAGGATGAACAGAGATCACCAAGTACACCGGGGACAATCTACCTCAAGGATGAACTGAAGCTACAACCAACCGCAGGTAAATCATTCTCAATTTGCCTCAAGAATGAATGTCTATGGAAAATACAATCACCTAGACGGAAGGTTTGATAATCGCAGGAATTTCTTCAATGGCCAATGTTTCTCTTGTCATAACTTTGGACACAAAGCAGCTCAATGTATTGCCTACAAGACCATCATGACCAGAGAAGCACGAAATCAAAGGAGTGTGACTGGAATCATGAAAAGAACCTATAATAACTTTTTTGCTCTTGAAAATGAAATAGAATGTTCTATTTGTAACAACTTCGGTCATGAAGATTCTAAATGCAGGAATAGGTTTCGGCAAACAACTCAGAAGGAGCAAGCTTCATTGAGTCCCAAAACATAGAGAAAGAAAGAACCACAACCAGAAAGATGTGGTATAGCCTTATATGCGGAAGGACAGAAAAATCAGTGGTACATCGACAGTGGATGCTCGAAACATATGACAGGTGATAAAGAAAAACTTTAGTCATATAGTGCCTTAGAAAAGGAAAGGAAGGTCTATTTTGGAAATCACACCCCTGTAATAATAAGAGGTAAAGGTTCTGTTATTTTGAAAGAAAAATTCAAAGCTGGAAATGTTATGTATGTTGATGGCTTAAAGCATAATCTATTGAGTGTCAGTCAAATGTGTGATCAAGGAAATGAGGTAATATTCTGATCAAATGGATGTATTGTTCGTGAGCTTGATACAGGAGAAATAGTGATCAAAGGCATAAGAACTCCAAATAATTTATACATACTCAAGGGACGACAACAAAAATGCTATCTAAGCAAGAATGATGAACACTGGATATGGCACAAAATATTGGGGCATCTAAGCTTCTCTCAGATAAGGAAAGCATGCAAATATCAGGCAGTTCGTGATCTCCCTGACATCAGAATTCCAAACAAAACAATATGAAAATCATGTCAGTTTGGTAAGAAAACCAGAACTAATTTCCCTGAGAAGGAAGGATCAGCAAGTAAGCCACTTGAACTTGTCCATACAGATGTATGTGGTCCATCCAGGAAAAGGTCACCTCGAGGAGAATAATACTTCATATTGTTCATTGATGGATTTTCTAGGATGTGTTGGATAGGACTTCTGAAGCATAAAGACGAAGCTTTCAAAAAGTTCAAAGAATTCAAAGCCTTGGTTGAAAACAAATCAGATCGCAAAATCAAATGGCTCAAGTCTGATCGAGGAGGGGAATTTACCTCGGATGAATTTTTTGATTTTTTTGAAGAACATGGAATAAGAAGGGAATTCTCTACTCCAAGGAATCCTCAGCGAAATGGAGTAATAGAAAGGATGAACAAAATGGTTCAACAAATGGCTCATGCTATGCTTGATGAGTCTGGAACTCCTGCAACCTTCTGGGGTGAAGCTGCATTTGTTGCCATTACTATTCTCAACAAGACAAACGTCCGAGTGAATAGCACTCAAACTCCTCATGAACTCTGGTATGGTAAGACTCCTACAGTAAAATACTTCAAAATTTTTGGAAGCAAATGTTACATCAAAAGGACTAATGAAAACCTTGGCAAGTTTGAACCTAGAGCAGATGAAGGCATTCTCCTTGGTTACTCTCCCCAAAGCAAAAGGATATAAGTGTTACAATAAAAGACTTAGAAAAATTGTTGAAAGTATTTATGTAGTGGTTGATGAAGAAGGAAACATTCCAAGGCAGGTAAAATCCGAAGATTTTGAAGATGATAAGGACAATCATTCAACATCAAATCAGAATAATAATGAAGAAGACACCTATGAGGAACCAAAAGAACAGATAAGGGTAGAAGAAAAGACTCCATCCAGGTATGTCTAGAAGAATCATCCAAAAACTCAAATTTTGGGGCAGAAAGAGGCAGGTGTACAAACAAGAAGAACTATTTTAGAAGCTTCACGCTATCTAGCATTGCTCTCCTCCATTGAACCATGAAATGTAAGTGAAGCATGCAAAGATGAATGCTGGGTCAAGGCCATGAATGAAGAAATTTAGCAGATTGAAAAGAATAACACTTGGGAGTTAGTTCCTAGACCAAATGATAAGAATGTCATAGGGACAAAATGGATATTCAAAAACAAGTTGAATGAGAATGGAGATGTTATTAGCAACAAGGCCAGACTTGTTTGCAAAGGGTATGCTCAACAAGAAGGTATAGACTTTGAAGAAAATTTTGCACCAGTTGCTAGACTTGATGCCATAAGAATGTTCCTTGCTCTTTCTAGCTTTCAGGAGTTCAAAGTATATCAAATGGATGTGAAATATGCCTTTCTAAATGGAGACTTAGAAGAAGAAGTGTACATTGAGCAACCAGATGGATTAATCCTTGGGAATGATCCAAAACTTGTGTGCAGACTCAAAAAGTCTCTCTATGGCCTTAAACAGGTTCCAAGGGCTTGGTATTATCATTTGGATAAGTACCTCCATCAACAAGGTTTTTCAAAAGGATCAACAGATAGCAATATATATATAAAAATTGATAATGATAAATTGCTAATACTTGTTGTGTATGTTGATAATATCATCTTTGGTAGCAATGAAGAAGCCATGAGTCAAAACTTCACTTTGGTGATGCAGAAAGAATTTGAAATGTCCTTACTTGGTGAGCTCACATATTTTCTTGATTTACAAGTCCAACAAAACAAAGACGATATCTTTCTATCACAAACCAAGTACCTCAAGCAGATTTTGAAGAAATATGGGATGGAAGATTCGAAACTGGTATGTACCCCTATGGTAACAGGATGCAGCCTCAGCGCAAATGATGAACCAACAACAGTGCATCAACCAACCTATAGATCAATAATTGGAAGTCTGCTCTATCTAACAGGTACCCGACCAAACATCATGCATGCAGTTGAAATAGTCGGAAGATTTCAGGCAAATCCAAAGGAAACTCATCTTCAGGCAGTCAAAAGAATTTTCAAGTATCTTCAAGGAACTCTAAATTATGGCTTATGGTATCCTAGAGATACATTTCTCACACTTCATGCATATACAGATGTAGATTGGGCAGGAAGTGTGGATGACAGAAAAAGCACTAGTGGTGGTGCATTCTTTATGAGTTCCAGATTAGTATCTTGGTTCAGCAAGAAATAAAGTTCAATTGCATTATCTACAGCTGAAACAGAATATGTGGCTGATGCATCTTGCTGCACACAACTCCTTTGGACAATGCAAAAATTGCATGACATTCAAATCACTTGTACTCCACCTATCTCCATTTTTTGTGATAATACAAGGGAAATCAATATTTCAAAGAATCCAGTCATGCATTCGAAGACCAAGCACATACCTATCAAATATCATTTTCTTCGAGAACAAGTGCTTGAAAAAAAGGTAAAATTGGAGTATGGCCCCTCCAAGGAACAAGTTGCTGATATATTCACCAAACCACTACCCAGGGAGACATTTGAATACCTCATACAAAAGCTGGGAGTAGTTGATGCATCATCTTGCTGTTGAAATTATCGGTTTCAGAAAAAAGTGGTTGTACGCGAGTTTCATGAAGTGTATCTGCGTACATACGTCGGTGTCTATAGACACAGTTGCATATATTATGGTTTGAAGACAAACTGTAGGGCCAGACTGAGGATGAAAAGAGTCTGATATGGGTCTGACAGAGACCATCTGGCACAGGTTCAGGGGGAGCATATAATTCTAATAATGCATTGTTGGCATTATTTTAGAAGATCTTGGTTCAATTTCACAGCGGTTTTTGTTCGGGTGGAATAGGTGCAGAGGGAGATCATGGTTGCCGGTCTGAATGATGATTGGCAGATGTTGTTGATTAGTTGTTGATGACTATCATAGTCTTGTCTTAGATATTTAATCTCTATGTCATATATTTCTTGTATTATCAAGGTCATGTAACGGCGTATGTTGGTTTCCCCACTATGCCTGGGATGGATGATGTGATGATCTTGTTTTATCATGTGTAAACTTTTGGTGTATCCCCACTTGGTTGGGTGGATGAGTCAATATTGGTATATCTTCACTTGGTTGGGAGATGGATGTATGTATGAGTCTTTGGTGATAGGAAGGTCATTTATGATGTATAAAGTCATGGTTCTTCGAATAAAACATCTTCTTGCAGACCTTGCCTACAGTCAGGGGGAGCATGAACAACACAACAGAGCAGAGATTTCAGCATGTACTCAGGGGGAGCATAACCCTTTGCCCTTGATGACAAAGGGGGAGAATGACTTTGAGTGACTTGGGGTTGCCATCAAGTCTAAAGGGGGAGATTGTTGGCATTATGACACTGGTTTGACACTATGACACAGGTGTTGTCCTTGATGGAAACTCACTTAGATGACAGATCATAGTTTAGGCTCTTAGAATGAAGGAAAAAGAGATATACGCAGGTTCCTCTTAACCAAGTCGTGTATACTCGTGGGATTGCAGATCAAAAGGCGCGTATATGTATGCACGCACTTTCATGCAAGGAGAAGTGTGTACATGTGGGAAAACTTATTTTTTGGTCCATGGTATTTAGTCCTTGGTATTTGGACCTATGGTTTTGGACCATGGTATCTTGTTCGAAGTGTTGAACCCAGGTATTGGGTCCATGGTATTAATTCTTTATGGTTTTGGATCGTGGTATTGAGTAAGGCCTAAGACTATAAAAGGGAAGGAGATCATTAGGCAAAGGCATTCACTCAAGTATTGAATATATTATGAAGAGCAAGATCTAGAATTGGGATATGGTGCATAGATGGATCTGAACCAAGGAGGAACCTGAGCGCTGGAAGAAGGATAAGTTCTATTGTTGGGTCAAGATCTTAAGGCTTGAATAGTAGTATCTTTGTGTGATTTTGATCTGTTATATTTGGTGCATGAATTGATCTATAAATCTGATAATCTGGGTATAACTCATGTCTGAATAAGTGAAAAGGGTAAATTATCTTTTATAGATCTGTACGCAGGTTCGGCACAGCAGAGGTGCATATACACACTGGTTCAGTAAGTCAAAGCAGAGTATACGCCGGTTGGTCTTAATACAGAAGCGTATGTACGCAGGTTATACATATTGAAGTAGTGTACGTCTCATGAAATATGTTTTAGCTACTTCTATTTATTGCAGCAATGCTCTGGGTTTAGGATTGGTTTCTGGTTACTGTCAATGTATTCTGGTTACAACATTCAGAGAAGTAATTGTTTGATTCAATTTTTATTGAAGCAAAGGAGATTGGTTGATGCAGATGTATTTGATGTTTGATTATTGTCATTGATGGATCCAGTCTGAAAATTTATGAAACGTGGTCCCTAGAAGAAAAGATAAGGTTGTAGCCTTCTGTGGGTAGAAGCCTGCGTACTGGTATAAGACTGCACCAGTACAAATCCATTGTAAAAAGAAGTTTCTAATTGAAAGAAGATAGAGACGAATTGCAGCAGGTGGTTTTCACCCACATTGGGTTTCCACCTTATATCTTGTGTTCTTGTGTGTGACTGTCTATTCTATTTTATTGTTCCTGGTTACTGTTTATATGGTTCTGACACACAAATTAATGATCAACATCTGAAGAATAAATTAAATTATAAGTCTGCAAGTTATACACGAGTTTCCTTAACTGTAGTTGCGTATATACGCCATTTTCACTAACTAAAGTAGCATATGCAAATCTAATTATGAAATGAAAAATAATTGACTTGATAATACTGATTCACCCCCCTCTCAGTATTATTTCCAACACATGCGGGGGGCATGTAAACCAATCTCAAGCATAGTTTTTTTCATTTCAAGCTTGTGTAAATATGAAACTGAATGCAAGCATAGTTGTTTGTTTCAAGCTTGTGTAAAAATGAAACTGAATTCAAGTATAAGTTTTCGCTTCAAGCTTGTGTAAACATGAAACTAAATTCAAGCATAGTTCTTCGTTTCAAGCTTATGTAAAAATGAAACTGAGTTCAAGCATAGTTCTTCATTTCAAGCTTGTCTAAACATGAAATTGAATCCAATCCTAGTTCCCTATGGTTCAAGCTTGTGTAAAAATGAACCCATCTCCATTTTAACCTTCGTGATTGCCATTCTATTGGCATCTTCCGTCCGATGAGCCTTGGGTTTCCTCCTTCCATCGTCACTATCTTCTTGGTTGATCATACGCTTTCACTTGGTTTTTTTACCCTTTTTTGAGGAACAGTTGCAATGAGTGGTCTTATTAGCCAGTCTCTTCACATAAATCAACATGTTTTGAGAAGTTCCAACATCACCAGAACCAGTTGCTATCCTAGTCACCACTCATTCCTCAAAGTGGAGTCCTCTTTAAGATGTTTTCAGACTCTCTAAATATGAAAATATTGTTGAGCACTTGTCCTTTTCAGCTCATTAACGGATTGGAAATGACATCTACTTAGTATAAGTTTAACCCTTTTCTGGACTGAGATAGATTACTTATGAAAAAGGAATACGTTGACCGAACATGGTCAATAGGTTCTCTCTCATATTTTTTTTTACGCTTTTTTGGGCTTGAGAGACAAATCTACAAAAAAGAACTTGTGGAGTTTTATTTTCGTCCCTTTTCAAACTCTCTAAACATGAAAAGAACCAAGTTATATTTGTCTTTAAACTCGTTAAAACATCAAATAGCGACAAACTTGTCGATCATGACAAGATCGAGTTTCACCTTCGCTAGACTCATTAAAACATCAAATAGTCATGGATTCACCTAAAGGGTGGAATTTTACAACAAGCATATGTTATCCTCCTCAAGCTTGATAAAAAATAAAGAGGTACTGGTAAGCAATGACTGGGGAAAATGGAAAAAGGGGTAAACCACTTTTGGTAGCTGGTCACTCTTGAACATGACACTTTCACGTCATCATCGTAACTATTTGGGTTGGGTTATCAGCTTGATGGTTATCATACCATTGGTCTATCATATTATCCATCACTTTGTTTTGGGTCAATGCTACCAATTCATTTCAGTACTGCCGACATGTTCAAGAAAAGTCATTTAGTTAAAATTCATCCTTTGCAATACCATAAACCTTCATTTTCATGACCACCATTCCTGAACCTTGTGTCGTTAGTCAAATTCCGTCTCAAAATCATTATACTCGTTTCGTGTCATTGATGTGGGATACATCAAGGCCCTCCTACGACGAGTCGCTTCTTGTTGACATCAGCTCATTATCCAAGAAGTTGACTTAGAAACACCCTTCCAGTACCTTGAGGCTTGCATACATCAATGGAAAGTTTCTCGCTTCTGGCGATAGGCTGACATCAATGGCCTTCGACCAAAAGACTTTCTATGGTGTTCGACATCAAATCATCCATTCACACCATGCATAATGTACTATAGTACCTTGAGGATCATTATCATTATCAATGATTTCTCTCGCGTCTGTTAACGACTTACATCATTGGTTGGTAATCATACAATGTCTTCCCTTTCAACTTCTAATCACATATTCGCATGGTTAGACTCGTACTTGAGCGAATGATTGAATGAGATAGAAGACCTTGGATCTAGTTTCATCCATCTAGGTTGCAATTTCAGGAAATGTACCAAATCATCCGTACAATGGCTTTACATTGATGGTCATTCCAATCATGGGTCTATATATGTAGATGACTGTCTATGTACTTGTAATGAAATTTTATATGTTGAGCATGGGTATGCCTTCCCTCAGTGATTCATGAGGAAAAATCAAAATATAATGATATTGTATTGTAATCGATGCAGGTCACCGACCACTTCAGAACCTCCTCATACATCGTAAAGCATTTCACTCGACATCACATTTTAGACTTCATGCTTTAGGGGGCAACTGTTACAGATCCATTTGGGCATATCACTCCCATAATCTAGATTAGTGTTTTAGGGCTCATCAAGCCCTAATTTTAGTTGCTACATGCCCTAAACAAGTCAACCTTTTGAATGCCTCCTTCCTTGACAATTTCATGGCTTGAAGACATCCTAAAATGACTCCTAGAGGGACCAGCGTAGGTAGGCCCATGCAAGGGTGCTCTGCAGAGCACTTAGGCCCATGCAAGGGTGTTTTATAAAGCACTTGGGCACATGAAAGGGTGATAGAAAATCACTTAGGCCCACTTTGACTTGCACTGGGCGAGATTGAGCGAAATTCACATAGGGTTCTGGGAATATTCTTATCTTCTGGAGCCATCTAGAATATTCCCACACTTATCATCTCCTATGTGCTCGAAAATGGATGAGGAATGAGTTAAGATACCTCCTATCCTCTCATCCCTCCCTCCATGGAACTAATTCTAAGTATGGAAGGCCATTCAGTACCTTCATTGATGACAAAACCTCCTCCATCTTCCTCTAAACTGAGCGCTCATCTAAGTGATCAAGGGGCTGGACTTTGATGAATTGTAAGGAGATAATGTTAGTTTGAGAATTGAAACTATTGTAAGTGTTGTTATGCTTCTGGATTGTCATGCTTATGATGTGATGTGGATGGAACCTGTTATACTCCTATAGTTATAGGTGTCATATTTCATGATTGACTGGTTGAGCTCTGTAATATGTCATCCTTTCCTTGCTGTAAAGGTTTCCATATTATCAAAAATAAAAATAAAAATAAAAAAATGTAAAGAGGGTATACCCTAAAAGAAAAATCAAAGGGTAAAAAGAATAAAATGGTCAAAAGAAAAAAAATTGAAAGAAATGAACCCTAAAAAAAAAAGACCAGGAAAGTGTGCAAGTCCAAATGCCACTACTTTTTCATTTTATGCAAATAAAGAATCATGTACAACTTGTTGAACTTTTTTTCCACAATTTATGAATGGCCAAACAGCTTAATCTTGGCTAGTTCATGTTTGAATTTCATGTTTTAGAGATAGAGAATAAAAATATGTCCAAATTGTTTAAACTTGGTAGATAAATAGATAGGTAGAGAAGCAAAGGAGCTCAATAGTTTAATCTGAGCCCTTGGAAGAAATAAGTGTAGACTTAGATAGGCTTATCATGCAAAGAAAAGAAAATTGATAAGGGTTTGCCAGTCCAAGTGCGCCGAAAGAAAAAGAAGAAAAAATGTTAGGCAAAGTAGGTTGGGTAGGTAGATTGCTGTTGTAGAATGAGACTTGTGATAGGTTTTGTCTCTTAAAAAATGTGTTAACTTACTCTTCTATCACAAAGTACTAAGACAAATATTTTTGGAGCAGCTCAAGTGAGGCATGACTAACTCCCCTCATACTGTTTCCCCAATCACTTACTAATTTCCCCCAATGATATTGAGATCTGCTTAATATCACTGAAACACTCATCTCATTCCATAATGTTTGCCTAAGTAAGAATCTGTTTTACTTAGGGATTAACCATATTTCTTGTATAAACTCTTTTTGCCCCTTAAGCCTAAGTTTTTAAACTTTATAACTTAGCGCTTGTTTTCATATCATTTTTCATATTAACAATTAACTTTTATTATATAAATTCCCGTGCAAATATACCCTTCCCCATATTAATGTAAATATATATAAAATCCCCAAATAAATATCCCCGCCCCGGTTGATATACAACCATAAACGTATTTTTGGGAATTAATAAGTTCATCAAGAGTTGATTAACAACCCTCCCCGTGCGCAAAACCTTGGGATTAATCACCATCAGGGTTGATTAATAACCAAACCCCAAACCATTGAAATTATGCCCCCAACACCATTAAAAACATTGTTTAATGCATCGGGCCCGCAACGTTAACCTCCTGCCACTTTTTATGAGCGTCTACCGTCGGATCTCGGCCCATCCATCTGACGGTCCAAAATCCTTTCACGACCCCCTCCGCTGCTGAACTTTACGGCCCGGGGAACCGACGGTATTGTGCCCGTACCAGGACACGTGTCGCACACCCGCGTTGTTCGCTGCCCCTCCGCTCGAAACCACCTTAGCCCAAAAGCAGTGCATGCAAAACAACTTACTTCCCTCCCCCTCATCCCTCGCTGACGTCACCTGCCATGTCACCATCCGTACTGCCACATCACTTGCCACTTCATCCGTCTCGTACCCCCCGCTGACGTCATGCTGACATCATCCATCCTTGAAATCAAAATTTCCTTCCAAAAATAATTTTTGTTCAATAAAAAGGGAAAAAGTCAGTTTTTTCTATGCTTTTTTCATATCGCACTCCAGGCATTAAAAGCTACCAAATTCAAATGTTCCCAGTCCCCGACCGCCTCCGACTAGGAAAATCTCCATCGACGAGCTCGGCCTCAGCCAACCTGCCATTTTACAGTTTTCTTCCTCTTTAAATTCAGTTTAAAGCAAACAGAGGGATTTCCAAATCTTGCAGAAGAGAGAAACTGACATATACAGAGATATTTTGGGTTAAACACCGGACAGATATGAACAAAGAAAACAGGGTATGCAACAAGTCAAAGAGGATCAGATCAAGCATTAAAGAGTATCAGGGTTGAATTAAAGGCAAATCAAGTCAGAATTAAAGAGTATCAGAGTCGACAAAGAAAAACAGATCATAATTAAGAGCGCAGTTAGGATAGGCAGATGCACAGAGCTACTACAGGACAGCTGCAAGCCGAACCCTAAAAGAGCCAGCCTCCAACACAACATAAGTTAGTTGTTTCTACTTTTCTTGTAAATTACTTTAGGTTAAACTTAGATATTATCTCAGAGCTTTTATGAGATACCTGTTGTACATATTTTGTTGTATAAATACCCCCTTCATTAGAGTTTTGAAGAGGTTGGGTGTGTGTAGATTTTCTAGACTCTGTTGTAATATTGAACTTTGGAATAAAAAGTTGTTGGAATCAAACTGTTGTTTGGCCTACTGGATGAAGAATTGAAGTAGAGAACTTGTCACAGAATTCTTGAATCAGACTCCGGACCAATAAGTCCCCTATATCTCGTGTTTTATAGTTTTCTTGTTTGCTATATCATCTGTGCTTCATAATATGAATGATAAAGCAAATGGTTAATGCATAATTTGCTTGACTACACTCTGTATTCAGTCTCTATTATTCTCTGTGTTTTCTTCAGAATTAGCATAAACAGTGAATTCTTAATTTCTCCTGTTTCCTGATTCTCTCATATTAATTATTTGATAAAGAATTTTTAACTGCTCTTCATCGGTAAGAATCCATTTTCCCTCTTTCAATATGTTGAAGGATTCTTAACTGCCCTTCAACCATTTGAGCCCATTCCATCTGCTTCAAGTCTTTCATTTGTTCTTTGTTTGACTACCTCACTCTATGATGCCATCCTCTGTTAAGAAACCAAATCCAGAAAGCCATCCTTGTTTGACTCCATTATGCCCAATGGACTGAACTATTCTGTCTTACCTCACTGCTCTATTGAATTTCACCACCCAAACTCAAAACAAAACCCTTAAACTTCATAACTAGCCTAACACCTTTAAAATAAAGCTAAATCATAAAGAGAGAGCCCTCTCTGGATGCAGATTGGCTAGAATCTGTATCTAAAAGATTGGTTTGTGGTTACCATGGCTGTATTCCATTTCTTACAACTTTTGGGAACAACCTGAATGATAACAGAACCAAAGTTGGAAGAGTGACTTCGAATCAGGCTTCATGGTTGTATTTCTTCCTTCTATTCAATAAAGTATTTACACATTTTTCCATATGCTTATCTTGATATGTGATGCTTATATGTGTGAATGTATCTGATTCCATTTACTTGTAATCAATAGATCTTTTGCTTTGATTGGTTCTTTGTCTTCTATTGATGTTTACAAGTACTTCTCAAGTGTGTTAAGTACAGGAAGGAGCAATAGGACTGATACAAAGGAGACAAGAGGAAAGAGAAAGTACAAGTAGGTCCTCTCATTCTCTTTGTCTTATCTATTGTTTATAGAAAAAGGTTAAAGTGCTTTAAACTGTTGTTCTACATATGGCTACTTATCTAGGGAATTAGTATTTATTCGTAGATACCAAATTCTCCAAAATAATGCTCCAACACCCTATTTACTAGCTGCTACTGGATGGATGCTTCAATTCCATGTGCAAGATACAACCTGCTCTAGCACCACCCTGCCGCCCTAAAGTATTCTCGGGTTCCAACTTGAACGAGAGTACACTCTCCATCCTTGCACCACCCTTACACCCTGATCAGCTGGCAGACCACGTTTCACAAGTTTTAGACTTGATCCTCCAGTGCTCAATACCAAAATAAATGATATCAAAAATACTTTGTTGACTTGTCGAAATCATTGATACAAGATTATCAGCAGTAGCCACAACTTCTTTTGTTAAAAAGATCAATCCTAGTTGAATCATCAAATAGATCGATGTATCAAAAACACTTCTATGCATATCACTAGCAAATACCTCTCTAGGATACATACCTATGCTCAACAAGTTAAACTTGTCAAATACTAAATTCAAACTGTAACATCAATCCTCTTATTATCAGTCCTCTAGAAACATCAACTATTATATTTCTTTGGACTTAAATAGTAATCACTCAACAAGCACTTGTAGTTATAGCAAACCCTAGCAACATTCCTTGGCAAATTCATTAATAGACCAACTTCTCAATAACATTATTCTTCTTAGCATACATGTGACAACAACAAGGTAAATAGCATATATATGGAAAGGTAGATATGATAATGTTCCTTCCCACTTCGGTCTTTTTGTGTGTACATGTGCTACACAAATGTTGATAACAACTCTATTACTTATCTCAATCTGATCAAACACCTTGCCTTTTCAACATGGAATTCAACAGAATATCATTAGGCCTAAAATAAAACTGTAATATACCGATAATTAGGCACTACACTAGATTACTACACTATTGTTACTGTCAAAGACCTTGATGTTGAGCATTGTCTTATAATCAAAATTATTGTCACTAAACCCTTTCTTCAATGTATATTTCACTGAGATGGTACAAGACAATTGTTTCTTCAAATTTTCTCTTATTCCACTCTAGATCCCTATTACTTAAGTGAATATAGAATGCTAAGAGTCATGTAACAGCACTACTTTGAAGCTTCAAAAATTTTCCAAAGTCCATATACCCCAGGAAACATAGAACCCTTCATCCAATAGTGATTTTTTCCATGAACACAACTTGACTGTTATAGAATACCAAGTCACCTTTTGTCATTAGACCAAAATTCTTCCTTGAATGAGAATGTTTCTCAAAGGAACATGCACTTATGTATTAAAAATCCAAGGTCCTTCTATTGGTCAAAGGTTGAATAAATCACAGTGAACTATAGCCACATCACAACTAGCTTCTTTTAGACACAAATACATTGCTTCAGAAACCCTACAAGCTACATAAGTTCTCGAGGATGGATATTATGTTCATTGAATGGCTTTGCAATTATTATTCCTTGTCTTATCCCTAGAACATTTTTCAGAGAACACTATTTTGATAACGATGCATTATGTTGAATTTCTATTTTAAAGTCCTCGGTTTTGACTCTTATCTCAAGGCAAAATAACCTTCATAAGCTACCTCAGGTCTACAACAACAAATGGTCCTTAACTGGACCAAAAGTCCTCAAATGATGCCAAAAATTGACACAGAATTGCAAGAGGTTTTGGCATACAAAATTCTTCAAGTTCTTTATGATTAAAAGGCTTTGTATCATGTGCTCAAAATACATCAGCCATTCTTGGATTAGATCATAGAGAAGCTGAAGTCTTTGTGCCTTCAATCCACCTTGCATGCACCTCAAATAAACTCGGTTTTCCCACAGATAATGCCACCTTTTGGAGAGATTATGCCTCAAAAAACAGTAGTGAATGCAGCCATTTCCCTACTATAATTAGTTTAGAACGAAACCCTTAATAGTGTTAAAATTTGTTAGCACGGGGATGAATTTCTCCTATAATAAATCATACCTTTCACTTTTGTTTGAACCACCTATAATAAATTTTGATTTCTGACAATTCTAATATGATTTTCAAAAAATAGTAAGTCACATCTCAATTTGGAAGTGACTTTCCAAAAATAAAGAGTCATATCTAAATGATCAAGGATGATCTCGACATATCGAATCCACTTTAAAATCAAATCAATCATGGTTATAGAAGTCAAGAATTAATATTTTTCCTTACTAGTATTATTATTATTATGATACTATTATTTCTAAAATAGTCTAAAGTCATTCACCTTTAATGGATTAATAAAAAATGATTTTTTAATAGTCTCATGGAATAAGTCAATTAAATTGAGAATATCTTACTTGAAAAATCAAGCCTCTCTCTTGGAATAAACTAGTAACTCCACACATAAGAGAATGTAACTCTCTCTTACTAATTCAATGTATGGAAAAAGTGTAACTCCTCATTAAATGCACTTGTAACTACCTCACTCAATTCAATTTTCAACTCTCTTAAAAAATTCTCTCATGTCTAAGTGTAACTCTCTCTCTCCCTAATTCGAATTGTAACTCTTCAAGACAAATGTACCTCTCTCTCTATTCTTCGGATGAGTTACAGTTCCCCTCAAGTAACTCCTCCCTCATGGAATTTGATTCTCCTATTGTTGGCTCGAGGCATGAATTCTTTTTGTAACTCCTCTCCTTTATCATCTATTTAAGCAAAAGCAAGTGAGAGTTGAGAGTAGCATGCTCATTATGAAGAAGGAGAGAAATTGTTGAGTGTGTGTAAGATAAGTGTGAGAGAAAGTGAAGAGAAAGATCAAGGGAATAGTTGGAACAAGTGTGAATGACAATATATGATCAAGAGAAGGAAGATATCTTCAAGAAAAGAGAAAGATAACTTTAGCTGCAAGTTGATCAGATATTGGTGACTTTATTTATTATCTCTCTCTCTCTGTACTCTTCTGAACAATTGAAGAAATCTAATAGAAGATGAATCATTTGGGTTTTCCCCATTGATGGGCTCTTCTTTGGTCATTGGACCTAAATCTCAATGTCTAACATTTATGTGTAGTTATCTTCATATGATCCTTATGTTCATGTTCTATCTACAATTGCTGATCTAAAAATTTTTGAATAATAAATTTTCATTCTAAGTAATTGTAACATCATAGAAAATTTAGTTTTATGCAAAGTACTTTCAAGTCCCATGATAGGACATTCATTTTTTTGCAAGCTGGTACATTTAGTTTTCTGCAAAGTACATTCAACTTTATGCAAAGTAAATTCAGCTCTTTGCAAAGTAAATTATGTCTTCTGCAAAGTACATTCAACTTTCTGCAATGTAAATTTAGTTTTTTACATAGTACATTCAACTTTTTGCAAAGTAAACTCAATTTTCTGCAAAGTACATTCAATTTTTTGCATAGATATTTTAAGTTTATGCAAATAATTTTTAAGTTTCTGCATATAAGTTTCTTATTTTTAACATGGTATCAAAGCTTTGGTGAAGACAATTCCAAGGAGATCAAAGATAACTTGAAGAGACTCCACTTGCTACCAAAGTTTTCTGATCAAGATGACTTCGTCCTACTTCAAGGTACATGAGAAGTTGAATGATGGTTCAATCTTTGTTCCATGGAAAGCAAGGCTAGATATCATTCGTGAAGAACATGAAGTTCTGGAGTATGTTGAAGACACAGTCGTTAATCCACCAGAGAATGCAAGTGTTGTTATCAAATCCAAATGTAAAAAGGGTGAAATAAAAGACAGAAAACTTATCTTTGATTCTCTTAGTGATCATCTCATTACTTATGTTTCTGGTTTGAAGAAAGCTAAAGAAATATATGAAAAACCAATTGGCATGTTTGTAATTGGTAACTTGAACCAGATGATTGCCTTTGAAGAATCAATTGAACGACTTCAAGATGAACAAAGGAGAGAAGTTCAAGCATACTTCCCGAGAATGACCAAAATCAGGAATCAACTGTTGATAGATGGTGAAGTTGTACTCGACAAATAAATGGTGTTGACTGTGCTTGGAGTCCTTTCTCCTGTTTAGGAGACTTTTATCACCACCATCAACAATATTAACATTATTCCCACATTTGATGAGCTCCTAGGAAAGTGTATTCAAGAGGAGGACAAAATTATCTTTAGAGGGAGAATTTCTCATCTTGAAGAAGGAGAACCTACTGCATTTTTAGTCTATGACAAGAGAAAGAAATTTAATAAAGGCTTTCTGCATTTTTCAAAGAAATATGCTTTTAAATCAAATGATTCCTTTAATGGTAATCTAGATATGTCAAAATTTAGATGCTTTAACAGTCAAAATCATGGTCTCTTTGCTCGTGACTGTAGAGAATGAAGAAGATCACCTAGATTCAAAAATGAACTTGATTATAGAAAATACACTTGTGAAAAGCGAAGGACAACCTAAGAAAACAAGAAATCTAAGGTATATAAATAATGCAGTGGAAACTCAACTAGAATATTGTCTTGTTTATGCTCTTTCCAGTTCTTCTTCTGCAAATTCATTTGATAGTTTTCTAGTTGATAGTGGTGCCTCCAAACATGTTATTGGTTACAAATAATAACTATCTAATCTACTTGAGAGGGAGACTAATTTAAATGTTATCCATGGAGATAATTCTACTCACCAAGTTAAAGGTTATGGTTCAGTTTCATTTCAGTTAGATGATGACAAATCTATTTTTTTGCAAGAAGTTATGTATGTACCCGGTTTGAAAAAGAATCTTGTATCCATATTTTCTCTATAAGATAAAGGAATAAAATTTTATTTTATTAATAGAAAATTTGTAACCTGGCCTTTAAACTAAGTATGAGAGAATCCTTCTCTCTTGGATCAATATGTGAAGGGATTTACAAATCCAATGGTAAACCCATTCATGCACTGGTCCATGATACTGATCTTTAGTGTGAGCTATGGCACGAAAGATTTGCTCACCTACACTACAAAGACTTACCTCATGTAAGGAAGATAGTTTATGGAATGTTTGAGATCATAATGGATCATTAAAGAGTTTTCCTAGGATGTGCAAGTGGAAAGCATGTAAAGGGACCATTCCCTTCAAGCATAATAAAAACTAGGCAGGTACTTCAACTCATACATTTTGATTTATGTGGACCTATGTCTGTTACTTCTCTTGGTGGCTACTTGTATTTCATTATTTTTTTATGATTTTTCTCGCAAGACATGGATATTAGTTTTGAAAAATAAAGGGGAAGTATTTGGCATGTTCAGATATGTCAAGTCTCTGGTTGAAAATCAAACTGAAAAGACAATCAAAGAATTCATATCTAATAATGGGGAAGATTTCACCTCTAATGAATTTAATAAACTTTGCAAAGACAACGGAATAAATAAAGAAACCATTGTGTCATTCAATCCACAACAAAATGGTGTGGCTGAGAGGACGAACAAAACCATTATGGAAGTGGTCAAATCCATGTTGTATGATCAAAAGCTACCAAAGTTTATGTGGGAAGAATATTCAAATATTATTGTTTATGTGCAAAACAAAATACTCATTAAGCCTTATACAATAAGAATCCTAAAGAAGTCTTCACTAGTGAAAGTCCTTAGGTGAGCCATTTGAGGTTGGATGTCTTGTGTACTTACATGTTCCGAAAGAGAAAAGAAACAAATTGGAAGCTTCAGGTAAGAAATGTACGTTTTTTGTTTATTGTGATAATTAAAAATCTTATAGAATTTATGTACCTGGTTAAAGAACTATAGAATTTAGTAGAGACATAACATTTGATGGAGATGCAACTCTTGGAAAAGAAAGAGACTCTCCTCCTCCTGCCATTGTTGAAAGACAAGTTGTTAATGAAAAAGAGTTTGCATCTAAGTCTTAACCGAAACCTGAGAATGGGTTTGTTGATACTTCGATGGGTTCCATGGATCCTCTAGATCATCCACCACATGATCCTCCTACCAGAAGAGACCATTATGGCTGCAATATACCTTTCAAGATGTTTAAAAACATGTTTCCCCAAGAGAAACATTTAGAGAAAGTAAGAAGCCAAGTCGGTTTCATGTGTATGTTTTTGCCATCAGAAACATCATTCAGATAGGACCTTTCACCTTTAAAGAAGCTGCAAAAGAACAAGTCTGTAAATATGCCATGACTGAAGAATATGAGTCCATCATCTAGAATGATGTCTAGGAAGTGGTTCCTAGACCTCAAGGTAACTTTGTTCTCACTTACAAATGGTTATTTAAGTTTAAACATGGTGCAAATGGTAGTATTGAAAAATATAAGGCTATATTTGTAGCTAGAGGTTTCTCTCATAAAGAGGGAATATATTATGAAGATATTTTTGTACTTGTAGCTCGATATACTACTATTCAATCTGTTTTTACATTAGTTTCTAGCCAGGGATGGACTCTTTACCAAATGGACAAGAAAATGGTTTTCTTGCATGGCTTGCTCAAGGAAGAGGTATTTGTGGAACAACCAAAATTATTTAAAGAGCATGATAGGGAAAATTGTGTATGAAGATAAGAGAAATCCTTATATGGGCTAAATCAAGCTCTAAGAGCTTGGTATGCTAACATTGATAGCTACCTAATGAAGCTTGGTTTCACCAGAAGCAATGCAGACCTAAACCTCTACTTCAAGATTGTCTCATGTATACCTTTGATTTTGTTATTGTATGTTGATGATTTATTATTGACATGAGGAGAACCTCTTATCCTCTAGTGTAAGATGGAGTTAGCTTATAAATTTGAAATGAAAGACCTTGGTTTGATGCATTACTTTCTAGGTCTAGAGTTCTGGCAAAGACCAGGTGAAATTTATCTTTCTCAAGGAAAATATGTTGTTAAGCTTCTTCAAATATTTTCTATGGTAGAATGTAAGTCCATGCATACTCCTATGGAAATGAACTTTAATAAATTATGTGGCAAAGTTGCAAGACCTAACCTAGAAAATCCTATAGTGTATAGATAGCTCATTGGTGCTTTGATGTTTTTGGTAAACACTAGGCATGACATATGCTTTGTTGTAAACACTTTAAATCAACATATGATTGATCCTTTTTATGCCCACTGGATTGTTGCAAAACATGTACTCAGATACATGCATGAAACTATCAATTTAGGATTGAAATACACTACCAAAAATAGAAGACTTCATGGATATACTGATGTTTATTGGGATGGTAATTATGTTGATAAAAATAGGACTTCATGGTGTTGCTTTAGCTTGGGATAGTCCATGATATTTTGGAGGAGAATAAAATAGAAGTTTGTTGCACTGAGTACAATTTAATTTGAGTACATTGTTGCTAGCATGGCCAGTTATGAGGAAGTTTGGTTGAGAAAGATTTTTGGGGAACTATTTGAGCAAGTTTCAAACACAATAGCTATATATTGTCAAAATGAGAGTGGGATTCATCTTGCGGAAAATACAAGTCCAAGATATTGAGATCAAGTATCACTATATTTGGGATATGGTGTAGAGAGGAGCAGTGAGTCTGCATGACATCTCCATTGATGATCTGATAGTTGGCATTCTTACCAAGCCTTTATCGAAAGGAAATTTCTTGGTTTTTAGAGAGAAACTTAGACTTATGGATGTGACCATTCAAGGAAGCAGTCATAGTTCTTCGAGAACACTGAGTTTCCTTTCACCCCTTTTATAGCTCACAAGATTAGGGAATGATTTTAGAAAGCTCCTGAGGATGAGGGACCTCTTGTGTAGTGTGTGCCACAAGAGTAAGCCTTAGTATGCATTTGACAAATAGTCTAGGACATGGGAAGAGCCACCTACCTGGCTAATAGGTGTAGTGAGACTTGTCTGTGTGACTTGTTTAGGATGTAGGTGTTCCACCACTTGACGTTTAAAGAAACTTGGTTGTGTTTGATTCCTGTTTGTGTGACTTATTTGAGTCTTTTCTATGTGATGCCTATGTTCTATCACTTAATTTTGAGATGAAATTTGGTTGAGTGTAATCCTTGTCTATGTGACATGTGATGATCTTTTCCTTTCCAAATTTGTGTCAAGTGGATGATTCTTATTTATATTTTGACTTCATTTTTACAAATTTTATAGAGAAAAGTTGAACGGAGATGAATGAAAGAGATCAGAGCAAGCATAGACCTTTGATGCAAAAAGAAATTCCTCCCTAGCTGAGAGGGAGTGTTAAAGTTTTGTAGCTCGGGGATGAATTTCTCCTAGAATAAATCACATCTTTCAGTTTTGTTTGAACCACCTATAATAAAATTTCATTTCTAACAATTCTAATTTTACTTTCAAAAAATAGTAAGTCACATCTCAATTTGGAAGTGACTTTCCAAAAATAGAAAGTCATGTCTAAATGGTCAAGGATGATCTCGACATATGGAATCCACTTTAAAATCAAATCAATCATGATTATACAAGTCAAGAATTAATATTTTATCCTTACTAGTATTATTATTATTATGATACTATTATTTATAAAATAGTCTAAAGTCATTCACCTTTAATGGATTTATAAAAAACGAATTTTCAATAGTCTCATGGAATAATTCAATTAAATTGAGAATCTCTTACTTGGAAAATCAAACCTCTCTCTTGGAATAAAATAGTAACTCTACACTTAATAGAATGTAACTCTCTCTCACTAATTCGATGTATGGAAAAAATTTAACTCTTCCTCATTAAATGCACTTGTAACTCCCTCACTCAATTTGATTTGTGACTTTCACTAAATATTCTCTCTTGTATAAGTGTAACTCTCTCTCCCTAATTCAAATTATAACTCCTCAAGACAAGTGTACCTCTCTCTATATTCTTGGGATGAGTTACACTTATCCTCAAGTAACTCCTCCCTCATGGAATTCGATTCTCTTATTGTTGGTTCAAGGCACAAATTCATTTTGTAAATCCTCTCCTTTCTCATTTATTTAATGAAAAGCAAGTGAGAGTTGAGAGTAGCATGTTCATTGTGAAGAAGGAGAGCAAGTGTTGAGTGTGTGCAAGAGAAGTGTGAGAGCAAGTGAAGAGAAAGATCAAGGAAAGAGTTAGAACAAGTGTGAAGGACAAGATCTAATCAAGAGAAGGAAGAGATCTTTAAGAAAAGAGAAAGAGAACTTCAGTTGCAAGTTGATTAGACATTGGTGACTCTATTCATTCTCATTCTCTCTCTTTGTGTACTCTACTAAATAATTCAAGAAATCTAATAGAAGAAGAATAATTTGGGTTTTCCCCCTTGAGGGGTTTTACCTTGGTCATTGGACCTAAATCTCAATGTCGTATATTTATGCTTGGTTATCTTCATATGATACTTATGTTTATGTTCTATCTACAATTGTTGATCTAAAAAGTTTTGAAGAAGAAATTTGCATTCTAAGTAATTGTAACAACATATAACATTTAGTTTTTTGCAAAGTACTTTCAAGTCCCAACATATAACATTCAATTTTATGCAAGGTACATTCAATTTTCTGTAAAGTACATTCAACTTTCCACAAAGTACATTCAACTTTTTGTAAAGTACATTCAACTTTATGTAAAGTAAATGCTGTTTTCTGTAAAGTACATTCATCTTTCTACAAAGTAAATTTAGTTTTCTGCAAAGTACATTTAGTTTTTTGCATAAATCTTTTAAGTTTCTTCAAAGAATTTTTTATTTTTTGCATAGAACTTTCAGATTTGTAACAAATATCACAGAAAATTCCATTGCGAGTTCAACCCTAAATCATAGAAAAATTACTTGGAGAAAAACCATATACTTGTTCCTTCAAGCCATAGAGAATGAACATAATATTTGGTGTTGAATTACTTCAGGAGGATCGAGAATGATTCTTTGAAAAGAGTGATAGAGGTTATGTGTTTCAGGGTTGAAACTCCTGTGAAACTAGCCTTAGAAAAGGTGCAAACATCCTTCAAAAAGGGAGGCTAAAGAGACCTAAAGATTTGCATATTAACCTCAGTAAAACCCAACTAGAAAACCACACTGAAAAGACATAAGAAAAAGTGATCCAAAACCCTTATCAATTTCGACTTTTTCTCCAGGCCAAAAATTTCAGAGTGATTTAACTCAGAAGATTGAATTTTTCACAGTCGAAATCAAATTGACAAATGATGGAGGCAAGGTGCCCATTTATAGTTGTTTTCATATGTGAATGGTCATGTACCTTGGGGCAGGCTGACTTTTCAGTTGTGGAAGGTTGACATGTATTTCTTTTCGAGGGAATATTCAAAATCAAATTTCCAACTTATGGAGCCAAAAATAATCAAAGTACGCCGAATTGTATTTCTTTTGGCCCGAGAAAATTCAAAATTGAATTTTAATTTTATGGAGCCAAAAACAATTAAATTAGGTTGACGTGTAGGGAACTGGAGCATTATTTGAATTTTAAAAATCTGATCCAAAACCCTAGCCAACATATTGTTTAGCATGTACACCTCTTTAAATTAAATAATGATTAATTTGATCACCTTTCACATGTTCTTTGTTATTTAATTTAAGCATGGGGCTTTGATTAATTTTAGCTATTCAGTGAACCTTATGACAACTAATGAAACCAACCCACATCATCCACCATTGGATTTTTACCCATAATTTGGGGGCTTCATCTTCAAACAAGCATAACTCCCAATCTGTTAGGTCTCTCGTGGTGTGCCACATACCACTGGAATTAAATCGACCAGGAACATCTAATGGAATTGATATTGTGATAAAATCCACTGAGATTCATCCTCAAACACCTCAAAATATGTGAGGATACTAGGGTTTCCATCCATCCTTCTATTGGAGCTTCCAACTGATGACAAATTAGACAAATATTAAGAGAATTCAATAGCATACATTGACATCGATGGAAACATCATTCAATAATTAGAAAGAAAATGAGGCCAAACTTTAAATATTCAGAGCACAATTTGAGCAATTGAAAATGATGGGAGATGAAAATATTGCATCCTAATTCCTCTGTGTAGATGAACTAGTAATCACTTTGTACGGATTGGGAGAACCAATGGAGAAAAAAGAAAGTGTTTGAAAGGTTTTAAGATCTCTTCTGATGATATTTGATTCTAGAAGAAAGATAATATCTTTCCACATTAAACATGGACGATCTGCATGGTATACTTACATCTTATGAAATGATAACAGAATAGGAAAATCCATCTAAAAGAAAAGCAAATTTCAATGAATCAAAGAATAAAAGGAAGAACAAGAAGAAATCAAAGTATAACTCTAGTTATAGCTGTAGGGATGTTTAAGATGAAGAAATAACCAATTTGTGAGCAAGTTGAAGAAAGGAACTTGCAAGTACAAAGTTAAGCTTCCTTTGAAATGTTTTAATTGTGGTGAAATTGGTCGTTTTGCTTCGAAATGTCCTTATGAAATTTTTTTAGATAGTGACAAGGAAGAAGAATATCCCAAGAAGGAAAAGAAAAATCAGAAAAGAGACAAGAAACATATTAAAAGAAAAATCTCTAAGAAAAGTCTCTATTCAAAAGAAGACAATTATTCATCTGATAAGGAAATTGGTAACAACATTGACTTAGAAAGGGTGTTATTCTTGGCAATAGAGAATCAAGAAGAAAAATCTGAGGGAGTAGTAGATCATGAAAGAGAATTAGCTAGTTCTTTAAAAGATATAAAATTAGAAAGGAAGAAAGGCAAGGCATTGTAGAAAGAGTTAAGTGAACTAAAAGAGCATTCTAATAATTTCGACAAAAAATCCGAAGAATTAGAGAAGACCATCATTAGTTTGAAAGTATAATTAGAGAAAGCCAAAATAATTGAAGAAACACTCAAAAACGAGTTGGGAAAAATGCTAAATTGAAGGAAAATTTGGAAGCAGTGATAGTTTCATTAAGAAATGAAGTTCAAAAGAAAAACATTCAACAAAATTTCATAAACAACACTAAAATGTTTGATAAAATTATCAACATTCAAAGGCCATGTGACGATAAAACTGAGATAGGATACAAACCCACCTATTTTGAGAAGGGTTCAAGCTCCATGACGACAAGAGAAGAAGCAGAAAAAAAGAGTTGTGCAGGTGTCATCAAGGGTCCTATCGAGAAGGAGGAATGCAAGCCTTCAAAAGAGAATGTTCAACCAATAAAATTTCAATACCAATCAATCAAGAAAACAAGGAATTAGCAACCAACAATGAAGAAAACTCAAGAAGAATACTTCTGGAGAACTACACCAACTAGAGGATTTCCCATATTCAGGTACCATAGTATATTTCATGGTTATTGTTTTTCAAGTACTAACATTTGGCATAAGACTAGGGTTTGAAAAACTTATGACAGGGGTGATTATCAAAGTTATTAACAAGACCCTAGAAGCAAGTTTGTAGGAACACAAGACATATATCCAAATGGCTTCATCAGCAGAAAGTATATGTCAGTTTCTCCATCATTCACGTACCACAATGAGTATTACATATGCCATAACTATGGACACAACTCATGATTGTAGAAGATGATGAAGTCTTTCCTGAGGGAAAACACCGATATTACATACAAGAATGTTTAGAAGACAACAAAAGAAAGAGAAAAAGGTGAATGCAAAAATGCCAGAGATGATGCTCACAGGATTTGTAAAGTCGCAAGACCATGATGAACTACAAGTATAAATTAATATGTCAAGGTTTAGAATGATCTTGTAACAAAGCAGGTTCATATATCATTTAAGAAATCTATCTTGAATAATCCCAGTATTATGAATGTTGAAGAGGGGGAGTCTAACTAGAAATGATCACAAATTTGAAGATCTATCCTTCGGGTAGTATGATTTACGAAGGAATATTAATAGTGGATTTATATCATGTGAGATAGGTGACTTTATTCAAGGGGAGCCTGTTAGGAAAATAAGATAGGGAGAGTTGTTGTTAAAAGGAGATGGTTGATTGATGTTGTCATTGATGTTAGAATCAATTGTGAGTGCACATAATCTTTGGGAGCAGCAAAGAAAAGAAAGAAAGTCCTATCATGAACACCTTTAATATACATTAATGAATTTCATTAATTAGAATTTCCAGTGGAAAAGAATCCCTAGAAGAATACAAGTGGAAAAAGGCAAATTGTAGGAAGAAAAAAGGAGATTTTTTCGTCAAGGGGAGTTACCCTTTGCCATTGATGTCATAGGGGGAGAGAAATTAGGAGAGGAAGATTAGAATCATGGAGATAGGGGGAGAAGTGATCACAAGGGAAGTATGTGTGTTTCCATCAATGCCAAAGGGGGAGATTATTGGAATTTGGTTGTCATTGATGTCAACCTAAGAAAAAACTAGAAGAATTGCCACATTTGTTGAATAATTTGAATGGAAGATCAATGAAATTACAAGCAAGCCCATCATCAGTTAATAATACTCATCATATAGTTTCTAATGGTAGGCATCTTGCCTCATAACTCCTCACAGTTGAGGAGATATGCCTTGTCAATTTTGGAGCCTTGATTGTGTGGTTATGGTGCCCAAATGAGATTCTAAAGGGACCCTTTTGATTGGTCAAATTTTGACATTAATATTCAAGATTTTTTTGATTAAATTGTGTAGTTATTATGTTGACCATGTTGACCCTTTAGTATATTTTTAAAGTTCGGCCTAAAATAAATTTGAAATTATGAATTTATCATGAGCTTATGGATTAGGTCAGTTCAGTTCAAAAATTGAATTTATTGAGGTCGAATCCATGGTTTCAGGGCTTGTCAGTCCCCTTTCTAGACCCCCACCTTCCTCTATAAATTAAAGGCTCATCTACCTCTAAGATCATCCTTCACTCATGCATTATCTCAAGAAAAAGTATTATGAAATTCATCTGAGGCGTATGTAGTCACACAAATCAGAGGATTAGGTCAAATTTGTTGAGGATTTCTAGGCTTCAATGTTTCATACATCTATGGTGAATTCATTGTCTAGTGTGAGTTGATTAAGGGTTATTTTTGGATTGTGAAGATGATTTTAAAAGGCCTATTTCATCTATGGTATATCATGGGTTATATGTGACACTTTTATTCCCCTTTCTGAGGTGTTCTATGGATATTTTCGGCCTATCCTTGAGGCTCCTTTCGGCCTTTCTATGGTATATTCTCAGCCATCTGAGGATATTTTAGCATAGTTTTAGGACTTCTTGAGGCTTAGACTAATGTCATTTTTCACTATTTCTGAGGCCTAACTTAGGCTTCCATAAGGGCCAATATCAGTTATCTTTTGAAGGCACTTCCAAGGAAATTTTGTGGTTGAACTTGAGGTAGTTTTCAAAGTCTAATATGAGGTTTTCTTAAGGGAATATTCAAGTTCTATCTCAACCCTTTTCTAAGGTGTATTTCACAACTTGTTTGTGTGAAATTTTTATTAATGTTGCATTTAGTTGGTTATTATTCTCCTATCAAATGGTTATTTGTCTTCTGAAAATTAAATTGTGGCAAATATTGAATAAAACACAATTGTAACTTCACTGAAAATTAAATAACCATGAGAACTAAGAAAATTATGCACACACACAATATTTTGAGACAGATTTCCCTGGAAAAAATACAAAGGGAAAACCAATTCTGGAGATACTTTTTTTATTATTCCTCAGCAAATCTATGATGGAAAAAATTACAAAAATCCTTTGTTGTAACTTAGCAAACCTATGGAAAAATATTATGATCACTTTTTCAAGTCAATTTAACCTTATCGAAGCAACTTGACCCCTCATATCAAATTCAGCCTCCCTTTGGTTATTTGATCTGGTTCGCATGTGTAGCCTAAAAGATGAAATTGGCCCTCCTGGCAACTCGCACTAGTTGAGAAATTAACTCAATCGCCATTGGAAATTCTAACTTCAATTGGCAAATCAATATCTACTGCATGTTTTTCTTTTCCCAGGCACTTCGTCCTTTCTAAGAAATTTGCATTTCCTACTAGGGTAATTCACACCCTTGCTTAGAGAAACTCACATAACTGGAAAACGACCTCCTTCTGTAGAAAAATAGATCTCGAATTTTCGCTAGAAATCATTGTGAGGAATATCTTTGGTAATATCATCTCCAACCATGATTGATCTCTCTCTGCTAATTCCCCCATGTTGCCTTTGCGCCCTTACTATCACTACAATTATGTGTCTTGATGTTTTTTTTCAAATTCCCTTCGATTTCCTCTTATAATCTCTCATTGATAAATCAACAACCATGACTTAATCTAAATTAATGACTAAGATCTCCTTGACCTCTTCTCATGACTTTTTCAGAAGTCTCTAGAGGAAAATCGATTTTCCCCAATTAATATTGATTAATTAAGCTATTTCTGTAAGTTAAACTTAGGAAAATTAATTAATTACTTAATTAAATATAATCAAGGCATTTTCTCATGAAACCTTAATTGGGTATTAGAGAAAATGTGTTCCTTAGCCTCAAAGACACAATTTGAGACTAGAACACCTATGTGAGCTACACAAACTAACAATTTGAAGGGACAGTTTGAGGCTAATCTCAACCCTATTCTCAAGCCTATTTTCGCTTCACTGGGGAAGGTTATAACAATGTTCCTAAGGCCTGATTCAGCCTGTTGGAAGCTTATTGCATCCTATGGATATTTCAACTCATAGTTTTTTTCTAAAGGTGCTTCTTTTAAGATGAATTCAAGTTGGTTTAGGGAAATTTCAAGGACGTTTTTTTAGGATGGAAGATCACAATTTGAAGGGTTGATTTGATCAAGAAAGAATGTATGTTCAAGGACCTATTAGGATATAGTTCAAAGAATAATATTTTTGTTTTGTTTATACTGCAACTTGAGGACAAAATATTGACAGAGAAACTCCATTCTTGATAATAGATTTAATTTGAAAAATTTGAGGTATGACCTCATGTTGTTGTTAACTATTCAAACTATATTTGACTTGTAGTATGCATACTTATAGTATTATACAATAAAATATTGTTGACTGGAACTCTATGGCATATATCCCAGAGAGAGAGAAGTAAAGTTTTCATTTGTATATCATTGTAACTAGGTCATTATCCTTGGTATAGGAGCCCACATTTACTTTTCACTATCTTCAATATTCAGAGTGGTAGGGTGGTGCAGAGAGGATATTAAGGACACCTTCTGGTTGGAGCTTGAGAACATCTTCAATCTTTAGGGTGGAAGGGTGGTGCAATGTCGAGATTGGAGTCTCCTTCAGGTTGGATCCTGAGAACACTTCAGGGTGGCAAGGTGATGCTAGGGTAAGCTAGAGCTTGCAGGGTGTTGGAAAAATTATATGTGTTCTAATTACAACATTTAATTATCAACTGGGGCTTGTAAGCTTCGATGCACAAGGATAGGTAACGTAGTATTAGAGCATCTAACCGAAAATAACATCTTAGAAATTCTGGAATAAGGTACTGAATGGAGTATGGAATTTTTGTTCCTAAATCAGTTTACTGCTTAGTACAGAATTAGGTACAAAACATGATTTTTATTTCTAAATCAGTTTACTGTTTAGTACAGAATTAGGTATAGAACCTTTGTTTCTAGTTTAATTTATCTA
Source organism: Pinus tabuliformis (assembly GCA_031772625.1). Classification (NCBI taxonomy): domain Eukaryota; kingdom Viridiplantae; phylum Streptophyta; class Pinopsida; order Pinales; family Pinaceae; genus Pinus; species Pinus tabuliformis. The sequence goes on along the minus strand of CM062805.1, from coordinate 245,204,531 downwards.
ATGATGAACAAAAATAAATCTAATTAAATATTTCTATGAAATCAAGCAAATAACAAATTATCTACTCTAATGATTAACGCACTACGACTCAAGAAAATCAAATAACACTCTGTAAATGGCATGCAATCCTCTAAGTGTTAACACACAATCTGTACTAAGAAGTCACTTGGTTCCTAATTGATTCTAGATATTCAAACAGAGCATAAGCTACAGGAGTTTCGCACCACTGACATATGGATTCATAAGAAATGAAAAAGATTTAGTTTAAAACATGAAAATTACTCCTTCAGAGACTTATTTGAAATCGAAACTTTCTTCTCCAATATTCATGAATTTGGAAGAATAATCATGGAGTTGTCACATACAGAGTATGCTCATAACAATATTGCACAGGCTTGCGAAACTCAAATAACATTACACTCATTATCTTAACTCAAACCTATGAAAATATTAAAGGAAACTTAAGTACGAAATTAAGTGTAGAAATTCTAAAAATCACTAATGAAATTAAATGAGAAATCAATCAACTATTTTAATTGATTCTAAAATCAAATTAAAATAAACTATTATCCCTAGGGTCACACCATAAATCAAAAAGTAATTACATAATCTAGAATGTAGAAATAAATTGCAAAATGCAGAAATAAATTGACAAAGAAAATTGAATCTACTTCAAACCATTTGCAAGAAATAAAATATAAAAAGGAAATAAACACTAAAATTCACACTTACATAATCTATGTTAACCCTACAAACACGATGGGTTCAGGCAGCCTTTCTTGTCCATGTGCTACAAGTCTAAGCTCAATTCATGAAATGGACACCAAAGCTTACAACAACTTCATTCCCTTTTATTCCTTCAGCCAAAACAGAGTGTAATATACAACAACCAGCAGATGTAATTGTGCTTCTCTTCCCCTACATAACTCTCTCTCTAATACTGAGTGACTACAATATATATATTATGCATTTACAATTTGAGATCCTGAACTCAAGGATCTGATCTTAGCTATATGCCAACAATATTACAAAAATACATTTCAAATGATTTTTCTGGAATTTGGTTATGGCAAATTTGTCTTGGAAACTTGTGACCCATGCATAGCTTGATTGAGATCTAAACATTATGATTGCAGCTCCACATATCTTGAAAAAGAGAAAAAATAAATCTTCAACCCATATCCTCCGCGCTGGTACGAAATATCTAAAACCATCAAACCCAAAATTCCAGTACTTAACTCGAATTATGTAAAACCCAGAATTTCGGTACTTAATAATTCTACTGACCATAACTTCTTCATGGTGATGAATTTTGAAAAACGGTTTCTAGGTTACCTCAATGAGGGTACTTTGAACAAACCCCTCATCTTAGAATCCTAATATTCTTCTTCATTTGATTAGAAATGATATTTTAATCTACAAGAATTTAGTCATTCAATACTTAACCTGCAGCAACTAGCTTAATTGGCTTATGAAGAATTTTTGCAATGGGTCCCTACATTAAATAAACTTGGAAAAACCATCATATAAAATTCATCTCTAATTAAGGAAAAGTCAGGAGAACTAATTATGGTGTGAAATGAGTTAAAAATATAGGAATATAGGTTATGAATAGTGATATTGTATGGTGGAAAAATGGGCATATTTGAGGCCCAACATCCCCCCATGTCTATGGATTTGCATGTCCTCATGCAAACAAATCCCTTGCTCATTGGTAGATTCTTAACATTGTTTTGTAGATGATGGTTCTTATGTAACAACATTGCTTGAATATTTGGAGGTGTTGGTTCTTGTGGAGCAGCACTGCTTGAATATTTGAAGGTGTTGGTTCTTATGTAGTACCCTTCATGTTTAACATATTATACTACATTATAGAGCAATAAAAATAGAGGACAAGAGAGTGATGGATGAGGAAGAGATGACGGATGAAATAAGGTGCTGATGGAGATGGTAAGTATGTGAATGGGTGCTTGCATACTTTTTCATCAGAAGGCCAATGCCTATAGGTGGTTTCCTTTATCATTTCATGGTATTAATGACTTCATCCTCCGAATAGAATGCTTGGAGAAGACACTATAGAGACTTCCTTTATTAATATACCATAAGGATTTTCTTTTACACGGTCTTGTAATCAGAGTATAAGTCTTTTTGTTATGATTAACGAATGGAAGGAAAACAAAAGGATAATGATTTATGAAAGATAAAATGTGTGGAATGAGAAGTGCTTAATCATTAAGTTTCTTAAACCTTCTAATGAATTAGAGAATCTTAATCCAACGTTACCTCAAGTTTTACCTTTGTTCTTGATGTGCTTGATGTTGCAAGAAGTGGAGGATGGACTGGTTAGAGTTGATTTGACTGCTAATTTGATATGCTAAAGAAGGCTGAAGGATGAACTATAGGTCCCCTTCTCTCCCATGCCTAAGGAGTTGTATGTCCCCAAACAACTCAGGAAAGGTGACTACTACTGCAACTGAATGGCCAAGCTACTATATGGCAGCCTTTACTGAAATGAATATAATGCTGCAAATGAAAATGGAAATACTAATACAAAGATCCAAACTGCTCCAAACCTGTGTTGGGATCACGAAACCATATAGTCTTCAACCACTACACATCCATCTGCAATCTTGCATATGTGAATAAATGGTGTTGATGTCAAACATAAGAAAGAATCATTGGATTACCAACCATTGAGGAGGTCGTTAACCAATGTGAGATATACCACCTTTAATGTCAATGGGAATGAAGGCACTAGTTACATTCTACCTGTCGTGAATGGATTTGTCGTAGTCGAATGGACTGCAAAATTCATCCACCAAGAAACGTTAATGTATTTACATAGTAGATGACAAGGATACATGCCATTAAGGCATGTAGGCTCCCAGGTACCTTATCTAACTCTAACCTTGGTCCCAGGTAATGTGTTGATGTCGATGGGACAAGGCTTGTTGGCAGGTGAGCCTTAAGGGATCCCACATAAACCAACTTGAGTATAAACATAATGACTTGAAAGATACATGATTTGAAGAAATCATACAAATTTACAAAATTTATTGGGAACTCTGCCTATCAGTTACCTGGTTTTCAAGCAAAGTCCCTGTTGAGTTGTGCCAAACAAACTGGTTTTCACAAGATGAATTATTTTTCTCTTCACTATTTTCATTTATTTATTTATTACAATAATAAATTTCCTACTATATTGGAGAAAATACGTCCTCCTTCAAGTGAAAGAGTACTTCCATTGAAGCCATGTGCGGATCAGGTACAAAGATATATTTATGCCCAAGTTTAACATATAAACTGTGGAATGTACATGAGCATGAAAAATTCAACAGTTTTGAAAGATGTGATACAAAGAGTGTTTGAAGATGAGAGTGGTAATTTCATGGGATTGTAGTCTAGAACCAATTCTCAATGTGATCTTGGTGGTATTGGCACATTTCTTCATTTGGACCACTCTGAAAGTCCTCCTCGGTCATGCTAGGAAACTTGGATAATTGGTCTCCGAAATGCGGCATACAAGGCTTGCTGATGGGCATTGTGAAATTTCTTCAATCTCAAGTTCATCAGGATTCTCCCCATTGGATTTGGTACATTATTTCTCGATCTCCTTGGTAGATAGGCAAGAGGAATCAAGGGAGACTTCCAAATCCTTTTTTGGCTGTGGAGAGATAAATAATTTTCTGAATGTGGTTAGGATGAACTCTTCCTAAGAGGCAGTGTTATGAAACCAACTTAAGAAAAGATAGAAAAGACAGATCAACGCCTTAGAATTTAGCCTATTCGAGGGGGCAACCTCCTTTACATTACATAAATGAACAATTCTTGGATGATACAAATGACAAAACCTCCTTTCTATATATAGGAGTCTAAGGAGTCACAATATAACCCAGCCGACCTAACAATAATAATATAAAGCCACAAAAATAGCAATAGAGGGATTCTATGGGGCACAATAATAACAATATGGGGATAATAGGGGCACAACAATATTAATAAGGAATGAAACTACAATAGTAATGGGGTAATTACTAATATTATAGGGACCCAACATGCCCCTCTCCTTCAAAAAAAGTGTCGTCCTCAACACTTGAGAAGTTTTGGATGCTTTTGTATAAAATTCTCATCCTCCCATGTGGAATCTTCAGCGGATAAGTTCTTCCACTTGATAAGATACTCTGAAATTGATCGATTTCGTAGCTGTCGAGTTCTTGTTTCTGTGACTGCTTCTGGTTCCAATATAATTTTTCCTTCCTCTTCAAGTTCTGGAAATATTGTTTGAACTGGGAGCTTGTCGCCTATAACCTTCTTTAAACATGAAACATGGAAAACTAGGTGCAATCGAGAAGCTGCATGAAGCTCCAATTTGTATGCCATAGTACCAATTTTTTGAAACACCTTGTACGGACCATAATACTTTGGTGATAATTTATTATCCTTCTTAGCTTGCTTGAGGGACATTTGCTTATATGGTTGTAGCCATAGGAATACCCAATCACCTACATCAAAACTTCGTTCGCTGCGATGTTGATCTGCCTGTTGTTTCATTCTATTATGTGCCAACACGAGGTTATCCTTTAAGAGTTGGAGGACTTGTTGTTGATGTTCGATTTGATGTTCCACTGCTTGAACCTTAGAATTTTCTCTTGAATATGATGTGATGGATGGTGGTTGATATCCATAAAGTGCCATAAATGGGGTCATTTTAGTTGTTGTATGGAAGGAAGTGTTATACCACCATTCAGCCAGAGGCAACCATTTGACCCATTGTTTCTGTTTATCAGATACAAAGCAACGAAGATATCCTTCCAAACATTTGTTTACTATCTCAGTTTACCCATCAGATTGAGGATGATAAGATGAGCTATGAGCTAACTGAGTACCAAGACAAGAAAATAATTATGTCCAAAAATTTCCAGTGAAAATGGGATCTCTGTGACTTACAATAATCTTTGGGTTTCCATGTAGCTTTTGAATTGTTTCCATAAATGTAGTAGAAACCGTACTAGCTTTAAATGGATGTGATAATGCACAAAAGTGTGCATGCTTGGTAAGTCTGTCAACTACCACCATGATGACATTCCTTCCCTCAGACTTGGGTAAACCTGTGATAAAACCCATTGAAACCTCCTCCCACATTGGCTTGGAATGGATAAAGGTTGTAATAGACCCGGTGTCTTAATTGTTTCAACTTTATTTTGTTGGAAAACCAAACATTCTGCCACAATTTTTGAATATCCCATTTAAGGCCATCCCAAAAAAATTCCTTCTTAACCCTGTGGTAAGTTTTTAAAAATTCTGAGTGCCATCCTAAGGGAGAAGTGTGCAATTCCATAAGAATCTTTTGTTTTAGTTGGGAATTCTTACAGAGGTATAAGCGATATTTGTACCATAAAGAATCATTTTGCCAGCTAAATGTATCAGACGTACTGGAATCTTGTTGCAAGTTTCGAATAAGTGCCCATACTTATTTGTCATTCTTCCATTCCTCCCTTGCTTCATTTATTCAATCTGGTTGGATAATAGAAATGGCGCACAACAATGCTTCCACATCATCATCCTTTTTTGGAGTGCATCTGCCATCACATTTTTCTTCCCTTTTTTGTAGATGATTTCAAAGTCATAACCCAACATCTTTGTGACCCACTTTTGTTTCTCTTCAGAGGATAATCTTTGTTCTGAAAAGTATTTAAGGCTATCATGATCCGTTTTTACCTTGAAGTGTCTTCCCATTAGGTAGGGTCACCATTTCTTAAGTGCATGGAGTATTGCCAACATTTCCTTCTCATAAATAGCTTTGTGTAAAAACTTTCCCTTGATTGGACGACTTTCAAAAGCAATGGGTCTTTCATCTTGCATTAAAATAGCACCAATTCCATTTCCTGAAGCATCGCATTCCACAATAAAGGTTTTTGTGAAGTCCGGTGTAGCTAATACCGGTGCTTGGCACATTGCCTCTTTAAGATGTTCGAAGGCCTTTGTTGCTTCTGGAGTCCATGAAAATGCATCTTTCTTCAATAATGTTGTTAGAGGTGCTGCTATTCTCCCATAATTCTTAACAAACTTGTGATAATACCCTATCAACCTGAGAAATCCTCGCAGATGCTTTATGGATGTGGGGATTTTCCATTCCTTAATGGCTTTAATTTTTCTAGGGTCTACCTTAACTCCTTCATGAGATACAATATGACCTAGATATTCCACCTCTTGTACTCCAAAGAAACATTTGGATCTTTTTGCATATAATTGTTTCTCCTCCAATAGTTGTAGCACCCTGTCAACATGTTCAACATGATCCTTCCAAGACTTGCTGTAGATTAGTATATCATCAAAAAATACTAACACAAATTTTCTAAGGAATGGTTTGAAAATGGAATTCATCAAACCTTGAAATGTTGAAGGTGCACTGGTAAGGCCAAAAGGCATGGCCAAAAATTCATAATGACCCTCATGAGTTCTAAATGTTTTTTTCGCAATGTCTTCAGTCTTCATTCTAATTTGATGATATCCTGAACGAAGATCCAACTTGGTGAAGTAAATTGATCCATGCAATTCATCTAGTAATTCATCAATGACGGGAATGGGAAACTTATCTTTAATAGTGAGATTGTTTAGCTCCCTATAATCTGGATACATGCGCCATGATCCATCCTTCTTGTGAACTAATACTATTGGAGCAGAGAAAGAACTTTGACTCGGTTGAATTATACCAGCCTCTAGCATTTCTGCAACCATACGTTCAATTTCACTCTTTTGGGCATAGGGATATCTGTACGGCCTGATGTTTGGAGGAACACTTCTTGGAATCAAATGAATAGCATGATCATGATCACGAATAGGTGGGAGACCTTTGGGAGTCTCAAATACCTTGGAATGATTGTCCAAGACTTTTTGGAGATCTGGAGAAATAGATGATTGCAATGTGGAAACATCTAGCGAACATAATTGTGCAATTACACCCCTTTGTTCCTTTTTTAGAAGCTTTGTCATACCATTAGAGCTAATTATCTTTCCTGGTTTCCCTGCAATACCCCTTAATTAAACTTCCTTTCCTTCCACGGAAAATTTCATGAAAAGTTCTTGAAAATTGAAAGCTATTGTACCCAAGGATTGTAGCCATTGTACTCCTAGTACAACATCAGCACCTCCCATTGGAATGGAAAGCATTGGGCTAGTCAATACATATTGTCCCATCGATAGCTTGATATTATGGCACTTTCCAAAGCAATTTATTGTTCCTCCATTTGCAGCCATCACTTGACACTCTGGTGTTGGGTATAAGAAGAAATTCAATTCTTTTGCTACCTTACATTGAATAAAATTGTGGGTACTTCCTGAATCAACCAACACTAGTACCTTTTTCTTCTTGATTCGTCCTTCTATCTTGATGGTTTGAGGAGTGGTAATTGCCACCAATGCATTACAAGATATGGTCGGATTCATTTCTTCTTTATCTAGGCTTTGTTCCTGGAGTATATCCTCTTCTTTTGACCTTTCTTGCTCCTTTTCTTCTTCCTCTTCACAATCTATGTAGAATAATTTCTTTTCAGCACACTTAGGACCTTTAGTGTATTTGTTGTCACAACTGTAACAAAGCCCTTTTTCTCTTTTTTCTTCCAATTGTTGTGGTGTCAACCTTATAGGTTGTGGAAGACTAGGAGCAACCACACTTCCATCTTTATAGTTGTGAGTGGTATGCTTCCTGGTTGCCATAATTTTGCTTTCCATTTTTCTTGCTAACCTGAATGCCTTCTCTAATGAATCAGGTTCCCGAAGGCGAACATCATGTTGGATCTTATTCTTTAAAGTCCTTATGAACACATCAATCCTATGCTCCTCTAGAATATCTTTTACCCTTATGTTCAATTTTTGGAACTCCTCAATGTGCTCCATTATTGAACCCTTTTATTTGAGACTTATCAATTGGCTAAAAAAAGTGTTGCTTTTTGTATCCTCATAATGTGCTATCAATTCTTCTGTAAAAATTGCCCAAGTGATAATTTGTTTATGAGAGCAAAGCCATTGATACCATACAAACTGATTTGGTTCCAAATATAAAGTTGCAATATGTACCTTTTGTGTGTTTTGCACATTATTGAGATCGAAAAATTGCTCCATTTGTAATATCCATGTTGCGGGATCCTTGCCATCAAAATTCCTCATATCAATTTTTGGAATATGGTGGGTTTTCGATCCCACATTAGAGTCTAAGAAATCATGATTAACATTTCTTTTGTTCGCATCATGAGTTTCCTTTACTGCATTTTCACCATTGGTAAGTATTTCTTGTAGAAAATTTGTCAAATCTGTCTTCAAATCTGCCATGCCTATGTTCAAATTTGTGTTCAAATCTATCTTCAAGTTGTCCATCTTAGCTTCCATGCCATTCATCTTAGCTTCGATGCCATTTATCTTAGCTTCTGTTAGCTTTTGTGACAGTGACATTTGTTGCACTTGTTCTTGTAATTTTGATATATCATGTAGCATTTCTTCCTCTTCTTCATGAGTCATGCTAGAGCTTTCAGGTTCCTTACTAGGTGTTTGCATTTTCTTTCCTTAGGGCATCAGTTACCGATAATAATGCTCTACTATGCCCTTTGAATTCCTTCAAACTAAATTTTCAAACCAAGCTTAAGCAAAAATTTAAGAAAATATACACACCTTTTTTCACTTTGTAGGAGCTTGATATTGCCTTTGATGTATCTCTGTACTTTCCTATCATCTAGTTCTGAATTTGTGACCTGCAGTAACCCTCTGTGTCCTCTTTCCAATGCCACAAGTCTGACCTAAATTTGATTCTCCAAGGAAGAGTTATGCGAAATCTCCCACAATGACTTGATTATAGACTAGTTCAGTAGAGCGAACTTGTACGATGTGTCACGAGTCACTGTTTCGACCTTTGGATCTGAAAAATGCATACAAGAAACTAAAGTCCGTCCTATTTCTGTATCTTCTTACGAAATTTTAATCCGATCCCCAGAGAGAAAGTTATGACGATTTTCCCCAAGTCACCTGTTTGGAATGTAATTCAGGAGTCTGCAAAAAGACCAACTTCCTCAGATCATATCTCCGCAAATATAGCGCGAAAAGCTCTGAAATTCGGACCCAAGGTTCAGCGCGATTTCTTCTCAAATGAGTTTTTTTTGCAACTTCTGAAATGTCGCAAAAAAAAAGTTACAGCGAAAATGCCACGATGACCTGTTTGGAGCAGTGAAACCCTAGAATCCAAAGCTCTGATACCAAATGTTATGAAACCAGCTCAAGAAAAGATAGAAAAGATAGATCAACGCCTTCGAATTTAGCCTCTTCGAGGGGCAACCTCCTTTACATTACATAAATGAACAATTCTTGGATGATTCAAATGACAAAACCTCCTTTCTATATATAGGAGTCTAAGGAGTCATAATATAACCCAACCGACCTAACAATAATAATATAAAGCCACAAAAATAACAATATAGGGATTCTATGGGGCACAGTAATCATAATATGGGGATAATAGGGGCACAACAATATTAATAAGGGATGAAACTACAATAGTAATGGGGTAATTACTAGTATTATAGGGACCCAACAGGCAGATATCCCAAATATTGCTAGGATTTGAGAAATTACTTCAAGGGACATTCTTCAAGCTCTCTATCATCCTTGAATTTCTCCTGCTAGTTGATGATTTGTGTCTCGCAACATGGATCAGTACACAAGGGTTCTTACAACACCCCAAAAATGTTTTATCTTTAAAGAGCTTGAAATTTTAATCTAATTGAATTAAAACTAATAAAACTTACCAAACTTGAACTTCTCGCTTACTTAAAGAACCAAAATTTGGAGCGACCCAAAACAAAAGAGGATGTGTGGATCTTCACTCATGTCTTACTGTCTTCTCCACCCTATAGTTCCCCTGCAACTAAGATCGCACATAAAATTTGTGAAAGAAACTATGCTCTAATCCCTTTAGCACCTCTCGAGAAACGATGCCAAAAATGTTGGAAAAATTATGTGTTATAATTCCAACATTTAATTATCAACTAGGGCTTGTAAGCTTTAAGGCATAAGCATAGGTAATGTGGGATCATAACATCTAGCCTAAACTAACATCTTAGAAATTTTGGAATAAGGTACTGAATGGAGTACGGAATTTTTGTTCCTAAATCAATTTACTGCTTAGTACAGAATTAGGTACAAAACAGGATTTATGTTTCTAAATCAATTTTTTGTTTAGTACAAAATTAGGTACAGAACCTTCGTTTCTAGTTTAATTTATAATGATGAACAAAATTAAATCTAGATCTAAGACTTTTGTGATCCATAATGTAGATGTAAGTCTTTCGGATTAATCACATTGTTAGGATTTGGTTATGATTTGTGATCCAATTCCTAATAATGTGATTAATCCGAAAGGCTTACATCTACAAAAATAAACCTAATTAAATATTTCTACAAAATCAAGCAAATAACAAATTATCTACTCTAATGATTAACACACTACAACTCAAGAAAATCAAATAACACTCTATAAATGGCATGCAATCCTCTAAGTGTTAACACACAATATGTACTAAGAAGTCACTCAATTCCTAATTGATTCTGGATATTCAAATGGAGCATAAGCTACAAGAGTTTCGCACCACTAACATATGGATTCATAAGCAATGAAAAAGATTCAGTTTAAAACATGAAAATTACTCCTTCAGAGACTTATTTGAAATCGAAACTTTCTTCTCTAATATTCATGAATTTGGAAGAATAATCATGGATTTTTCACATATAAGCTATGCTCATAACAATATTGAATAGGCTTGCAAAACTCAAATAACATTACACTCATTATCCTTAACTCAAACCTATGAAAATATTAAAGGAAACTTAAGTACGAAATTAAGTGCAAAAATTCTGAAAATCACTAATGAAAGTAAATGAAAATTCAATCAACTATTTTAATTAATTCTAAAATCAAATTCAAATAAACTACTATCCCTAGGGTCACACCATAAATCAAAAAGTAATTACATAATCTAGAATGCAGAAATAAATTGACAAAGCAAATTGAATTTACTTCAAACCATTTGCAAGAAATAAAATATAAAAAGGAAATAAACATTAAAATTCACACTTACATAATCAATTTTAACCCTAAAAACACGATGGGTTTAGGAGGCCTTTCCTATCCATGTGCTGTAGGTCTAAGCTCAATTCACAAAATGGACACCAAAGCTTACAACAACTTCATTCCCTTTTATTCCTTCAGCCAAAATAGAGTGTAATATACAACAACCAGCAGATGTAATTATGATTTTCTTCCCCTACATATCTCTCTCTAATATTGAGTGATTACAATATATATATTATGCATTTAAAATTTGAGATCTTGAACTCAAGGATCTAATCTTACCTATATGCCAACAATATTACAAAAATACATTTCAAATGATTTTTTTGGAATTTGGTTATGGCAAATTTGTCTTGGAAATCTTGTGACCCATGCATAGCTTGATTGAGATCTAGAATTTATGATTGAAGCTCCACATAGCTTGAAAAAGAGACAAAATAAATCTTCAACCCATATACTCTGCGCTGGTACGAAATATACGAAACTGTCAAACCTAGAATTCCATTACTTAACTCAAATTATGTAAAACCGAGAATTCTGGTACTTAGGAATTTCGTTGACCATAACTTCTTCCTGGTGATGAATTTTGACAAACGTTTCTGGTTTACCTGAATGAGGGTACTTTGAACAAACCCCTTGTCTCAAAACCCTGATATTCTTCTTCATTTTATCTTAAATTGAGATTTTAATCTACCGGAATTTTGCCATTCGGTACTTAACTTGTAGCAACTAGCTTAATTGGCATATGAAGAATTTTGATAATGGGTCCCTACAATAAATAATCTTGGCAAAACGGGCATATTTGAGGCCTAGCATAGGGTGTTGGAGCATCCTTTCAGTGGGAGCTGATAAAACCAGGGTGTTGGAGCATCCTTCCAATTGGAGATGGCAAAATCAAGGTGTTGGAGCATCCTTTCAGTTAGAGCTGGTAAACCAGGGGGTTGGAGCCTCCATCCAGTGGTTGTTGGAGAATCATGTATTGTTCATGTGATGTGATGTGTTAATTATCTTATTTGATTTGTGGAAATGATATTTAATGTTCTAAAAGTAAGTAAAATTAAGTGAAATATTGATTCACCCCCCATCTCTATATTTCTAACAGACATGAGCACCGATATCATTGCACCTGCTTAATTTCATTCAAGGAAGAAATCATATCATTTCAATCTTCATGCTTCTCCTTCAATACCCTACCTAGAAGAGTTTTCATCTACCAATGGACGGAGATGGAGTTTAGGTATTGGCTTTGTCTTCCCCTAGTATGGTTAGGGTCAAGAACTTAATTGGCTACCTCTTTTAGAGTTTCAGAATATGAATAATATTAACGATCATTATTGGTGAGGGCTTCGAGTTGGAAAATTTCCACATGAATTTCAAGGGGGTGATGGACTAGAAAATGGTTGCAACATCTTAGGCATGCAGTCTACCCTTGGGGACTCCACCCCTAGCTCCTCGATGACTATTCATTCATTGTTTGGGCATATTGCACTAAAAGAATAATATTTAGGCAACAAATTTTTCCTAAAACAGCTTGAGATTGAGAGGAATAAGACTGAGGAAGCCAAAAATAAGTAAAAACCAAGGGTTTCTAGGAATCCCAAACACACCAAACCAACAGATAGAGGAGGACCAATGAGAAAATAAGCCAGATGAAAGACTCCTGGAAGGGAATAGAGCTCGCCAGGATACAACATCATCCAAGCCACATTCCAACTCAGGAGAACTCAAAACATATCCACTAAGCATCCACCAATGAGATACAAAACCGAAGAATAAAATATTTGAACCAGAAGAGTAAAACAATGCCCTAAATTGTCAATCTCACCAAACTTGGACCAGCGAATTCATGTGCACTGAAGACAGGATAATGCCACCAACTCCTACAACACCAAGCTCCAATGTAGCCAACGGAATCCTGAAATTCGTAACCTCTAGGTGCCTAGAATCTATCTCTTGTTCAATACTCAGCTGCTAGAGCATGCCGAGAGAATGTTTTTCGAGTGAAACTGTGTGGAGGATGTTTAATCCTATCCGACGTTTTGGGTGGACACTCCACCCATCATCAGGGACCTAATAAATTTGAATGATCACAAACAACCATTGTGAAACAAGCTAGTGCTTATATTGAGGGCCTCAAAACCTATAAACTAGGTTGTCTTGCATGCAGGCATAGGTCACTTCAAATCCATAACCAAAGGCCAACATCCAATCTTGATAAAAAATCACACAAATTATGCCATGGTTATGCAAGTTTCTTGCCACACGTAGACCTTCCTTTGTCATATGCCCAAGGGAATTACGCCACTTGTGGTGGGGAAGAAACCCACACATACCAAAAAAGTTGGAGAGCAAGGTCTCCCCTCACAGAGCAATCAAATGGATAAGGCTTGACATGGGGATGAATATATTGAATGTGGTTTACATGTGTGTTGCATGGGGAGGTTCAATCATACCTTCCTATTAAATTCTATGAAAAGTGGTAAAGTGGCGAGCTCCAATGTCCCATCAACCAACACCCCAATCAAAAAAAATTTACATTATATTTTAATAAAACAATATAATCCAACTTTGAAACTTAATCCATCCTTTTTATACCTAATATTAAAATCTGAATATCTAAAATATAAACTTTAATATATAAACTTAGATAATTATTATAACCATTCAATCTATACATATAAATAAATATATATATTAATTTAAATTTAATTTACATGTAAAAAATACAAAACAATCAATTTTTTCACATTTCAAAATTTGCCAACATACAAACACATATATAAAAATATTTGTATTTCACATATCAATTTTTTAATAAACTCAAACAACATTATATGAAATGGTACTATTTCCCCATACCCATCTCCCGTGGAATTCTCATTAAAAAGGAGAATCATTAACAATGCACTACTTAAACCTATTTTAAAGGCAAAAGCATGTACGTAGTACCAAATTAGCTTTATTAACATATGAATATATTTTTTGAATTATTAACTTTAAATATATCTTAGAAATCACAATGAATTAGTTAAGACAAAGCTTTTTATAATTAATGGGATATTAAATCTTAATGTTTATTAATTTTTAATTTTTCAAAATATTTTTTTCCCATAAAGGAATATATTTTTCAAAATTAAGAAATATGTTGCCCTTAAATAATACATTGATCTTTGGAAGAGAGGTTGCTTTGGGAAATATGGAGATAATAGATTTCTCACTTGAATTGGGGTTAGAATTCGTATAGTAAGGTGTTATCATTAAATGGCATGAAATTTTTAAATCATAATAACATTTGAGAAATTGAGATAGAGATTGTAGATAATAACCTAAAAACCATTTTGGGATATCATAGAATGTTTGGAAGGGTTATATGATTTGTACATAAGTTTTGGAAAATGTTAAATTGGGTAGGATAGTGTCTTATGTGAAACAACATTTCAAGGTAGTGATTTTGTAACACCTTTCTTCCACATTCACATTTACTCAACTTTACCGGTCCACATGGTTCACTGTGTGACGAAGAGTTACTATGGGGTGACTCAACCTCCTAGGTATAGTTAAGGAAGTGGAATCAACATACTAAAACCTTGTTGACCTTCCTCGGGAGTTGCAGGACCCCTGGGAGCCAAACAACCACTCTAGGTGCCAAAACCCTGAGCTAACTTTCTTTTTCACTAACCTTGACTCTCAGTTGCTTGCATAAGAAGGCAAGACAACAACTGTAACCCTCCAGTCACATGCATAACCTTGCCTCCCAGTGACTGCAGTCTAAATTACCTAATTTTGTGCATGTGAACCTAAGATCTAAGCCACTTTTTCAGGTCTACGATCCATACCTCTGCCTAAAACTTGATAGAAATTTCCAGAATGATGAATGACACAAAGACAAAGCCATTAATGCAAAACGTGATCAAGGAATTGACCTAACCAGGCCTAACCATGACAAACATTTCGTCAAACACATGATGAACAAGTAATCTACAGGTTATAAATGAATATTTGAACACAGGGGTCTCATACTTGTCTGAAAATCCTCAAGAAGGTTTGATTCCCTCTCATAATAGTTGTAATAACATCTATTAGGTCATGCATTAACTAACCATTCATTTACTAATTAAAACATGTTGAGATCCATAACTATATTTTGTCATAAAACCATGCTTATACCCATCATATAACTAGAATAATAACAATGATATAACAACCATTAAAACCACATAATAACAAGTATGAATACTCATGAAATACAAGATGAAAAAAAACTCTTATTAGCATATGCAAATCCAACCAAGTCAGGGACTTCCACATACTACCCGACCATAGATTGGGTTGAACCAAATATGTTATGTAATCAACTCATAAAATAGAAGGAAAGATAGATTAACGACTTCAAAATCAGCCTCTTCGAGGGGGAAACCTCCTTTACATTACACAAATGAACAATTCTTGGATGATACAAATGATAAAACCTCCTTTCTATATATGGGAGTCTAAGGGGTCACTATATAATCAAAGTTGACATAACAATAATAATATAAGGGCACAACAATAACAATAATGGGCTTCTACGGGGCACACTAATAACAATATGGGGACAATAGGGGCACACCAATAATAATAAGGGATACAATGACAATAGTAATGGGGGAATCACTAGTATTATAGGGACCCAACATGCCCCTCTCCTTCAAAAAATGGTTGTATTCAACGCTTGAGTAGTAATGGATGCTTTTGTATAAAATTCTCATCCTCCCATGTGAAATATTTAGCGGGTAAGTTCTTCCACTTGATAAGATACTCTAAAATTGATCGATTTCGTAGCTATCGAGTTCTTGTTTCTGTGACTGCTTCAGCTTCCAATATGATTTTTCCTTCGTCGTCAAGTTTTGGCAATATTGTTTGAACTAGGAGCTTGTCACCTATAACCTTCTTTAAGCATGAAACATGGAAAACTAGGTGCACTCAAGAAGTTGCAAGAAGCTCCAATTTGTATGCCATAGTGCCAATCTTTTGCAACACCTTGTACAGGCCATAATACTTTGGTGATAATTTATTATCCTTCTTAGCTTGCTTGAGGGACATTTTTTCATATGGTTGTAGCCGTAGAAATACCCAGCCACCTACATCAAAACTTCTTTCATTGCGATGTTGATCTACTTGTTGTTTCATTCTATTTTGCACCAAAGGGATGTTATCCTTTAAGAGTTGGAAACCTTGTTGTTGATGATCGATGTGATGTTCCATTGCTTGAACCTTAGAATTTCCTCTTAAATATGATGTGATGGATGGTGGATGATATCCATAAAGTTCCATAAATGAGGTCATTTTTGCTACAGTATGGAAGGAAGTGTTATACCACCATTTAGCCAGAGGCAACCATTTGACTCATTGTGTATGTTTATCAGATACAAAGCAATGAAGATATCCTTCCAAACATTTGTTTACTATCTCAGTTTGCCCATCACATTGAGGATGATAAGATGAGCTATGAGCTGACTGAGTACCCAGACAAGAAAATAATTTTGTCCAAAAATTTCCAGTGAAAACGGGATCTCTATCGCTTACAATAATCTTTGGGTTTCCATGTAGCTTTTGAATTGTTTCCATAAATATATTAGCAACTGTAATGGCTTTAAATGGATGAGATAATGCACAAGGTGTGCATACTTGATAAGTTTGTCAACTACCACCATGATGACACTCTTTCCTTTGGATTTGGGTAAACCTGTGATAAAATCCATTGAAACATCCTCCCAACATTGACTTGGAATGGATAAAGGATGTAATATACATGGGGTATTAATTGTTTCAACTTTATTTTGTTGGAAAACCAAACATTCCACCATAAACTTTTGAATATCAAATTTAAGGCCGTCTAAAAAAAAAATCCTTCTTAACCCTGTGGTAAGTTTTTAAAAATCCTGAGTGCCCTCCTAAGGGAGAGGTGTGCAATTCCATAAGAAACTTTTTTTAGAGTTGGAAATTCTTACAGAGGTATAAGCGATATTTGTACCATAATGAATCATTTTTCCAGCTAAATGTATTAGATGTATTGGGATCTTTTTGTAACTTTATAATGAGTGCCCACACTTATTCATCATTCTTCCATTCATCCCTTTGTTTATCCAATATGGTTGGATAATAGAAATGGCACAAATAAATGCTTCCACATCCTCATCCTTTCTTGAGAGTGCATCTGCAACAACATTTTGCTTCCCTTTTTTGTAGATGATTTCAAAGTCATAACCCAACATCTTTGTGACCCATTTTTGTTGCTCTTCTGAAGATAATCTTTGTTATAAAAAGAATTTAAGACTATCATGATCCGTGTTTACCTTGAAGTGTCTTCCCATTAGGTAGGGTCGTCACTTCTTAAGTTCATGTAGTATTGCCGACATTTCCTTCTCATAAATAGCTTTGTGTAAATAATTTCGTTTGATTTGATGACTTTCGAAAGAAATGGGTCTTTCTTATTGCATTTAAAAATCCCCAATTCCATTTCTTGAGGAATCACACTCCACAATAGAGTTTTTTGTGAAGTCCGACATAGCTAAGACTGGTGCTTGGAACATTGCCTCTTTAAGATGTTCAAAGGCCTTCGTTGCTTCTAGAGTCCATGAAAATGCATCTTTCTTCAATAATTTTGTTAGAGGTGCTGCTATTCTCCCATATGTCTTAAAAAACTTATGATAATACCCTGCCAACCCGAGAAATCCTTGCAGATGCTTTATGGATGTGGGGATTTTCCATTCCTTAATGGCTTTAATTTTGCTAAGGTCTACCTTAAAACCTTCATGAGATACAATATGTCCCAGATATTCCACCTCTTGTACTCCAAAGAAACATTTGGAGCATTTACCATATAATTGTTTCTCATCCAATAGTTTGAGCACCTTGTCAAAATTTTGAACATGATCCTTCCAAGACTTGTTGTAGATTAGTATACATCAAAAAATACTAACACAAATTTTCTAAGGAAGGGTTTGAAAATTGAATTCATCAAACCTTGAAATGTAGAAGGTGCATTGGTAAGGCCAAAAGGCATGACCAGAAATTCATAATGACCCTCATGAGTTCTAAAAGTTGTTTTCGGAATGTCTCCAATCTTCGTTCTGATTTGATGACATCCTGAACGAAGATCCAACTTGGTGAAGTAAATTAATCCATGCAATTCAGCCAATAGTTCATCAATGACAGAAATGGGAAATTTATCTTTAATAATGAGCTTATTGAGCTCCCTATAATCTAGACACATGCGCCATGATCCATCCTTCTTGTGCACCAATACTACTGGAGTAGAGAAATAACTTTGACTAGGTTGAATTATACTAGCCTCTAGCATTTCTACAACCATACGTTCAATTTCACTCTTTTGGGAATAGGGATATCTGTAAGGCCTGATGTTTGGAGGAACACTTCCTAGAATCAAATGAATATCATGATCATGATCACGAATAGGTGGGAGGCCTTTGGGAGTCTCAAATACCTTGGAATGATTTCCCAAGACCTTTTGGAGATCTTGAGAAATACATGATTTCGATGTGGGAACCTCTAGCAAACATAATTGTGAAATTGCACCTCATTTTTCTTTCTTTAGAATCTTTGTCATTCCATTAGAGCTTATTATCTTTCCCAGTTTCCCTGTGATACCCCTTAATTCAACTTCCTTTCCTTTTGAAAAAAAATTCAAGAAACATTCTTGAAAATTAAAAGTTATCCTACCCAAAGATTGTAGCCATTGGACTCCTAGTACAACATCAGCACCACCCATTGGAATGGAAAGCATTGACCTATTCAATACATATTCTCCCATGGATAGTTTGATATTATGGCACTTTCCAGAGCAATTTATGGTTCCTCCATTTGCAACCATCACTTGACACTCTGGTGTTGGATATATGAAGCAATTCAATTCCTTGGTTATCTTACAATGAATAAAATTATGGGCACTGCCCGAATCAATCAACACTATTACCTTTTTTTCTTGATATGTCCTTCTATCTTAAGAGTTTGAGGAGTGGTAATTCCGGCCAATGCATTACAATATATGGTTGGATTCATTTCTTCTTTCTCTAGGGTTTTTTCCTGGTGTATATCCTCTTCTTTTGACATTTCTTGTTCATTTTCTTCCTCCTTTTCACAATCTATGTAAAATAATTTCTTCTCAACACACTTATGACCTTTAGTGTATTTTCTATCACAACTGTAACAAAACCCTTTTGCTCTTTTTTCTTCCAATTGTTGTGGTGTCAACCTTGTAGGTTTTGGAAGGCTAGGAGAAACAACACTTCCATATTTATATTTGTGAGTGGTAGGCTTCCTTGTTGCCATAATTTTTCTTTCAAGTTTTCTTGCCAACTCGAATGCCTTCTTCAATGAATCAGGTTCTTAAAGGCGAACCTCATGTTGGATGTTATCCTTTGAATTCCCTATGAACACACCAATCCTATTCTCCTCTAGAATATATTTTACCTTTATATTCAAATTTTGGAAGTCCTCATTGTGCTCCATCATTGAACCCTTTTGTTTGAGATTTATCAACTAGCTAAAAAAGGTGTTGCTTTTTGTATCCTCATAATGTGCTATCATTTCTTCCATAAAAATTGCCCAAGTTACAATTTGTTTTTAGAGAAAATCCATCGATACCATACAAACTAATTTGGTTCCAAATATAAAGTTGCAATGCGTACCTTTTGTGTGTTTTTCACATTATGGAGATCGAAATATTGTTCCATCTGTAGTATCCATGTTACGGGACCCTGCCATCAAACTTCCTCATATCGATCTTTGGAACATGGTGGGTCTTCACTCCAACATTATAGTCTATGAAATCATGATTAACATTTCTTTTGTTCTCATCATGAATTTTCTTTACTACCCTTTGACCATTTGTAAGCATTTCTTGTAGCAACTTTGTCAAATATATTTCAAATCTTCCATGTTGCCTTTAATATTTGCTTCTATACCATCCATCTTAGCTTCCACGCCATTCATCTTACCTTCCATGCCATTCATCTTACCTTCCATGCCTTTCTTTAATCCATCCATCTTAGCTTCTATTACTTTTTGTGAGAGTGAAAATTGTTGCACTTGGTCTCGTAATTTTGATATATCATGTTGCATTTCTTCCTCGTCTTCATGAGTGATGGTATAGCTTACAGGGTGCTTACTAGGTATTTCCATTTTATTTCTTCAGGGCATCAATTAATGATAATTATGCCTCACTATGCCCTTTGAATCACTTCAAACTAATTTTTCAAACCAAACTTACGCAAATTTTTAAAAACAACTACACACCTCTTTTTTTTCTTTGTAGGAGATTAATATTGAATCTGTTGTATCTCTGAAATTTCAGATCTCCAAGCTCTAAAATTGCAAACTATGGTAGCCCTCTGCATCCTCTTTCCAATGCCACCAGTCTGATCGAAATTGGATTCTATAAGAATGAGTTATGCCCAATCTCCCAAGATGACCTCATTATATACTTTTTCAGTAGAGAAAACTTGTACGAAGTGCCACATGTCATTGTTTCGACCTTCGGAGCTGAAAACAATACCCAAAAAACTAAAGTCCGTCATCTTTCTGTAACTTCTTACAAAATTTTAATTCGATGCTCAGAGAGAAAGTTATGGAAATTTTCCCACATCACCTGTTTGGGATGTAATTCGGTTGCCTGCCAAAACCCTAACTTCCTTGGATCATATCTCCGAAAATATCACGAGAAAAAATCTAAAATTTAGACCCGAGGTTAATTTGGATAATTCAACTCAAATGGGTTTTCGTGTCAGCTTCTAAAACGTCATATAAAAAACATTATAGCAAAAATTCCACGATGCCCTATTTGGAGCAGCGAAACCCTATAATCCAAAGCTCTGATACCAAATTTTATGCAACCAGCTCATAAAATAGAAGAAAATATAGATCAACGACTTCAAAATCAGCCTCTCCGAGGGGTAAATCTCCTTTACATTACACAAATGAACAATTCTTTGATGATACAAATGAAAAAACCTCCTTGCTATATATAGGAGTTTAAGGGGTCACAATATAATCAAAGTCAACATAACAATAATAATATAAGGGCACAACAATAACAATTGTGGGATTCTATGGGGCACAATAATAACAATATGGGGACAATAAGGGAACAACACCAATAATAAGGGATACGATGACAATAGTAATGGGGGAATCACTAGTATTATAGGGATCTAACAAAATCTTTCCTTCAGCCAATCACCCTCATGCCATATTCGAAGCATGAATGTGGGACTCACAATAGAACAACCAGGGCTTTCTCAGGCTTTACCGCAATCCTGCCAAAACTAGTCAAGGGACTCCTAGGCCTGAGACAAGAAGTTACACAACTAGGATTTACCACAATCCTGCCATTACTAGTCAAGGGATTCCTAGGCCCAAACAATGAAAGATACACTACCAGGATTTACCACAATCCCGCCACTACCAGTCAAGGGGTCACTAGGCCCTAAACAATCTTGGATGCCTCTAGATTTCTTCACCAATACCTTGAGGAATTTTCCCATCTCCACCCTCAGAATCTACCGCAATCCCTCCATTAATGTTTAATGGATTCCTAGGCACTTGAGAATTTTCCTGAGACAACCTCACCTAGTTCCAAAACCATCCGACAATCCAAAGGTCAACCAAATGAAAGGACCCCATCACATCATGGTTGTCCGGAAATGGAAATTTAATGCTAAAACCACCGTCACACTTGGAAAAACCCATGCCAATGAAAACAAGAGAACCAAATACACACATGCATGTACCGTGCATGCCAAAACCAGTAAGGAAACCACACATGCAACTCGATACCTGCAAAGTAATCCTGATGTAGCCACTTGATCCAACTCTTCTTTACTTGATCTTTACTTCCCTTTGCTTTCTTATCCTTCATTTTCCTTCCTTTCTCCATTGCTATAGTGCTCCAAGAATGCTCTAAGTGTGCAAGAGTATGAGAGAATAGAGAGAGAACTCCAAAACTGAACCAACAAAAGTTGTGAACTGATCCGCAAAAACATTTTTATCAATGAGGCCTCTATTTTCTTCAATTTCCTCTAATTTTCCTTCAATTTCCTCCTCACATGCAACCTATGACCCTTCACCTTCCTTTCCTCTTAATCCCCTTTATTTTCATAAATAAAATTTCAATTAATGCCTCATGCCTTTTCAAAGCCTTTTCCAATACCTTTGCCAATTTTCCCTTAGCCATAATAATCAAATGAACACCCACTAAGATGTTTTTCCCAACATTCAACTTGAAATAAGTCTCCCATGACCTTGGTCTTATTTTCCTTTATTAACTTTATTAAATGGAATTTTAACTCAGGGTTGTTACAGACCCCTCCCACTTAGGAGAACATCATCTTTAGTGTTCTATGACACCTACAACTAGCAAGACCCATGAAACCCAAAACATACTTCCCATGGAACTTTATAACTTAGCTCGATGCAGTATTTACAATGAACAACCTGCTGAAAAGAAAACTAGCATAACAAACATGAAAACCATACCGCTTATTGGAGCTTTATAACACATCTCGTTGTGGTATTTACAATAACAAACATATATAAATAATACATATACCAAAACTCATTTTCCTTCATCAAAAAATAAGGAAGGATACATAGCCTGCATCTGATCATCCATCTCCCATGTAGCTTCATCGGGCCCAAAGTGCTTCAACAACACTTTAACTTGCTCAATTGATCAGTTCCGGAGCATTAGTTGTTTTTGCTGAAAATTCTCTAAGGTTTAGGTTGGAATTCTCCTTCTGGATCCACTTGCAATACATACCATTCAATCACATGATCAACATATTTCACATATATTTTAAGTAATGAAACATGGAAAACATCATGAACTTTCACTGTCAGAGGCAATGAAATTTTGTAGGCCACTAGTCTAATCTTCTCAAGGATCTCGAAAGGCCCGCAATACCGAGGTGCCAACTTCGCACATGACCCATTCCTCAAGGAGTTCTTCTTAGGCTTGATGTACAAGTACACATGCTCCCTAATCTAAAACTCCTTAAATGCCTAGTGTTGATCTACATAACTCTTCTTTCTATCTTGTGTTGCCTTGAGATTCTTCTTTATAACCTGCATTTCATGTTCCATCTCTATGAACATGTTTGGTCCTATCAACACCCAGTTCACTAGATCACTCAGTTGTTGGGAGTATTACAACTCTGCCATTAAAGTGCCTCAAACAGACTCATCCTCAATGGTTCCTAATACCTACTATTGTAAGACAACTCAACCAACGGAAGATGCTCATCCCACCTCCTATGTTGATGCATAACATACATCCTCAACATGTCCTCTAGAATCTTATTGACCATCTCTATCTATCCATCTATTTGTGGATCCTAAGTTTCATTGAAGGCCAACTCTATCCCCAAACCTGCAAATAAATCCTTCCAAAACATGGAAGTGAACTTCACATCTTTTTCTAACATAATCTTCTTAGGAATACCGAGCAATCTCATTACCTTCATGATGAATATCTATGCTACCTCACTAGTTGAATAATTAGACTTCACTGGAATGAAGTGTGCTACCTTAGTTAACCTATCAATCATAACCATGATAGAATAGTGTTGTTTAGATGTCTTCAACAAACCTATAATAAAATCCATGGAAATGACCTCCCATTTCCACTTCGAAATCAGAATTGGTTGTAGTAAACCATCTGGGTGCTTACACTCTGTGTTTGCCTGTTGACAATCCAAGCATCTTGCAAAAAAATTTGCCACGTCTTTCCTCATATTCGGCCAATGGTAGAACTTCTTAACCGATGTTAGAGTCTTTTGATATCTCGGACGACCTGAATATGGCTTAACATGAAATTCCCACATGATAAGCTTCTTGAGCTCACTATTATCCAACACATAGATCTTGTCCCTAAATCTGACCAAACCATTTATCATGAGATGATAGTACACATCTTATTCACCTTTACCCTGTTGTTGTAACATGTGATTAAGTTGTTGGGAACCTGTCATTTTGTTGTCCTGCCTACACGATCAGATCCTATAAATTTGACCCATATGAGCTCATAGTTGCTATGTGCTTCACCTGTATTATTCTACTAAGAGCATTTGCAACCCTATTCTTTTTTCACTTAATGTACCTAATCTCATATTCCAACTTGTTGATCGTGTAAAACCATATAGATTTTGATGGATTTAGATTAGGTTGGTCAAATAAATATCTCAACCCACTATAATCACTCATCAACACAAACTTCCTACCAAGAAGATAGTGCCTCCACATCTTTAATGCATGAACAAACACTGCCAACTCAAGATCATGTGTCACAAAGTTATGCTCGTGCTCATTTAGTTTCCTTGATTCATAACGTAACACCTTTCCCTCTCTCATCAAGACTCCACCAAGTCCTCCCTTGCAAGAAACTATACATACCATGAACTATTTATCTAGATCTGCAATCTTTAGAATTGGAGCATTTGTCAACAACTGCTTCCATTGCTCAAAACTAGATGCACATTACTCTGTCCATTCAAATTTATTTCCCTTTCTATGCAATGATGTAATAGGATAGGAAATCTGTGAAAAGTTCTTGGTGAACCTCCTGCAGTAACCTGCTAACCCCATAAATGATCTGACCTCATCCACATTTCTAGAAGTTGCCCATTCCATGATAGCTCTTATACTTTTTGGATCCACTGTTATGCCTTCCTTGGAAATAACATGCCCCAGGTAATGTACCTCTATATAAAAGAAAATGCACTTATTAAGCTTGGAATACAATTGATTCTCTCTTAGAAATCTCAATATTATTGTTAAGTGTTCGACATGCTCTTCCTCATTCTTAGAATATATCAATATATCATCAACGAATACAATCACAAAATAGTACAAATAAGGACACAACATATTATTCATCAAACACATGAAAGTAGTTGGAGAATTAGTCAAACCAAAAGGAACCATAACAAACTCATAAATACCATACCTGGTCTGGAAAGCAGTCTTTTAGATATCCTCTTCTTTTATGCGTACATGATGATATCTTGATCTCAAATCAATCTTCAAGATCATTTATTCTCCCTTCAACTGATCAAACAAGTCATCGATCATAGGCAACAAATACATGTTCTGGATTGTTACCTTGTTCAACTGCCTATAATCAATACATAACCTAGGAGTTTTGTCCTTCTTCTCCATAAACAACACTGGTGCACCCCCAAGGCAGCACACTTGGCCTAATGTATCCCTTATCAATCATTTTCTTCAATTTTAGCTTCAGTTCCACTAACTCTAGAGTGCTCATCATGTACGGTGCCTTTGATGCTGGTGCTACCCATAGTACCAACTCGATAGAAAATTCTACTTCCCTATGGGGTGGCAACTCTGAAATCCCTGCTGGGAAGACATCCTAAAACTGTTGTAAAACTGGATACCTCTTCAATACTTTTGCATCCTCAACATCCTTACCTTTATCACTAAAATTATGCACTGCAAAGAATGCACACCCTTTCCTGTAACTATGCTTGGCTTGCATAGTTGTAACCATTCTAACTAACATTACCTTCTTCTTACCCTATAATATTCTCTGTTCTCCATTGTCATCCAAGCACTCAATAGCCTTTTAATAACAATCCACCTTAGTCCTGTGAAGATACAACCAATCCATACCCAAAAGCATATTGTTTGATCCCATTGGAAATACATTTATATGCACTTATGTAGACATACCATTCAACTCAAATGCACAAGCTCTTACCAAATGATGGACTCTTTTCTTAGTACTTGTAGCCAACTGCACCAACCAAGACTCTACATGCACTTATTTTCTCAAGCCAAACTTATCCACCATGTCAGGATTAACATAACCATAACTAGATCCAAGTTCAATCAAAATAGAAACTACTTGATCACAAAGCTTACCTTCCATCTCGATAATAGATGCCTGGCGATCTACTTGCCTATTATCCAATGTTGAATAGATCCAAGGAATGCTCTGCTCAACATCCCCTATTGTTTGCAGCTCTTGAGCACTATATCTAAGGCCTACCACCATGAGATGATGAACAATCCTTCTTGATATGCTCCATGTAGCTTATCCAACACTGCAACTGTCTCCTACCATCACCTTGTTTTGTCACTCTCCAGGCTAAGACCCATGTCCCTTCTCAACTACATTAAACTTCTTGTAAGGAACAACATTCTCTTTCTCACCTATGTCCTAAGGTCTTTTTCACTTCAGTGGCCAATTACCTTTAGTATTTTCATTACCTTTCCAATCTTGTTTAGATTCATACCTGTGGTTCAATTGCTCATAGCAATGCTTCAACTTTCGGATGGCTTCTTCCAATGATCTAGGCTCATCAAACTCAATCATGTCTTTGAATGACACCAGAAACCCACTAATAAATATTTGAATCTTCACTTTCTCCTCCTTAATATAAGGCACATATCTCAACAAATCCAAGAATATGCTAATATACTCCCCATCATTCATAGATCCCATCTTCAACTCATAGAACTCTTTTTCCCTGTCATTATGGTATCTCTCAAATAAATACTTCTTCCTAAAAGTTATCTCAAACTCTCTCCAAGCTAGCTCCTCTTCCTGAATACCTCTTACATTATTTACATCTTCCCACCAAATGTTTTCTTTCCCTTTAAGACTGAAGGTAGTTATCCTGGCTTTCATGTTCTCTGGGTAATCATACAACTAGAAGAACTTATTCATCCAAAGCAACCACACTTCTGCATCCTATGAATTACTCATTTCTCCGTCAAATGTAGGTGGCTTGGATTTCTTGAACTCATCTAGAAAATATCCCCTATCACTCCTCTTGTATGGGTGATAGCGATGATGACCGTGATGCATGTCTGAACCAAAACTAAAGTAATGCCCATGTCCATTGCCTCTCCTATCAGGTGTATCCAAGAATTTGTCATATCTGACCATGTCATCTCTATCCGACCTATGCCTACCATAATACCTTCTACCATATGCTCCATTAGACTTGTCGTCCTATGCATGACTGATCCTAAGTGGTCCCTGACTCTGCAATTTTGACAAACTCTGAAGGATAAATGCATTGACATCTGCTTATTTCTCTTGTGCCTTGGAAAGTCTCTCTTGTGAATGAATGATTTTGTCATTATCTTCTTTGCAACTTCTTATATTTTCCTTCAAACTTCTCAAAGTGTCTGCTATGTCAGGAGAGTACTCTTCACCATGTTTCTCATTTGATTTGTATGGAGAGTCTCGTGAACTGTAATCCACAATTTTTCTAGTCATTTTAATCTTCTTCTTCCTGCAAATATATCATGTCATATAAACGAAATATAAACATAACCAACATACCTCAGTATAGTTTAGTGAAGGATATATCATCTATAAGATCAACCAGATTAGCATGATACATGTATAATCATAATCATAAGAACCTATTGACCTCATGCATCACAATACCAACTGCATACCATGGCCACATGCATGAAAACCATAACCATGAAAATGCATTCATAACAACCATATATAAAATTGGCATGCTTGCATGACACATAGATTCCACCCATTCAGTCCAAGTATTCAATCATGGTCTGATACCACTCTGTAACACCCTCCTCCCACACTTACCTAGTTCACTGGTCCACCGGGGTAAATATGTGATGAAGAGTTACTCCAGGGTGACTCCACCTCCTAGGTATAGTTAAGGAAGTGGAATTGACAGACTAAAACCTTGCTGGCCTTCCTAAGGAGCTGCAGGATCCCTGGGAGCTAGACAACCACTCCAAGTGCCCAAACACTAAACTAACTTGCTTTCTCACAGACTTGGACTCCCAATTTCTTGCATAACAAGGAAAGCCAATGAATGTAAGCCTCCAGTCACATGGATAAAACCTTCCTCCCAGTGACTGCAGCCTAAATTACCCAGTTATGTGCATGTGACCCCGAGATCTAAGCCACTTTTTCAGGGCTAGGATACAGAACTTTACCTAGAACTTGATAGAACTTTCCAGGATGACAAATGACACAAGGACAAAGCCATTAATGCAAAACTTGATCAAGGACTTGACCTAACCAAGAATAACCATGATATACATTTCGTCAAACACATGGTGAATGTGTAATCTACATGTTATAAATGCATATTTGAACATACGAGTCTCATACTTATCTGAAAATCATCAAGAAGGTTTGATTCCCTCTCACAATAGCTGCAATAACATATATTAGGTCATGCATTCATTAACCATTCATTTACTAATCAAAACATGTTGAGATCCATAACTAGAGTTTGACATAAAACCATGCTTATACCCAACATATAACAAAAATAATAACAATGATATAACAATCATAAAATCCAAATAATAAAAAGTATGAATAGTACTCATGGAATACAAGAGGAAAAATATCTCTTATTAACGTATGAAAATCTAACAAATTTAGGGACTTCCACATACGACCCGACCATAGATTGGTTTGAACCAAATCTTTCTTTCAACCAATCACCCTTGTGCCATATACCAAGCATGAATGTGGCACTCACAAAAAAATAACCAGGGCTTTCTGAGGCTTTACTGCAATTCCACCAAAACCATTCAAGGGACTTCTGGGCCCAATACAAGCACCTACACAACCAAGCTTTACCGCAATCCTGCCATTACCATTCAATGGATTCCTAGGCCCAATTAAAAAACATACACTACCAGGCTTTACTGCAATCCCACCAAAATATTTCAAGGGATCACTAGGCCCTAAACAAGCTTGAATGCATATGGATTTCTTCACCAATACCTTGAGGAATTCACGTGTCTCCACCCTCATGATTTACTGCAATCCTACCATTACCAGTCAAGGGATTCCTAGGCCCTCGGGAATTTTCCTAATACCACCTCACCCGATTCCAAAACCATCTGAAAATCCAAAGCTCAACCAAATGGAAGAACCCCATCACACCATGACTATCCAGAAATTGAAAGGCAAGGCTAAAACCATTGTTGCACCTAGCAAAACCCATGCCAATGATAGCAAGAGAACCAAATACACACATGCAACTCAATACCTACAAATTAATCCCATTGTAGCTGCTTGATCCAACTCTACCTTTCTTGATCCTTGCTTTCATGTCCTTCATTTGCCTTCCCTTCTTCAATGCTAGAGTGCTCCAAGAATGATCTAAGTGTGCAAGAGTATGAGAGAATAGAGAGAGAGCTCCAAAACTGAGCCAACAAAAGTTGTGAGCTGGTCCTCATAAACCTTTTTATCAATGAGGCCTCTATTTTCTTCAAATTCCTCTAATTTTCCTTCAATTTCCTCCTTACATGCAACGTGTGACCCTTCACCTTCCTTTTCTCCTAATCTCCATTATTTTCATAAATAAAATGTCAATTAATTCCTCATGCATTTTCAAATCATTTTCCAATGCCTTTTCCAATTTTCCCTTGGCCATAATAATCAAATGAACACCCACTAGGATGTGTTTCCCAACATTCAACTTGGAATAAGTGTCCCATGACCTTGGTCTTATTTTTCCTTTTTTAACTTTATTACATTAACTTTTAACTAAGGGTTGTTACAGATTCTATCATGGTATCCTTAAGTATTCCAAATGCATCTTATTAGAGCTTATAAAGGTTTTTCCTAGTAATATATGGTTTTAAAAAGTCATATAATAGTAAATCAAGTATGTTCTCAAGCTCAATTCTTAGCATTGTATAATAATAATAAATAAATAAAGTTCTCACACTTAAATTTTTATGGCATTAGGTTGAATGGGAACAATAGGTTTCCTTCAAGAAACCATTAAAACAAAATGGGAATGATAAATGACCAAATAAAATAACATAATTATGAGAAACAAGTGTACTCATAGGACTCTTTCCTTTCCAAATTCTTAATTACACCTTTGAAATTTAAGTAATGGTTTAGAGCATCAAGGGGGTCTTCAATTGCCTTTCAATGATAGACATTTTCTTTTGAAAATGGAATTTATTCCTTGAATCTTTAATTTTGTAACTGTATTAACTGGTAGTTAATGATCATTTAATCTCTTGGGAAATTATGAGTTTCTTACTGCATTTATTTCATACACATGGACCAAATGCAACTATTGTCTCTTCCATCCTTCATAGGTTTGTCACAAAACCACATGTTAGGTGCTAAGTAGTTTGTGGGTGTATGATGAGTGGCTTATAGAATGGTCAAACTCCACATACAATCCACCAAAGGAAACCATATGTCTCAATGGTAGGTTTGTCTTATGGATAGAATTTTCCTTGTTAAATCCATTGACCACCGCCACCTTTAATCAATGAGAAAAATTGGTTTTCTAATGTTTTACATTTTTTTATCAACCACTAAGGCAAAGAATTTAGGATTTTCTCATATATCAGCCCATTCTTTTTAAATTCTTATTTAATATCCTTGTCTATCAATCACCGTTTTAGTGTGAATTTACAATTTTTAACAAAAATATACAACATATAGGAATATCAATTAGCTTACACACTATAATAAAAATCCAACAAAAAACTCAAACACTAGAATGTTCCCTTCTCACGCTATTCGAGTGGGGAGGATAAGAGAACTAACTATGTTTAGAACTTAGTAATTTGAGGTATAATTAGGAGCACTGGTCCTCTCTCACAATTTTCTCGTTCAAGTGAAGAGGGGAAGAATAATTTTCTCTTTAGGACCCTTTTAAAATTAAATTAGGAGGAAAAGGTGTGGCTTAATTTTCTCACACATTAATAATTTCAAGAAAGGGGGTGTTAGAGCCTAGATTTGCCTCAGGCTGAAAAGGCAAGGTTCTAGGTCCACATCAAACCACGCTCAGCCTCGTAGCTAGCCCTACGAGGACATGAGAGGGCTCTCTCCAGGTCAATCTCAGCGAAAGATAATCAAGGGGGCTGGAGATGACTGAAAAATAAACTAATTTTATGCTAGGTATGAAGTGAAAAGGATTTGATTTGATTTTTTGAGGGTTTTGTTGGAAAAGAGGGATAGGCAAATTTTGGGTCCGGGGATGAGGCCATATTTTTGCAGAGTTCAGGTAGGGGCAAGATAGGCAGTAGTTTTGATGCTTTGGATTGAATGAATGGATGGATCAGACTGGTGAGGAGCCAAGGAGGGAAAGAAGGTCTCAAGAGTCCTCCTCAAACAGATGAAAACATGAAGAATTAAACAAAATATCAAGGCAGAGCATAGCAGTCCAATGAATTCTACCTTAATCACTCATTTGTTTAATTGCAGAAGAAAAGAGAAGCGAAAATGATACACATAAACATCAGTGAACTTACAAATACATAGAGAAACACACCATCAAAACATAGAGCCACATGGATCCCAACAAGTGCTGCAAAACCCTGGTCTTTCCTTTGCCAAAATTGCAGAAATAAAATGTACAATAGAGTGCCAAGCAATCCCAAGTATCCAACCTTGAAAATGACTTAGAAATTACATAATATAGACAAGCCAAACCTATTACCTTGCCTCTAGGGGTCGAGCTCATCATTTTAGGAGCTGTTTGAACCAATTCTAAACAAGGAACTGAAATCTAGGTAGTCAAACAACTTACCCCTATATGCTAGGAAACTAATTCATTCACTCACATTTCACCTTTTGGTGAATGAATCTTCTAGAACAAGTAAAAATGTGCCAATATTACATCATGGTTATCAAATTACATCATGAAAAGTCAAGAATAACCTCAAGAAGCAAAACTGGTCAAAACTGGGTGAATTTCTAAGCTAAACAGTGAAAAATGGGCAAAAATCCTCTATGCGTCGTGCCTGATTCTCTATGTGTCGTGCCAATTTGGAGCTAAATTTGAGGCACTTCCCGAAGTCAAAATTGAGCCCAAGTGTGCTTGTTGGAAATATCTGTCTGTCTACTTTCCAACCCAGGTGGAATTTCTGAATTTGGATGTCATTTGCCCCTCCAAAACTTCAATCTCCCAAGATTTCTTCCTATGTGTCAAAATAGGGGCAGTGAGGTCATTTTTTGAGTGTTTTTGACCTCCTGAAGACTCAAAACTTGCCCAAATTTCTTGGCCATGCACCAGCAACCATGATTTTGCATGAAAAATCCAGAAATACAAAGTTTTTGCAATTTGGAGCTCCCTAGCAAAAGCGTGCACCACGTGGCGCGACGCATAGGGAGGAAAACCCTGTTTTTTGTGCCAAAATTTGTCAAAATGCCAAAAATGAGAAAAATTTCTTGAAATTTGGGTTGGATCTTCTCCATCAAGTGTCAAGCTGGGCTAAAGAGACTTCAGCCAATATCCGAAGACGATCATGCTCCTTTTGCCTCTTTTTCTTCCTTATTGCCTTCTTTAATTTTGCCTTTAGATTCCTTATTCGTGCCTTGCAAACCTTGTTCCGCGCCATGTAGTGGAAAGCCATGTGTCTCAACAATGCTTTGTCTCTATCAGCCTTGTCCAATAGTCCCTCTAAGTGGATGTTGACTCTTTCGAGCCAAGACTCTCGATCATCATTAATCTCTTGCTCCAATGAAGTGAGCTCAACCCTTCTCCTTTGTGCAGCTTGGCGATTCTCGCGGATGTTTTGTAACTCCATGATTGCTTGCTGATCTTCAAGCTATTTTTTCCTCTGCTCCAAGTATTTCATAGTCCACTTAGCGCTTTCCAAGTCAAGGGATAAGGCTTTGATCTCTGTCACCAAGGGGAAAACAGTGAAACAAGGGACTGTTAGGAGAGGGGAAAACTAGTCGGAAATTTGGGAATGTTGGGATAGACTTAGTTAGGGAAGTATGGGATGTTATGGGAAATTTGTATAGGGTTAGGAGTTTTGTATAGGGTTAGGGTTTGCGGACATTAGGAAATTTGGGAAAGGGAACTTGGGATAGGGGATGAATGAATTTAAAGGGTAGTGGAACTTAGGGAATAATGAAAACAAGGGACAAATGAGATGAGGGAGTGAACTTGGTGACAAAATAGTGATTTGAAACCCTAGCAGCAAGTTTCCTTGAGGTATTTTAAAAGATAGGGTTTGATGTCTTTGTTTTAACCATTACCATCCATCAACCACCATACCCTAGCACAAACTTGGATGAAACACAAAAATGGAGGCTCTACCTACTTGTGGAATGAAGAATTTGCAATTTGGAGGAAGATTTCAATGAATTTCAGGATTTTTAGCCCAATGCACCGCGCCTTCCCTATGCGTCGCGCCAGTGTATTTTTGCACTGAGAAATGCAGCCCAATGCGCCGCGCCTTCCCTATGCATAGCGCTTTTTGCAGGAGACTTTTGGAGGCCTTCCCGGTGTCCAAATTGGGCACAAGATAGCTCATTAGAAAGGTATTCAAGTCTACTTTCCCACCCAACTTGACTTTTTCAATTTGGAGTTTATTTTCCCTATCAAAAATCAAATCTCCCAAGACTGGTCAAAATGTACAAAATGAGGCTGCTTCAAGGCAGAGTGATGTTGCAATCAACTTTTGAAGGTGTTACTCAACTGAACATTGAGCTCATGATAGCTCATTGGAAATCTCGTTGTGTCTAGTTATCATTTGACTCATAAAACAAGTCATTTGGCCAACCAAGCTAGGAGAAAACCTAATTTTCACAAGGTCACTTCAGAGGTGCATCAATTCTCCCAAGGCAACTGTGTTTTTGACATTTCTCTAAAACCATGACACCTGTGTAAAAAGTGAAGGATTTTTTTCTTCCTTGGCCTATTTTGGGAAGAAACCTCTCTTAGTTTTCCCAAATTCATCTTTTCTTGCTCAAAAACTTCGTTTGAGTAAAACCTACCCTGATGTGTGGAACAGGGGATTTGTCAAAATGAAGCGAAATGCAGGGGATAAGGGGATTCTAAATTCTTGAGAAAATTTTTGGAAGTAGAGAGGGATGTTAGGAAGTAGGGGAAAGTGGAATTTCAAATATTGAGTAAGGGGAAGGGGTCCAAAAGGGCTAAACACAGACCTAGCCTAGAAAATAGGGTTTGTAGCAAGAAACTAGGGTTTGTGCGAAAAATGAGGAATTTGGGAGATCTCAGTGACGGGAAGTGTTTAATAAGGTACATTAAGGATAGGGGAAGGTGTATGAACATCGGGATACAAGTTTTGCTGATGATTTGACCATCCAAGAGAAATTTTCTTCAAAACCCTAGGAGAGGGAAATGAACCTTACCTAGGCGCAACTGAAGCATGAACAAGGTGTAAAATGACCCAGTGGAACTTGACATGATAATGAAAACCCTTTTAATGATGGCACACTCATCTAAATGGTGACATGGACTGAAATTTGGACAATTTTGACAAAAATAAGAGCAAACCCTAGACCTAATACCTAGTGACCAAATTTTGCTTGAAGACTCACTGAAATGACAAAATTTGACCTTGACACTCTGAGACCACTTTGTAAGAGCATGTTTAATCACTGGAGGAAGGTTGCAAAGACTGACACTAATAGGGGGAAAGAGAAACAACCCTTCAATCATTTAATTGAGTAGGAGGAGTGTTGATCCTTTCTCACACTTTTATGATTATAGTGATACAAGTGAGAAAGAGAAGGAGAAATTGCATTGGCCCTTTACAACAATTGTGCCATTCAAAAGTGGAAGAGAATGAGCATGGGCCCTTTCTCATACTTTTGTAATTTTGACGAGCAAAAGGAGCACTAGTCCATTCTCACACTTTAGTATTTTTCAAGAGGAAGAGAAGGACCACTAACCCTTTCTTGTACTTTTGTAGGATTTGGGATGATCAGAAGCATCATTATATATTTCTCGCATTTTTGTAACTATATTAATAAGGATAAGAAGGAGTATTGTCCCTTTCTCATACTTTTTTCATTCATGTGAGAAGAAGATGAAGCACAAGTCATTTCTCATACTTTTGTAAGTTGAGTGAGTAGGAAAAGGAGCATTATCCCTTTCTCACACTTTATTAATAATTTGGAGGAAGAGAAGGCCCACAAACATTTTATTATACAACAATAATTTAGAGGAGGAGAAATAAAATCTACCTTTTCTCATAGTTATGTCATTTAATTGAGGAGGAGAATGAGTACTAGAATTTTCTCACACTTTTGTAATTAGAGCGATGAGTGGAAGAAGAAGGAGCACTACTCCTTTCTCATGTTCTTTCCATTCAAAAGAGGGGTGAAGGAGCTTGGTCCCTTTCTCATATTTTTGTAAGTGATGAGAGTATGGAGGAGAAGGAGTAAAATAAATCACCCTTTCTCACACTTGGCTCATTAAAAGTAGGAGGATAAGGAGAATGGTCCCTTTATCACATTTTGGTAGTTTTATGCAAGAAATAGAAGGAGAACCAACCCTTTCTCGCACTAATAATTTAATGGGAGAATGTCACAATCTATTTCTCATAATATTTTTTGGAGGAGGAGAAGCATTGAACCTTTCTCACATATTTTCAATTAGAGTGACAAGGAGAAGGAGAAAAAGAAATATCATGTTCTCACACTACTATCATTTAGTGACAAGAAGATGGAGAATGTGCCCTTTCTATCACTTTTGAGTTTAAGTGAGGAGGATAAGGAGCACTAGATTTTTCTCATGATTTATCAATAGTTGGGAGGAAGAGAAGGGGAACAAATCCTTCTCATACTTCATTAGTTTTTGGAGAATAAGTATAAATATCTCTTCCTCATAGTTTTGTAATTAAAGTGGTGAGGAGAAGGAGGATCATTTCTCTTTCTCTACTTCTATCATTAGAGGGAGGATAAGGACAAAGCATGGTGCCGTCCTCACACTTTTATAATTTTAGGGAGAAGGAGAAGGTGCATTAGCCTTTAAAACACTTCATTAATATTTTGAAGGAAGAGAAAGAGCACAATCGCTTTCTCATACTTTACTAAGTTGTGGGAGGAGAGGAAACACTAGACCTTTCTCATACCTCTTTAATATTAATGATAAGTACGAGGAGTGGCTTCATTTTTTCACAAGTTAGTAACTTCAAGGAAGAGGAGAACGTGCACCAACACTTTCTTGCACTTCTATCATTTATTTGAGGAGAAAAGGGAGGACTAACCCTTTCTAATTCCTTAGTAGTTAGAGTGATGAGGAGAAAGAGAAGGAGCAATAGTTGTTTCTTATACTTCAGTAATTTTTAGGAGGAAGAAATGTAGCACTAGCCCTTTCTCATACTTTAGTAATTTTTTGGATGAGGAGAAGCGCCACTGACCTTTTATCACACATTTTCAATTTGAGTGATTAAGAGAAGGAGAAGGACCATTGGACCTTTCTCATGCTTTTTCTATTTGAAAGTGGAGTATAAGGAACATAGTTCCTTTCTCACACTTTTATAATTTGAGTGAGTAAGAGGAGGAGCACTAAATATTCTTCACACTCTAGTAATTTTCAGGAGGAAGAGAAGGAACATAATATCTTTCTCATAATTTAGTTATGTTTAGGAGGAGAAGGAGCATTGGTCCTTAATTGATCCGGATCTAAGGGGGAGGCCCTCAAGATCTAAAAGATTGAAATGGATTTTAGGGGGGAGGCCCCCAAGATTTGAAAAAAATTGTAATTGCTAGAAGAAAAAGAGTAGAATGCCCAGTAAACAAAACTGCAAAGATTTTTTTTTTTAAATGGAGAATAATTGTAAGAGCTACATTGTGGCAGAAAAACTATCCTTTTACAAAATGTGACTTGTTACTTATAGTATTTTTCAGTTACAATACCACGGGTCAATTCCATGGGTGAATGAATACCATGGGTGGATGTCACAATACCACGGGTCAATTCCATGGGTGAATGAATACCATGGGTGGATGTCACAATACCATGGGCAAATACCATGGGTGAATGAATACCATGGGTGGATGTCACTTACAATACCATGGGTGGATAAATACCATGGGTGGATGAATACCATGGGTTGATGCCATTTTCCATTCGGATCATTCCTCCCTCCTTAAGAAGCAATGGTCCCCATTGCGTAAAGTTCCCCCCTGTGAAGCCTTTGTTGAATATGAACAGCCACTGAAGATAAGGGTTTTACGTGGTTAACCCATAACCATGATGAACGAAGATCTGAGGATAGAGATACCCTGTAATGCTTGTGACCAACTATGATTCTGATAGTGTGCAGCCGAGAAAATGGAATTTGATGAAGTGTGGGTTTGTGGATGACCCATAACCATGATGAACGAAGATATGAGGATAGAGATACCATGTAATTCTTGTGACCAACTGTGATACTGACAATGTGCAGCCTATAAATTGGAATTTGATGAAGTGTGGGTTTGCGGATGACCCATAACCATGAAAAATGAAGATCTAAGGATAGAGATACCCTATAATGCTTGTAACCAACTGTGATAATAACAGTGTGCTGTTGGCATTATGATTCTGGTATGGCTCTATGATACAGATGTTGTACTTGATGGCAACACCCTCAAGTGGCAATGCTTTGATCTGGCTCTCAAAATGTTGGAAATTAAGAGGTACGCAGGAGAATAGTTCTAAAGGTGCGTACCCGCAGGTACGCCGTGAAGGGACTGTGGCCACACACGCAGGTCACCTGTTCAGAAGGTGCGTATCCCCAGTTTACTTACTTCAAGGCAGAGAAGCGTGCTCACGTGGGGTTTCTTATGTTTGGCCAGTGGTATTTAGCCCGCCGTTCTTGATTCTATGGTTTTGGCCCGTGGTATTGTTTTATATTATTATTATCATTGAGCCCCATGTTTTTAGGGCCCCTTGTATTGGTTACCTATGGTATTGATCCATGATTTTAGGAAGAGCTTGCCTATATAAAGCAAAGAAGATCACTTGGCTAATTATCTTTTGCAAATTGAATATCTTAAGATCTGAAATATTGGGTTATTGTTTTAAAAGCTTGATCTATATAAAAGTGAAGTTGAAAGCGAATCTATGAAGGGTGATCTCTCGAGCGCATGATCAGATCTGAGCATCTGACTATCTGTGGCACACTGGGGGACTGCCAATTCGGCCCTAATCAGAGGTACGCAGGTGATTAACGATGCAAGTGCGTGGGTACGCAGAGCAGAATAAGGAGAAGTGCGTGGGTATGCAGAGTAGAAGAAGGCGCAGTGCGTGGGTACGCAACGCGACAGAGGTTCAGGTGCATAGGCACAGGGAAAGTACGCGGCGCTTCAAAAACCGCAGGTGCGTAGGTACGCGGCGCGATAGCATCTGTGGGTGTGTGGCTACAGTAGCAGTACGCGACGCGATAGTATCTGTGAGTGCGTGCCTACAGTAACAGTACACAGCGTAATTGAAGAAACAGTGCGTGGGTACGCGGTGCAGCAGAAGGCTCTCTGCAGGTATACGCAGGGGAGCAGAAAGTGAAGTGTGTAGACACGCAGGCCAGAGAAAGGAAAACTGCGTATATGTATCAAGGCATTTATTTGACTGACTTTTCTCTGTTGAAAAGGGGTTCTGGGTTTAGTTTACTGCTATTGTTGATCTGGTTACTGCAGTTGACTGGGTGATTTACTTGTACTTGATGATCTCTTGATGTTTATGGATCCAGTTTGAAAATTTATGAAAAGTGGTCCTTGAAAGAAAAGAAGTAGGGGGTTGTAGCTCCCTTCCAGGAGAGACTGGAAAATGAGAGAGAGTTGTAGCTCTCTGCAAGTTGCAGCCTGCGTACTGGTAAAGGACTGCACCAGTACAAAACCATTGTAAAAGGAGTTTCTAATTTGAAAGAAGATAGAGACATATTGCAGCAGGTGGTTTTCACCCACATTGGGTTTCCACCTTAAATCTGGTGTTCTTTGGTGTGACTATCTGTTTTCTTGTTCATGCTCATTATTTTATGGTACTGACATGAAAAAATAATTCAAAGTATATATAAGGAAGATTTATTAAAAGAACTTGATAATACTGATTCACCCCCCCTCTCAGTATTATTTCCAACAATTGGTATCAGAGCAGGTCCTTTAGAGAAGCTTGATCGCTTGAAGGAAGATCATTCATCATGAGCAACTACGAGAGGGAAGCATCAATCAGGCCACCAATCTTTGATGGGACAAACTTCAATTATTGGAAGGTAAGAGTTACTGCCCATCTTCAATCTCTTGGTATAGAAGTTTGGGATATCATAGATACAGGCTACACTTTTCCTTCAGCTACTCCTACAGATTCGGCCGAGAAGAAGAAATATGAAACCAATGCTAAAGCAATCAATACTCTGCTAGGATGCTTATCTCAAACAGAATTCGTAAAGGTTATGCAATATAAATCCGCAAAGGAAATATCGGACAAGATTGTCTTGAGCTACGAAGGAGATGAACAGGTAAAGCGTGCTAAACTTCAAACCCTCATAATTCAGTATGAGAATCTCAGAATGTATAATGATGAAAGTGTGGCTAACTATTTTCTTCGGGTAGACGAGATTGTTAATTGCATGAAAAACTTGGGTGAAGAAATAAAAGAGGCTATTGTGGTTGAAAAAGTTTTAAGATCATTGTCCCCCAAGTTTGAATCTAAAGTATCTGCAATAGAAGAAAAGGAAAATCTACGAATTATTACTATGTCTCAGCTACACGGAATTCTAACTGCTTATGAAATGAGAAAGGGAGGTACATCACACAGGATAGAAGTTGCTTTCAAGGCTTCAGGCAAAGGAGACTACTATGAAGCAAGTCACGTGCCAGAAGAAGAAGAAGAATCAAATTTTGTCAGAAATCTTCAACGGGGTACTGGAAGGTTCAGAGGTAAGTTACCTTTTAAATGTTTTTCTTGTGGAAGAGTAGGTCATTATGCTGCGAAATGTCCTCATAAGGATAAGATTGACAAAGGAAAGGAACCTGCTAGATGGAGCAAGAAACAGAATGCAAATAAGAAAAGCTACTACACTCATGAAGATAGTGATGGTCTATCAAATAGATGAAGATGAACGAGGTAATGACTATAAACTTTTAATGGCATTTGAAGATGATGATTACATGGATGTTATAGATGTGGATAGCTTTCATGAAGAAATTTCTAGACTCAAGACATGTATAGAAGAAAAGAATATGATCATTGATACTCTACAATTTCAGATTGATGAAAAAGAAAAATATCTTGAAAAGTTATAAGGTGAAATTGTTGGTCTTAGAAAAGAGATTGAGAAAACAAAGGTTATTAATCTTAAGTTTGTCAAAGGATCTGAAACTCTGGATGAGATCATCAATGTACAGCGTTCTCCACTAAACAAGACAGGTCTGGGGTATAATGGAGAAACTTCTCAAGCATCCACCTCAAGGAGTTATCTTGATGCAGCAAGAAGGAATGAGCAAAAGCACAATGGATATCACCAGGTAAAGCAGGGACCAATTATGAACAAAGACTATCAGGCAAACCAGTGGCAATCCGTCTTAAGGATGAACAAAAGCTACAACCAGCCACAGGTAAAATCCTCTCAATTTTCTTCAAGAATGAATGAAAATAGAAATTACAATCGTTTGGCCAGAAGATTTGATAACTGCAGAAGTTTCTTTAATGGACAATGCTTCTCTTGCCATAACTTTGGTCACAAAGCAGCTCAATGTGTTGCATATAAAACGATCATGACTAGAGAAGCTCAAAAACAAAGAAGTATGACCGGGATTACAAAAAGGACCTATAACAACTTTTCGGTTCTTGAAAATGAAGTTGAATGTTCTATTTGCAATAATTTTGGTCATGAAGATTCTGAATGCAGGAGCAGGTTTCAGCAGACAAAGGAACAAGCCTCAAGCACCAAAACATGGAGAATAAAGGAACCAAAAACAGAAAGATGTGGGATAGCATTTTATGCAGAGGGACAGGAAAATCTATGGTACATTGACAGTGGATGTTCGAAGCATATGACAGGTGATAAAGAAAAACTTGAATCATATTCTGCTCTAGAAAAGGGAAAGAAAGTTTCTTTTCGAAATGATACTCCTGCAGCTATAAAAGGAAAAGGCACTGCTCAGTTAAAAGAAAAGGTCAAAGCTGGAAATGTTTTGTATGTCGATGGATTGAAACATAATCTTCTAAGTGTCAGCCAGATGTGTGATCAAGGAACCGAGGTGATATTTAGAACAAATGGATGTCTTGTTCATGATCTTGATACAGGTAAAATGGTGATCAAAGGTAAAATAACTCCAAATAATCTATACATATTTGAAGAAGGACAACAACAATGCTATCTAAGCAAGGATGATGAACACTGGTTATGGCACCGGAGGTTGGGGCATCTAAGCTTTTCACAAATAAGGAAAGCATGCAAATATCAGGCAGTTCGCGGTCTTCCAGATATCAAAATTCCAGACAACACCATATGCAAATCATGTCAGTTTGGAAAGCAAACTAGAACTAACTTTCCAGAGAAGGAAGGGTCAGCTAGCATGCCTCTTGAGCTTGTACATACAGACGTATGTGGACCATTCAGGAAAAGGACACCTCAAGGAGAAGAATACTTGATATTATTCATTGACGATTTCTCCAGGTTTGTCTGGTTAGGACTTATGAAGCACAAAGATGAAGCATTCGAAAAATTCAAATCCTTTAAAGCCTTGGTTGAAAATGAATCAGGATACAAAATTAAGTGCCTCAGATCCGACAGAGGTGGGGAGTTTACCTCAAATGAATTTTTCGATTTCTGTGAAGAACATGGGATAAGAAGAGAATTCTCTATAGCTAGAACTCCTCAGCAAAATGGAGTAGTGGAAAGAATGAACAGAACAGTCCAACAAATGGCTCGTGCTATGCTTGATGAGTCTGGAACTCCCGCAACTTTCTGGGGTGAAGCTGCATATGTTGCGGTTGTTATTCTCAACAAAACAAATGTCCGGGTAAACAACACTCAAACTCCTCATGAGCTCTGGTATGGTGAGACTCCTTCGGTAAAGCACTTCAAAATATTTGGGAGCAAATGCTATATTAAGAATACTGATGAGCAACTTGGCAAACTTGACCCTAGAGCAGATGAAGGCATTCTTCTTGGTTATTCTCCACACAGCAAAGCATACAAGTGCTACAATAAAAGACTTGGAAGAATTGTTGACATCATTGATGTAGTGGTTGATGAGAAGGGATACATTCCTAGGCAAGTAAATCATGTAGATATCGAAGAAGATGAAGGCTACCCTCAAAGACAGAATGATGAAGAAGAAGAACCTCAAGAAGAACCAGAGGAGCAGATAAGGATAGAAGAAAAGACTCCATCCAGATATGTTCAGAAGAACCATCCAGAATCTCAGATTTTGGGGCAGAAAGAAGCAGGTGTACAAACAAGAAGAATAGTTGCAGAAGCTTCAAGTTACTTGGCATTACTCTCTTCCATTGAAC
Source organism: Pinus tabuliformis (assembly GCA_031772625.1). Classification (NCBI taxonomy): domain Eukaryota; kingdom Viridiplantae; phylum Streptophyta; class Pinopsida; order Pinales; family Pinaceae; genus Pinus; species Pinus tabuliformis. Next base: position 245,162,153 of record CM062805.1, on the reverse strand, counting down.
CACAAAATGTGAAAGAGGCATGCAAAGATGAATGTTGGGTGAAAGCAATGGATGAAGAACTTGAGCAGATCGAAAAGAACAACACTTGGGAGCTGGTTCCTAGACCAAAGGATAAGAATGTTATAGGGACAAAATGGGTCTTCAAAAATAAATTGAATGAAAATGGAGAAGTAATTAGAAACAAGGCCAAACTTGTTTGTAAAGGGTATACGCAGCAAGAAGGAATAGATTTTGAAGAAACCTTTGCCCCTGTTGCAAGACTTGAGGCCATCTGAATGTTCCTTGCTCTCTCAAGCTTTCAAAACTTCAAAGTATTCCAAATGGACGTGAAATCAGCCTTTCTGAATGGAGACTTGGAAGAAGAAGTATACATTGAGCAGCCAGATGGTTTCATTCTTGGAAATGATCCAAATCTTGTATGCAGATTGAAAAAGGCTCTCTATGGTCTCAAACAAGCTCCAAGGGCTTGGTACTATCGTTTGGACAAATATCTTCATCAACAAGGTTTTTCAAAAGGATCAGCAGACAGCAATCTTTATATAAAAGTTGAAAATGACAAATTGCTAATACTTGTTGTGTATGTAGATGACATTATCTTTGGTAGCAATGAAGAAACTATCAGTCAAAACTTTGCCTTGGTGATGCAGAAAGAATTCGAAATGTCCTTGCTGGGAGAACTGACATATTTTCTTGGTTTGCAAATCCAACAAAAAAAGGAGGGATCTTTTTGTCTCAAACCAAGTATCTCAAGCAGATTTTGAAGAAATATGGCATGGAAGATGCAAAACCAGTATGTACACCCATGGTCACAGGATGTAGCCTCAGTGCAAATGATGAATCAGCAGCAGTGCATCAACCAACCTACAGATCTATGATTGGAAGTCTAATTTATTTGACAGGTACCCGACCAGACATCATGCATGCAGTGGGAATAGTTGGAAGATTTCAAGCAAATCCGAAGGAAACTCATCTTCAGGTAGTGAAGAGAATCTTTAAATATCTTCAAGGGACTCAAAATTATGGCTTATGGTATCCTAGAAATACATATCTCACACTTCATGCTTATACAGATGCAAATTGGGCAGGAAGCGTGGATGACAAGAAGAGCACAAGTGGTGGTGCATTCTTTATGGGTTCCAAATTAGTATCTTGGTTCAACAAGAAACAGAATTCGATTGCCTTGTCTACAGCTGAAGCAGAATATGTTGTTGCTGCATCTTGCTGCACTCAACTCCTTTGGATGATGCAGACCTTGCAATACTTTCAAATCACTTGTACACCACCTATCTCCATCTTATGTGATAACACAAGTGCAATCAACATTTCAAAGAACCCAATCATGCATTCAAAGACCAAGCACATACCGATCAAGTATCATTTTCTCCGGGAACAAGTACTTGAACAAAAGGTCAAGTTGGAGTATGTTCCTTCTAAGGAACAAGTCGCTGATATACTCACCAAACCATTGCCCATGGAGACCTTTGAATACCTCAGGCAAAAGCTGTGGGTTGTTGATGCATCATCTTGTTGAATCTCTTCTGATGGTTGGTTGTACACAAGGCTCATCTGGGGCATATGCGTACATATGTTGGGTTGCGTATTGGTTGAAGATCGAATGGCACAGGTTCAGGGGGAGCATATAATGCATTGTTGGCATTATGGAGGACGTAGAGAAGGAGATCATGGATGCTGGTTTGAATATTGTTGCAATGTGTCTCTATCTCTTTCATGGTCATTTATGGTGTTTTGGTGGCTTATGGTTCTTATTTGCAGATCTGGTTTATAATCAGGGGGAGCATGTTCTTAGGGGGAGCATAACCCTTTGCCCTTGATGTCAAAGGGGGAGAATGACGTTGAGGATCCTGAGGTTGCCATCAAGTCCAAAGGGGGAGATTGTTGGCATTATGATTCTGGTATGGCTCTATGATACAGATGTTGTACTTGATGGCAACACCCTCAAGTGGCAATGCTCTGATCTGGCTCTCAAAATGTTGGAAATTAAGAGGCACGCAGGAGAATAGTTCTAAAGGTGCGTACCCGCAGGTATGCCGTGAAGGGACTACGGCCACACACGTAGGTCACCCGTTCAGAAGGTGTGTACCCCCAGTTTACTTACTTCAAGGCAGAGAAGCGTGCTCACGTGGGGTTTCTTATGTTTGGCCAGTGGTATTTAGCCCGCCGTTCTTGATTCTATGGTTTTGGCCCGTGGTATTGTTTTATATTATTATTATCATTGAGCCCCATGTTTTTATGGCCTCTTGTATTGGTTATCTATGGTATTGATCCATGATTTTAGGAAGAGCTTGCCTATATAAAGCAAAGGAGATCACTTGGCTAAGTATCTTTTGCAAATTGAATATCTTAAGATCTGAAATATTGGGTTATTGTTTTAAAAGCTTGATCTATATAAAAGTGAAGTTGAAAGCGAATCTATGAAGGGTGATCTCTCGAGCGCATGATCAGATCTGAGCATCTGACTATCTGTGGCACACTGGGGGACTGCCAATTCGGCCCTAATCAGAGGTACGCAGGTGATTAACGGTGCAAGTGCATGGGTACGCAGAGCAGAAGAAGGAGAAGTGCGTGGGTACGCAGAGCAGAAGAAGGCGCAGTGCGTGGGTACGCAGCGCGACAGAGGTTCAGGTGCGTAGGCACAGGGAAAGTACGCGGCGCTTCAGAAGCCGCAGGTGCGTAGGTACGCGGCGCGATAGCATCTGTGGGTGCGTGGCTACAGTAGCAGTACGCGGCGCGATAGTATCTGTGGGTGCGTGCCTACAGTAACAGTACGCAGCGTGATTGAAGAAACAGTGCGTGGGTACGCGGTGCAGCAGAAGGCTCTCTGCGGGTATACGCAGGGGAGAAAAAAGTGAAGTGCGTAGACACGGCCAGAGAAAGGAAAACTACGTTTCTGTATCAAGGCATTTATTTGACTGACTTTTCTCTGTTGAAAAGGGGTTCTGGGTTTAGTTTACTGCTATTATTGATCTAGTTACTGCAGTTGACTGGGTGATTTACTTGTACTTGATGATCTCTTGATGTTTATGGATCCAGTTTGAAAATTTATGAAAAGTGGTCCTTGAAAGAAAAGAAGTAGGGGGTTGTAGCTCCCTTCCAGGAGAGACTGGAAAACGAGAGAGAGTTGTATCTCTCTGCGGGTTGCAGCCTGCGTATTGGTAAAGGACTGCACCAGTACAAAACCATTGTAAAAGGAGTTTCTAATTTGAAAGAAGTTAGAGACATATTGCAGCAGGTGGTTTTCACCCACATTGGGTTTCCACCTTACATCTGGTGTTCTTTGGTGTGACTATCTGTTTTCTTGTTCATGCTCATTATTTTATGGTACTGACATGCAAAAAATAATTCAAAGTATATATAAGGAATATTTATTAAAAGAACTTGATAATACTGATTCACCCCCCCTCTCAGTATTATTTCCAACATGTGCGGCCTAGCAAATGGACTTCGATGACAAGGATTTTGTGTGGTTAACCCATAACTGTGATGTTGGTTGTTGATGAAGTAGCAGGTGCCTACACAGCTTGGGGTGGGAGGGCACGCCTCCAAATATCCCAAGCCGAATGTTGCTATGCTGAAACTGATGAATGTGAAGCAAGTGCCTACTATAGTGGGGTGGAAGGGCATGTCTCCAACGAGAACCCGCTCCAAATGTTGCTCCATAATTAAAATGGACATAAATCGGTCAATATAACTCAAAATATTTATTATAACCTATTTTTGGAAGCAGAAGGACCATTTTGCAACTTCCCATGTGTTGGAAATCCTTATCTGGACACTCTAGAATCTCCGATTCGCGCTGCAATTTTTCTGTCGTCACAAAAGTTCTAAAAAAAAGTTGATTTTAAATTAGCGATATCTCTGACATCCGAACTCCGATTCGACCCTTTTTTTTTTAAAATTTGGTGATATTTCAAGAGGAGCTTAGATCTATAATCCTTTTTCTGAAATTTTGCACAAAAACTTCAAAAAATGATAGGAGAGTCACCGTTCACTAGTTGTCGTTAGAAAAAAAGTCTACAACATAGCTGATTTTAAATCAGCGATATCTCCCTCATCCAAACTCTGATTCGGCCGATTTTTTTTTTTAATTTTGGTATTTTTTCGCAAGGAATCCATATATGTTATTTTTTTTTGTAAATATTGTACCAAATGTTTCAGATCTGATCTGCAAACTCACTGCCAAAAAAAAATCCTGCAAAAAAATGAAAAAAGAAAAATTCTTCCTGCTTGGCCTAGGAAAGTGCTCTATTGAGGTTGCAGCACGTCCTTGAAGTTTGTTGAATATTGCTGCAAAAATTTGAAACTAAAATATGCATGAAACCCTCATTCCCATGGAATCATAACCTGCTCTGATACCACTGATCCGGATCTAGGGGGGGGGGCTCAAGATCTAAAAGATTGAAATGGATCTTGCTGGGAGGTCCCCAAGATTTGAATTTTTTTTTATTAAAATGGAGAATAATTGTAAGAGCTACATTGTGGTGGACAAACTTTCCTTTTACAAAATGCGACTTTTTACTTATAGTATTTCTTAGTTACAATACCATGGGTCAATTCCATGGGTGAATGAATACCATGGGTGGATGTCACTTTCAATACCATGGGTGGATAAATACCATGGGTAAATTCCATGGGTGGATGAATACCATGGGTTGATACCATTTTCCATTCGGATCATTAATCACGCTTTGGTAATAGAGTGATGAGATGAAGGAGAAGAAGCACTGTTCATTTCTCATAATTATGTAATTTGAATGAGGGGGAGAAGGAGCACCAACCCTTTCACACACTTCAATAATATTTGGAAGGAAGAAAATAATCACAAGCCCTTTCTCATATGTTAGTAATTTTTGGGTGAGGGAGCACATGTCGTTCCACACACTTTTGTAATTAGAGAGATGAGGAGAAGGATAAGGGGACCTTTCTCGAAATTTTTTTATTCAAAAGGGAGGATAAGGAGAATGGTCATTTTCTCATTTATTCCCCACACAACTTTAGTAATTTTTGGGAGGAAGAGAAGGAGCACTTGCCCTTTCTCATACTCTAGTGATATTTGGGAGGAGGAGAAGTAGCACTAGCACTTTCTTGTACTTTTATAAGTAGAGTGATTAAGAGAAAGTAGAGAATCAACGATTTCTCACAATTCTATCAATTGAGAGGAGAAGATGGAACATGGGAACTTTCTCTCACTTTTGTAAATTGAGTGAGGATGAGGAGGCACACTACTAATTTCTCATGCTTTATTAATAATTTGGATGAAGAGAAAGAGTACATTTGATTTCTTGTACTTTCATGATTTTAGGGAGGAGAATGAGCAATGTCATTTTTCACAGTTTTATAATTAGTGTAAACGAGGAGAAGTGGCCACATTTTTTATAACAAGTTAGTAATTTTAGGAAAGTGGGTAAGGAAAAATATCCCTTTCTCATTGTTGTATGATTTAATTAAAGAGTAGAAGGAGCATTTACCCTTTCTCATAGTTTTGTAACTAGAATGACGAGGATAAGGAGAAAGAGCACTATAACTTTCTCACACTTGTTAATTATAGTGTTGAAGATAAGGAGAAGAGAACTATAACTTACTCACAATTTTTAATTATAGTGATGAATAAGGAGAATAACACTATAACTTTCTCACTCTTGTACCATGCAAAAGAGGAGGAAATCAAGAATAGACCCTTTCTCACACTTATGTAACTTTAGTGAGTAGGAGAAGGAGCATTGGATTTTTCTCACACTTTAGTAATTTGGGGAGAAAAAGAAGGAGAACTACACCTTTATAATATGCTAGTACTTTTTGGAAGGAGGAGAAGTAACACTAGTCCTCTCCCACAATTTTGTAATTAGTATCATCAGGAGAAGGAGAATGAACACTATCATATTCTCACACTTTTTCATTAAAAATTTTGTCACCATGTCATATCTTAAAAAAACTTCATGGAAATTTCATTCAAAATCAAGCCCTACCTTTGAAAGTTACAAATACGAAAGGGTTTTTAAACTTAGCCAAGTTCCCTGTATTTGTGGACCCCTTGTAAATGTTTAAAACATTTTCCTTTATTTTTAATTTTCGAACTTTTCCTTCCTCTCAACTCCCCAATAAGTCCCTATTTCTAAATTAGGCCCTATTTTTACAACCATCCTTCCAAATTTATAAGTCATGCATAGTCTTCTAATTAGACCCATTCCTCATATTTCTTTCTTATTTGTGGGTTGGGCATGATTTTGATAGGGCTCCTTGACCTTATATTCCCTCCCAATTTTCAAGTGGGGCCCAACCACTATATTGACCCCCTTACTCTTATCCTCCTTGATTTAAAATTTATATATCTGGCCCCTCCCTCCATTGGCTTCAACCTTTTTCTTCGAAATGAAATCTCAATCTGGAACCTTCTTGTTTACCTTCCCTTCAAACTCTTTCTTCTTAGATTTTTAATTTATGAATCTAGCCCAATCCCATATTCAAACCCTCATTAACTTTGCTTTATTTTTATTCATTAATGAGTCTAATTGTTAATTTGGCCCCTTTTCACCCAATTTTAAAGTTGTATATGTCTTCCTTCCAAAATTTCCCTTTTTCCTTCAAAGCTAGAACTTTGAAATCTATCTTCTGTTGGAAATTGTAACTACTTTTGGTCTTCATAATGACCTATTTGTAATCATGACATTGTAAATTTTGTATAAAGAAAGAAAAAGAAGGAAAATAAAATTTATATTCTATGTAAGGCATGGGTTTCATGCTCAAGTCTAGCTCAAAAGTATGTTCTTCGTGCTTCTAGGTCTTTTTGAGTCTTTCTAGGACAAAGAAGAATTTATGTCATGTATTATAGTATCATTCATAACCATTTTAACAAAAAAAAAATATTTATTTTGTCTATAAAAATCCATTTATTCCTCCAAGACCAAGTCGTCCCCATTTAAGGACAAGTCAACCTAAGGGAGGGTTATTGCGACCTCTCAAGAAGGTTATAAATACAAGGAGTTTGACCTCATTTGAGACACACATCTCACACAAGTTCGATCTACAATAGAGAAGGAGAAAAAGAGTTGAAAAGGATGAATAAAAGAAGTCAAAGTGACTTGGGATCATCTACCTCTCTACACATGTGCGAATTTAAGGTCTTTTTGTTGCCCATTGCAAGAGGCTGAAATTACAGGGCCGAAAACCAGGGATGAAGTTGTAGTAGGTTGATGTTTGGAAGTTGCCTTGAAGAAGACTTTTTTGGGAGGTTGACTTCATGCTTAGGATGATCTTGGGCTTTGGCCTTTGGGTCTTGGAAGTCTCATTGTAAGAAGATTCTATAAGAAGAGAAGCATCACTCCTAGGTTTTCCCCTTGGATGGGTTTTTCCCTAGCTTGGAGCCTATATCTTTTGTACTTTTCCCTTTGTGATCTTCATTGTTTTGGTAATTTTTTGATGAACAAGAACCAATAAAAGTAATAAAAGGCCAACACATATCACAAGTGATTATAAAGTTAAGGAAAATCATTTATAATACCTAAGTCTCGTGATTTTCCAACATGGTATCAAATCTAAGGTGCAAGAAGGACACTAAATATCACATCTTAGTTGGCATTATGGCAAGGGTTATAAGAGTTGTAGTAGTGTTTTTGTAACAATGGGGTGCCAGAAGACACCTCCTTAGTAGTTGGTTGTTCCCTGCAAGGAAATACAGATAGTTTGGTCATTGTTAGTGGACAAGCATGAAGAAACAAAGCATTACAAATGATGAAAACAATGCATATAAAAACATAAACTAAAACAAATATATAAACACATTAATAATTCTTAACGAAACAAACAAGACAAAAAAATTATGGAAAATGGCTCTCTTTATTGATTTTTGGTGGTAGAAGATGAATACAATAGATGAATACTAAACACTTGAAGAGAATTATTTGAGTTATGGTGCTAAAAAATACTCAACAAGGAGGTTCCTTTATTCACTCTCTTTGCAAGCTTCTCCCCTCTTCTCAAGAAGTATCAAGGCTCTCTCAATGGTGAAATCCTCTCCACACTATAGTGATGGATTGCTAAGAAGCAACTTTTCCAGCACATTAATGCTCTACTTCTTCTCAACAATGAGATGCAAGATTGTTTGAGAACAATTTTTCCATCATAATCTTGTATTTTCTTAGGTTCTCCAACGGCATGTTTATATAGAATTTTTTGAATCCCTCTTCCCTCTCTTGGTTCATGAATGAAAGTGAATTATGAGTAGGAAACGAGGATTCCTTTGAGGGTTGCATATCTTTAGGGTGACTTGAATTTTGGCTTTCCTTGACTCAAACATGTTATGGAATCATCTTCCAAGTGTAGGAAGTGGTCCCAGATTTGTTGAGTCAAACTTTTCTTCAAAATTCGAAGGAAAATTTATCCAGTTGTAATCTATTCCTGAGGATAAGCTGCGCAGTCCAATTTTACACATAATACCTTAGGAGAAATTAAAATTTTTGAACTTCATAATGTCTTCAGCTAGAAAATTTTCACTTGTACATTATGTTGGATGAATTTGGGCATATTTTTGGATTGCACAAATATGTGTACGATTTTCTAGGGTTAAGAGTTTCCCCATGATGTATGAGGTTAGGAGAAAACATATAGTTGAAATACATCACGTTTTATTTTCTGACTAACAATTTGATCAACTTTTTTATAGAGAGAATAAGTTGTTGCAGAGATGAGTAGGGAAAAACTTTAACTAAGGATAAAAGATAAACATGCTCTAAAAAATTTCTTATACGAGGTGAGCATGTCCCATGCTAACTATGATGACTAGTGACTATTTATTACAATCAGACAGGAAGTATTTCTTTCAAGTCAATGTTGTGGTGGTTGACATGCTAATGATTGATTATGATAACTCCTAACGCCCGCAGGGGTGCTTCTTTGAAAAATAGACCGAACTAGATTCCCCCATGCATCATAAAAAATGAATCATTTTTTGAATGAGGTGCTTGTGGATGCATGGGTCTTCAAAAAACAAGAGAAGGTGCATCTGAAGTGGTACTGTAAGCATGCGATGGGCCCAAAAATGAGTTTGGGGTTGAAATGGAATAGATGGTACCATGATGAAGATGATTTGGTCTTGATCCTTGTGTCTTTATTGGGATATCAATTATGAACTAGGTGAGGATAAGGGCCTTCTTACTATTGGGAGAGGAAAACTAAAGATCGAGTTCTTGCAAAATAATGACCCAATCGAGTTTATTTGTCGTTAATCATATGACGAGTGAGCAAGTATTGCATAGGGTTGATATTTGCTACTATGGTGGTGGTCCGTAAGATTATGTAATGTTGAAGCTTATGTACAAAGTGTACTAGGGCTAAGGTTATCTTTTCAGTTGGATCATACTTCAACGCATGCCCAAAGAGGTTCTTTCTAACGTAATAAATTACATGCTCTCTATTATCAGGTCCTTCTTGGACTAATACCCCAGTGATGGCTACGTCATATGCTAAGAGGTATAGGGTATATTCCTTCTTGTTATTAGGAGGGCTAGTCAAGGGTTCCTAAGATAATGCATCTTTTAGGGCTTCAAATGAGTTTTGCTCCTTTTGATCCTAGTGGAAAGGGATATCCTGATGAAGCAAGCGCAAGAAGCCTTGTGCACAAGTAGCGTACTAGTTGGAAACAAAGTGGTGTAAGAATTTTGCCTTACCCTGCAAGCTTTGGAGCTGCTTTAAAGTTTCTGGTGGTGGTATTTCCTTGATGGCTTAGAATTTGAGAGGGTTGACTCTAATACCTTTTTGGGAAACAATTAATCCCAGTAGTCATCATGCGTTGACTCAAAAGACACACTTGAGAGGCTTCAAGTGAAGGTTATATTGTCAACATCTTTGAAACACCAAGCAAAGGTACTCCAAATTGTCATCACGCTTTTTTGATCATACGATGAGGTCTTCCAAATAGGTGAGAATGAGATGATTCAGATCATGGAAGATATAATTCATGGCTTGCTGGAAGGTGGAACCAACATTTTTAAGGCCAAAGGGCATCACTCGGTATGAAAATGTACCCCATGGGGTTGTGAAAGCTATTGTATAATGATCTGTGTGGTGAACCTTAATCTGATTATAACCTAAGAACCCCTCCATGAAGGATAGGGATTCATGACTAGTACAAGCGTCAATGACTTGGTCGATGAATGGCATAGGGTAATTTTCCTTGGGACATGCTTGGTTCAGATCACGAAAATTGGTACAAACGTGAATGGTGCCCTATTTTTTCATGATGGCTACAAGGTTAGAAACCTAAGAAGTGTAAGCGATAGGATAGATGAAACCATATTTGTGGAGTTTCTAAATTTCCTGCTTGATCTCTTCTTCCTTAGAGGGATGTAGTTGAATTTATTTCTGCCTAACGGGGTGGGTGTTAGGCCAAGTGTCAATATGGTGTTACACAATGGTGGGACTAATGCCTAGCATCTCAAAGTAATCCCATGCCAAATTATCCCCATATTCTTGGAACAGGGCAGTGTATGAGGTTGCCTCTTCTTGACAGCAAGTTGCCCCCAGTGAGATATCTTCATGATACGAACTTAAACAGGAACGCAACAACTTATAGATATAATCATAAAAAAGAGATGCAACAGAAAAACACTTCATTTCATTAATAGAAAAATATTGAACTATGCTTACAAACAGAATGGAAATAAGATAGCTCAGGCGATGGTAGCTTATCTATGAGAAGCGATGTGGCAGCTACATGCCTCTGAACTGTGTTACAATGAGGATCATGCCCTATTTATTATTGGAAAACGTGATAAAATCCTAAACAACCAAAACCCTAACCCCAAGAGATGTAACACCAAGAGTTTGTGGGCCCCGTTGGGGTTAGTTGGGTAGCCAACTTCCTGGGGTTGTAACTTGGTCATATTATCTCTGTTTGGTGCATACGATACCTTGTTGGAAAGGTCTCACCGAGTACTAAAAGTTTTTCCACAAGCCCCTACCCATGGCTATCAGTTTGTTGTGGACACTAAAGAATGTCATTTAGGGGGTCAAAATTGCTCCAGAAGTTCAGGACCCGAAAAACTGCTAAAAATAGTAAATGTTGAAATGAACAGGGAAACAAATGAAACTGGCTGGGGGGTCTAGGTGGAATAGGCGGGTGGACACCAATATCCACCAAAATAATTCCTCCCCCTTTAGGAAGGAATGATCCCCATTGCGTGCAGATCCTCCATGAGGTGAGGAAATTTATGTTGAACCTGGTCCTTGGTGAACCACTTTCCCTGGTGAAGGATTGGCCTACTTTGATAACTTGATATAACTGCATCCTCTGTTGGCGAGTGTTCTTGATCTGTGTGTCCATGATCTGAATAGTTGTGGCATGTTCCATGTAGTCTGGGTTGAGTTCTGTTGGTGTGAGTTGTTCTGCAATGTCAGATGTGTCCAACAATGGTGGAAAGTATGGTCGAAGGCGATCTACATTGAACACTGGGTACAAACCAAGGAATGGTGGGATGATAAGCTTGAAATCATTGTCAGCGACTGTTGAGCCTCAGACCTGCACTTCTTTTCACATCCTCTCAGCCTCCTTTTTCATTCATTTCCCTCATTTGTCACTCATTTCCTCCATCAAATTGCTTAAATCATTGTATTTTAGGACTTTCACATGGTTTATTAATTATGCTAATGACTGTGTTGTTGGATTAGAATTTTGGTTCAAGACCTGCACTTTCCGCAGCTCACACAGACTTTCCACAGCTGATCCCAGTTTCCGCAGCTGATCCCAGTTTCCACAGCTGTTTTCTTAAACGGCATGATCCAGGTGTCCTCCGGTCAGAAGAGCCACATGGGCAAGTGCGTGGAACCAAGGACATGGTGTGTGTCCTTCCAGCTCAGCCAAATCAGTTATAAACACCCATGGTCAACGAGGGGGAAACTACGGTCAACAAAGGTCATTCGCGGTGGCACGGCTCTGCGTGTTCGGTTTTAGAGCACGTGAAGCACAGCTGGCCTCTTCCTCAGCCACGCAGATGATGGGGAACACGAATCCAACAGGAGATTTAATGCCCACCTCGACCATTGCCTAAATCCGTGGACTGTGCTAGATTACGTGTTTTTCACACAGCTGTTAGAATAGCGTAGTTTGTGATTAAGTTAGTTTTGTTTTTCTGCTATAAATAAAGCGTATCTGAACGCTGATTAGTTAGCTGCTGTTATGTAATTTTGATCCCCCACTGTACTCTTTATTTTGCTACATAATATATGAGAAGACCATTCTGTTTCTAAGCGTGTAACTGATCTTTTGAGTTGGCTGGAGTAGGCAGAGGGCCCCTGTTTACTAAGGCCTATACAGTGCTTTTCGTTTCCTGCATTTCTTCTTATTAGTTTATGTATAATAGCTGTATAGAATGCTTTTGATTGCTATGTTTTGATCATGTACAATAGCTGTATATAACTTTGAATTCTGCTCATTATTATTTCTGCACTTTTCCATGACTGATCAGTGTGTTTTTGCAGATTTCTTAGGTGCCCGGGACAGTTTTCTTACTTCTCTTTTTACAGCTAGTGGCATTTGTGATCGTCTTATCTAGACTGCTGATCTTTATTTTTTATTTCCATTAGTATCATTGCTTTAGTTTGCACTTTATTTTCTGCTCGTAGCTTATCAAGTTGTTTATCTTTTGATGGCTCTTTTTATCATAATCAACTAACTTTTAATGGAGCCAGAATATCACTTAAGTGCAGCTTAGTTTACTTTGTTTTAAGACTCACATTGCTAACTTGCTCATAACTCTTTCTTATATGATCAATCCAGCTGAAGGCAGAAAGGTTAAGGGAAAATTAAGTAGTGTGATTTGTCACTTAGATTGTACATTGCTTAAGATTTAATTCAAGAGTTAAAGTAGTTGTTCTTGTTTTTAATTGAGTTAATATAGATGTCATTTTCAATCTCATTTTTATCAGCAGTAGAGGTACTGGGCCAATGCCATTGGTCTTTTATTTGATGCTTTCATTTTCCTTCAAGAGTTAATTTCATTTCAGTTGTTATTCAAAGCTTTCTGGTAAATCACTTTTAAGTTTTAAGAAATCATTTAGTCGCCACACACACACACACACATTCACTCACTTCATTATATCTCCATCACATTTCATTAGGAAAATACAATAAAAAAAAAACTAAAAAGATAAAAACGACAAAAGATCTAGAAAAGGTTATCTAAGTACATATAGTACACCTCACTTCATCAGCTTACGAGCCCCGGGTTGACATTTAAAAGTTGCAATTTAGACATCACTAAATTGACCAAACATTTTGGCGCCGTTGCCGGGGAAGTGAAAATTAGGTAGCCAATTCTTAAAAAAAAACAAGAAATTTCAAGGAAGGAAAATTAATAACTTCTCAAAGTATGCTCTCCTGTTGCACCTAGAGTGATCTGGAGGATCAGAAAAGAGAAAGTTATTGGTTTAATAGTTTCTTGAGTATGCTCTCTTCTTGCACCTAGAGTGACCTGGAAGATCAGAAAGAGAATTATTAGCCTGGCTTGAAGAAAAAAAAAAAAAAAAAATGACATGCATAGAGCTAGAGATTCTAGGGGAAGGTTTTTAGCTAGAGCCAAGAGTTCGATTTTTACAAGTCCATCTACTTCAAGGAATAGACAAGAGACACCTCCCTCATCTCCAACTGACACTCCTAGCCCTAGGATTCCTGGAATTCAAGAGGCAAGAATTGACTCTCCCACACCTTCTATTGAATTTGAATCAGAAAGAGATCCTTTCCTTTCTTCTACAGAAAGACCAATTGTAATTGAAGAAGTAGAATCATCTGAAGAAGAGGGAGAAATTCCTTCTCATTCACCCTTTGTAGAAGAACCAGAAGACTCTGAAGTCTCTAGGGAAACTACTATGACAGAGGAAGGAGGTGGTAGAGGTAGAGGTAGGGGAGGGGGAGGAGGAGGAGGAAACAATGGAGGAGGTAGAGGTAACATTGGAGGAAATAGGGATGGAGATAACTCATTCGGGTTTCCTATAGTCGATGAGGACTCCCGAGCCACCATGAAAAACATCTCACCATCTGTCCTCCCAAACTTCCATGGGTTAAGGAATGAGGACCCTGAAACATTTCTATTTGAGTTTGAAGTCGTATGTCGAACTTATGATTATCTGGATGACTCTCAAAAACTCAAATTGTTTCCTTCAACATTAAAAGGACAAGCTTTCAAATGGTTCATGGGATTACTCACTCAATCCATTAGGTCTTGGAATGATATGAAACAAACATTTTTGGATAGGTACCTGGACTATTGTATGCCCACCAATCACAAGGATGAGGTATTCAAAATGGTACAAAAAGAAGATGAAAATTTGGAGGATTTGCTTGAAAGATTTCAATACAATTTGAAAAGAGCAAAAATGAACAACTTAGATGAGGAGACCTTGAAAGCCCTTTTGTTAAAAGCCATTAGAGATGAATGGATAGACATTTTGAACATGATGGGGAAGGGAGATATATCTCAACTTTCACTCAATGAAATAGCGGAACTATGTGTCCATCTCTCAAGGGGGAAATCTAAAACTCAAAAAGGGCCTAGAGATCCTTCTCTCCTCAGAGCAAACAAATCTGCAACTGGATCGGTAAGTAGGGCTGAGATTGGCAGTATGCTTGATGAATTTAAAACTGACATCTTAGGGAGTCTTAGTGAACAACTAGACACTCTTAAGATTCACAATAAGCAGAAAGCAGAAGCTGAGGCTTTGGCCATCTTTTGCCCAAAGTGCAGAAAGAAACATGCTCTAAGGGAATGTCCCTTGGAAGCAAAAGTTGTAGAGACATGTGTAATTTGCTCAGAGAATCATGAGACCAAGGATTGTCCTTCAATCCCTGGGCTCAAAGCTGTCTTTCAAGAAGATCCAAGTACACTTGAATCTCTCTGTTTTGTTGCAAGGAGACCTTGGCAAGGGCAAAAAAATCAAGGGTTTAACAACTCTATGAATTTTCAACCTCCACCAAATTGGAATCCTTGGCAACAACCTTGGCCCCAAGCTCAAAATCCTTTTCAAGCATGGCTACAAGGTATGCAGAATCCTTATGGTAGATTTGCTCAATTCTACCAATATCCTCCATCTTTCCAAAACGAACAAGCTCCACAACTTCCAAATCAAAATCCACAACTATCATTACCATTTCCACAACAACAACAACCTTCTCAACAGAATCAAAATTCTCAACTCTTGCTTCCATTCCAACAGAAGTCAAATCAACTTCCTTCTCAGCCATTGCCAAACCCCAATAATAAGAATCCTCAAAATGCTTACATGTTGGAAGGTCAACCATTTCCTACCTATATGATTGTTCCTCTCAATGAAGTACAACTCAGATTAGGTAGAGTTCTAGATAAACCTTCTATAAATGCTCAACAGCAAAGCATTTCTGAGAAAGAATCTCTTGATGCCAATAAGGGTTCTGAAGCATCTCTTCAAAACCCAAACACTCAAAAAGAAAAAGAAAAAGAATCAACCCCCACAACTCCCATAGTTGAGCAACCGACATCTCTATCCACACCTCCTTTTCCTGAAAGATTACAAATTGATAAAGGAGTGGAAAAACAAATTTGGTTGCCTGACTATAATTTCCTAGATGAATTGAAAAATGTCTGTATCAAGATTCCCTTGTTACAAGCCATTAAGGAAATTCCTATTCTGCCAAAAACAATAAAGGAGTTGAGCCTTAAAAGACCAGGAAGGAAACCAAGAGATACCAGAAGGATCCACTTGGTAGGAAAAATTGCAGACATCATGATGGGAAAGATTACTATGCAGAAATATGTAGACCCCGGTAGTCCAATTGTCAAAACACATATCAATGGGGTAGAAATACCAAATACTTTGATTGATTTAGGGGCTGCTATTAACATTATGAGTAGACAGACTATGGAACAGCTAAAACTTCCTAATCTTCTTTTTACACCCACCTTGTTGCAACTTGCAGATCGATCCATTATTAAACCAGATGGTGTATTAGAAGACATTCCTGTCTCCTTAGATTCTTGGGAATATCCAGTGGATTTCATGATTTTAACTCCCAAGAGTAATCTAGGAGGACATCCTCTTATTTTAGGAAGACCTTGGCTAGCCACAGCTGATGCTTTCATAAGTTGTAGGTCTGGGGATATGTACATTTCTGATGGTAATTCGACAAAGAAGTTCAATCTGTATCCTCCAGCAAAAGCAATCACAGAAATAGGAGATAATGAGTGGGTTGATGATGAAGATACTATACAACCTGTCTTTACCATTTCTGAGATTAGTGAAGATAGTCAAATTCTGAATACATTAGAAAATTTTGAACCATCTTCAGAATATGACTCCCCACAATTTCAGTTGGATTCTGACATAGAGTGTCTATCATCTAGACAAATGTCTCTTTTCTCTATGGAAGAGTTTGGTAGTTCTGCCATTGAGATCTTTTCAGGAAAAACACTAAACATCAATAGAAACTTGGAAAAATCACAACAGGAAGAGTTAACCAAAATCTTGCAAAGACATTCTACTGCATTTGCATGGGAGTATACCGATATGAAAGGTATTGATCCTAAGACTTGCATTCATCACATCTACATTGAGGAAAACAGTAGACCAATCAGACAACCTCAAAGAAGGATGAATCCAAATCTTAGGGAGATAGTGAAAGAAGAGCTCCAAAAGTTACTTAATGTAAATTTCATTTACCCTATTTCAAATAGCCGGTGGGTTTCCCCTTTGGTTATAGTACCTAAAAAGAATGGTAAATGGAGGGTTTGCATTGATTACAGAGAATTGAACAAAGCAACCTTGAAGGACCACTTTCCTTTACCCTTTATTGATCAAGTATTAGATACTCTAGCAGGCAAAAAGTATTTCTCATTCTTGGATGGTTTTAGTGGTTACAATCAAATTCAGGTAGCACCTGAAGACCAGGACAAAACCACATTTACCTGTCCATGGGGGACTTTTGCTTACCGAGTACTTCCTTTTGGATTATGTAATGCACCCGCAACATTTCAAAGGGCAGTATTAGGAATCTTTTCCGATCTAATTCATGATTGTGTAGAGGTCTATATGGATGATTTTACAGCTTATGGTAACTCATTTGAAGAAGCATTAGAAAATTTGGAAAAAGTCCTTATTAGATGTAAAGAAACAAATCTTTCATTAAGTCATGAAAAATGTTTCATGATGTTTACTGAAGGGATTGTTTTAGTACATCATATTTCAGGAGATGGAATTAAAGTTGATAGATCAAAAGTCGAACTCATCTCCAAGTTACCTATTCCAAATTGTCAAAAAGATGTTAGAAGTTTTCTTGGGTTTACTGGGTATTATAGAAGATTTATTGAAAACTTCACCAAGATAGCATCTCCACTCTTCAAATTACTTACCAAAGATTGTGAATTCAAGTGGGATCCTGACTGTCAATCTGCATTTGAAACTTTAAAAACTAGAATATCTGAAGCACCCATTTTGAGAGGGCCAAATTGGAAACTCCCTTTCCACATTTATACAGATGCTTCAGATACAGCTCTAGGAGCTGTGTTGGGTCAAAAGGATTTAGTTCCTTATGCCATTTATTACACCAGTAAAAATTTGACTCCCACTGAGTTAAATTATACTGTGACTGAAAAAGAATTCTTAGCCGTTGTTCATGCAATCAACAAGTTTAGACACTATATAACAGACTATGAAACTTTTGTCCATACTGATCATTCTGCAATTAGATATCTCATGAACAAACCTGTTACTAATGGCAGAGTCACAAGATGGCTTCTACTTCTACAAGAATTCAACATTACTGTGTTAGATAGACCAGGAAAACAAAATACAGTAGTTGATTTCTTGTCTAGAATTCAAAATACTAACGAAGATTCTCCCGTAGAGGATAAGTTTCCAGATGAATATCTGTTTGCAGTAACTACTAAAACTCCTTGGTATGCAGATATTGCTAACTATTTGGTTACAGGGAAGCTACCTCCACACTTATTTCCTAATGAGAAAAGGAAAATCATTCAGGAGAGCTCAAAGTATTCCTGGATTTCTAATGAATTGTTCAAAGCAGGGCTAGATTGTGTGATCAGAAGATGTGCTCGGGAAGATGAAATGCCTGACATCCTTAAGGCATGTCATGATGAACCGTGCAGTGGACACTTTGCTGACAAGAGGACGGCCTATAAAATCCTTTCTTTAGGATATTATTGGCCTTCTCTCTTCAAAGATGCAAAGTAATATGTTAGAAGGTGTGACAGCTGCCAAAGAGTTGGGAGACCAACTCCTTCAAATGAAATGCCACTAAAGCCACAGGTACTCATCGAACCCTTTGAGAAATGGGCTCTAGATTTCGTTGGACCTATTAATCCACCATCTAAACAAAAGAAGTATATATTGGTTTGCACTGATTATGTTACTAAGTGGGTAGAAGCCAAGGCATTGCCTTCTGCCACTGAAAATTCAGTTGTTCAATTTCTTTTTGAGGATATTTTTACTCGTTTTCATGTCCCAAGAGAAATTGTGACAGATCAGGGAAGTCAATTTACATCTAAATTGATGGAGAAGCTGATGGAGGAATACAAAATCAAGCATATAAAATCTACTCCATACCATCCGCAAGCAAATGGTCAAGTGGAATCTACAAATAAAGCTCTTGAAAGCATCATCACCAAGACTGTTCATCTCCACAGAAGAGATTGGGAAGAAAGGCTTCCTGAAGCCTTATGGGCCTATAGAACTACATGGAGGAACACAACAGGACATTCTCCCTATGAACTTGTTTATGGGAAAGAAGTCTTGCTCCCCATTGAGTTTCAAATCAAGACCTTCAAGATGGCAGTTCAATTGGGGATGAATCTATCAGAAGCCCAAAAGCACAGAATGGACCAGCTAAATGAGCTAGATGAAATAAGACAAGATGCAATTCTAAGGACCGATCTAGTTCAGCACCAAAGAACTAAGTGGCATGACCGATATATCAAAGAGAAGAAGTTCCAAAAAGGAGATTGGGCGCTACTGTTTGATTCCAAGTTTAAGGACTTCAAAGGAAAATTTCAAACTCATTGGCTTGGACCATATGAGATTGATGAAGTCTTTAACAATGGAGCAGTTCGAGTAAAGACCATTGATGAGTTTCAGACTCCTCTCATTGTGAATGGCCACCGATTGAAAGTCTACCACAAGCCACTCTCAAAGGAGGAATTTGTTAAAATGTTCCAAGAAGATTCTGCAATGAGGCTGGTGGAGAAGAATTCTTCTCCTCCATCAGCCTAGTCTTTGTTTCTTTCAGTTGAAAAAAAAAGAAAAAAAAAAAAAAAAAGTCTCTTGTATAATCCTGAAAACCAATCTTGGATTGGCGGTCTTATGCAGAAAATATAAGGTGAAAATCAGGGGCACCTGACACTTTATATTTTCCAAATAAATAAAAAATCTCTCTCTCTTTCCATCTCTTTCGCCATTTCATTCCACTTCATCTCCATTCCATTTCATTTTCATTCCACTTCATTTTCATTTCATTTCATTCATCTCACTCCATTTCATCAATAAAAGTCCCTCTCAGGACTATTTCATTCAGTTAAGTCTTCTCTAACTACTTTTTGTATAGACAAAAGGGTGTTGTTTCAGTTTCCGCAGCTGAGAACTGTTTTTGCAGCTCGCACCAGTTTCCGCAGCTCGCACCAAATTCCGCAGCTAGTACACTCTGTCTCTACAGCAGCAGTACTCTGTTTTCAAAAATCACAGTTAGAGGGCAACAGGGATGGGAGGCACCTGCAGGGTCAAACGGCAAGCATGAATCAACAAATTTAATGGTAAACCCATAAAGGTATGATCAAAAATTTTTTCCAAACAACCATTTAAACGTCATTTTGTGCATAATTATTAATCGTGGACAGAGCCACTAAATGCAATGATTAGGCAAAGATCATCCCATTTCTCCGCCATGATAATCCTTCATCCACCTCATACCCACATAACGGTCTCATAATCACTCTTAGTTTAAACTCAAATCGAGACTGCGCTTCCATTAATTAGCCGTACGAGGAAGAAGAGACCTATCGTACTACGTCTCTTCTCCACCACGATCTCCGCAGCCAAAACCGAAACGTGTATGTAAGCCGTCCGACTCCAAGGGATTTGGCCGTTATTTCATTCCCTTATTACTCCATTTCCGCACGCATTTGAACTCATTCTCGTGCTTGTCCTCCACTCCTTCACACTTACACCATTTCCACTCTCGTTTTTGCTGTAAACTCCACGGTTCTGTTTTAAACTCCACGGCTTCGTTTCAAACCCCGCAGCTCTGTTTCAAGCTCCACAGTTCTGTTTCAAACCCGTATTACCTTGCATAACACTGCGGCTATTCCATTTACAGCCGTAGTCCATCCATCTTTTCCGTGAGCATCCTCCTTGAGTATCCATACACAGTCAAAGCTTCAGCCGAAGTTGAGATGGGGAAACTGCTTAGAGCAGAACCTGAAGGATCAAAGTATCTAGAAGGATACCCACAGACAAAGGAAGCGTTAAAGAAGGCAAAATGGTTGAATTTCATTCAAAAATTCAAAGGATATGATAAGGAGGTAACGAAAATGTTTGCTCGTTCATTCAATGGACATACTGTGGAAGTAGGAGATCTCAAATTCACAGTCACAGAGAACTCCATAGCAACAACAACTAATCTACCTATGGTGGGAGACCGATGGTTCAAGAACAGAGGGGTGGAAGATCAGGATTGGAAAAATATGCTTAAGAATCCAGGTATGGACACTTCAATATTCACCAAAGGGATTCCTGTACATGTTATTAAAGAAGAATGGACTGCATTGTTGTTATTAGTTCAAAAGTTTATCACATGTGAGGGCCGCTTTGGCACTATGTATATGTACCATGCTAGAATTATGATGAACTTCATGGAGGGACATGCCATCAATTTACCCTATTTTCTGTTAAGAAGCCTAACAAAAATGAGTTCCACTGTCCAAAAGAATATAGGCCATATTGAACCACACTTGTATCATCATGGGTTCATTAAGATTCTCATAAAGGACCAATTGAAAAACAACAATGATACATGGGAAACGTTTTAGTCAGGAATCATTTTCAAGAGGTAACTGAAGCTTCTACTAGCAGCTCTCCTAGAGTCCCAAAAAGAAGTAGGAGAATGAAAAAGGATATTGCAGCCCAAGATCCTCCCATTTTAGAAACTCAGGAGACTACTCAAGAAGAAGAAGTGGAGAGAGATAAAACCAAGAAACAGAAAAAGGATAAAGGGAAAACAGTTGTCCAAGAATCATATTCATCCCCTGAACCTTCAATAGAAGAGGACTATCAAACCTTGGCTGATAGACTAGTACAACTCCAAGCTACTGCCCTCTCAAAGAAGAAACAAAAATAAAAACAAAGCAGTCAGCAAAAGAGTACTAGTGTACAAGTGAGAAGAAGCAGTAGACTTATAGAAAAGAAGAGTGTGACTAAAGAAAAACAGTCACATTTCATTGATTTGGGCACACCTGAAAAGACTCCAATCCAGCTAGATATTGAGCCAAGTCCTCCACGAGAGGAAAGTCCCTTCTAAGAAAGAGAAAACAGTCCTCAAGAATTCGAGTTTAGGCCGAGACAAACACCTGACATTGACCCTGACCAGCAGGAGGCATACAATTATTTGGAGACCTTGGAGCAATCAGTTGCAGGTCCAAGCACTATATTGCCTCTTGAGGAACAAGTCCAATCTCTAAAACAAGAGGTGTTTGAGCTAGAAGTCCTGAACCGGCATATTACACAGGAAAACGAAGCATTGAAAGAACAAGGCAAGGTGGACAAGATTGTCCATGACAACACCATGCTTCACCTAGGACTCTGGCAAAAGAAGAACAGAAAATTGAAGAGAAAATGCAAGAAACTGAGCAGGGCCTTGATCAATTTGAAATTCAAGTGTTTAGTCAGAAAACCAAGGACAATTTTGGCAACAAGGAGAAAGAGAAGAAGGCTGGATGTTTTGGCAGAAGCATCTGAGCACATGGACTGAAAAATACTGACAAAGTTTTGGTTGCATGAGGACATGCAACATCCTCACAGTGGGGGTATGTTGAGCCTCAGACCTGCACTTCTTTTCACATCCTCTCAGCCTCCTTTTTCATTCATTTCCCTCATTTGTCACTCATTTCCTCCATCAAATTGCTTAAATCATTGTATTTTAGGACTTTCACATGGTTTATTAATTATGCTAATGACTGTGTTGTTGGATTAGAATTTTGGTTCAAGACCTGCACTTTCCGCAGCTCACACAGACTTTCCGCAGCTGATCCCAGTTTCCGCAGCTGTTTTCTTAAACAGCATGATCCAAGTGTCCTCCGGTCAGAAGAGCCACATGGGCAAGTGCATGGAACCAAGGACATGGTGTGTGTCCTTCCAGCTCAGCCAAATCAGTTATAAACACCCATGGTCAACGAGGGGGAAACTACGGTCAACAAAGGTCATTGGCGGTGGCACGGCTCTGCGTGTTCGGTTTTAGAGCACGTGAAGCACAGCTGGCCTCTTCCTCAGCCACGCAGATGATGGGGAACACGAATCCAACAGGAGATTTAATGCCCACCTCGATCGTTGCCTAAATCCGTGGACTGTGCTAGATTACGTGTTTTTCACACAGCTGTTAGAATAGCGTAGTTTGTGATTAAGTTAGTTTTGTTTTTCTGCTATAAATAAAGCGTATCTGAACGCTGATTAGTTAGCTGTTGTTATGTAATTTTGATCCCCCACTGTACTCTTTATTTTGCTACATAATATATGAGAAGACTGTTCTGTTTCTAAGCGTGTAACTGATCTTTTGAGTTGGCTGGAGTAGACAGAGGGCCCCTGTTTACTAAGGCCTGTACAGTGCTTTTCGTTTCCTGCATTTCTTCTTATTAGTTTATGTATAATAGTTGTACAGAATGCTTTTGATTGCTATATTTTTATCATGTACAATAGCTATATATAACTTTGAATTCTGCGCATTTATATTTCTGCACTTTTCCATGACTGATCAGTGTGTTTTTGCAGATTTCTTAGGTGCCCGGGACAGTTTTCTTACTTCTTTTTTACAGCTAGTGGCATTTGTGATCGTCTTATCTAGACTGCTGATCTTTATTTTTGATTTCCATTAGTATCATTGCTTTAGTTTTCACTTTATTTTCTGCTCGTAGCTTATCAAGTTGTTTATCTTTTGATGGCTCTTTTTATCATAATCAACTAACTTTTAATGGAGCCAGAATATCACTTAAGTGCAGCTTGGTTTACTTTGTTTTAAGACTCACATTTCTAACTTGCTCATAACTCGTTCTTATATGATCAATCCAGCTGAAGGCAGAAAGGTTAAGGGAAAATTAAGTAGTGTGATTTGTCACTTAGATTGTACATTGCTTAAGATTTAATTGAAGAGTTAAAGTAGTTGTTCTTGTTTTTAATTGAGTTAATATAGATGTCATTTTCAATCTCATTTTTATCAGAAGTAGAGGTACTGGGGCAATGCCATTGGTCTTTTATTTGATGCTTTCATTTTCCTTCGAGAGTTAATTTCATTTCAGTTGTTATTCAAAGCTTTCTGGTAGATCACTTTTAAGTTTTAAGAAATCATTTAGTCGCCACACACACACACACACACATTCACTCACTTCATTACTTCTCCATCACATTTCATTAGGAAAATACAATCCAAAACAAACTAAAAAGATAAAAACGACAAAAGATCTAGAAAAGGTTATCTAAGTACATATAGTACACCTCACTTCATCAGCTTACGAGCCCCAGGTTGACATTTAAAAGTTGCAATTTAGACATCACTAAATTGACCAAACATTTTGGCGCCGTTGCCGGGGAAGTGAAAATTAGGTAGCCAATTCTTAAAAAAAAAACAAGAAATTTCAAGGAAGGAAAATTAATAACCTCTCAAAGTATGCTCTCCTCTTGCACCTAGAGTGATCTGGAGGATTAGAAAAGAGAAAGTTATTGGTTTAATAGTTTCTTGAGTATGCTCTCTTCTTGCACCTAGAGTGACCTGGAAGATCAGAAAGAGAATTATTCGCCTGACTTGAAGAAAAAAAAAAAAAAAAAAATGACATGCATAGAGCTAGAGATTCTAGGGGAAGGTTTTTAGCTAGAGCCAAGAGTTCGATTTTTACAAGTCCATCTACTTCAAGGAATAGACAAGAGACACCTCCCTCATCTCCAACTGATACTTCTAGCCCTAGGATTCCTGGAATTCAAGAGGCAAGAATTGACTCTCCCACACCTTCTATTGAATTTGAATCAGAAAGAGATCCTTTCCTTTCTTCTACAGAAAGACCAATTGTAATTGAAGAAGTAGAATCATCTGAAGAAGAGGGAGAAATTCCTTCTCATTCACCCTTTGTAGAAGAACCAGAAGACTCTGAAGTCTCTAGGGAAACTACTATGACAGAGGAAGGAGGTGGTAGAGGTAGAGGTAGGGGAGGAGGAGGAGGAAACAATGGAGGAGGTAGAGGTAACATTGGAGGAAATAGGGATGGAGATAACTCATTCGGGTTTCCTATAGTCGATGAGGACTCCCAATCCACCATGAAAAGCATCTCACCATCTGTCCTCCCAAACTTCCATGGGTTAAGGAATGAGGACCCTGAAACATTTCTATTTGAGTTTGAAGTCGTATGTCGAA
The DNA here is from genome assembly GCA_031772625.1 of Pinus tabuliformis. Lineage (NCBI taxonomy): Eukaryota > Viridiplantae > Streptophyta > Pinopsida > Pinales > Pinaceae > Pinus > Pinus tabuliformis. The sequence continues at coordinate 245,137,498 of CM062805.1, read as the reverse complement.
CTTATGATTATCTGGATGACTCTCAAAAACTCAAATTGTTTCCTTCAACATTGAAAGGACAAGCTTTGAAATTGTTCATGGGATTACTCACTCAATCCATTAGGTCTTGGAATGATATGAAACAAACATTTTTGGATAGGTACCTGGACTATTGTATGCCCACCAATCACAAGGATGAGGTATTCAAAATGGTACAAAAAGAAGATGAAAATTTGGAGGATTTGCTTGAAAGATTTCAATACAATTTGAAAAGAGCAAAAATGAACAACTTAGATGAGGAGACCTTGAAAGCCCTTTTGTTAAAAGCCATTAGAGATGAATGGATAGACATTTTGAACATGATAGGGAAGGGAGATATATCTCAACTTTCACTCAATGAAATAGCAGAACTATGTGTCCATCTCTCAAGGGGGAAATCTAAAACTCAAAAAGGGCCTAGAGATCCTTCTCTCCTCAGAGCAAACAAATCTGCAACTGGATCGGTAAGTAGGGCTGAGATTGGCAGTATGCTTGATGAATTTAAAACTGACATCTTAGGGAGTCTTAGTGAACAACTAGACACTCTTAAGATTCACAATAAGCAGAAAGCAGAAGCTGAGGCTTTGGCCATCTTTTGCCCAAAGTGCAGAAAGAAACATGCTCTAAGGGAATGTCCCTTGGAAGCAAAAGTTGTAGAGACATGTGTAATTTGCTCAGAGAATCATGAGACCAAGGATTGTCCTTCAATCCCTGGGCTCAAAGCTGTCTTTCAAGAAGATCCAAGTACACTTGAATCTCTCTGTTTTGTTGCAAGGAGACCTTGGCAGGGGCAACAAAATCAAGGGTTTAACAGCTCTATGAATTTTCAACCTCCACCAAATTGGAATCCTTGGCAACAACCTTGGCCCCAAGCTCAAAATCCTTTTCAAGCATGGCTACAAGGTATGCAGAATCCTTATGGTAGATTTGCTCAATTCTACCAATATCCTCCATCTTTCCAAAACCAACAAGCTCCACAACTTCCAAATCAATATCCACAACTATCATTACCATTTCCACAACAACAACAACCTTCTCAACAGAATCAAAATTCTCAACTCTTGCTTCCATTCCAACAGAAGTCAAATCAACTTCCTTCTCAGCCATTGCCAAACCCCAATAATAAGAATCCTCAAAATGCTTACATGTTGGAAGGTCAACCATTTCCTACCTATATGATTGTTCCTCTCAATGAAGTACAACTCAGATCAGGTAGAGTTCTAGATAAACCTTCTATAAATGCTCAACAGCAAAGCATTTCTGAGAAAGAATCTCTTGATGCCAATAAGGGTTCTGAAGCATCTCTTCAAAACCCAAACACTCAAAAAGAAAAAGAAAAAGAATCAACCCCCACAACTCCCATAGTTGAGCAACCGACATCTCTATCCACACCTCCTTTTCCTGAAAGATTACAAATTGATAAAGGAGTGGAAAAACAAATTTGGTTGCCTGACTATAATTTCCTAGATGAATTGAAAAATGTCTGTATCAAGATTCCCTTGTTACAAGCCATTAAGGAAATTCCTATTCTGCCAAAAACAATAAAGGAGTTGAGCCTTAAAAGACCAGGAAGGAAACCAAGAGATACCAGAAGGATCCACCTGGTAGGAAAAATTGCAGACATCATGATGGGAAAGATTACTATGCAGAAATATGTAGACCCCGGTAGTCCAATTGTCAAAACACATATCAATGGGGTAGAAATACCAAATACTTTGATTGATTTAGGGGCTGCTATTAACATTATGAGCAGACTATGGAACAGCTAAAACTTCCTAATCTTCTTTTTACACCCACCTTGTTGCAACTTGCAGATCGATCCATTATTAAACCAGATGGTGTATTAGAAGACATTCCTGTCTCCTTAGATTCTTGGGAATATCCAGTGGATTTCATGATTTTAACTCCCAAGAGTAATCTAGGAGGACATCCTCTTATTTTAGGAAGACCTTGGCTAGCCACAGCTGATGCTTTCATAAGTTGTAGGTCTGGGGATATGTACATTTCTGATGGTAATTCGACAAAGAAGTTCAATCTGTATCCTCCAGCAAAAGCAATCACAGAAATAGGAGATAATGAGTGGGTTGATGATGAAGATACTATACAACCTGTCTTTACCATTTCTGAGATTAGTGAAGATAGTCAAATTCTGAATACATTAGAAAATTTTGAACCATCTTCAGAATATGACTCCACACAATTTCAGTTGGATTCTGACATAGAGTGTCTATCATCTAGACAAATGTCTCTTTTCTCTATGGAAGAGTTTGGTAGTTCTGCCATTGAGATCTTTCCAGGAAAAACACTAAACATCAATAGAAACTTGGAAAAATCACAACAGGAAGAGTTAACCAAAATCTTGCAAAGACATTCTACTGCATTTGCATGGGAGTATACTGATATGAAAGGTATTGATCCTAAGACTTGCATTCATCACATCTACATTGAGGAAAATAGTAGACCAATCAAACAACCTCAAAGAAGGATGAATCCAAATCTTAGGGAGATAGTGAAAGAAGAGCTCCAAAAGTTACTTAATGTAAACTTCATTTACCCTATTTCAGATAGCTGGTGGGTTTCCCCTTTGGTTATAGTACCTAAAAAGAATGGTAAATGGAGGGTTTGCATTGATTACAGAGAATTGAACAAAGCAACCTTGAAGGACCACTTTCCTTTACCCTTTATTGATCAAGTATTAGATACTCTAGCAGGCAAAAAGTATTTCTCATTCTTGGATGGTTTTAGTGGTTACAATCAAATTCAGGTAGCACCTGAAGACCAGGACAAAACCACATTTACCTGTCCATGGGGGACTTTTGCTTACCGAGTACTTCCTTTTGGATTATGTAATGCACCCTCAACATTTCAAAGGGCAGTATTAGGAATCTTTTCCGATCTAATTCATGATTGTGTAGAGGTCTATATGGATGATTTTACAGTTTATGGTAACTCATTTGAAGAAGCATTAGAAAATTTGGAAAAAGTCCTTATTAGATGTAAAGAAACAAATCTTTCATTAAGTCATGAAAAATGTTTCATGATGTTTACTGAAGGGATTGTTTTAGGACATCATATTTCAGGAGATGGAATTAAAGTTGATAGATCAAAAGTCGAACTCATCTCCAAGTTACCTATTCCAAATTGTCAAAAAGATGTTAGAAGTTTTCTTGGGTTTACTGGGTATTATAGAAGATTTATTGAAAACTTCACCAAGATAGCATCTCCACTCTTCAAATTACTTACCAAAGATTGTGAATTCAAGTGGTATCCTGACTGTCAATCTGCATTTGAAACTTTAAAAACTAGAATATCTGAAGCACCCATTTTGAGAGGGCCAAATTGGAAACTCCCTTTCCACATTTCTACAGATGCTTCAGATACAGCTCTAGGAGCTGTGTTGGGTCAAAAGGATTTAGTTCCTTATGCCATTTATTACACCAGTAAAAATTTGAGTCCCACTGAGTTAAATTATACTGTGACTGAAAAAGAATTCTTAGCCGTTGTTCATGCAATCAACAAGTTTAGACACTATATAACAGGCTATGAAACTTTTGTCCATACTGATCATTCTGCAATTAGATATCTCATGAAAAAACCTATTACTAATGGCAGAGTCACAAGATGGCTTCTACTTCTACAAGAATTCAACATTACTGTGTTAGATAGACCAGGAAAACAAAATACAGTAGTTGATTTCTTGTCTAGAATTCAAAATACTAACGAAGATTCTCCCGTAGAGGATAAGTTTCCAGATGAATATCTGTTTGCAGTAACTACTAAAACTCCTTGGTATGCAGATATTGCTAACTATTTGGTTACAGGGAAGCTACCTCCACACTTATTTCCTAATGAGAAAAGGAAAATCATTCAGGAGAGCTCAAAGTATTCTTGGATTTCTAATGAATTGTTCAAAGCAGGGCTAGATTGTGTGATCAGAAGATGTGTTCGGGAAGATGAAATGCCTGACATCCTTAAGGCGTGTCATGATGAACCGTGCGGCGGACACTTTGTTGACAAGAGGACGGCCTATAAAATCCTTTCTTTAGGATATTATTGGCCTTCTCTCGTCAAAGATGCAAAGCAATATGTTAGAAGGGGTGACAGCTGCCAAAGAGTTGGGAGACCAACTCCTTCAAATGAAATGCCACTACAGCCACAGGTACTCATCGAACCCTTTGAGAAATGGGCTCTAGATTTCGTTGGACCTATTAATCCACCATCTAAACAAAAGAAGTATATATTGGTTTGCACTGATTATGTTACTAAGTGGGTAGAAGCCAAGGCATTGCCTTCTGCCACTGAAAATTCAGTTGTTCAATTTCTTTTTGAGGATATTTTTACTCGTTTTGGTGTCTCAAGAGAAATTGTGACAGATCAGGGAAGTCAATTTACATCTAAATTGATGGAGAAGCTGATGGAGGAATACAAAATCAAGCATAGAAAATCTACTCCATAACAACCGCAAGCAAATGGTCAAGTGGAATCTACAAATAAAGCTCTTGAAAGCATCATCACCAAGACTGTTCATCTCCACAGAAGAGATTGGGCAGAAAGGCTTCCTGAAGCCTTATGGGCCTATAGAACTACATGCAGGAACACAACAGGACATTCTCCCTATGAACTTGTTTATGGGAAAGAAGTCTTGCTCCCCATTGAGTTTCAAATCAAGACCTTCAAGATGGCAGTTCAATTGGGGATGAATCTATCAGAATCCCAAAAGCACAGAATGGACCAGCTAAATGAGCTAGATGAAATAAGACAAGATGAAATTCTAAGGACCGATCTAGTTCAGCACCAAAGAACTAAGTGGCATGACCGATATATCAAAGAGAAGAAATTCCAAAAAGGAGATTGGGCGCTACTGTTTGATTCCAAGTTTAAGGACTTCAAAGGAAAATTTCAAACTCATTGGCTTGGACCATATGAGATTGATGAAGTCTTTAACAATGGAGCAGTTCGAGTAAAGACCATTGATGAGTTTCAGACTCCTCTCATTGTGAATGGCCACCGATTGAAAGTCTACCACAAGCCACTCTCAAAGGAGGAATTTGTTAAAATGTTCCAAGAAGATTCTGCAATGAGGCTGGTGGAGAAGAATTCTTCTCCTCCATCAGCCTAGTCTTTGTTTCTTTCAGTTGAAAAAAAAAAAAAAAGGTCTCTTGTATAAGCCTGAAAACCAATCTTGGATTGGCGGTCTTATGCAGAAAATATAAGGTGAAAATCAGGGGCACCTGACACTTTATATTTTCCAAATAAAAAAAAAAAATCTCTCTCTCTTTCCATCTCATTCGCCATTTCATTCCACTTCATCTCCATTCCATTTCATTTTCATTTCATTTCATTCATCTCACTCCATTTCATCAATAAAAGTCCCTCTTAGGACTATTTCATTTAGTTAAGTCTTCTCTAACTACTTTTTGTATAGACAGAAGGGTGTTGTTTCAGTTTCCGCAGCTGAGAACTGTTTCTGCAGCTCGCACCAGATTCCGCAGCCAGCACACTCTGTCTCTACAGCAGTAGTACTCTGTTTTCAAAAATCACAGTTAGAGGGCAACAAGGATGGGAGGCATCTACAGGGTCAAAAGGCAAGCATGGATCAACAACTTTAATGGTAAACCCATAAAGGTATGATCAAATTTTTTTTCCAAACAACCATTTAAACGTCATTTTGTGCATAATTATTAATCGTGGACAGAGCCACTAAATGCAATGATTAGGCAAAGATCATCCCATTTCTCTGCCATGATAATCCTTCATCCACCTCATACCCACATAATGGTCTCATAATCACTGTTAGTTTAAACTCAAATCGAGACTGCGCTTCCATTAATTAGCCGTACGAGGAAGAAGAGACCTATCGTACTACGTCTCTTCTCCACCACGATCTCCGCAGCCAAAACCGAAACGTGTATGTAAGCCGTCCGACTCCAAGGGATTTGGTCGTTATTTCATTCCCTTATTACTCCATTTCCGCACGCATTTGAACTCATTCTCGTGCTTGTCCTCCACTCCTTCACACTTACACCATTTCCACTCTCGTTTTGGTTGTAAACTCCACGACTTCGTTTCAAACCCCGCAGCTCTGTTTCAAGCTCCACAGTTCTGTTTCAAACCCGTATTACCTTGCATAACACTGTGGCTATTCCATTTACAGCTGTAGTCCATCCATCTTTTCCGTGAGCATCCTCCTTGAGTATCCATACACATTCAAAGCTTCAGCCGAAGTTGAGATGGGGAAACTGCTTAGAGCAGAACCTGAAGGATCAAAGTATCTAGAAGGATACCCACAGACAAAGGAAGCGTTAAAGAAGGAAAAATGGTTGAAGTTCATTCAAAAATTCAAAGGATATGATAAGGAGGTAACGAAAACGTTTGCTCGTTCATTCAATGGACATACTGTGGAAGTAGGAGATCTGAAATTCACAGTCACAGAGAACTCCATAGCAACAGCAACTAATCTACCTACGGTGGGAGACCGATGGTTCAAGAACAGAGGGGTGGAAGATCAGGAATGGAAAAATATGCTTAAGAATCCAGGTATGGACACTTCAATATTCACCAAAGGGATTCATGTACACGTTATTAAAAAAGAATGGACTGCATTGTTGTTATTAGTTCAAAAGTTTATCACATGTGAGGGCCGCTTTGGCACTATGTATATGTACCATGCTAGAATTATGATGAACTTTATGGAGGGACATGCCATCAATTTACCCTATTTTCTGTTAAGAAGCCTAACAAAAATGAGTTCCACTGTCCAAAAGAATATAGGCCATATTGAACCACACTTGTATCATCATGGGTTCATTAAGATTCTCATAGAGGACCAATTGAAAAACAACAATGATACATGGGAAAAGTTTTTAGTCAGGAATCAGTTTCAAGAGGTAATTGAATCTTCCGCTAGCAGCTCTCCTAGAGTCCCAAAAAGAAGTAGGAGAATGAAAAAGGATATTGCAGCCCAAGATCCTCCCATTTTAGAAACTCAGGAGACTACTCAAGAAGAAGAAGTGGAGAGAGATAAAACCAAGAAACAGAAAAAGGATAAAGGGAAAACAGTTGTCCAAGAATCATATTCATCCCCTAAACCTTCAATAGAAGAGGACTATCAAACCTTGGCTGATAGACTAGTACAACTCCAAGCTACTGCCCTCTCAAAGAAGAAACAAAAAGAAAAACAAAGCAGTCAGCAAAAGAGTACTAGTGTACAAGTGAGAAGAAGCAGTAGACTTATAGAAAAGAAGAGTGTGACTAAAGAGAAACAGTCACATTTCATTGATTTGGGCACACCTGAAAAGACTCCAATCCAACTAGTTATTGAGCCAAGTCCTCCACGAGAGGAAAGTCCCTTCCAAGAAAGAGAAAACAGTCCTCAAGAATTCGAGTTTAGGCCGAGACAAACACCTGACATTGACCCTGACCAACAGGAGGCATACAATTATTTGGAGACCTTGGAGCAATCAGTTGCAGGTCCAAGCACTATATTGCCTCTTGAGGAACAAGTCCAATCTCTAAAACAAGAGGTGTTTGAGCTAGAAGTCCTGAACCGGCATATTACACAGGAAAACGAAGCATTGAAAGAACAAGGCAAGGTGGAGAAGATTGTCCATGACAACACCATGCTTCACCTAGGACTCTGGCAAAAGAAGAATAGAAAATTGAAGAGAAAATGCAAGAAACTGAGCAGGGCCTTGATCAATTTGAAATTCAAGTGTTTAGTCAGAAAACCAAGGACAATTTTGGCAACAAGGAGAAAGAGAAGAAGGCTGGATGTTTTGGCAGAAGCATCTGAGCACATGGACTGAAAAATACTGACAAAGTTTGTTTGCATGAGGACATGCAACATCCTCACAGTGGGGGTATGTTGAGCCTCAGACCTGCACTTCTTTTCACATCCTCTCAGCCTCCTTTTTCATTCACTTCCCTCATTTGTCACTCATTTCCTCCATCAAATTGCTTAAATCATTGTATTTTAGGACTTTCACATGGTTTATTAATTATGCTAATGACTGTGTTGTTGGATTAGAATTTTGGTTCAAGACCTGCACTTTCCGCAGCTCACACAGACTTTCCGCAGCTGATCCCAGTTTCCGCAGCTGATCCCAGTTTCCGCAGCTGTTTTCTTAAACGGCATGATCCAGGTGTCCTCCGGTCAGAAGAGCCACATGGGCAAGTGTGTGGAACCAAGGACATGGTGTGTGTCCTTCCAGCTCAGCCAAATCAGTTATAAACACCCATGGTCAACGAGGGGGAAACTACGGTCAACAAAGGTCATTGGCGGTGGCACGGCTCTGCGTGTTCGGTTTTAGAGCACGTGAAGCACAGCTGGCCTCTTCCTCAGCCACGCAGATGATGGGGAACACGAATCCAACAGGAGATTTAATGCCCACCTCGACCGTTGCCTAAATCCGTGGACTGTGCTAGATTACGTGTTTTTCACACAGCTGTTAGAATAGCGTAGTTTGTGATTAAGTTAGTTTTGTTTTTCTGCTATAAATAAAGCGTATCTGAACGCTGATTAGTTAGCTGCTGTTATGTAATTTTGATCCCCCACTGTACTCTTTATTTTGCTACATAATATATGAGAAGACCGTTCTGTTTCTAAGCGTGTAACTGATCTTTTGAGTTGGCTGGAGTAGGCAGAGGGCCCCTGTTTACTAAGGCCTGTACAGTGCTTTTCGTTTCCTGCATTTCTTCTTATTAGTTTATGTATAATAGTTGTACAAAATGCTTTTGATTGCTATGTTTTGATCATGTACAATAGCTGTATATAACTTTGAATTCCGCTCATTTATATTTCTGCACTTTTCCATGACTGATCAGTGTGTTTTTGCAGATTTCTTAGGTGCCCGGGACAGTTTTCTTACTTCTCTTTTTATAGCTAGTGGCATTTGTGATCGTCTTATCTAGACTGCTGATCTTTATTTTTGATTTCCATTAGTATCATGGCTTTAGTTTGCACTTTATTTTCTGCTCGTAGCTTATCAAGTTGTTTATCTTTTGATGGCTCTTTTTATCATAATCAACTAACTTTTAATGGAGCTAGAATATCACTTAAGTGCAGCTTGGTTTACTTTGTTTTAAGACTCACATTGCTAACTTGCTCATAACTCTTTCTTATATGATCAATCCAGCTGAAGGCAGAAAGGTTAAGGGAAAATTAAGTAGTGTGATTTGTCACTTAGATTGTACATTGCTTAAGATTTAATTGAAGAGTTAAAGTAGTTGTTCTTGTTTTTAATTGAGTTAGTATAGATGTCATTTTCAATCTCATTTTTATCAGCAGTAGAGATACTGGGCCAATGCCATTGGTCTTTTATTTGATGCTTTCATTTTCCTTCAAGAGTTAATTTCATTTCAGTTGTTATTCAAAGCTTTCTGGTAGATCACTTTTAAGTTTTAAGAAATCATTTAGTCGCCACACACACACACACACACATTCACTCACTTCATTACATCTCCATGACATTTCATTAGGAAAATACAATAAAAAACAAACTAAAAAGATAAAAACGACAAAAGATCTAGAAAAGGTTATCTAAGTACATATAGTACACCTCACTTCATCAGCTTACGAGCCCCGGGTTGACATTTAAAAGTTGCAATTTAGACATCACTAAATTGACCAAACAGTGACGACCTTGGTGATGGTGTATGCCGCCTATCAGACTGGGTGAAGCTTGTAGTGGGGTCCAGCAAGGCGGTCCTTCTGAAAATGTAGCCAAACTTTGTCGCCCACTTGGAAATTGTGCGGCACTCGATGTTGATCATGGCGCTACTTGTACTTAGCATTGGCTTCATCCAATATATCATGGACCTATTGGCGGATGTGTTGAATTCGCTCAATGAAGTTGTTAGCCCTTTCATCTTCGAACTGAACATGAGCCGAATCTACCTGAGTGGTTGCAAATAGTATGGCCATATCAATGGGGCATAATGGTTGAAATCCTAGCCCTACCTGAAAGGGGTTGTGGCCTGTTGAGCCGTGGAGAGCTATGTTGTAGCTTTGTTGGACATAGGGGATACTTTCATCCCACATGTGTGGACGCTTTGAGTTGTGCATGCACAGAATGTGTACAATCATCCTGTTGACAACCTCTATTTGGCCATCAGTTTGGGGATGGAAAGCCATGGACTTAGTAATTTTTTTATCCAGCATCGACCAGAGACTTGATCAAAATGCACTTAGGAATCTGTTGTCCCGATCTGAGACAATGGATTGTGGGATCCCAAAGTGTACCCACACTCGCTCAAAGAAGAGATTAGCAATAGCACCTGCTGTGATACTCTTCTTGCAGCTTGTCATGATGGCCATCTTAGAGAATCTGTCAACAACCATGAAAATGCAATCTTTTTCATGCGTAGTAGAAGGTAGGCCTAACATGTAATCCATGGAGAAAGACTCCCAAGGTCAGCTAAGAGTAGGTAGAGGAGTATACAGGCCTTGCTTCTTGATGGTTGGTTTGGCAATGGCATAGGCAGTGCGGGATCTAATGTACTTCTCAACATCCTGACGAATTTTCGGCCAATAAAAATACTTATGCAATACTGCCACTATTTTCTCTACTTTGAAATGTCTAGCGACCTGACTGTAGTCTGCCTCTCAAGTCATCTTTGACTTCTCACTTGAAGGAACATAGATGTGTCCTAGGTGGCATAAAATTGCATCTTGAAGGTGAAAATTTGGAACTTTCTTCCCTTCCAGGAGTGTCTGGTATATGCTTCCAAATTCTGGATCACTCTTGTAAAGATGTGGCCACCCCGATGTCTCATTCCAATAGGAGTCAAGCATAATGATCAGCGCCATGACTGTTGGTCGGCTAAGGAAATGAACGAAGTTATTTGTGCTTCCCTTCTTATACTTAATGTTCAAATGGAACTGTTGTAGATAGGTGGACCATTTATGATTGCGATCGCTTTGCAACTTCCCTTGTGTCTATATGAACTGTAGAGGTTGGTGGTCTGTGTGCATGACCGTTTCATTCCCCAAAATGTAATTCTTTCATTGACGACGAGCCTACACAATGGAATACATTTATTTGTCATAAGTGAACTACTTTCAGACTGCGTTTGAAAGTGTCTCACAGTGGTAAGCCACTGGATGCCCATGCTGAGTAAGAAATGCACCAATAGCATAGTCAGAGGCATCTGTCTCAATCTCAAATGGTTTTTGCAGGTCTGGTAATGTGAGCATTGGTGCAAAAAAAAGGTGATTCTTCAACTTAGAGAATGTTTTTTGATGGGTTTCCAACCATAAAAAAATTCTTTCGCTTCGTCCTTGGTGACTTCATTTAAAGGCCAAGTGATATGAGAGAACCCCAACATGAACCTATAGTAGAAATTGGCAAGACCCAAAAAGCTGTAAAGCTCTATTAGAGTGGTTGGGGTTGGCCAATCCTGAATGACTTGTATCTTTGATGGGTCCACATGTACACCTTGCACATCAATGATGTATCCCAGATATTGAACCTGGGTCAGGAAAAAGGTGCATTTCTTCAAGTTAGCACACAGCTTGTGTTGTTGCAAGATTTGGAGGACTTGTCGAATATGGTGGAGGTTCTCTTCCCAACTCTAGTTGAAGATCAAGTTGTCATCTAAATACACCACCATGAACGCATTGGTGAAGGGTCGCAAGATGTCATCCATCAGTTTCATGAAGGTTGCAGGGGCGTTCGTCAATTCGAATGGGATGACCAACCATTCGAAAAGGCCCTCCTTGGATTTAAAGTTAGTCTTCCACAAATCAGAGGGTTTAATAGGCACCTGGTGATAACCTGACTTCAAGTCAATCTTGCTGAAATATTTGGCCCCTTCGAGCTGGTCCAGAAGGTCATCAATATGTGGGATTGAGTACCTATTCTGGACAGTGATCTTGTTCAGCGCCTGATAGTAAATACAGAGCCTCCAGGTCCCATCCTTCTTCTGTACCAATACAATCGAGCTCCCACAAGGTGATGAGCTTGGCCTGATGTTCCATTTCTGTAATAGTTCCTGAATCTGCCTCTTGATCTCATTGTTCTCCAGAACATAGTGTTGATAGATTAGTCCATTAGGAAGCGATAAGCCCGGGGTCAGATCGATGGAGTGCTTGACCTGACAGTGTAGAGGTACCCTTGTGGGTGAGGCGAAAATATCCCTATACTCCTCCATGACCTTGTCCGTCTATTGTTGTTGTGTAGAGGAGCCCTGCCTGGAAGCTGTGGCCACAACCTTCTTCTTGCCCTGAGGGAAAATCATAAGGAAACAAATTTCTTGGTTTGGGAAATGATGTTACTGCATTGCTTTGCAGTGATCAAAGAGATGGTGCTAGGCAGGACTGGCTCCGGTATCCTGTACAGCTTATTAGCCAAAGTAATAATCATAGAGCGAGGTCTAGACTCATTAAAAACATGTCGCTTCCACAAGTATGGTTGTCCTAACAATACATCACAAACTTCAAGAGGATCAATGTCACACAGTGCCTCATCTATGAAGGCCTTGATGTTGTAGGGAAGGTGACATTGCTAGCTGATGCAAAGATGTCATCCTTGGTGAAGCCACCCGATGGTGTATGGTTGTGGATGTTCTATAGTCTTTAGGCCCAGCCACATCACAACCTATGTTGAAATGACGTTCTTTTGGCTCCTGTTGTCGACAATGAACTAGAGTGGAGAACCCTTCACCCACATCTGTGAGTGGAAGAGGCATTTTCCCTCCCCTGGATCTTCAAGCTAAATATTCTAGATCTTGGTGGTGGCCAGGGTGGCACTAGGCTCCGCAACAATGATCTGATTCCCTTTATTAGTTCCCTTATTGGGTTCTGATTCAGAGGCAGAACCTACGTCTGATTCGGAAGCCTTCAACTTGGCCACTAGTGACTGCTTGGCCCGACACTCACTTGTATTGTGAGTGAATCTCTTATGGAACTCACACCATTTTCTCGTGTCCTTCATTGTCTTCGTGGTGTTGTTCTTTGCTTGCGGCTTCTATAGGCTATCCTAGGTAGCCCCACCTTGGCTTATTCCTCTGTTCCATGGTTTGGGGTGCCTTTTCCTTGCTTTGTATTTGCAGATCCAAAATCTCGCTTCTTCTGTTTAAACTTTTGCTCAATCTTGAGAACGTACCGATAAGTCACGCCGAGCGAGTAAATATCTAGGAACTCCATCTCGTCTTGGATGTACTTGTGTCGACAGTCGCAGTACTTGAGCACCAAATTCCACTTTGTATCCTTGATACCCAGCTTCGTGCGAAGGGTATGGAAAATATTTGTGAACTCTGGTACATCTTGGTCCCTTCCCTGCCGTAGCGTGGTCTACTTTATTTATTTGTCTTGATATCTCCCGACAGGGTAATATTGTTCCTTAATGGCATCTCGCAAAGAATTCCAAGTGGGTGCGGCTGAAAACAAAAAGGGTTCACTCTCATCCTTTTGTTCACAGTAGGTTTCCCACCAATCCTTGATGTGTGGGGCAGATTTTAGAACTGCAAATGTAATCTTTTCCTGATTGGAAAATTCATGAACTGAAAAATATCCTTCCAACAGATTGAACCATTTATCTACAGTACCTGCATCTATCATGCCTTCGAATATGGGAATATCGAAGTTAACTTGTACCTTAAAAGGAGTGGCATCTCCAGAGTGGCTGCTGGACGAAGATGCATCACATGTGGGTATCCATCAAAGGATCTGGGAAAAGTTATGCATCAACGCATCCCTCTATCACTCAAGGGCTTCCTTGAGAAACATTTTGAAAGGATCTCCTACCCCCTCATCTTTATTTTCTTTTGCCATGGGAGGTTGTCGAGTTTTGTTAGGTTGATCTTGCAATGGTTCAACCAAATCAATCCCTAACTCCTCATACCCTGACCTCATTGGGTACATGCAAAGAAAAACAGAGAAAGAGAAGACTGCTCTAATACCACTCATACAAACTTAAATAGGAATGCAACAACTTACAGATATAATCATAACCACAAAGATGCAGCAGAAAAACACTTCATTTCATTTATAGAAAAATATTTAACTATGCTTACAAATAGAATGGAAATAAGATAGCTCGGGTGATGGTAGCTTATCTTTGAGAAGAGATGTGGAGGCTAAATGCCTCTTAATTGTGTTACAATGAGGCCCAAGGGCATATTTATTATTGGAAAACATGAGAAAACCCTAAACAACCAAAACCCTAACCCGAGGAGATGTAACACCAAGAGTTTGTGGGCCCCATTGGGGTTAGTTGGGCAACCAACTACCCTGGGTCATAACTTGGTCATATTATCTCTATTTGGCACGTACGATACCTTGTTGGAAATATCTCACCGAGTACTATAGGTTTCACTACAAGCCCTTGCTTTTAGCAATGGGCTTGCTTCATACACCAAAAAAATGTCTTTTAGGGGGACAAAACTACTTTAGAAGTTCAGGGCCCGAAAAATGCTAAAAATAGTAAATGCTGAAATGAACAAGGAAACAGATGAAACTGACTAGTGGGTCTAGGTGGAATAGGTGGGTAGCCACCAATATCCTCCTAGATCACTTCAACTATGCCAAGTTTGTTTTAAATATTGACCTTAATGATAGCTGAAATATTTGACATGTTCCCTTCCTCGAATGCATCTAGTGTTAGGATGGGATTCTTAAACCAATTTACTTGTACTAGGGTAGGAAATCTTTTGATTATATGGTGAAAATATTAAGGCTAGGTATATCGGTAGGTACAAATTATTTTTTAGGAATAAAGAATGAACGATGTTGCATGGCATCTCACGACATTCAGGTTCCATCATGGCCTTTAGAATATCTTACTTGTTGTTACCTCCATGGCCATCCACCTTCTTTTGCTCCACCCTTGGTGACTTGACTTAAAGGCCAAGTGATATGAGAGAACCCCAACATGAACCTACGGTAGAAATTGGAAAGACCCAAAAAGTTGTAGAGCTTTGTTAGAGTTGTTGGGGTTGTCCAATCCCGAATGGCTTGTATCTTGGATGGGTACACATGTACACCTTGCTCATCAATGATGTATCCCAGGTATTGAACCTGGGTCAGGCCAAAGGTGCATTTCTCCAATTTAGCACACAACTTGTGTTGTTGCAGGGTTTGAAGGACCTGTCGAATATGGTAGAGGTGCTCTTCCCAAAAATGGTTGAAGATTAAGATGTCATCTAAATACACCACCATGAATGCAATGGTGAAGGGTTGCAATATGTCATCCATCAGTTTCATGAAGGTTGCAAGGACATTTGTCAATCCAAACAACATGAACAACCATTCAAAAAGGCCCTCCTTGGATTGAAGGCAGTCTTCCACGCATCGAAGGGTTCGATAAGCAACTGGTGATAACCTGACTTCAAGTCAATCTTGTTGACATATTTAGCCCCTTTGAGCTGGTCCAAAAGGTCATCAATTCGTGGGATTGGGTACCTATTCTGAACAGTGATCTTGTTCAGTGCCCGATTGTAAATACAGAGCCTCCAAGTCCCATCCTTCTTCTGTACCAATACAATTGGGCTCCCACAAGGTGATGAGCTTGGCCTAATGTTCCCTTTTTGCAATAGTTCATCTACCTCTTGATCTCATTGTCCTCCAAAATAGAGCATCGATAGATCAGTCTATTGGGCAGCGACGTGCTTAGGGTCAAATCAATGGAGTGCTTGATCTGATAGTGCAGAGGTACCCTTGTGGGTGAGGTGAAAATATCCATGTACTCCTCCACGACCTTGTCTATCTGTTGTTGTTGTGTAGAGGAGCCCTACCTGGAAGCCATGGCCACAACCTTCTTCTTGCCCTGGGGGAGAATCATAAGGAAAACAAATTTCTTGGTTTGGGAAATGATGTTATTGCATTTCTTTGCAGTGATCAAATAGATGACGGTAGGCATGGCTACCTCCGGTATTCTGTACAACTTATTAGCCAAAGTAATAATCACAGAGCAAGGTCTAGACTCATATACAACATGTCGCTTCCACAAGTATGTTTGTCCTAACAATAAATCACAAACTTCAAGAGGAGAAACGTCACACAGTACCTCATCTGTGAAGGGCTTAATGTTGTAGGGAAGGCGACACTACTAGCTGACGCAAAGATCTCATCCTTGGTGAAGCCACCTAATGGTGTACAATTGTGGATGTGTTGTAGTCTTTAGGCCCAGCCACTTCACAACCTCTATTGAAATGAGGTTCTTTTGTCACCCACTATCAACAATGAACTACAGCGGAGAACCCTTCACCCACATTTATGAGTGGAAGAGGTGTTCCCCCTCCTCTAGATCTTCAGGCTCAATCTTCTGGATCTTGGTGGTGGCCACGGTGGCACTAGGCTCCACATTAATGATCTTCTTCCATTTGTCAGTTCCTTTATTGGGTTCTAATTTAGAGTTAGAACCTACGTCTGATTCGGAAGCCTTCAACTCAGCCACCAGTGATTGTTTGGCCTGAAACTCACTTGTATTGTGAGTGGAGCTCTTATGGAACTCACACCATTTTACCCTATCCTTCTTCATCTTCGTGGTGTTGTTATTTTCTTGGGGCTTCGACGGGCTGTCCTGGGTAGCCCTGCCTTGGCTTAGTCCTTTGTTTTGTGGTTTCGGGGTGCCTTTTCCTTGCTTTGGATTTGCAGATCTAAAGTCCCTCTTCTTCTATTTAAACTTATGCTCAATCTTGACAGTGTATCGATACGTTGTGCCGAGCGAGGAAATGTACATGAACTCCATCTTGTCTTGGATGTACTTGTGTAGACAATCGCGGTACTTGAGCACCAAATGTCGCTTTGTATCCTTGATACCCAGCTTCGTGTGACTGGTATGGAAAATATTTGTGAACTCTGGCACATCTTGGTCCCTTCCCTACCATAGCGTGGTCTACTTTATGTATTTGTCTTCATATCTCCCGACAGGGTAATATTGTTCCTTGATGGCATCTCGGAAAGAATTCCAAGTGAGTGCAGTAGAAAAAAACGAGGGTTCACTCTCGTCCTTTTGTTCACTATAGGTTTCCCACCAGTCCTTGACATGTGGGGCAGCTTTGAGAACTGAAAACGTAATATTTTCCTGATTGGAAAAGTCATGAACTGAAAAATATCCTTCCAACATATTCAACCATTTATCTACGGCACCTGCATCTATCAGGTCTCCAAATATGGGAATATCGAAGTTAACTTGTACCTTAAAAGGAGTGGTGCCTCTAGAGTGGCTACTGGATGAAGATGCATCACATGTGGGCAGTCGTCGAATGATCTGGGAAAATTTATCCATCATCGCCTCCCTCTATTTCTTGAGGGCTTCCTTGAGAATTTTTTTGAAAATATCTCCTGCCCCCTCGTCTTTCTTTTCTTCTGCCACGGGAGGTCGTTGAGTTTTGTGAGGCTAATCTTACAATGGTTCAACCAGATCAAGCCCTAACTCCTCATACCCTGAGCTCATTGGGGACATGCAAAGAAAAAAAGACAAAGAGCAGACTGCTTTGATACCACTGATACGAACTTAAATAGGAATGCAACAATTTACAGATATAATCATAAACACAAAGACGCAGCAGAAAAAACACTTCATTTCATTAATAGAAAAATAATTAACTATGCTTACAAACAGAATGGAAATAAGATAGCTCAGGCGATGGAAGCTTATCTCTGAGAAGAGATGTGGCGGCTACATGCGTCTAAATTGTGTTACAATGAGGCTCAAGGGCCTATTTATTATTGGAAAATATGATAAAACCCTAAACAACCAAACCCATAACCCAAGGATATGTAACACCAAGAGTTTGTGGGTCCCATTGGTTAGTTGGGAAACCAAATTCCTGGGGTCATAACTTGGTCATATTATCTCCATTTGGCGCGTATGATACCTTGATGGAAAGATCTCGCTGAGTACTACAGTTTTCACTGCAAGCCCCTACCCATGGCCACGGTCTACCACGGACACCAAAAAAACGTAGGTCAAGGGGTCCAAACTGCTTTGGAAGTTCAAGACCTGAAAAAACTGCTAAAAATAGTAAACGCTGAAATGAACAAGGAAACATATGAAATTAAATCATGGGTCTAGGTGGAATAGGCGGGTGGCCAATAATATTCACCTATATCACTTCAACTATGCTAGGTTTGTTTGAAATATTAACCTTAATGATAGGTGAAATATTTGACATGTTCCCTTCCTTGAATGCATCTAGTGTCGGGATGGGATTTTTAAACCAATTTACCTGTACTGATTGTAGGAAATATTTTGATTATATGGTGCAAATATCAAGGCTAGATGTGTCAGTAGGTACAAATTCTTTTTTAGGCAGAAATAATGAACGATGGTGCATGGCATCCCATTGACATTCGGGTTCCATCATGGCCTCTAGAATATCTTTGTCTGAGTGAAAAATATTATCTAATGTTGGATTGGGTTGTGCGAGGCTATGAGGGTGGAGTTTAGGCCTAGCTATACTAGTCGACAAGTACGAATATGATTTGGTGGTTGATGTCATAGAACCTAATGAAGTTGACAATGTGCAGATGGGATGGGTCTACACCGTCAGTGGTGGTACCACTGGTGTGGTGGGTTTAGCAGTATCAACACCAAAAAATGATGAGTAGAAAACATGAATCACGGTTCCTATAAACGAGGAAATGAATCATATGTGATGTTTTGTGTCGTCAAGATTAGGTTGTGGTACAATTTCCGTAATGGCGGGTTGATAATGAGTGGGAGGAAGTTCTTGCAACTTGGTTAGTGTCTGAGGGGAAAAGTGTCTTCCTCAATAGGAGGTTGATGTTAATCATAAGCTTTCTAAATGTTTGTAACATATGACATGTCTCATAACTATGAGACTTACTTGTGCAAATATTGCAAACAGAACTAGTGCTGACACAATAAATCATGTGGGTGTCAATATCATCCATAGTGTGAGATGATGATACCTAGTTGGTGTCATGAGTTGGGGCATTCTTGGGTGCCGATAGCCTCTAGATCTTAGTATCAACATGAGGTGTGTCCCCAATGTGAGGTTGTCCCAATGCTGCTCTCATTGCTCAAAAACATGGGAGGTACTGACAATTCCACTTATGTTGTGCTTGAGCGAAGATGTGACACTGATGGCGTGAGCATCGAGCATGGTTAAGTCACATAATATGGACCAACAAGCGAAAGACGACTTGAATCTTGCCCAATTCCCGACATTTATTTACCAAGGGGTTGGGTCTATCGCATAGGGCACATGTGTGGGGTGATTTTGAAAATGTGGCCTGAGGTTGTTTTGTCTTTCTTCTAGATCCAGATCGATGGTGGTGGGAGTTAACACATTGATGGGTACTTAACTTTGCCTGAGGCAGTGTTTTTCCTCGAATACACATAAGATCGACCTAGATCCGTCATCCACCACTATTGTGTTGTTATCCTGGGATTGGGTATTTAGTTTGACTAAATCTAAGTTCTCAACGATGAATCGACGCATGAAATCCAATGTTTTAGGGAATCAAGAAAGGTGTGGGAAACACTGAATATGATGGTTTCCTACACAAATGTGGCAACTATAACATCTGCATATGGTTCGGTTGTTGTATCTGGTTCAATTGCTTGATTTTATGTGTAGGTTAGGATAATACTTCCTAAATGCCTGTAACTTGGGAAATTGGTATATGAAATGGTCTAGTTCGTCACATAAAGCACACACGGAGGTATGTTGCGGTGTCACTAATTCTAATTGTCCCCGTGTATGGTGGGAGGTTGGGTGACTAGAAGATGGATATGAGCATGAAACTTCTTCCCTCATGACGTAAAAAAAGGTTTTAGATCCATCATTTCCATTGGCATGGCTGGTAATGATGGGATCACGGTATTGGCTTAGGAGAGTGTACCTAAATCATCTCGATATTGAGGGATTTTAGGGAAATAATGAGTTTAGTGCCCAATTCCATGCATATGGTGCACGCATGGTTGGTGCGTAGTGCCTTATTACGCACAAGTGTGGTCTTTACTCCAAGAGGTGGAGGAAGGTTCACAGGGTGGAGGTACCCTAGATGAGGAAGCATTTGAAGCTTCCACCTTCTTTCTTTTTTTCTTATCCCTTTTTTTGGCACCAGTTGGTGTTGACGTCACAATTGGTCATAAAAATAATGATAATTTTTCAACATGCATAAAAAAGAATCCTTGGTCAAACTATATTCGTGAGAATCCTAGTGAATTTAATATTAAACTGATCATAATAATAATTAATTAATTATTAATGGATTAATGCTTGATAAATTAACTAAACACGAACCAATTAATCTAGTTTAATTGAGTTCTGTTGGTGTGATTTGTTCTGCAATGTCAAATATGTCCAACAATAGTGGAAAGTATGGCCAAAGGCGATCTACATTGAATGTTGGGTACAAAGCAAGGAACGGTGGGATGCTAAGCTTGAAAGCATTTTCACCAACAACCTTGGTGATGGTGTATGGTCCTGTTGCACAAAATATTGTCACCATGACATTCTACAGTCAGTGTGAGTCTATCACCACTCATACTTTCCTCCTTTACAAGTCTTAAACCTCAGTTCTTCATGTCAAGCCTTGGAAAATGAGAGAAAGTCCTTGAAAATCTCTAAAACTCTGGTTCCGCACTTTCTCTTAGCATTACCTGCGGTCCTGCACCCCCTGGTCATGTTACCTGCAAACCTACCCGCTCTGTTTCTGTGTAATGGGTGCGGACCCCTGTAAAAGTCAAAAAGGCACAAGTACATTCTTAAAAACTCACTTTGGGTTATTTCTGGAAGCTTCTAGAGGGAATCTTGAGGTGGAAAGTTTGCTCCTTTGATGTTCATGCATCCCATAACTAAAGGAGCTAACCCCTTGATGTGAGGAGCTTATCCCTTTGAAGGTGGACCCTATCCCTTCATAGGTGGACCTGGTAACTTCCTTCCTCTGCACTATAAAATGAGGCATTGGGCTGGTTACTGAGGAGGTTCAAAGCTGAATATTTTTTAGGGTAAATGTTGTTGGAATTTAGACTTCCTAATTGAGCTTGAGAGGAGGGATTACATACCTTTTGATCTCATTGGGAAGAGGGTGAAGCTTTTCAAAGTAGAGGAGATTCTTGCTTGGACCCTGGGAGGAGCTTGTACAAAATCAAGGCACCAAGGTTGTAAAGTTCTTCTTTGTTTAAAGTTAATACAATCAAGTTTATTTTTCTCAATAAGCTGTCTTCTATAGTTTATTTCATGGATTCCTTGATCACCATGATGAATATGATTTATTATATTGGCTATGCAGGTGTTATTTGATGTGTGCTTGTTTGTGTTTCCAGGTTCTTAAAAGGAAACTCATTCGGACGGTCTAAGCGTGGCTACCACAAACTAGCATTGGACTTAAGGTAGGGTCTAAAACACCTCTTGGTTTTTATTTATAAATCACAATATTTAGAGAAAGGTAGATTTGCTTTTTCTTCTTGTCACCAGATATCAGTTGATACTAGGGAGATCGGTCTTGTCCGCAAGAACGATTTATCCGGCCAACAAAATGGCGACTCCACTGGGGACTTGAATTTTGGTTTTTGCATTTACTTTTACTTTGACTTGAGAAAATTTTTCTCTGTTTCTGGTTTTTTCTTGATGTGTGTGGGATTGGGTAGTTTTTTTAGATCCTGAATTGTTTTTTTCTTTTCACACTTTTGAAAGAGGACCGCACGTTCTGCTTGTAACACAGTGCGGGCATCCCCGCACTGTTGCTTTACTACACAGAGCGATACCACATCTGGTTATACCAGACGCCTGCGGACCCTGTCAAATTTTTGAAAAACCTAAAATCTATTCATCCAGTTAAGCTTGGGATTCGTTTATGTTTTTTAGCCTCTACTAAGATATGCATGTGTCTTGTCAGAAACTTCTTATAGATGAATTCCATTGGCATTTTGGTTTTAGGTGATTTTCTAGAAGTTTTGCGTGCCTAGTTTGATTTTCATTTGGTCTTTGTAGTAACTCAGAGATTAGAAGCCTACGAAACCTTAGATTACCCTGGTTTTTGCTGGTCTTCTTAATGAGTCTGACCGATTTGTGAAATCTGCCTTTGGTGAGAAATAAACCTCGTTTTCTCTTTGCAAATCTTTGAAAGAACTTGTTTTGAAAGTTTTGAATTTCATTTTTAAAAAAAAGAAAACATAAGATGGGTGTTTTTTGATTAATTTGTTATTCTGAATGAATTAGTCCTTAGTTTGCTGAATAACTAAGTAAAATGTCCTCGAAAAGAAATTTTGTAAGCTTTTACTTCAATTAGGTTTTTAGAAGTTGTAGATCTCAAGATTAGATTTTTCATAGTTTTGAGTGTTTTCTAGAAATTTTAGAATCTCTTTTGAAAAAATTTGTTTTCTGTAGTTTTTGAGTGTTGAAAAGAAAGGGATATTTTTCATGAGCATAATTAGTAGTCTCGTTTTTGAGTTTATTGAAAAAGACAAAAAGTTTTTCTTTTCATTTGTTTGTTAAGGAAAGATTTGTTTTTCAAGCAATTGCATTCTCAACTCTTTCTTTAGCTATAAATTCATTGAAGAAAAAGGATTGTTTATCATCTTAGGTGCATTTTTAGTGTTTTGGAGTCGAGTCTTCACACCATAAAGTTTCATCTCCACACCTTTTGACTTAAGAAACAACCATAAAAATAATGCTTAAAGTAAAATTTATCTAGCAATCTTTTTATTTCTAGGGCTCTTTATCACCAACATAGCTTAGGATAGTATCTTGGAGTAGGGAGTAATTAACTCCCCAATATAGTTAAAACAAACAAGTAGCTATATCTTGTGGTAGGAGATAAATTCCAATTGTTACATCTATGCTCTGGGAAGCTCCTTTTAAAGGAGTCAAGCACAAGATCATATCCGAACTAGTGGGGTAATCAATCCTTCCTCATTGGGAATGATAGAAGATATACATGTATTAAAAACGGTAAACCTCAGATTGACCATTGTCGAGGAGCCTGAGGTCACTTGTTGGTAAACCTTGGATTATGTCAAGGAGCCTTCAAGGGGATTGAGCTTTGCTACTCTGCCCTTGCGTGTGTATCGGATCACAGATTGTTCCCCCAAGTATATTTGTTTATGTTGGTAACCATAGTGACCATAACCTATAGGATTCTTTCCTAAGGTGACAGTGGAGGGAAGATCCCACTGTACCTGGAGCAGACGTCGACTAGACTCACTTGGACTCTCTGGGGGGTTCTCTTCACTCGAGATGGTTTAGTGAAGAAACTTGTGCTTGTCTGTTTCACTAAGCAGGTTTTCGGGGTAACTGTTCCAACCACCATTTCTGTATTGAATTCTGTGATGTTGGATTTCATCACCAACTAGTGTTTTCGGTACAGAAAGTTACTGTTTGTGTGTGGTTTGAACTCCTAGATTTTAGGCGTGTGATTCAAATTGTTTGGTTCTTTAGAGACTTTAGGTGGTTTTATTGAGAATTTTCTTTGTTTGCGTGTGAAATAATTAAAATATTTAATCGTGGCTGAATTACCGAGACAATCTCGTAGACTTCGGGGGCAACCTCCCGAGTATTCACCAAGCTAGCTTGAAGGGCTACGAGCCCTTGTAACTCCTAGTGACAGTAGAGTTGGGTCACCGGAAGAAAGAGAATCTTATTTATTTGTTCATCCTGATTATCAAGTTCAAGCAACAGAGTATATTTCCAAACCAATTTCATTTTCCGAAATTACTGGTAATTTTTCTTCTACTAGTGAATTAGCTGAAGAACCTGAAATTTCTGAGCCTGAAACTGAACCTGCTGCTACTCCATCGTCAAGATTTGCTTCTCCAACTTCCAGTGGTCCTGGTTCACCCAGGGTAGGAAGGATCATTACCCAAAATCTTCCTTCTGGACTTATTGCTATTGAAGAACTCATTAATCCAGAAGAAGGTATAACTATCCCTGAAAATCAACCAACTATAGAACTTAGGGAGTGTGAATCAATCTTTTACAGTCCACCTAGGAGGGACGCTTGGTATCCATCAACACAATTTCATTGAGGAGTATAAACATCAGTTTTGTGTCTAACAATTCCTTCATCCTTGTAGTATTGTTCAAATTCGATTGAAGTGAATTCACCACCATTGTCAGTTCTTAAACATTTAATTGATTTTACTGTTCTTTTCTCTACCATTGCTTTAAATTGTTTAAAGATATTGAATACGTCAGCTTTCTTTTTCAGCATAAAGACCCAAACTTTACGGGAGAAATCATCAATAAACATTAAAAAATATAGAGCACCTCCATATGATACAACAGGAGATGATCCCCACAAATCAGAATGAATATAGTCTAAAATATCTTTACTATTATAATTTCTAGTTTTAAATCTCTGTTTACACTATTTTCTATACACACAATGTTTACAGAAATTCAACTTCAAAGATTTCAGATCGGGAAGAGATTTACGTTTCATCAGTGTTTGAAGACCTTTCTCGCTTATGTGACCCAAACGCTGATGCCATAGGCGAGTACCTTCTTCTTCTTTTTCTGACATAATCGTTGCTTTACTGACCTGAGTACTTCCTTTGAGTCTATAAATATTTCCGACCTTTTCTGCTTTCATAACAACTAGGGCGCCTTTAGAGTCTTTCAGCACTCCATTCTGACCTATAAACTTATAACCATCCGAATCCAACACTCCTAAAGAAATCAAATTTTTCTTCAATTCAGGTACATGTCTAACACTAGTTAATGTTCTAACTATGTTATCATACATTTTAATCCTGATATTTCCCATCCCAATAGTCTAACATGTTACATTATTACCCATAAACACAGAACTACCATTTACATCTTCATATGAATTAAACCAATTTCTGTGTGGACACATGTGATGAGAAGCACCAGAGTCTAACAACCAGCTTTCAAAACCCTGAGAGACATTACATACAAGTGAAGTTTCATCTATCATACATAATTCTTCAGCAGATAAAACTTCATCTATCATACCTGAATCAACCTGATTTGCTTCCTTCTTCAGGTTATCAGACTCTTTTTGTTTCCAACAGTATTTCTTCAGGTGTCCAATTTTATTGCAGTTCCAACATTTTGCCTTACACTTCTTTCCCTTTGATTTAGATATGGAAAACCCCCTTGTTTTTTCTCCTCTTTCCTTTGACCATCCTCTAGCTATCATGGCTTCTGATGCAGCTGTTTCAGTACTAGATTTCCTTTGTACTTCTTCAGACAAGAGAGCTCCCACAACTAATTCAAATTTCAAAGAATAAACGATGCTCAAACTGATTGAAGTTACAAAGTGGTCCCATGACTCGGGCAGAGAACACAACAAGGTTATAGCTTTGTCTTCTTCCTGAATTTTAACTTCCATATCTGATAATTGGCATATAAGTGTATTAAAAACATTTAAATGATCTGCAATTTTTGAACCCTCCTTCATTCGAAGACTGTACAATTGTCTTTTCAAATAAATTCTATTGGTTAACGACTTTGTCATACATAGTTTTTCCAGTTTTTCCCATAAGCCTGAAGCTGTATTCTCTTCAACAATGTCGAAGAGCACTTCATCCGCTAGGTATAACCAGATGGTACTAAGAGCTCGGGCATCCAAGTCCTCCCAGTTTGAATCTTTCATGCTTGCAGGTTTCTTATTTGCCCCATCCAAAGCTTTGTGCAACCCTTTTTGCACCAACAAATCCCTAACTTTTAGTTTCCATAGAGAAAAGTTGCTCTTGCCGGTGAATTTCTCCACCTCGAACTTTGCATTCGACATCTTGGCCATTTCTTTCTAATTTGCTTCTAAATTGTACTTCTAGGGTTGAATTTCTCCACAATCTGCTAGAAACTAGGGTTTCTTTCTTTAAAAAAAAAATACCTAATTTTGTTGCCCCTTTTTAAACCCTGATTTTTGTCTTCAACTAGGGTTTAAAAAACTTAATTTTGTTGCCCCCCTTTTTTTTTAAAAAAAACCTGATTTATTTCCCAGAATTTCTTTTACAGATATTGATTACTTCATGAAACAATTCAACTTCCAGAAAAAAAATTACTTCAACCCCAAAAAAATTTCAACTTCACCAGCATCTTAGCAACAAATTCTTATTTCTATTGTTTAAAAAAAAAAATACCCAGACTTATTTCTGTTGATCGAATTCCCCTGGCATCAAGCAAGCCAGGCTCAGGATAGGGGCGCACCAAAACTGGACAAGGCACGCACGCAGCTCTTGAATTCCTCTCGCGGCAGGCTCGATGGCTCTTCCTCTGGTTCTGGTCCACACAGGTAACACCAGCAGTGGTCCACGCAGATAACACCAGTAGTGGTCCATGTAGGCTCTGGACAGGGCTCTCCTGGACGCTCGATGCAAACCAGCGGACAGTTCTGGACCGAGCCAGCAATGCGCACGCAGTGTTGCCTTCTCGACAGATTGGACAGGTCAGCAAACGGGCACGCAGAGTTATTGTTGGACCGGACCAGCAACGGGCACGCAAAGTTATTGCTAGATCGGGCCAGCAACGGGCACATAGAGTTATTGTTGGACTGGGCCAACAACAAGCACGCAGTGTTTCCTTCCTCAAAGGATTGGACAGGCCAACAAACAAGCACGTAGAGTTATTGATGGGTCTTTGGGCCAGCAACAGCTCCACACGCAGCCCTCCTTGACGGTTTGCAATTCGGCAACAGCTCCACAGCTCTGGCTTCCTCTACCAGCACGCAGCTCCTTGACGGGTCCTCGACGGCTCCCTCTGGTGGCAAGCTCTTCCAGCAACGATGCAGCAGTGGTGCCCTCCTTGACAGCCTTCAGAAATTATAATCTACAATCGCCTCCAAAGATGATCACACAGGATTTTACGCAGACCATTTTTTTTCTTTCACATGGATTCACCTCCAAAACTCAACTCAACTGCTCTGATACCATTTGTAGTTAAAAGAGGTTACTAAACAAGAAAAGAAAATGAAATTGAATACAACCACACAAGTAAAACTCATAAGATTTAGGGATTTTTTTTAATACTAGTCTTTTGAAAATATATATATATATATATATCTATATATATAATGAGAATAACTTCTTATAAAACAAATTTTATTTTTCCATTTTGTAAATCCTTGCACATATCAACCATTACTTTTGTCTCCTAAACACTTTAAAAAAACAAACAACTTTAAAAATATAATAAATAGCAAGTCATTATTTGCCCAGAAAAATTCTACTATTATACTAAATATTAAAATTATTTACTTACTAAATATCAAAAAATTTAATAAAATATTTAAATAGAAAATAAATTTTTTTATGAAAAATTAGAATTATTATATTTCTATTCACAGATTTAACTTTTCTCAACTTAAAAATGAAGTAATATTCCTTTAACTAACACTCATTTTCTGAACAAATGACTTCACTTTTATTAAATATATTGTAATTATTTAAACACATATAACAATTAAGATAAAAAAAAATGATGTAAAACCATTTTTATTTCGACTTAATAACATTTACAAAGTTAATTTTTTTAATCTCCAATCAAAATTATAAAAAGTTTATCTCCAATCATATGCCTCTATTAGCAATCAGTTCTTGTGTTTGGAGAAAGTAACTTGGCTGCGGCTAGGGTTTTTAATGTGTTTCATCTCCATCTTCCCCATTTTGGGCGATTTGGACGCCAGACAGAGTTTGTCCAGTTCCGGTGCCTGCAATGGCTTCTTACCTTTTCCCTTTCTCGGAATGTAGCGAGAGGTACATCTGAAAACCTGCGTGCCAACCTGGTCGGATGTCCAAAGGAAGCATCATAATATAAATGCTCTCCTTCTAGCATAAAAGGATGGGCAGCGGGCGGTTCGCAGAGCTGTTCAACGCCCTGAGGAATGTGGATTTACCGTTACCGTTGGGACCCATTAAACCCACCACCGTCCCCTTCTCGACAGAAGGCTCCGCCGCTCCTCCGATTTCCTCTGCAGATTTTTGACACTCATTTTCGGATGGAGATCACCATTACCTGAACACTCTTCATCGATGCGCAACAGAAGCTCTTCTCACAATCTCTCGGGCTCCTTCACAAGCCAGTAACTCATCATCATAAAAATTATTTAGAAATTTATATATAAAGTGGAAAAAACACAGAGATGTTAGTAGATGCATACCTTCGCTGCAATCTCGACCCCAAATAAATCTTTCCAAGTTCATCCAACTAAATCTATTTGGGAATTTATATATAAAGTGGAAAAAATGCATACCTTCACTACAATTTCGACCCCAACTAAATCTTTCCAAGTTCCTCCAACTAAATCTATTTGAGAATTTATATATAAAGTGGAAAAAACACAAAAATATTAGTAAATGCATACCTTCGAATTCCATGGACCGCCATGTTGACTCCAACTAAATCTTTCCAAGTTCAATAAAATTCAAAAAACTATCCAGCCCGTACAAGAAGTATTCTACTTTTTCCAGAATACCGGCCACAAAACTGACTTCACTGTGTTTTTTTTCAGATTTCTGCTATCTCCCTCTCTCCATATTAAGACACTTAAGGAAAATCATTAAAATGAGTTCTGAGTAGTTAAATTTTAAGTTAATAGTTAGTATTAAAATGAATTTTGAGTAGTTAAATTTTAAGTTAATTATTACTGATTATTAACTTAAAATTATTATTAACTATTAACTGATTATTAATCTAATGGTTGATTTTTGTTCAATCGTCTAACATTAAATCTGAAGGTGCAAAATGGTGCAAGGTCGCACTGAGGGGAGTTGATTTCAGAAGGGAACGCCTTACCGTGTAACTAATCAAATACAAACTTAAAAGAATACATTAAATAATCAGATGAATGCAAACATATGTATGCGACAATGTTAAAGGCATAACCACCAAATGGATTTTTAATATTTTGAAAATAAAAAAACCACAAAATTGCTTAAGAAGTCAAGCAAGAGGTGGTGGGGGAGAATAGACTCACTGACAGCAGGTAGGACATAATCTGTTTTGAGTACCATTATGGCATTGTGCGAGCCAATGAACGATACAGTGGTGGTAGAAAATATGTTGATAGTGTGGCAACTTGTTTCCTTTAGTGCCCACTTTAATGTCTTCTTGGCAATAAACGCATAAATATCCCTTGAATGGTATAACAATGGGTGGCCATCTGCCTACTGTTAATTCCATGACCTGCAGCTCATTCGGATCAATTTCATCCTCCACATCCTCCAACTCATTTTCAAATTCAGGAATTTTGTGGATGACAATATCATTGTCTGCATCTGGCAAAAATTGTCCCCAAGGCCCTGCTTCTATCAGAATTGCCAATGGAGCCCCAGTGACGACATCATCATGGTGTGCTTCTTCTTCTCCTGGTGCAAGAGATGGAAGAAGAGAATAGACTGGTTAACGGCAAGTAGTACATATGCTGTGTTGAGTACCACTAAGGCATGGTGTGAGCAGATCAACGATACAGTCCATGTGGAAAATATGTGGGTGGTGTGGTGATTCGGTTCCTTCCATGCCCACTTCGATGTCTTCTTGGAAATACAAACACCTATATCCCTCTTCTTCTATAACCACTAATGGCCATCTACCTACTGTTACATCCATGGCCTGTCGGGCATCCGGATCAATTCCATCCTCGCCAATGCTATCATTTTCAAACTCAGGAACTTCCTCGATGACAATGTCGCCGCCATCATTATCATCATTGAGAAATAAGTGATGTGCAGTGACGCAGGGTTACCCCTGATTTTCCCATAGTTTGCATGGATTATGCACATATCTAATCTATCCCAGGAATTTTAACTCACTAAGGAGTCAAATCTTCTTTTCTTAAGGTTTAAGGCCCATGCATCCTTTCCAATGTTGAATGGTTTATTAACACTCAACATAGTCTAACCCTTCTCTTAATATGCATGTATCATAACTTTTAATCATCCCTTATCCTTCACTTATTACTTTATTAAAAGCCTTCTCCTAATTTCTTCCTATCGGGATATTATAACCCTTCTAAACCTTTAATCATTCATTATCAGGACTTATACAACCCTTATAACCCTCCATTAGATATTAGTTCCGCATATATAACCAAACCCACATGTTCCTTTGGTTAATTCGGGTTTAACCCACAATTCCTTCTATCGGCGCTTTAATCCCTTTTATAACCATTTACAAATGAATACATTAAAACATACCTTTCCGCCTTTAGTACGGATTCTGCACGATTCCTGATGCTATACCTTTATCGCAATCGACAATCGCTCCTCCACGGGTTCCACTAACATATGTTCCCTATCTCCTCCGATATGCGATAATGCATAACCTTTCGGACTTCAAATATCATTAACCACACCATAAAGCTTTTTGGGTCTGCTCCTGCAGACCTTTCCTTCAACACTCTACCGATCTCCAACCACTTCCGATCCTGATCAGTACTTTATTGCTATCGCATGCCTCCATATTCCTCCTCCGATACAATGCCAATAAACTATTGCAATGCGATATTTTATAACAATCTCCACCGTTGATCCTTTTCCTGATCCAACGGTCATTAACTCTCTCGATCTCCAAAGCTGCATTATAATTTCCCGCTATTGATCTGCATATAGAAGATCCGATGGTTCACACCAATTTAGGGTGAACAACAAACCCGACAGTTATTCAGCTATACGTACCCGATGGGAATTATAAGTTCCTAATCTAATAAAGTTCAGGTCCAACTTCTCAATTAAACTCCGATTACTTTGGCGCCAGATGTCTGTCTGATGGTGAGATCTCTCGATCACCGATGCGATTTAATCCCAACCGTTGATCGTAAAGATCCAATGGCTACGATTCGCTCATACTCCATTTCTTCACTCTTCTCCTTTACTTAGATTTTTGCGTATTTCTTCAAGGTTTCTGTGGTTTTCGATTTTTATTCAAAGGTTTCCTTTCGCTCATCTCCTACTCAATTAAGTCCCGCTTGAGCTATACTTCGTGAGTTCTTTTATCACTGTCATTTTTGGCCTCTAATTGGTCCTTCGAATGGTCCAAAGATCCATATGATCCTCTATCACGCCCTCCTCTTCTCTTTGTGTTTCGCCACAACTCCGCCTGCATATAGTTATTACAAAAAACTCTAATACATATTGACTTTATCATTCAATCACTCAAACACACATTTATACAGATTCTAATCACTCTCTGTATATAAATACAAACCGATAATTACAGATTGAGACTCTGTCTCTCGGGCCTGAATTTCTAATATCAATGGCCTCTGTTTACATTCTACTCGTAGGCTCAAAACCACACTCTAGCTATCTGTCTAGCCAAGTCTCTAAAACATCTAACCCATGTCTCTACCTTTTAGGCTTACATTTATACAAAGGGATTCTAAAACCAATTCTGGCTTAGATCCATGAATTCCTTAACAAAATTCCTAATTCTCTTCCTTGTTCCTAAAACTCCTCTCTAATCCCTAAATTCATGAACTGACTCCAAATCTAATATTTACAATCAATTCTAAATCCCTCAATCTCTCAACTATCCTAAATCTCTCATGTTCTCCTATATTCGAGAACATTTACAAATATGCCTCACAATATTCAATTAATTCCCTATTCTAGCTTCTCTCATTAAAATCACTCAAAACATTAATAATTACATTTAATTCACTCTTAGGAACCCAACTTCCTTGAAAACACAATACCCCTATGTCTACTAAAATACAATGAGTTTTCTTGGCCTGAATGCTCCTGCATCAGACTCCCAAAGTAGAAAATTTCCATGATCTCCTGATCATGTGTCTTCATAAGTTGATTGAAAAACCTCCAGGGTCCCAAACTTTAGTTTGTAGCTGCCCAAACACTTTTCTCCTTTGTTGTTGTTGTATGTCTATTGTTTTCTGCTCTATCTTCCTCTCCTTCTCAATCAGGTTCATACTCTGATTGATCATCCTTCCTGCTGCTATCATTTTCCTCCCTATGGCTTGTTTCATCATTAGCTTCCATAATTCTTCAATCTCCATCTCCAGCACATCCTTGGACTGGTCCATACTTTGCCACTTACTGCTATTTGTTTCCTTCTGCTTCAGGTTGTTGCTGTTGTCCACCAATTCTTCAAACTGCTGTTGGTTACTTTCAACTCGTAGTTGCTGGTTTACTACTTGTTCTTCTACTCTTGCTCCCACTCTTACTCTTGTTGTAGACATTGCTCTTGCTCTTGCTTCTATTTCTGCTCTTTCTTTGAGTCCTACGTTTACCTTGACTCCTATGATGACTACCTCCCTTTCATCCTTACCCTTTTGTTCACTATTGTCTTGCACTGAATCCTGACTTTCCAGCATTCTCTCCAGCAATTGAGCATCTCTGTTCCATGGATTAAATTCTTCCATAGAATTTTCTTCTTCCATTTTTGTTTGGCTGCCCATCTGTACCAAATTTCCTCCAGCATCTGCAACTAAACCTACATTCATAGAACACTTGTTAAAACAAAAATCATAAGGCTTTTGTGCCTTATCCCCCTTTGCCAACACATCAATATGTTGCTCTGATTTTTCCTCCATTATCAGCACATCAGTATGCTGATTTGAATTCCCAATAGAATTCACGAGACTGTCAGCTAGTCTCTCCTCCATACCATCTTCTTCTATGATGTCTTTCTATCCTTGTCCACTATAATGAACTCCTTCCTCTGCAATCACACTATCATACTCTAAATTTCCCAGCAAATACTCTAGCAATTCAAGTTCTCTGTGACACTTCATAAGTACTTCATCATTACTTATGTTTCCTGCATTTATACACAAACTATAAATCTGAAAATTACAAGGTTCAACAGTCTCAACTGTTGCTTTACATATCAGCTCTTCAGACTGAATTTCATCTCCTTTCACAAGAAATTGTTCCTGTGTTGTCACAGTTTCAAATATCAATGCATTATCAAATTCTTTTTGTTGCAATACTTCACTGCTTTTCTTATTTAAGAGATATTCTCCATCCTCCTTTACTTCAGAGTTTTTATCTTTAGAAAGATACTCTCCCATACTTCTGACAGCTTCAAAAGATTTCTCATCCTCTACAAAACCTGTAGTCACATCAAAATTATTAGATTCAACAATACATGGTTTTACCTTTTCTTGTTGGTCTGCATTTGTCCAACAATTCAGAAAGTCATCAATAATTCCTTCTTCTTCACCCAGAACTTCACCTTGTTCTGGTTCACAAATGGATACTTCCATTTCCAATCCAGCTCCTCTGAGTTCTTCAGACCTCAATTGAACACCCAGTACCTATTCAAGCTTCATCAACTCTTCTGCTAATTGCATATTCACCTGCTGACTTCTCTTCTTTTGTAGCCTTCTCTATAATTTATGCCACCTCACTGGCTTCTTCCTCAAGACCCAACCTTGTCTCTAGTTTTCCTCAAGTATCATCATCAATACATTAAGTTGTTCTTTCATTTCTGCAATCTCTTTTTCAAGCTCCTCTTGACTCATCCTCATGCCATTTGCCTTGACATCCTCTTCCTTCACCTCCATTCTATTGTGGTCTTCTTCAGAACCTCTACTATGACTATCAGTAGCCATCTTCTTCTCTATATTTGTGAGCTCCTTACTCACTTACTATGATCTGCATTAAAGCCTCTACAACAGCAAGTCTTCCCTGCTGCCACCTACCTCACCAAGCTCTCCTCACTCAGTCTTTTGGCAAGCCCTTGGTACTCTATCTCTGGAACCTCCTTTGAGCACTCTTCTCTGCTCCTTTAGGCTTCAACTCATCACCATGAAATACTTGGTTCTGAGCACTTCTTCTTTCACTTAGGAAGTCTTACTAGCTTCCTTCATTACCTCTTAGCAATTTTACCCACATCCTTTGTGGAATTTCCTTTGCGAGCTGCAACAATACCTCTGCAGTAACAAGTCTCCTTCTTGCTACATATGCTTCACTAAGCTTCTCTCCTCAAAGCTCGGTCTTTTAGCATTTCTCTGGTTCTTTCCTCTGGAACCAATTGAGCACTCCTCGCTCTAGATTGCTGCAATCTTCTCACCTCCTTATGCTGTTACCTGTGCATCAATATAAAATCCACACATTCTCCAATCTTCAAATCAAATCAAACAAAAAAATGTCATCTCACCTTCAAGATCTTGGAATGATATTGTTCCACCATTTACTTGTGCTTTGAGTGGATTGTCCTCTGTTTCTTGCATCTGCAAATTCTGCTTCACTTTATCTCTGTGTGCCTATTATTTTTCAAATTAAAATATGATCCCCCTTGCCTACATAAACATCTTAAAACACATCTTTGTTCTAAGTCTTTTTCTACAGAATTCCCTTATTCTATTCTACTATTAATTATTCCAATAACAACTATGCTCTGATACCAAATGACGCAGGGTTACCCTTGCTTTTCCCACATTTTGAATGGATTATGCACATATTTGATCTGTCCCGGGAATTTTAACTCACTAAGGAGTAAAATCTTCTTTTCTTAAGGTTTAAGGCCCATTAATCCTTTCCTATGTTGAATGGTTTATTAACACTCAACGTAGTCTAACCCTTCTCTTAATATGCATGTATCGGAACTTTTAATCACCCCTTATCCTTCACTTATTACTTTATTAAAGGCCTTCTCTTAATTCCTTCCTATCGGGATATTATAACCCTTCTAAACCTTAATCATTCATTATTGGGACTTATACAACCCTTATAACCCTCCATTAGATCTTAGTCCCCCCTATATAACCAAACCCACATGTTCCTTTGGTTAATTTCGGTTTAACCCACAATTCCTTCTATCGGAACTTTAATCCCTTTTATAACCATTTACAAAGGAAATACATTAAAACATACCTTTCTGCCTTTGGTACGGCTTCTGCACGATTCCCGATGCTACACCTTTATCGCAATCAGCAATCGCTCCTCCGCGGGTTCCACTAACATATGTTCCCTGTATCCTCTGATATGCGATAACACATAACCTTCTAGATTTCAAATATCATTAACCACACCATAAAGCTTTTCGGGTACACTCCTGCAGACCTTTCCTTCAACACTCCACCGATCTCCAACCACTTTAGATCCCGATCAACACTTTATCGCTATCACATGGCTCCATATTCCTCCGCGGATACAACGCCAATAAATTGTTGCGATTCTATATTTTATAACAATCTCCAGTGTTGATCCTTTCCCTGATCCAACGATCATTAACTCTCTCGATCTCCAAAGCTACATTACAATTCCCCGCCATTGATCTACATATAGATGATCCGACGGTTCATACCAATTTCCGGTGAACAACAAACCCGACAGTTACAGTTATTCGGCTATACGGACCCGATGGGAATCATAAGTTCCTAATCTAATAAAGTTCGGGTATGACTTCTCAATTAAACTCTTATTACTTTGGCGCCCGATGTTCGTCTAATGGAGAGATCTCTTGATCGCCGATGCGATTTAATCCTGACCATTGATCATAAAGATCCAACAGCTACGATTTGCTCATACTCCATTTCTTCACTCTTCTCCTTTACATAGATTTTTGCGTATATCTTCAGGGTTTCTGTGGTTTCCGATTTTTCTTCAATGGTTTCCTTTTTCTCATCTCCTACTCAATTAAGTCCCACTTGAGCTGTACTTAGTGAGTTCTATTATCACTATCCTTTTTGGCCTCTAATTGGTCCTTCAAATCGTTCAAAGATCCATACGATCCTCTGTCACGCCCTCCTCTTCTCTCTGTGTTTCGCCACGACTCCGTCTGCATATAATTATTACACAGAACTCTGATGCATATTGACTTTATCATTAAATCACTCGAATACACATTTATATAAATTCTTATCACTCTCTTTATATATAAATACAAACCGATAATTACAGATTGAGACTCTATCTCTCGGGCCTGATTTTCTAATATTAGTGGCCTCTGTTTATATTCTACCCATAGGCTCAAAACCACACTCTAGCTATCTATCTAGCCTCTCTAAAACATCTAACCCATGTCTCTGCCTTTTAGGCTTACATTTATACAAAGGGATTCTAAAACCAATTCTGGTTTAGATCCATGAATTCCTTAACAAAATTCCTAAATCTCTTCCTTGTTCCTAAAACTCCTCTCTAATCCCTAAATTCATGAACTGACTCCTAATCTAAGATTTACAATCAATTCTCAATCCCTCAATCTCTCAACTATCCTAAATCTCTCATGTTCTCCTATATTCGAGAACATTTACAAATATGCCTCACAATATTCAATTAATACCCTATTCTAGCTTCTCTCATTAAAGTGACTCAAAACATTAATAATTACATTTAATTCACTCTTAAGAACCCAACTTCCTTGAAAACACAATACCCCTATATTTATTAAAATACAATGAGTTTTCTTGGCCTAAATACTCCTGCATCATGCAGGCTCCGAGGGGATATCAGTTCCTTCATGTATCCCCAAGCCGAAAGTAAAGTGTTCGCCAATGACAACATCGTCATCATCAGTGTGTGCTTCCTCAATGGGGATCATGTGAGATTCTTCATCGCTGTTGTATACAGGGCTTTCGGTTAGCTCGAGCTCTTGTAGATTCAATAAATTTACTGCAACAAGATCCTCGTCCACCTCGTCCCATCCACACTCCTCGTCTTTGAGCATTTGACAGTCGTGCTCCTCCTTGTGCCTCTGCGCCCACTAGAGAAGACATATAATCTCCCAGCCGTCTTCGAAGTTCCATCTCCCTCTCTCCCAATTCTTAATAATTATCTTCTGCGCCTCTCATTACTGATCTATTTCTCACTATATTTGCGTACGTTTCTTCTGCTTCATCCCTGGTTTCCATTCTCTTCTCTTTTGTTAAAAACTTGAGACCGACTACACTTTACTCTCACTTTCACTTTCACTTTGATGTCGGGTAAGGCTTTTGATTTCTATATACATGTCCTCGGACTAGCTTTCCTTATCCAATCGTTGCGTCTTTGGTCACTCTTCTTATTATTAACATTAACATTACAATTATTGTTACAACAGTTGCATGAGTTTTTCTTGATAATATGTTTTTCTTGATAATATGTTCAGTTTGAAATCTGTTGTTTTTAAATTTAACATTCAATGTATTATGAAGATTAAAAAATTTAATTCCACTTAAGAACCATTTGAGATAACATCATAACATCCAAAATATTGTTTGATTAACATAGGCATGCATCAGATTTTGATTATTGCAGACTACCTATTTGTGCAGTTTTGTTGGTTTTGTTTATGGGCATTGATACTTTTATTTCTTTATCTCTAGGATTTTTATATTTCAAGATTTCTAAATATTTGGCTTTCTTAACTATTAAAAATGGGTTGTGTTTTAAATATGAATTTATTAATATAACATTGGTGTACAATTATTTGTATTTTAATTATCAAATAATTTATTTAACATTTATGTACAATCATCTCTTCTAATATTTTAATAATTAGATATGGAAAAATTATTTTATAGCAATGTTAGGATACAACATCTCTAGTTATATAAAACAATATGGAGGCTCTCTTATGAGATTTTTTTTACCAATGTTAGTATACAACATCTCTAGTTATATAAAACAATATGAAGGAGGCTCTTTTACATAAATTCCTTAAAATATATGTCTCATTAAACAATATGAAAGAAAATGGGAAAGAAATAAAGAAAGAAAATTCTTTTAATGTCCACGAGGCTAAAGATAACTTATGGGACACATTGCCTCTTCATCTCGTTGATGTATTCAACGCTTTTCATGTGAAGCCTCACAATAAATGCTCTCACTTCTCGATTATCCCAAGATCTAGCTTCCAGAATATCTGCATAACTTTCTTTGTTGTCTTTGAGGGCGTCACATTTTAAAATGAAATGCTTTTATGTTTCCACTTTTCCGAAAGAACAAAAAATACATATTATTTCCTCCCACACTTTTTTTGATCTTTTCCAGCGCCCAACGGAGTTAATGAGAATTAGTACTTAGCTGACCAATAAGAATTTTGGCTCTCCAAGAAATATTGGCCTCTATGTATGTTTTTTGTTGATGATTATGAGTGGGATTAAACACTTCAATATAGTACTTTTTACTTTTCCCTGGCTCCTTATCCCAAATACCCTTGTGGAAATTATCCATAACAAAAGTTTTTATCTCTTTACTGTTTATGGGACGTGTTCAGGCAAATATCCCATTTACTAAATCATTTGTTATTTTGTTGCATCCAATTCTTCTTTTTTTTGCACGATATGTCATGAAAGACAGCCTTAGGCCATCTACCCTCTTCCATTTGCTCAATTTTTTTAAATGCCTTATGACTCGCACCAAAGCAATTGCTTCAATAGAAGCAGCTCATTTTTTACTTAATAAGATAACATAATGAACTGCACTTTTAATTTTGAATTTGTTTGTAATCAAACACTTCTAAATTTTCTGAATTTGTTTCCACTGCATGTCAAATGTACTGCTGGCCCATAGTTCACAACCATATATAATCACCGGAATCACTAAAAACCAAAAAAGAGTTTGAGTGGTTTTCTAGTTCCATAACTCTGCCTCTCTAAACCTATTTTGAAAAGCATAAAATGCTTTCCAATCCCCAAAGTTCTTTTCTTTCTACAACCATCCCATCTTAGATTTTTGTTGAAGTCAATTTCGAGTTATTTGTATTCCACAACTTCTTCCAGAATGTTGCCTTCAAAGTAGAACTTATGCTAGTTATGTTTTTTCTTTAGAGAAAACCACTACTTTCGTTTTGCTAATATTGACTTGCGTCCCCACCCTTCTACAAAAGTGCTCAAGGGATAGTAAGTGCTCTTGCAAACTAAGAGCAGATTTAACGATCAGAATAAGGTCATATGCATACAAAAGAAGCCTTATAAATGTTGACCAAATATTTGCATGCAGCATAGCTTTATGTTCATTGTGGGAACTTGTAGACACTGCTCTTTTCACTACCACACTAGCTACCACTTGACCTCCATTTCAAACATAAATCCTTTGACATTGTTGAAGAACTTTGTACAATTGACGCTTCTTAACTACCCCGAAGAATAGTCTATATGACGAATATCTCTATGGACATGCTCCCATCCTAGTAGTATGCATCAAAATACATAATTCTAGTTATATAGGTAAGTTTTCTATGTACAGAGCTTATCCAGCAATCAATCATGCAATAGACCCTTTTTTTTATTTACACACTTACATACACACATAGATAACATATAACTAATACTATAACTGATAGTTGCCTTAGAAAAGTATGAGAAGATTTGTATTGAATTCATAATCTGAGAATTCTTCAAGGTTGGAAGTCTTCAAAAGTAGCTATGTTAGTTGATTCTTTTAATTTACCATTTAAAAGATCTCTCGCACAGTTGAATGATGTGTGTCCATGTCTTCCATAGTAAAAAATTTCCACTGACTTCTTCTTTTTAATGTCTCTATCATTATAAAATAGTGCCATCTCATCATGTTAATTTTCCTCTACATTACTCGATTTCATCCTCTTTTCTTCTGCTATGAGTGCTTTGATTCCACACAATATGCATCAATAGGCAACAATGTTGATTCCTTTAGGCTAACCCGGGCAATGCAATAGAATTGGAAGTCCAGCAACTCGCTCCACAGACCTAACTCCTAGCAGCCTAACTGAATGTTTGGACGGTCTTATAGAGGCGTGTTTTTTTTCCACGCACATTGCCACCATTTGTTTACACACTGCATGCTTCGTTGCTAGCATCTCATTACTTTTACCTCTCTTACAATCTATCTGATGCTCTGCATACATGTAAGTCTGGTTTCCAAAATCAACATGGATCAGCTCCTATGATGAGATCCGATGGCTAATATAACTCCCGTCAATCCAATTTTTTCAACTTGTCACAGAGGCAGTTGCTTGAACAACTACATCGCATGGACTGAAATTAAAATTCCTCAAACAATTCCCCTTCACTACCACGACCATAAAGTTTATTTGAAGACTTTAATAAGTGACACAAACAGCCATTCTAATCAAGCTAACGAATCTATAGAATGCCCAATTCTAGTCATGCCAACGACATTGTTTGAGCAGAATTTAATTTGTGCAATATTCCAACAAGTTGTTTGCGTCCATGCGTTAAAGTCATTCCAAATGGGCAACACAAAGAAACTGGCAGCACGAGAAGACAATCATCGAAGCCACTGACTTTCGTTGCCTAGCCCCGGATTGAATGTGTTCCTGATTGTTAGAGTAGAAAGCCGCAGAAGCACAGCTGAAATTAAACTATTCTGGCAACAGACAGAAGCATCACATACAATGGAGCAACAATAGCATTACTCAATCAAAGATAGCATAATCACAGACAGCAGAAGAGATAAATCAAATAACTATAGGGAATAGAAATCACTTCTGATTACACATTACACAACAGGCTTGGGCCTCAGCTTGCCTTGAGAAAATACAAATTTATAAAGGCAAAAAGAGGCTACAATCCTTCATGTAATTTAGATGAAGATCTAGAAACTAATGGCAGTGTGGTAAGTGTGGTAGGTTCAGCGCAAGTATGGCGGTGACGGCTGGGACGACGTTGTAGCAGAGTTGGTGCCGGCATTGGCACAGTGTGTGCACAGTGTGTACCAGTTTAGGTTCACACTTACATTCTCCCATGAAGCCAAATAAAAGCCATGATTCAAGTCAAACCAAGGCATATCATACCTCATGTTCATGATAGAATCTTAATGAAAATACACACTTAAAATAATACCCTAACTAATCAAATACAAACTTGAAAGAATACATTAACTAATCAAATGAAGGCAAACATATGTATGCGAGAGTTCAATGCATAACGACCAAATGCATTTTTAAGATTTTGAAAATAAAAAAACCACAAAATGGCTTAAGAAGTCAAGCAAGAGGTGGTGGGGGAGAATAGACTGACTGACGGCAGGTAGGACATAATCTGTTTTGAATACCACTGCGGCGTGGTGCGAGCCAATGAAGGATACAGTGGTGGTGGAAA
Source organism: Pinus tabuliformis (assembly GCA_031772625.1). Classification (NCBI taxonomy): domain Eukaryota; kingdom Viridiplantae; phylum Streptophyta; class Pinopsida; order Pinales; family Pinaceae; genus Pinus; species Pinus tabuliformis. Next base: position 245,096,610 of record CM062805.1, on the reverse strand, counting down.
ATATGCTGGCAGTGTGGCAACTTGATTCCTTCAGTGCCCACTTCAATGTCTTCTTGGCAATAAACGCACAAATATCCCTCTTCTGGTATAACAACGGGTGGCCATCCGCCTATTGTTAATTCCATGGCCTCCAGTTCATTCGGATCAATTTCATCCTCCACATCCTCCAGCTCATCGTCAAATTCAGGAATTTCGTCGATGATAATATCATCGTCTGCATCTGGCAAAAATTGCACCCAATGGACTGCTTCTATTAGAATTGCCAATGGAGCCACGGTGACGACATCATCATGGTGCGCTACTCCTTCTCCGGGTGCAGGAGATGGGGGAAGAGAATAGACTGGTTGACGGCATAGGACATACGCTGTGTTGAGTACCACTGCGGCGTGGTGTGAGCCAATCAACGATACAGTCCATGTGGAAAATATGTGAGCAGTGTGGCAAATAGGTTCCTTCCGTGCCCACTTGGATGTCTTCTTGGCAATACAGACACCTATATCCCTCTTCTTGTATAACCACTGATGGCCATCCACCTACTATTACCACCATGGCCTGCCGGGCATACGGATCAATTCCATCCTCGCCAGTGCTGTCGTTTTCAAATTCAGGAACTTCCTCGATGACAATGCCGTCGCCATCATTATCAACATCGAGAAATAAGTGATGTGCAGGCTCCCAGGCGATATCAGTTCCTTCGTGTATTCCCAAGCCGAAAGGAAAGTATTCGCCAATGACAACGTCGTCATCAACAGTGTGCGCTTCCTCAATGGGGCTCATGTCGGATTCGTCGCCACTGCTGTATACGGGGATTTCGGTTGGCTCGGGCTCTTGTACATTCAATAAATTTACTGCAACAAGATCCTCGTCCACCTCGTCCCATCCACAATCCTCGTCTCGAGCATTTGACAGTCGTGCTCCTCCTTGTGCCTCTGCGTCCACTAGAGAAGACGTATAATCTCTCAGCCGTCTTCGAAGTTCCATCTCCCTCTCTCCTAATTCTTCAGAATTATCTTCTGCGCCTCTTACTACTGATCTGTTTCTCACTATATTTGCCAACTCATCTCTGTAACTCCTCAAATTTGTGTACGTTGCTTCTGCTTCATCCCTCGCTGCCATTCTCTTCTCTTCTGTTAGAAACTTGAGACCGACTGCACTTTACTCTCACTTTCACTTTCACTTTCACTTTCACTTTGATGTCGGGTAAGGCTTTTGATTGTATATACATGTCCCCGAACTGGCTCTCCTTAGCCAATCGTTGCGTCTCTGGTCACTCTTCTTATTATTACCTTTAACATTACAATTGTTATTACAGCAGCTGAATGGGTTTTTCTTGAAAATATGTTCGGTTTGAGTTTTTAAACTAACATTCAACTTATTACCAGGATTAAAAAAATTAATTCCACTTAACACCTAGTTCAGATAACATCATAACATCCAAAATATTGATTGATTAGCACAGGCATGCATCAGATTTTGATTATTGCAGACTACCTATTTGTGCAGTTTTGTTGGGTTTGTTCCTGGGCATTGATACTTTTATATTTCAAGATTTCTAAATATTTGACTTTCTTAATTATTAAAAATGTGTTGTGTTTTAAATATGAAGTTGTTAATATAACATTGGTGTACAATTATTTGTATTTTAATTATCAAATAATTTATATAACATTTATGTACAATCATTTCTTCAAATATCTTAATAATTAGATATGAAAAAACTATTTTATACGAATGTTAGGATACAACATCTCTAGTTATATAAAACAATATGGAGGCTCTCTTACATAATTTTTTTTACCAATGTTAGTATACAACATCTCTAGCTATATAAAACAATATGAAGGAAGCTCTTTTACATAAATTCCTTAAAATATATGTTGTATTAAATAATATGAAAGAAAATGGGAAAGACAGAAAGAAATAAATTTCTTTTAACGTCCACGAGGCAAAAGATAGCCTATGGGACACATTGCCTCTTCATCTGGTTGATGTATTCAGCCCTTTTCATGAGAAGCCTCACGATAAACGCACTCGCTTCTTGATTATCCCAAGATCCAGCTTCCAAAATATCTGCATAACTTTCTTTGTTGTCTTTGAGAGCGTCGCATTCTAAAATGAAATGCTTTTATGTTTCCACTTTTCCGGAAGAACAAAAAATACATATTCTTTCCTCCCACACTTTTTTTGGTCTTTTCCAGTGCCCTGTTTCACAATGGAGATGATAAGAATTAGTGCTTAGCTGAGCAATAAGAATTTTGGCTCTCCAAGAAATATTGGCCTCTATGTACGTTTTTTGTTGATGATTATGAGTGGGATTAAACACTTCAATATAGTACTTTTTCTTTTTCCCTAGCTCCTTATCCCAAATACGCTTGTGGAACTTATCCATAACGAAAGTTTTTATCTCTTTACTGTTTATGGGACACAGGGTCGGGAAAATATCCCATTTACTAAATCATTTGTTATTTTTTTGCATCCAAGTCTTCTTTCTTTTGCACAATATGTCATTAAAGACAATCTTAGGCCATCTACCCTCTTCCATTTGCTCAAATTTTTTTAAATGCTTTATGACTCGCACCAAAGCAATTGCTTCAATAAGAGCAGCTCATGTTTTACTTAATAAGATAACATAACGAAGTACAGTTTTAATTTTGAATTTGTTTGTAATCAAACGCTTCTATTTTTCTCAATTTGTTTCCACTGCATGTTAGATGTACTGCTGGCCCATAGTTCACAACCATAGAGAATCACCAAAATCACTAAAAACCCAAAAAGAGTTTGAGTGGTTTTCCACTCCCATAACTTTGCCTCTCTACAACTATTTTGAAAAGCATAAAATGCTTTCCAATCCCCCAATGTTCTTTTCTTTCTACAGCCATCCCAACTTAAATTTTTGTTAAAGTCAATTCCAAGGTATTTGTATTCCACAACTTCTTCCAGAATGTTGCCTTCAAAGTAGAACTTATGCTAGTTATGTTTTCTTTTTTTAGAGAAAACCACTACTTTCATTTTGCCAATATTGACTTTCGTCCCCACCCTTCTACAAAAATGCTCAAGGGATAGTAAGTGCTCTTGCAAACCAAGAGCAATAAGGTCATATGCATATAAAAGAAGCCTTATAACAAACTTGCCCAAATGGATACCTTCACCCCCTTGTGAATTTAACCACTCCTCTAGCTTGTTGATATATAAACCAAAAAAGGTAGGAGATAATGGGAAACCTTTCTTGACCACAATATCGCTTCTAAAACTTTCAGAAATTCCTGCTGAAGTTCTAATTTTGACTTTCACCTCTTCATACAGCCTATGCACAACTTCTCTCAAATGTTTAGGAACCACAAATTCCTCCATTTTGTGCCACAACTTATCCCTAGGAACCATGTCAAATTCTTTTCTAAAATCAACAAAGCAACAAAAGGCTTCTTCCTTTTTCTCCCAAACTTTTTCAATGATGTACCTTAAAGTTATACAATGATCAGCTGTGGAATGTTTAGGTCTAAAACCTGCTTGCCCTTTAGCATGTTGATCTCTTTCTTCTCTCCACTTGCTGATTTTATTTTCTAGCATGCTTCTGAATACCTTTGCAAACAAGCGGTTTATCATTATGATGAATGACACATGATGATAATAGTGGATGATGATGTACTACCTTTAAAATAACATCCCAATTAAAATTATAATAGGTTTATATATATATTGACTATATTGTGTTTGAAGTTTTACAATGTATTATTTTTAAATTAGCATTCCACTTATCACTAGAAATAAAATTTAATATATATATATATATATACCATTTTCCAAAAAAAAGTATCTTAATATCAAAATTAAGTTATAAAATATAAAACACACATTATATAATAAGAACAAATAATTAATTAAAATGTTATTTGATTAAAAAGATAATAGATGCTTGAGTGGGTTTAATGATAAAAATATGTTTTTTTAAAATAAAAGATAACAAAAAAAAATTTACACAAAAAAAAATAAAAAAAAATTGACCCATGGTCTCATAAACAAGGGATTATATTGTTATTATTATTATTAAAAATAAAAAATTTTATTATAATATTAAAATAAATGAATATTAATATTAAAATGATTAGAGATGATTAGATTTTTACTAGTTCTTCATGTTCATTCACCTTAAAAATATCTTATCTTACCTTAGTAATCTTAACCCCTTTCCATAAAGTTTTAACTAAAGCCAAATGGAAACTAAACCCCCAAAATTCAAACTAATTTACATATTATAGATAATCATTTAACTTTTTAATATTAAAATCCCTAAAATTCATCATAATCTTCCTTCTACTTTATGATGGTTAGTTCCTCTTAGAGTTGGTTTTTTGAGTGCTTCATTTCCCTATGCCCTAAGTATGGTGCATTGTAAATTCACATAGGGACTTACATCTGCCGAGTTGTTTTAATTATCCTTAATAGACATTGGGCTTCCTCCATTGCTATATAACGGAGGTCTTCTATGTACTTTTACAAAACATTGTGAGTAATAGAATACTCCTGCATGGTATCAGAGTGGGGAATTCTTGCATTAGTGAATTCTTGGTTAGTTCCTCTTAGAGTTGGTTTTTTGAGTGCTTCATTTCCCTATGCCCTAAGTATGGTGCATTGTAAATTCACATAGGGACTTACATCTGCCGAGTTGTTTTAATTATCCTTAATAGACATTGGGCTTCCTCCATTGCTATATAACGGAGGTCTTCTATGTACTTTTACAAAACATTGTGAGTAATAGAATACTCCTACATGGTATCAGAGTGGGGAATTCTTGCATTAGTGAATTCTTTTTTGAAGTTCCTTATTTTTTTATGATCTTGAATGGGGTTTATGTTTCAATGACGCCTCGAAACTTCCTTGAGATATATCAGACCTGAATAGGATTTCTTTCTTATCGTGCTCATTTCAAATTGGAGTTTGATGAGATATGCGGCATCTTGATCAATACTGAATACTTGTTGCCAACTCTGATTTGATCCCTAATTTGGTCACCTCACAGGAATAAAATGGAATTGATTTGTTTTTTAAATGTTGACCAAATATTTTCATGTAGAGTAACTTTATGTTCACTGTGGGAACTTGTAGACACTACTCTTTTCACTATCACACTAGCTACCACTATTGGAAATAATACTGAGAGGGGGGTGAATCAGTATTATCATATCAATAATTTTATTTCCCAAATAGATTTATATACGCTACTTTAGTGAAGTGAACTAGCATGTACACACGACTGTGCTTAAATAAACCAGCGTATATGCAGAGAACTTGTGATTTAGACAGTTTATCATGTGTTGAGCTTAAACCAGTATATCAGAGATTTATTAGACAGTGCAATAAAAGCAGAATAAAACATCACACATAAGCAACACACATGAACACCAATATTTAGGGTGCAAACCCAATGTGGGTAAAAACCACCTGTTGTTGTCATCTGTATCTTATTTTAATAATAAGAAAATATGTTTACAATCTTGTATTGGTGCAGACTCATACCAGTACGCAGGCTTCTACTTACAGAAGGTTACAACCTTCTCTCATTTTCCAGCTTCTACTAGAAGGGAGCTACAACCCCCTAGCTCTTTTACTAGCCAATATGTTTACTAATACGTAGGTGCCAGCCTACAGAAAACTCCACTCTTCCACCAGGGACCACGTTTCATGAATTTTCAAACTAGATACTCCTGGATCACAACACCACAATCTGAAAGGCCACGTTTCATCAAATTTTCACACTGGACCCATCAAAGCCTTTTAAACTTCAACTGCATCAACCAATATTCAGTTAATCTGAAAAATCAAATCACTGACACCAGAACACTATGCTGAACCCATAACCCTGCATCATCATTCAGAACTAGTTGTAACCTCAAAAATCATGGATTAGAGTGTATACTCTACTTGGTTGAACCCAACCTGCGTGTATACGATACTTTCTTTAACCCAACCTACATATGTCTCCAAAGATACTAAATCATAAACTTCTGAACCACATATTGTACCAATTAGTGACATTCTGAAGATCTACTGTCGTATTACAGAGTTCAAAATAGATAGCAGCAAGGATCAGCCTTCCTTCTCAATCAATCAATCAAATAGACTCAATTTCCTTATACAACAATTCTACGTTCAGGTCTAAGAGGACTTCATTGACAGACAGTAGTAAAACAACAAAATTTGATCAGATAGATCAGTCAAATCTGAACATAAGATTTTCTTTTGTATACGCTACTTGGAAGAGTCGAACCTGCGTGTAAACACCCTTTGGCCGAGACGAATCTGCGTACAGATTTGCAAATTTTGACTCAGAACTTTGCTGTAATTCCAAACTTCAGACAAACACAAATCATGATAGATAACAAATAGAACAGACGCAAAACATCAGATCTGGTCACTCCCAATATCAGATCGTTCAAGAATAAGTCATTTCAAGTCTCATGATTCCTGATCCAATGTTGAACTCAAGGTGCACGTGAATATTTCAGATCTAGTCCCGAACATAACCCTGCAACATAATATATACTTCAGATAGAAGTATTCCTTAGAATCTCATTGCTTGCACACCTTGGCCTAATGATCTTCTCTTCCTTATATACTTTTAGGCCTTTCTCAATACCTTGGACCCAATAACTAGGGTCAATACCTTGGACCAAGTGCCTCGAACCAATTACCTTGGACCAAAGTACCTTGGATCAAATACCTTGGACCAAAAACTTGGTTTTCCAACATGTATGCGCTTTGCCTCCTGTGAAAGTGCGTGTATATGTTACACGCTACTTTTTTCTGTTAAATCGCATGTATACGCACCTTGGACAATGTGAAGTAGCGTATACCTCTCTTTCTTCATTCTTTTTTTCTTTTCTCAGTAAAGGCTAATTCTATTAAGTGAAAATCAAAATAGTAAATTACAAGTTGTAGCTTCAGGCATAGACATCTGAGAGCATACAACACAGCAGGTCGTCCCATAATTGGGAGGACTAGAAACAGAAGCAAGATATTGCATTTTGAAAGCAAAAACCACCATTGGAGCAAAGAAGTCTGAAGCTGTCAGGATGAGGAGCATAAAGCTGGGAACTGACCGAATCCACCTAGGAGCACAAGCTACCCCTTTACCAGCAAAAAGAGTCGCATTCCAGGCTGCCGTGAGGAAGTCTAAATCGCTATCCCAAAAAGTAGCCAGAGTGAGACCAACAAGAACCAAAAGCAAAAAACTGGGGAGAAACAAAAAGCCAGGAGGCGTTACCCATCCATTCCTGGGTCCAATGGTTCCTCAACCACTGGGCAGGTATTTCCAAACCAAAGCTCTCCATCTCTAGCACCGTCACCCTCACCATTGTCGCCAGGAGGAGGCGACGAGGGGCGAGTATCACTGGTACAGCCCGCTGTGGCCAACGAGACATGAATTCCAGGAGAGCTGCCACCAGGTGACTGAATATCATCATGCATGCATCCCTTGCCATGCTGCTTGCTGCGTTCGTCCTTCTGACCTTCAGCGTCCAAATTCTGCGCATCTATTAGGCTGTCTCCTTTTCCAGGACTACCCTGAGAGAGCTCGGTAGGAGGGTGAATGTGAACCAGAGGCGGAGCCTCTTCTTCAGCAAAAATTACCGTGACATTGGCTGAGATAACGGGCCTGTTAAGGTTTCTTTGAAAACTGAAGCGGGTGGATTGAAACGCGTTGTGCGAGAAGGGCCTGTAGGCGAGGCTATGAGGAGGCGAATTGGACTGAGAAACAGGCAGAACAGAAGGGGACTGGCTTTGATTGACAGAGCGAGCTCTCTGAGAGCGCCCCCGCCCTCCTCGGCTTCCACCGTAATGACTATGCATTCTATGTCGAACCATGATGAGACTGCAGAGGGAGGATAGATAAACACAGAAAACTTTGGAATGGAAGAGAGACAGAACCAGGAGGATTTCCGAGAAGAACAAAAAAGTGGCTAGAGACTGGCGAATTGGGTGCACAGTCACAGCAGCAAGAACCGTGAGCAATTCAATGAGAGCATAAACCATTTTGCTGCGAAGAAGAGCGGCAGGGGATAGGTAAAGGTGATGAGGCAATGAATAAATATAGTGAAGGAGAGCAGAAAACATAATAATTGAACCAGTGATTGCCTTGCTTCGAACATAGATGGTCTTTAATGCCCATTTCAGGCGGGATCAGTTTTGCCTCAAGTGAGCCGAACTAATCCAGGTGGGAATTGACATGAGCCAGATGGGAGCTCTGATAACAGTGCGATATGGCATTTGGCAGGACCACCTCCCTGCAGACTTAATTAAACTCATTAATTTGCATTAAATTCACCCGCATCTGGGTGCTCTTCACCTTCCTGTGTCATTTCACTCTTCACCAGGTTTTGGAATTCCAGAAGTTGGGATTCAGAGGCCAATCTGGAGATAGAACCTGTGTGAAGATCTAATCCATTGTCCACTCCAAGGTTAGCAAGGAAATCAACTACTTTATTTCCTTCCCAGCGGATATGTTTGAGAGTGATTGCCCTATGAGAGGATATCCAGCATTCAATGAGCTCAAGCCTTCTTGCCATTCTCCAGCTATTGCTTACTTTACTTGAGGGAGAACCTTGTATAATTTTGGAGACCATATTGATGATGATCTGAGAATCACCTTCTATGATAAGCGGAAAGAAACTCTTGTTATGAGCTAAAATGAGACCCTGCCAAAGCCCTTCCAATTCAGCAGAATTATTGGTATCCCATCCTTTTGAGCCAAGGAAGGATAGAAGAGGAGCTCCCTTGTAGTCCCTGAATATCCCTCCAAAGCCCGAATTTCCTGGATTACCTTTCGAAGCGCCGTCAAAGTTTAGCTGGAAAGTATGCCTGGGCGGGGGGAACCACCGATCTGGAGAACGACCCAACTGTGGCAAGGATCCTTCGGCCCTATGTTCTTGATTCCATAGAAGATTCCAATTTTCCCATATGCTTTGTTCACGGGGAATGGTGGGAAAGTCTTCCTTATACCAAGTTTGAATAGAGAGAGTTTCTTTGATATTCTGGCAGATACTTTCCCAAAGGTTCTCCATAGGTGCTGAATGATCCTTGAAAATTCTACGATTTCTTTCCTTCCAGAGGTTCCACATGAGGAAGCCTGGGATGAGTTTCCATAAGAAATTTAAAATCTTGCTTTGATATGGATTCCGATCCCAATTGCGAATTGTAGCTATGACATCTCCCTGTCTTTTGCCATCTTTTTGGCATCGGAATCTCACTTTTTCCCAGAGTCTGCGGGCAATCTGACAGGAATGCATGAGATGCTTAATAGATTCCTCCTCTTTTCTACAGATAGGACATATAGAGGGCCCATGATAATTCCTTTTCCTGAGATTGTCCCATGTGAGGATCTTGTTATGACATAGGAGCCATAGAAAAGTGGAAATTTTTGGCCAGTTGGAAGGGTCCCAGACTTTGCTCCAGAGAGGGTCTTTTACCATGTGTTCCTTGATAATGATATTATATGCTTCTTTTGTGGTGTAAATTCCTCTCTCTTCATATCCCCATCTAAGAATGTCCTGTTCGTTGGAGAGCTGAATTCTTCTTTTCATTAATTCTGAGTCAAGAGTTTGTTGAACTTGCAGTGAGCCTTGTCTTAGAATTTGATCCGCTTTGATCCATTGCCTATGACCTTGAGATGAGGAGGGATTCCAAAAGTTTTTAACACTATCAAGAGTCAACATGTCCTGCTCCAAGTGCTGCAGAGGAGAGATTGTGTCTTTTAACTTGGGCATCTGCTGCCATGAATCTTCCCAAAATCTTGTAGTATTTCCATTCTTTATTTCCCAAAAACTATGCTGCTGAATGAGACTTTTGTGCTGCTTGGCTGAGTTCCAGATTAGGGAGCCTGCGCTGACCTCTGAGATGCGAATTAGTTCCTCCGTTGGATGATTGCTTGCATACTTTGCTGTCCAGAGAGAAGCCCAAGGGGTAAGAGGCGAAGTCAGCCATTTCCACCAGATACGGGCCCCCATGACTTTGTTGCTGTAGGAGGGATCCCTTAATCCTGTACCTCCACCATTTTTTGGAAGACACACTGTGTCCCATTTTACAAGAGCCCATTTGCGATTGTGACCTGTGCTACCCCAAAAAAAGGACCTTTGGAGATTTTTGATTTCTTTAAGAACCCATTTGGGAGCCGCGAGAATGGAGAAAAGATAAAGTGGCATGGAATGAAGAACAACCTTTATAAGAACAAGACGACTAGCCATATTTAGGGCTCTGTGAGTCCAAGAAGAGAGACGAGCCTCCAATTTTTCAAGGAGGATCTGCCAAGAGGAATGCTTCAGGGCCGAGACAGTCAGAGGAGCGCCTAGGTACTTGGAAGGAAGGACAGCAACAGAGAATCCAAGGATGCGGGCTATAGCTGCTTGAGTAGTCGCAAGGGTATGGAAAAAGAAAATCTGGGATTTGGATTTATTGATCGAGGCTCCAGAGGCATCAGAGAAGTCCATCAGTAGAGATTTGAACTGGCAAGCTTCCTGGATAGAGGGATGACCAAAAAGCATATTATCATCTACAAATTGCTGATGAGTGAAGGCTGGGGAATTGTGAAGAGAGAGTCCTCTTAGGAGCTGAGATTGCTGAGCCGCTTTAATGCTACGACCCAGACCTTCTGCCATAATAACAAAGAGAAAAGGGGAGAGAGGGTCTCCCTGTCTGATTCCATGAGAGGGATGAAAAGGGGAGGATGGAATGCCATTAATCAGGACAGAAAAAAAGGAGGAGGACAAAAGACTCATAACCCATCTTACCCAAGGAGGAGAAAAACCAAAAGCAGTTAGAGTTTTTTTGATGTACATCCAACTTAAACTGTCAAAAGCCTTCGAAAGATCTATCTTAAGGAGCATACCTGGCTTCTTGGATTGCTTCAAGGAATGGAGGATTTCATGAGTTAGGATGATACCATCTGTAATCTGCCGACCTTCGACATACCCAGATTGCTCAGGCGAAATAATGAGAGGCAGCAATAATTTGAGCCTGGAGGCGATGACTTTGGAAACTATCTTGTATATTATGTTGCACAAAGCGATAGGTCTGTACTTGTCAGGAGTGCTGGGTTGATCCTCCTTGGGGACAAGGGCGATGAATGTGGCGTTCATTCCAGGAAACATCCATCTCAAAGTTCTAGACTCTTCAACTACCTGCCAAACTTCAGTTTTTATCAAGTCCCAGAAATTGTGGAAAAAGTTGGAAGTGAATCCATCCAGGCCTGGGGCCTTCCCCGCCTTCAGCTGATGAATTGCCGTTTCAACCTCCTGTAAATCTACCGGTCTGAGAAGAAGATGGTTATGCTCCTCAGAGATAATTTTAGGTATATTTCGAGTAATTTTTTCTATGGTTGTTGATCGATCACCCTGAGGCTCTCGATGTGCTTGCTTGAAATAGTTTAGTGTAGGTTTTAACCCTGTACAGAAATTACCTACATACGAATTCTTAAATAAAGAAAATAAACAATGCGAGAGCATAACCCATAAAACACACATGCACAGAGATTTTTCCCTGGATCCCAAAACCGGGACTACCAACTTGATTTTTCATTATGTTCCTTTCAATGTTACAATACATATTTATACATGCCGAAGCATCCAATACCATGGACCGAAATCCATCGCGTCCAATACCATGGACCGAAAACCATCGCGTCCAAAAAACATGTGCGAAAATCATGCACAAAACCATAGGTGGGTCCGCCCAACCTAACATATGGTCCAAAACCAAAATTTTCCGGGGCGCTGCCCCAGACCCCATAAAGTGGGGTTACAGGTGCCCTTCAAACCCCCTATTAACTACGTGGAAAGAATATAACACAACCCAACAATCTCCCACTTGTTGTTTTCTTTCCACATGGGGCCATAGGAGAGCTTAGTCATTTTTTTCAGCCCTGAGATTCCCATTGCTTCTCTACACCAAGAGAACTTCTCAGAGCTCACAGATTTTGTCAATGCATCTGCAGTATTCTTCAAAGTGTCCACCTTTACCAGCAACACCTTTCTGTCTTCTATCATATCCCTCACAAAGTGATACTGAACATCAATGTGCTTTGTCTTTGAATGATAAGCAGGGTTCTTTGCCAAGAAAATTGCACTTTGGCTGTCACAATCTATTCTTATAGCTCCCTGTACTAACCCCATACTTGAACACAATCTTTGCAGCCAAACTGCTTCCTTGCTTGCATGAGTGGCTGCCATGTATTCTGCCTCTGTAGTTGATAGTGCCACTACAGATTGTTTCTTACTCATCCAACTGACTGCACCTCCAAATAGGTTAAACACATACCCACTTGTAGATCTTCTCTGATCCAGATCTCCAGCCCAGTCTGCATCAACAAAGCCATGAATATCCAACACTCTGTCCAATCCTGGTCTTCCTTGGTAGCACAAACCATAATCACTAGTGCCACGCAAATACCTGAAAACCCGCTTCACTGCTGTCCAGTGCTCCTTCCCAGGTTTTGACATAAACCTGCTCAATACTCCCACTGCATGTGCAATGTCTGGTCTAGTACAGACCATTACATACATCAGGCTACCCACTGCACTTGCATATGGAACACGAGACATGTCCTCTTCCTCTTCTTGTGTCTTGGGACACTGTTCAGCAGATAACCTCACACCTACAGGAATAGGAACCTTCACCAGTTTACTATCCTGCATATTAAACCTCTGTAGTATTGTCTCGACATACTTCCTCTGGTTTAACCAGAGCTTCCTCTTTGACCGATCTCTTTTAATTTCCATGCCCAAAATATAGTTTGCAGCACCAAGATCTTTCATGTCGAATTTGGAGGACAATTGGGTCTTCAAATCCTGGATAATTTCTTTGTCATTTCCAACCAGCAACATATCATCCACATACAAGACCAGATAAATAACATGGTCACCAATTAATTTAAAATACACACAATGATCTGCTTTGCTTCTGGTGAAGCCAAGTCCCCGTATAAATGTATCAAATTTCTGATACCACATCCTTGGTGACTGTTTTAACCCATACAGAGACTTCTTTAACTTGCATACCAGTTCTTTCTTACCCTTCACCGCAAAGCCTTCAGGTTGCTTCATGTAGATTTCCTCTTCCAAATCCCCGTGAAGAAATGTTGTCTTCACATCCATCTGTTCTACCCCAAAATCAAAAGCAGCAGCAACAGATAAAAGTAATCTAATAGAAGTTACCTTGGCAACAGGAGAAAAAATATCACCAAAATCAATTCCCGGCACCTGGGAATAACCTTTTGCTACCAACCGAGCTTTGTATTTCTCCACCTTTCCTTCCGCATTTGTCTTCTTCTTGAACACCCATTTGCTGCCAATGGGTTTCCTTCCAGCCGGCAACTCCACCAGATCCCAAGCCTCATTTTTGTGCAAAGATGCCATTTCATCAACCATGGCCTCTTTCCAGACTTTTCCATCCTCTGAATCCACTGCTTCCTTCACAGTTCTGGGATCATCATCAGTAACAGACAAAGCAAAAGCAGATGGACTATACCTTTCTGGTTGCCTTCTTTCTCGAACTGATCTTCTCACAGCCGCAGTTTGTGGCTCTTCATCTTCTGATTCCTCCTCTGCTGTAGAGTCTGATTCTTCCTCCTTTGGCTCAAACTCTATCTTCTCAGGTTCCTTTGGTTGGACTTCATGTTGAATAACATCTTTTACCTCTCTAAACACCACATCTCGGCTGTACACAACCTTCCGTGTGACTGGGTTCCAAAGCTTATAACCCTTTAAACCATCCTTATACCCAATAAAGATGCACTTTTCAGATTTACTATCCAACTTGGTTCGTTTCTCCTTTGGAACATGTACATATGCATCACATCCAAATACCCTCAGATGTGAAAGAGAGGGTTTCTTACCAGTCCATACTTCTTGTGGAGTCTTATCCTCCAATGCTGACGAAGGTGACCTGTTGACCAGGTAACATGCAGTATCCACCGCCTCTGCCCAGAATTCCTGTCCTAACCCAGCACCACTGAGCATGCTTCTTGCCCTTTCCATCAACGTCTTGTTCATTCTTTCTGCGACTCCATTTTGCTGAGGTGTATATGGAGTAGTCTTCTGTCGTGCTATACCACACTTCTTACAGAATTCTTCAAATTCCTTGCTACAAAATTCTCCACCATTATCTGTCCTCAACACCTTTATCTTCTTCTCTTTCTGATTTTCCACCAGAGCCTTAAATTCTTTAAACCTGTCAAAGACTTCAGATTTCTTCTTAAGGAAATATATCCATGTATTCCTTGAGAAGTCATCTATAAATGATACATAGTACACAGACTTACCTAGTGATGGAATCTTCACAGGTCCAAACACATCACTGTGCACAAGCTCTAATATCTGTTTCGTCCTCTTACCACCAGAGGGGAAACTCACCCGATTTTGCTTCCCATACACACAATTTTCACAGAAATCAAAATCTAGAGAGCTATCATTCATACCTTCTACCATACCTTTACCATGAAGTATTCGAAGGCCCTTCTCTCCAATATGTCCAAGCCTTTGATGCCACAACATGGTCTTCTCTCCAGAGACCACTAGATTTTCTACTCCATTTTCAGGAACCATAGAACTATTGCACCCATCAACAACAGTGCTACCTTGCAGCTTGTACAGAGTTCCAATCCGAACTCCCCGCATCAATATCTGTGCTCCTCGAACCATCTTGCAGGTATCTTTCTCGAACACCGTCTTTACACCTACATCATCCAACTTGCTTACAGAAATCAGATTTCTGGCCAATGCAGGAATATGTAGAACACCCGGAAGTGTTCTAAACCTTCCACCTTGCAACTTCAACTTTACTTTTCCCCGACCAATGATTCTAGCCTTCCTATCATCTCCTAAGAAGACATCACCACCATCGTATTTCTCATACTCGCAGAACCACTCTCTATGGGGAGTGAAGTGAAAGGATGCACCTGAGTCAATCAACCATGCCTCATGATCTACATGTGTACTTGAAGAAGCCAAGTACACATCCCCACCTTCATCTGAGGTGGTTTTCGCCTCTGCAGAAGGAGCATCATCAGATCCCTTTCCTTTATCAGGAGCTTCAGATTTACAATCCCTTCTGAAGTGCCCTTCCTTTCCACATTTCCAGCACACCATCTTTGTAGGTTTTCCTGGAGATTTAGATCTCCCTCTAGATTTAGATCTCCCACTCGATGACTTATTTTTGTTTCTGTTCTGGGACCGTCCTCGTACAAACAAGGCATCACCATTCTGGTTGTCCATATTTTTCCGTCTCATCTCCTCCGTCAGCAAGGCTGAGACTATTTCATCAAACTGCAAAGCAGTTGCATTGCTACCTATTGCAATAACCAGACTATCCCACGAATCTAGTAGAGAACACAACAGACTGATGCACTTATCTTCATCTGAAATTTTAATATCAACAGATAATAACTGACTTACCACAGTATTAAACGCATTCAGATGCTCTGTCACCAAGTCTCCATCTTTCATCCTCAGGTTATACAGCTTTTTCCACAGGAACAGTTTATTCACCAAAGACTTAGATTGGTACAAAGTCCCTAACTTGACCCACAAAGCCTTTGCCGTAGCTTCCCCTGATACATTCAGCAATACTGAATCCGAGACACACAATCGTATTGTGCTCTTTGCCTTCCAATCCAACTTCTTCCATTCTTCATCGGTCACTCCCGATGGTTTAGTACCCGGATCTACCGCGATCCACTGATCTTTATCCACCAACAGATCCTCCATCTTGAGTTTCCACAACTCAAAATTCTGAGATTCCACCCTAACCCCTTGCTCATTTTGAATGTGAGTTATGGTGTTGTTCATTTTGCGCTGGATGGTTGTATTATGGAAAAATTTTGTATTCTTTTCGCCATCTTTAAGCCATCTTATTCTCGATTTTTGCCTCCATAGCGTTTCTTCCTTCTTGGCCCTCTTGATGATTTGCATCTCAAGAGCTTTTTCCTGTTCTGCCAAATCCTCAGAGCAGCCTTCAGTGATTATTCTCTGCTGCAGATTCTTCATGTTTTGATCGAGAGTTTGCTTAGCCTGAAAAATATTCCCAAAAGAGGTGTGATTCCAATGTTTAATCTTGTTTTTGAGATTCTTGAGCTTCTGCTGAAATTGAAACATCTTAGAGCCATTTGGAGGAGAAAAATTGTTCCATTCTGAGTTGATTAAGTTGTTGAAATCTGGGTGTGACATCTAGAATGCCTCGAATCGAAATGGTCTTCGGGTTGTATTGCCAGGACGAGTCCATTGGAGGGAAATTGGCCAGTGATCAGACCCCGAGTACGGCAGGATGGAAGCAGCAAAGTCTCCTCCAATGTGAATAGCGTTGTCTGACAGCAGAAATCTATCCAGATGGGAGGCTATCTGATTCAACCCTGCTCTTTTGTTGCTCCAGGTAAAGATACCATTATTGAAAGGTAGGTCAATAAGCCAGTTGTTCTGATGTACATTTGTCCCTATGATATGAAATGTTGCTTGGATAAAGTTCTTATTTGCATGGATGTTGTTGAGCTGAATAGTTCGATTATCCCATAAGATTGCAAGACCACCAGATGCCCCATCAGAGTCCACGGCAGCGCTGAGACCTCCTGGCCAAACTTTTGCTGCAGTTCTTTCTAAGGCGCTCGAGTTGCATTTGGTTTCTTGCAAGAAGAGTACTTGAGGCTTTTCTTGCATAATCATGTTTTTGAGAAGTCTTCCTTTCCTTGGGCTATTGAGCCCTCTGATATTCCATGATATTAACTTCATTGGGAATGATTAGGAGAGGAGTTAAAGTATTTTGTTAGCTTGGAGTACCCCCCTGACTCCACCAACATTGCTCCTATTCTGATTGTGCGCTGGAGGTCAGTTTTCCTTCCACGCTTTTTATTATCTTTGGTAATGAGTTTACCATCCCAGGGGCCACCCATCTGAATTCCTAGAGACTTTTGCTTCTGTGCTCGTGAGAGGACCTCTTCCAAATTCTCCAGTTGTCGGTCTAGAATTTTGTCAAAATTTCTTGTTCTACATGCCTGTTCTAGGGTCAAGATATCTAGATCCCCAATATCTATACTTTCGGGTTCCTCCTCCATGTGTTCAGATTCATTTAGCTCTTCAGTCGGTTCTTCTGCGTTTCTGGAATCCATTTGTAAGCTGTCCACCTCCATGACTTGAGTATTCCATGCTGGTATCTTGAACTTATCCGATGAAGAAGGATCGATGGTAAGAGGATCTTCTCAAGTTGTTTTAGTATCTACCGACTTCGATTGTTTGTTCTTCATATCACCCTTTCCTTGGGGAGCAGGAACTTCAGAGATATGATCATTTTCCGGAACTAGAGCTTCAAAGCTATTGCTAGTTGAAGGTTTGGATGAACTGGGTTGAGGCATTTTGGGATTAGAAGCTGTTTTCTTGTTGCTTCTTCTACGGCTGGATACTTTGGTGAATCCATCAGCCTCAGGCATATCAGGTTTGGTAGGGGATGGGGGTTTTTGTGTTAAGGGATAGTCTCTGAATAAGTGACCTAGGCCGTGACACCTTCTGCATCTAAACGGCACATGTTCATAATCTATCAACTGAATCCATTCAATATCTTCATGGAATAAACTTACCGTATCTGGAAGGGCTTTGTTGAGGTTCATGTAGACGCAGATACGTGCATAGGAGGTATATATTCGGATTTTCGTCTCCTTTGCCATTTTTACAAATTCACCCAGCACACTCCTGATTTCTTGTAGCGAGGTTTCCTCCCAATACTCCACAGGAAGCGAGTACAATCTGATCCAGACTGGAGCCCAACTTAGATCCTCCTTATCAGGGTTGAAGCGCTCTACCCATCCCTTGAGAAACAAGCCAGCAGCATTGAAGAAATAGAGTCCTCCATCCAGGACCCTGTTCCTATCTTCTAGGTAGTTAAAAATAGCAGTGAAGAACCCTTTAGGCCCCAACTGCAAGGTGATATGTCCTTTTGGGTTCCATTTCACTTTGATCCATCCCTGTAGTGCCTTCTCGGTTGGCCAAAGTCCTATGAACTTGCCTATCAAAGCATGATCCCTCATATACTGTATCTGGGCATTGATTCTGTGGCTGGGAAAAAAGACTTTTGGACGTTCACTAGCCACAGGTTTGCATGTTGAGGAACTGAACTTGGGTAGCTCTTCATTGTCCTATTTTTCCCTTTGTGAGGTCAGATCCATTCTGTTCTCACCTTGATCTCTTGTTTTGTCATTTATAGTGTTCTTTTGTTGCGCTTCATCGTCCAATGGGGGAGGCACAGTGCCCCCCCCCCCCCTTGGGGGGGAGTCATGAGGAATGGCTCTATCTTGCAGGGATTGAAAAAGTCGTGCTGCCGTCTGTGATTTTTCAGGCCTGCCGCGCTCTGAAGAAATCTGTCGTTGCAGAAAACGCCTGAACCCTAATGTGCAGAGCCTTTCCACTTTCAGAACTAGGAGATTTTTCTCTTTCTTCATTCTTTGGAGTCTGATCTATAATCCTTTGCTATTGACCTGCTTCACTATGAACCTTCATCTGAGTGAGTTGCCATCAAGGACAATACCTGTATCGTAATGCCAACAATCTCCCCCTTTGGAGTTGATGGCAAACAACACACCAAGGCACTCTCCCCCTTTGACATAAAGGGCAAAGGGCTGACCAAGATAATCTCTCCCCTGTGTTGTTCATGCTCCCCTTGAGTACATGCTGAATTCTCTTATTGAGTTCCCCTTTATACAAGATAAGATGCACTGAAACCATCCATGCTCCCCCTGACCATAAGCAGAGTCTTCAAACATATTGTCCAAAAGAATAACATGACTCTATAACTCAACTATGTGAGTATGACCTTCCTATCACCAATGACGCATACATACATCCTTCTCCCAACTAAGTGGGGATATACCAAATTTGACTCATCCATCCAACCAAGTGGGGAAATACCAATTGTTTATACATGACAAAAATATAATTACATCATCCATCCCATGCAAAGTGGGGATACAAATTACATCATTTGTCCAATAAGACTCATTCAAATGTATGAGAAGACATATCACACCCTAGACTTTTACATGACTTAAGCAACAAAAAGTATAAACATCTAAAGCCATAGCTGGACTCAGCAACCATAATGCCAACAATGCAGAATGTGAGTGAAGGCTAATGCTCCCCCTGAACCTATGCTCCCACTGTTTGTCTTGTCTAAAAAACATATATGCTCCTTGACCCACAGAAACCTGCATGTGTACGCGAATATACTTCATGAAACACGCGTATAATAACCTTTCTATAAAAATTAGATTTAATAGCAGGATGATGCAGTAACTACTCCCAGCTATTGTCTGAGTATTCAAATGTTTCTCTGGGTAGTGGTTTAGTGAATATATCAGCGACCTATTCTTTGGAGGGAACATACTCCAATTTGACCTTTTGTTCAAGCACTTGTTCACGTAGAAAATGATATTTGATGGGTATGTGCTTGGTCTTGGAGTGCATGACTGGATTCTTTGAGATACTGATGGCACTTGTATTATCACATATAATGGAGATGGGTAGAGTATATGTGATCTGAATGTCTTGCAAGGTTTGCATCATCCAAAGTAGTTGTGTGCAGCAAGATGCAACAGCCACATATTCTGCTTCCGTTGTAGATAAGGCAATTGAACTTTGTTTCTTGCTGAACCAAGACACTAACCTGAAACCCATATAGAATGCACCACCACTAGTGATTTTTCTGTCATCAACACTTCCTGCCCAATCCGCATCTGTATATGCATGAAGAGTAAGATCTGCATCTCTAGGATACCATAAACCAAAGTCTTGAGTTCCTTGAATATATTTGAAAATTATTTTGACTGCCCAAAGGTGTGATTCCTTTGGATTTGCTTGGAATATTCCAACTATTCCTACTACATGCATGATGTTAGGTCGGGTACCTGTTAGATAAAGAAGATTGCCAATCATGGATCTGTAAGTTGGTTGATGTACTGTTGTTGATTCATCATTTGAGCTAAGACTGCATCTTGTTACCATTGGGGTACATACAGGTTTAGAATCTTATATTCCGTACCTTTTCAAGATCTGTTTGAGATATTTGGTTTGTGAGAGAAAAATACCATCTCTATTTTGTTGAACTTGTAGACCAAGAAAATAGGTAGGTTCACCAAGCAAGGACATTTCGAATTCTTGCTGCATTACTGAAGCAAAATTATGACTCATGGATTCTTCATTGCTACCAAAAATGATATCATCAACATAAAAAATAATAATTAGCAATTTATCAGTTTCAATCTTTGTATATAGATTGCTATCTGCTGAACCTTTTGTAAAACCTTGTTGGTGTAGATATTTGTCAAGACGGTAATACCAGGCCCTTGAAGCCTATTTTAGACCATAGAGGGCCTTTTTGAGTCTGCATACAAGTTTTGCATCATTTCTAAGAATGAATCCTTCTGGCTATTCAATATAAACTTCTTCTTCTAAATCTCCATTCAGAATGGCTAATTTTACATCCATTTGGTATATTTTGAATTTCTAAAAGCTAGAAAGAGCAAGAAACATCCTTATGGCTTCAAGTCTGGCAATAGGTGCAAAAGTTTCTTCAAAATCTATACCTTCTTGTTGAGCATACCCTTTACAAACAAGTCTAGCCTTGTTTCTAATGACCTCTCCATTTTCATTCAGCTTGTTTTTGAATATCCATTTAGTTCCTATAATATTTTTATCATGAGGTCTAGGAACTAATCCCCAAGTATTATTTTTTTCAATTTGCTCAAGTTCTTCATCCATGGCTTTGACCCAACATTCATCTTTGCATGCTTATTTTACATTTTGAGGTGCAGTGGAGGATAGTAATGCTAGATAGCTTGAGGTCCCTGTAATAGTTCTTCTTGTTTGTACACCTGCCTCTTTTTCCCCTAAAATTTGAGTTTCTGGATGATTTTTCTGAACATACCTGGACAGAGTCTTTTCTTCTACCATTATCTCTTCTTCCGGTGCTTCATTGGTTTCTTCTTCAATATGATTTTGATTTGAAGTGGGAAAATAATCCCCATCTTCTTGATTGTCATAATCTTCTGTTGATTCCATCTGTTTTGGATTTTTGCATGCTTCATCAACTACAACATCAATGCTTTCAACAATTTCTCCAAGTCTTTTATTTTAACATTTATATCATTTACTTCTGGAAGAATAACCAAGAAGAATACCTTCATCTGCTATGGGTTCAAACTTACCAAGTTTTTCGTCAGTCCTTTTGATATAACATTTGCTTCCAAAAACTTTAAATTATTTTATAGTAGGAGTCTTACCATACCAAAGTTCATGTGGATTTTGAGTGTTGTTTACCCGAACATTTGATTGGTTGAGAATAGTTACGACAGCGAATGCAGCTTCACCCCAAAAGGTTGCAGGAGTTCTAGATTCATCTAGCATAGCTCGAGCCATTTGTTGAACTGTTCTATTCCTTCTTCAACCACACCATTTTGCTGAGGAGTCCTTGCAGTGGGGAATTGCCTTTTTATTCCATGTTCTTCACAAAAGTCAAAGAATTCATCTGAGGTAAATTCCCCTCCTCGATCAGATCTGATGCATTGATTTTTTGATCTGATTCATTTTCAACCAAAGCTTTGTAGGCTTGGAACTTTTCAAAAGCTTCATCTTTATTCTTTAGAAGACCTATCCAACAAATTCTAGAAAAATCATCCATGAAAAAAAAAAGTATTCTTCTCCACGAGGTGAATTTTTCCTTGATGGTCCACATAAATCAGTATGGACAAGTTCAAGAGGCTTACTAGCTAACCCTTCCTTTTCCATGAAGTGAACTTTGGTTTGCTTGCCGAATTGACATGGTTTGCATATTGTTTTTTTGGGATGATGATATCTGGAAGATCAAGAACAACCTTGAATCTGCATGCTTTTCTGATTTGAGAAAAGCTTAGATGTCCCAATCTTCTATGCCACAGCCAGTTTTCATCATTTTTGCTTAGATAGCATTTTTGTTGTCCTCCCTTGAGTATGTATAAGTTGTTTGGAGTTCTTGTACCTTTTATCACGGTCTCTCCTGTATCAATCTCACGAACAACATGTCCATTTGATCAAAACACCACTTCATTTCCTTGATCACGCATTTGATTGACACTCAACAGGTTATGCTTTAAACCGTCTACATACATAACATTTCCAGCCTTAACCTTTTCTTTCAAGAAAACAAAGCATTTACCTTTTATGATAGCAAGAATGTCAATTCCAAATGAGACATTCTTTTCCTTTTCTAAGGCATTATATGAGTGAAGTTTTTCTTTGTCACCTGTCATGTGTTTTGAGCATCCACTGTCGATGTACCACTGATTTTCTTGTCCTTCTGCATACAAGGCTATACCACATCTTTCTGTTTGAGATTATTCCCTTCTCCATATCTTTGGATTTAATGAAGTTTTCTCCTTTTGAGATGTTTTCCGAAATTTGCTCCTGCATTCAAATTCTTCATGACCAAAGTTGTTATAGATTGAGCATTCTATTTCATTTTCAAGAAGAGAGAAGTTATTATAGGAATTTTTCTTGATCCCTGTTACATTCCTTTGATTTCGTGCTTCTCTAGCCATGATGGTTTTGTAAGCAACACATTGAGTAGCTTTGTGTCCAAAATTATGACATGAAAAACATTGCCCATTAAAGAAGTTCCTACGACTATCGAATCTATTGACCTGGCGATTATAGTTTCTATTGATATTCATCTTTAGAGAAAATTGAGTATGATTTACCTGAGGTTGGTCGTGGCTTCTATTTATCCTTGGAGTAAATTGAGTCTGATTTACCTGGTGATCTGCTTTATGCCTTTGTTGACGATTGTCATACTGTTCACTGGTGTTTGCTGCATCAAGATAGCTTTTGGTGGAGGTTGACGACTTATGTGATTGAGATGCTTCTTCAGTATATCCAAGACTTGTCTCTATCATAGGAGAACGATGTACTTTGATAATTTCATTTAAAGTTTCTGATCCTTTAGCAAATCTAATATTGAGAGATTTCGTTTTCTCTAGATTCTTTCTTAGACCCACAATTTCACATTCTAGTTTTTCATTGTGTTTTTCTTTTTCAACAAGTTGGTATGTCAAGGTATCTATAATCATATTCGTTTCTTCTAAACAGATTTTGATTTTAGATATTTCTTCATGAAGGTCTTCCTCTTCTAAAGCATCCCAAAAATTATCATCGTCATAAGCCATGAGAAGTCTGTAATCTTGTCTAATTTCATCTTCATCACTCTTAGATAAACCATTGCTATCTTCATGAATATAATAACTCCTTTTATTCACAACTTGTTTTCTATTCCCTTTTGCATATTCCTTTCCTTTTTCAAATTTATCTTTATGAGGACATCTGGCAGCATAATGACCAACTATGCCACAAGAAAAGAATTTCAAGGGTAACTTACCTCTAAACCTTCCAGAACACTGTTGAAGCTTTTTGACAAAGTTTACCTCATCTTCTTCTTCTGAAATATCTCCTGATTCATTGTGTTCTTCCTTTCCTTTTGTTGAAGCTTTGAATGTGGCTTCTCTCATATCTGATGGTCCTCCTTTTCTCATCTCAAAGGCAGTTAATATCCTGTGAAGCTGCGTCATAGTGATATTCTATAGATCATGTTTTTCTTCTATGGCAGACACTTTGGATTCAAATTTAGCAGACAGGGATCTCAAAACTTTCTCAACTAAGGTAACTTCCTTAATTTCTTCACCCAAATTCTTCATACACCTGACAACCTCATCTATACGTAGGAAGTAACTAGCTATGCTTTCATCACTATGCATCTTAATAGTTTCATACTGAATTCTGAGAGTTTGAAGCTTAGCACGTTTTACCTAAGAGTCTCCTTCGTAGCTCAGAATGATTTTGTCCCATATTTCTTTGGATGATTTGAGCTGCATGACTTTGATAAACTCTGATTGTGACAAACTTCCCAATAAAGTATTGACAACTTTGGCATTGGTTTCATATTTCTTTTTACCTACCGTATCTGTAGGAATTTCTGTTGGAAATCTATATCCTCCTTCCAAAATTTCCTAAACATCTGTTCCAAGCGATTGTAGAAAGGCTCTGGTTCTTATTTTCCAATAAACAAAGCTGCTCCCATCGAAGATTGGCGGTCTAATGGATCCCATGCTTTCTTGATTATTCATGTTGATGGATCTCCCTTCAAGCAATCAAGCTTCTTCTGAAGGACCTTCTCCGATACCAATTGTTGGAAATAATAGTGAGAGGGGGGTGAATCAGTATTATCAGATCAATAATTTTATTTCCCAAACAGATTTATATACGCTACTTCAGTGAAGTGAACTAGCATGTACACGTGACTGTGCTTAAAGAAACCAGTGTATATGCAGATAACTTATGATTTAGACAGTTTATCATGTGTTGAGCTTAAACCAGTATATCAGAGATTTATTAGACAGTGCAGTAAAAGCAAAATAAAGCATCACACATAAGCAACACACATGAACACCAAGATTTAAGGTGGAAACCCAATGTGGGTAAAATCCACCTGCTGCTGTCATCTATGTCTTCTTTTAATAATAAGAAAATTTGTTTATAATCTTGTACTGGTGCAGACTCATACCAGTACGCAAGCTTATACCTGCAGAAGGTTACAACCTTCTCTCATTTTCCAACTTCTACTGGAAGGGAGCTACAACCCCCTAGCTCTTGTACTAGCCAATATGTTTACTAGTACGTAGGTGCCAGCCTACATAAAACTCCACTCTTCCACCAAGGACCACGTTTCATGAATTTTCAGATTGGATACTCCTGGATCACAACACCACAAGCTGAAAGGCCACGTTTCATCAAATTTTCACACTGGACCCATCAACGCCTTTTAAACTTAAACTACATCAACCAATATTCAGTTAATCTGAACAATTAGATCACTGACACCAGAACACTATGCTGAACCAGAACCCCGCATCATCATTCAGAACTAGTTGTAACCTCAAAAATCATGGATTAGAGTGTATACGCTACTTGGTTGAACCCAACCTGCGTGTATACACTACTTTCTTTAACCCAACCTGCGTATGTCTCTAAAGATACTGAATCATAAACTTCAGAACCACAAACTGTACTAATCAGTGACATTCTGAATATCTACTGTCATATTACAGAGTTAAAAATAGATAGCAGCAAGGATCACCCTTCCTTCTCAATCAATCAATCAAACAGACTCAATTTCCTTATACAACAGTTCTACGTTCAAGTCTAAGAGGACTTCATTGACATACAGTAGTAAAACAACAGAATTTGATCAGATAGATCAGTCAAATCTAAACATAAGTTTTTCTTTTGTATATGCTACTTGGAAGAGTTGAACTTGCATGTACACGTGCTTTGGCCGAGACGAACCTGCATACAGATCTACAAATTTTGACTCAGAACTTTGCTGCAATTCCAGACTTCAAACAAACCCAGATCATGATAGATAACAAATAGAACAGGTGCAAAACATCAAATCTGGTCACTCCCAATATTAGATCATTCAAGAATAAGTCATTTCAAGTCTCATGATTCCTGATCCAATGTTGAACTCAAGGTGCACGTGAATATTTTAGATCTAGTCCCGAACATAACCCTGCAACATAATATATACTTCAGATAGAAGTATTCCTTAGAATCTCACTGCTTGCACACCTTGGCCTAATGATCTTCTCTTCCTTATATACTCTTAGGCCTTTCTCAATACCTTGGACCCAATACATAGGGTCAATACCTTGGACCAAGTGCCTCGGACCAATTACCTTGGACCAAAATACTTTGGATCAAATACCTTGGACCAAAAACTTGGTTTTCCAACATGTACACACTTTTCCTCCTATGAAAGTGCGTGTAAACGTTATACGCTACTTTTGTTCTGTTAAACTGCATGTATACACACTTTGGACAATGTGAATCAACGTATACCTCTCTTTCTTCATTCTTTGGAGTCTGATTTGTAATCCTTTGTTGTTGACCTCTTACACTGTGAACTTTCATCTGAATGAGTTGCCATCAAGGACAATACCTGTATCATAATGCCAACAACTACTTGACCTCCATTTCAAACATAAATCCTTTGACCATCGTTGAAGAACTTTGTACAATTGATGCTTCTTGTCTACCTTGAAGAATAGTCTATATGATGAATATCTCTATGGACATGCTCCCATCCTAGTAGTATGCATTGAAATACATAATTCTAGTTATATAGGTAAGTTTTCTATGTACAGAGCTTATCCAGTAATCAATGAATACAACATACCCTTTTTTTTATTTACACACTTACATACACACATAGATAACATATAACTAATACTATAACTGATAGTTGCCTTAGAAAAGTATGAGAATATTTGTATTGAATTCATAATCTGAGAATTCCTCAAGGTTGGCCTCTAGCAAGTCTTCAAAAGTAGCTATGTTAGCTAATTCTTTTAATATACCACTTAAAATATCTCTAGCACGAGTTTTACAGTTGAATGATGTGTGTCCATGTCTTCAGTAGTAAAAAAATTCCACTAGCTTCTTCTTTTTAATGTCTCTATCATTATAAAATAGTGACATCTCATCATGTTAATTGTCCTCTACATTACTCGATTTCATCCTCTTTTCTTCTACTAGGAGTGCTTTGATTCCACGCAATATGCACCAATAGGCAACAATGTTGATTCCTTTAGGCTAACCCAGGCAATGCAATAGAATTTGAAGTCCAGCAACTCGCTCCACAAACCTAACTCCTAGCAGCCTAATTGAATGTTTGGACGACCTTATAGATGCATGTTCTTTTTCCATGCACATTGCTACCTTTTGTTTACACACTGCATGCTTCCTTGCTCGCATCTCATTACTTTTACCTCTCTTACAATCTATCTGATGCTCTGCATACATGTAAGTTTGGTTTCCAAAATCAACATGGATCAGCTCTTATGATGAGATCCGATGGCTAATATAACTCCTGCCAATCCAATTTTTTCAACTTGTCACAGAGGCAATTTATTGAACAACTACATCGCATGGACTGAGATTAAAATTCATCGAATAATTCCCCTTCACTGCCATGACCCTAAAGTTGATTTGAAGACTTTAATAAGTGACACAAATACCATTCTAGTCAAGCTAACGAATCTATAGAATGCCCAATTCTAGTCATGCCAACGACATTGTTTGAGCAGAATTTAATTTGTGAAATATTCCACCAAGTTGTTTGCATCAATGCTTTAAAGTCATTCAAAATGGGCAACACAAAGAAACCAATAGCATGAGAAGACAATTATTGGAGCCACTAACTTTCGTTGCCTAGCCCTGGATTGAATGTGTTCCTAATTGTTAGAGTAGAAAGTAGTAGAATCACAACAGAAATTAAAATATTCTGGGAACAGACAAAATAATCACATACAATGGAGCAACAACAACATTACTCAATCACAGATAGCATAATCACAGACAGCAGAAGAGATAAATCAAATAACTATGGAGAATAGAAATCACTTCTAATTACACATTACACAATAGGCCTGGGCCTTGGCTTGCCTTGCTCAGGCTGAGAAAATAAAAATTTATAGAGGCAAAAAGAGGATCTATAATACTTCATGTGATTCAGATGAAGATCTAGAAATTGATGGCGGTGTGGTAGGTTCGGTGCGAGTGTGGCAGTGATGGCTGGGATGGCGGACTGTTGGGGAGTTGGTGTCGGCATTGGCATAGTGTGTGCCTGTTTGGCTTCATACTTAACATTCTCCCACTTGAAGCCAAATAATAGTCATGATTCAAGTCAAACCAAGTCCTATCATGCCTCTACATAACTCATGTTTATTTCTTGGTAGAATCTCAGTAAGCATATCAGCACGGTTCCTATTTGTATGGATCTTTTCCAAAGATAATTGTTCTTCATCCAACACATGCTGGATCCAATGGTACCTTAAGTCAATGTGCTTGGTTTTTGAGCGAAATGTTGGGTTTTTCTCCAAGTGAATGGAACTCTGACTATTGCAATATAGCACATACTTGTCCTGCTTTATTCCTATCTCTCCTAGGAATTGTTGCATCCACAACATCTCTTTACAAGCTTCTGTTATAGTTATGTACTCTGCTTTTGTTGTGGAGAGAGACTAATCTTTGTAGCCTTGATACCTAAGATACTGTTGCACCTGCGAATGTATACAAATAACCTATAGTGGACTTTCTGTTGTCCATATCTCCAGCCATATCTGCATCTGTAAATCCTTCAAGAACAGTCTCACTATGACCAAAACATAAACAATAATGACTACTACCCTTGAGATACCTCAAAATCCATTTTACTGCTTGCCAATGTTGTTTGCCTGGATTGGAAAGGAACCTACTCACTACTCCCGCTAAATATGCAATGTTTGGTCATGTGCATACCATGGCATACATCACGCTGCCAACTGCTGAAGCATAAGTAATCTTTCTCATCTCTTCCTTCTCCTTGTCATCACTAGGACACAATTTAGTACTCAGCTTGAAGTGGGTTGCAATGGGTGTACCAACTGGCTTGGCCTCCTTCATATTAAACCTGTCAAGCACCTTCTTGATATATTTTTCTTGTGACAAACACAACCTTTTGTTTTTCCTGTCACGCATAATCCTCATGCCCAATATCTGTTGTGCTAGTCCCAAATTCTTCATTACAAATTTACTGCCCAAATCTTTCTTCAACCTATTGATCTTATTCTTATCATGCCCAACAATCAACATGTCATCCACATATAACAATAATATTATATACTTTCCTTGATCATACCTCTTGATATAAACAAAATGGTCAGCTTCCAACCTGTGAAAACCATGTTCCAACATGAATGAATCAAATATCTTGTACCATTGTCGAGGTGCCTGTTTCAACTCATCGAGACTCTTCTTCAACCTGCAAACAAGGTCTTCTCTGCCTTTTTCTATGAAGCCTTCTAGATGCTACATATAAATTTCTTCTTCCAATTCACCATGAAGGAAAGCAATTTTTACATCTAATTGTTCACATTCTAGGTCTAAAGTAGCAACAAGACCAAGAATGACTCTAATGGATGACATTTTAACAACAGGTGAGAAAATTTCAGTGAAGTCAATACCTTGTTTTTGGGCAAATCCTTTCACCACCAACCTTTCTTTATACCTCTCCTTCTTTTCATCACCTTCATGCTTAATCCTGTAAACCCATTTGTTTTGTAGAGCCTTTCTACCTTTTGGGAGGTTTACCAATTCCCAAGTTTTATTTTCCAGCAAAGAGTTCATTTCTTCTTCCATTCTTTACTGTGCTCAACTTTACAAGCTTCTTGAAAACAATTAGGCTCACCTTCATCAGTCAACAAAATATAGTTTGAAGGAGGATACCTTTGTGAAGGCTTATGAGGCCTAGAAGATCTGCAAACCAACTGTGGTGGTGCATTATCAGGTTGAATCTCCTGTAAAGGTTCCTGCAAGATTCCTTCTTCTTGTTGTTCATCATTTTCCACTTGTTGTTCTTCCTACTCCTAAATTTTCTATTCATTTTCTTGCATTGGTGGGATGTTTTCTTGCTGCTCTTCAAACCTGTCAATAACCTTCTTGACCTCCAGCTCACCTATAGTCCCCCTTGAACATTTCTTACTCATTAAACATAACATCTCTGCTTCTAATACTTTTATGTTTGACTGGATCCCATAGACGATAACCAAATTCTTCATCCGCATATCCCAACAAAATACATTTCATAGATTTAACATCTAGCCTAATTCTATTTTCTTTGGGAATATGTGCAAGTGCTTCACATCCAAATATTTTCAAGTGAGAATAATTCAACTTCTTACCAGTCTAAACTTCTTAAAGGATGTTGCCATCCAACGTTGTAGTTGGAGATCTATTTATGAGGTAGCAAGCGGTCCTGACTACTTCAGCCCAAAAATTCTTCTCCAAACCAGAATTGGACAACATACTTCACACCTTTTCCATTATGGTGTGATTCATCCTTTCTGTGACACCATTCTGTTGAGGAGTACCAGGCACAATCTTCTCATGCTTTATGCCAAACTTGTTACAATGTTCCTTGAATGCAATTGAGCAATATCTCCACCATTATATGTTCTTAAACAGTTGAGCAATTTGTTAGTTTCTCTTTCAACAACAACATGAAATTTTTGAAATATTCCAGACACTTCACTTTTACTTTTCATAGGATATGCCCAAACCTTCTTGGATGCATCATCTATAAATGTTACAAAATATGATGCTCCTCCCAATGATTTGATGTTAACAGGCCCAAACACATCTGAGTGTATCAATTCTAACACATTTTTCTTTCTTTCATGGCCACCTATAAGGAATGAAACCCTTCTTTGTCTACCATATATACAATGCTCATAAAGATCAAGATTGTAGTATTTAAAACCTAGCAATAAATTTTTACCAACAAGGATTTTTAAGCCCTTATCTCTCATGTGACCCAAGCGCTTATGCCACAGATCTGCTGAATTTCTTTATTTTGTGATAGCAGCCAAATCTGATTTTCCTATCAGTGCCTTTAATGTGTATAATGTTCCTATCTTGGGTCCTTTGGCCATGACCAATGCTCCTTTGCTAATTTTCCAGCCTCCTTTTCCAAATCTTGTGGAATAGCCCTCATCATCCAGTCATCCCATAGAGATCAAACTCATGTGCATTTCTGGTACATGCCTGACCTGTTTCAACAATATATCTTGTCCATCCTTCATCTTGATCTGGACATCTCCCACTCCAACAATACTGCAAAAATGATTATTCCCCAAATGCACTCTACCATAATCACTAGGATTATATGCAACAAAACTATCTTTGCATGGGGTTACATGGTGAGATGCTCCAGAGTCAAGGATCCAATCAAAGCTACTGCTAGACGTATATACACATGCATCCTCTACTGAAACAGTAAACAACACATCACCATCTGTGGCTACAACAGTAATCCCACCTTCATTTGTGTTGGATGACTTGTGATTTGTATTGGCCGGTCTATGATCCTTTTGTCCTTTCTTCCAAAATCGACATTCTTTCTTCATGTGTCTGGGTTTGCCACAATGAAATCAGATGATCATGCCCCTCCTTGATTTTGATCGGCCTCTCGATCTTGATCACCCT
The DNA here is from genome assembly GCA_031772625.1 of Pinus tabuliformis. NCBI lineage: Eukaryota > Viridiplantae > Streptophyta > Pinopsida > Pinales > Pinaceae > Pinus > Pinus tabuliformis. Next base: position 245,065,483 of record CM062805.1, on the reverse strand, counting down.
TGCTGACCTTGATCGATTCTCCTACCACGATTAGCTAGAGCTAGAGCTTCTCCTCCCTGGTTTTCCACAATTGACTTGTGTCGCAAATCCTCATTCATTAAACTACTACTGGCATCATCAAACTTCATGGTCCCTATAGTTGTTGAAGTGCTCATAACTACAATTAAATTTTCCCAGCTATCTGGCATAGAACACATTAGCAAAATGGCTCTAATTTCATCATCTAAAATTATTTTAACATAGGCAAGTTGATTAGTAATAATATTAAATGCATTTAAGTGCTCAGCAACTGAAGCACCCTCCTTCATCTTGAGATTATAAATATTCTTCATCAAGAACACTTTGTTTGATGTCGTGTTCTTCTCATATAGATCATGAAGCTTCTTCCATAATCCTTCTGTTGTCTTTTCTCCGAACAAATTGATATACACATTCTTTACTAGATATTGGCAGATTGTTGCAATCGCCTTTCTATCTAGCTTATTTCACTCTTCATCTGTCATCGATGAGGGTTTATTTGTTGTGCCCTCAATCAACAAATATTGATCCTTTAAAATCAATATATCCTCCATCTATGATTTCCATAGGGAAAAATTAGCCCCACTTAACTTCTCCATATCAGTTAATGTTGTCTCCATTCTTATAAAATTCACACCCACAAAAAAAACTCCACTTATGATATAAAAATACTTTACCAACTTCTAAATTGAAAAATAAAAAACAATCTCCTTGAAAAGAAAAATGACCTTTCCACCCTTTTAATGTCTAAACTTAAAATTAACAATTATTATAAAACATATATAATTATATATGTTCATAATAATTATAAAACATATAAAAATTGAAACCAATGAGACATTCGATTTCCATAATCCATAATAAAAGGGTTATCACTTTTCCACTTCGTTAATAAAAATTCATCATTTTCGGCAAATTCAAATTTCAACTCATGACCATGACTTCACGTTTAGGCACTTTCCCTCAGCACGTTTCACCATATGTCGATGTCTTTTTTTTTTCTTGCAACAGTTGCAAAGTGAAGTGACAGGACTTAGCTTTGGGTGTGAAATTGTGCCACCGAAGACGGAGCCAAAGCTAAAGGGACTTTAGAAGCAGCAGATCAATTTATTTCTCCTCTTATCGCTGCAGGTGAAATTTATTTTCCACATTCCTGAACGTGGATCTTCACTCTCTTCTTCTCACCAATCAATCTTTCTGTTGTATTCAATGTCGCGCTCTCCATCAGGGCCTTCCAACAATCAATATTTTTGTTGCATTCAATGTCGCGCTCTCCATCAGGGCCTTCTAGCAATCAATCTTTTTGTTGTATTCAATGTCACGCTCTCCTACGTCAAGGCCTTCCACCACCACTCTGCCACTCTTTCTCCACAGAAAAAAGCACAGGCTTCATACAACAACGTTCTCTTTTTCACAAAGTTACAGGACCGCAAGTTTCTTGCATAGTCTGCGATACGGATAACCAAAGAGTTGTCTGCTTACTGGCTCCGATACTAGTTGTTAGAGTAGAAAGCAGCAGAATCACAATAGAAATTAAACTATTCTGGCAACAGACAAAAGCATCACAGACAATGGAGCAACAACAACATTACTCAATCACGGATAGCAAAATCACAGAGAGTAGAAGAGATAAATCAAATAACTATGGAGAATAGAAATCACTTCTGATTACACATTACACAAGAGGCCCGGCCCTTGGCTTGCCTTGCTCAGGTTGAGAAAATACAAATTTATAGAGGCAAAAGGAGGATCTAGAATCTTGCATGTGATTCAGATGAAGATCTAGAAACTAATGGCGGCGTGGTAGGTTTGGCGCGAGTGTGGCGTTGACCGCTGGGACGGTGGATTGTCAGGGAGTTGGTGTCGGCATTGGCATAGTGTGTTCCAATTTGGCTTCACACTTAACATTCCTCTCACTTTTTCCTGAGCTCTGATACCATGAAAAAAGAAAGAAGATGAGCACACACCAAACGATTTTTTCTATTACCTTTTAATCACATAAGTACAAAGAATATATAGTGCTTATTAGATCTGACAATTTCTAAAGTGAGAGATTGGTTGATGAGAAATACTCTCAACAACCCAATTCTACCTATTTGCTAAAGTAAACTTTATTTCCAAGTATTTTGAAATGTATTATTTTTAAATTAGCATTCTGTTTATTACTACGAATTAAAAAAAATAAAAATAAAAATACAGTAGGTTAAGAAATATATATATCATCCACAGGGAAAAAAAATATAGTTATCCTAATAAAACAATTAAGTTACAGAATAGACATTGTGTAATAAAAATAAATAATTACAAAATATTTTTAAGATTTCAAGATTTCTAAATTTTTGGCTTTCTTAATTATTAAAAATGTGTTGTGTTTTAAATATCAAGTTATTAATATACCATCGTTGTACAATTATTGGTATTTTAATTATCATAATTTATATAACATTTATGTACACATTTTCTCTAATATTTTATTAATTAGATATGAAAAATTTGTTTTATACCAATGTTAGGATACAACATCTCTAGTTATATAAAACAATATGAAGGAGGCTCTTTTACATAAATTCCTTAAAATATATGTCTTATTAAACAATATGAAAGAAAATGGGAAAGAAAGAAAGAAAATTCTTTTAACGTCCACAAGGCTAAAGATAGCCTATGGGACACATCGTCTCTTCATCTCGTTGATGTATTCAACCCTTTTCATGTAAAGCCTCACAATAGACACTCTCACTTCTCGATTATCCCAAGATCTAGCTGTCAGAATATCTGCATAACTTTCTTTGTTGTCTTTGAGGGCGTCGCATTCTAAAATGAAATGCTTTTATGCTTCCACTTTTCTAGAAGAACAAAAAATACATATTCTGTCCTCCCACACTTTTTTTGGTCTTTTCCAGTGCCCTATTTCACAACGGAGTTGATGAGAATTAGTAATTAGCTGACCAATAAGAATCTTGGCTCTCCAAGAAATATTAGCCTCTATGTATGTTTTTTGTTGATGATTATGAGTGGGATTAAACACTTCAATATAGTACTTTTTCTTTTCCCTAGCTCCTTATCCCAAATACGCTTGTGGAACTTATCCATAACAAAAAAAATTATCTCTTTATTGTTTATGGGACACGTGTTCAAGCAAATATCCCATTTACTAAATCATTTGTTATTTCGATGCATCCAAGTCTTCCTTCTTTTGCACAATATGTCATTAAAGACAACCATAGACCATCTACCCTTTTCCATTTGCTCAATTTTTTTAAATGCCTTATGACTCACACCAAAGCAATTGTTTGAATAAGAGTATCTCATGTTTTACTTAATAAGATAACATAACGAACTGCACTTTTAATTTTGAATTTGTTTGTAATCAAATGCTTCTAAATTTTCTTAATTTGTTTCCACTGCATGTCAGATGTACTGCTGGTTCATAGTTCACAAACATAGAGAATCACCAAAATCACTAAAAATCCGAAAAGAGTTTGAGTGGTTTTCCAGTCCCATAACTCTGCCTCTCTACACCTATTTTGAAAAGCATAAAATGCTTTCCAATCCCCCAAAGTTCTTTTCTTTCTACATCCATCCCAGCTTAGATTTTTGTTGAAGTCAATTCCGAGGTATTTGTATTCCACAACTTCTTCCAAAATTTTGCCTTCAAAGTAGAACTTATGCTAGTTATGTTTTCTTTTTCTAGAGAAAACCATTGCTTTCGTTTTGTTAATATTGACTTGCATCCCCACCCTTTTACAAAAATGCTCAAGGGATAGTAAGTGCTCTTGCAAACTAAGAGCAGATTTAGCGATCAGAAAAAAGGTCATATTCATACAAAAGAAGCCTTATAACAAACTTGCCCAAATGGATACCTTCACCCCCTTGTGAATTTAACCACTCCTCTAGCTTGTTGATATATAAACCAAAAAGGGTAGGAGATATTGGGCCACCTTTCTTGACCCCGATATCGCTTCTAAAACTTTCAGAAATTCCTGTTGAAGTTCTAATTTTGACTTTCACCTCTTCATACAGCCTATGCACAACTTCTCTCAAATGTTTAGGAACCCCAAGCTCCTCCATTCCGTGCCACAACTTATCCCTAGGAACCATGTCAAATGTTTTTCTGAAATCAACAAAGCAACAAAAGGCTTCTTCCTTTTTCTCCCAAACTTTTTCAATGATGTACCTTAAAGTTATACACTGATCAGTTGTGGAATGTTTAGGTCTAAAACCTACTTGCCCTTTAGCATGCTTATCTCTTTCTTCTACCCACTTGCTAATTTTATTTTCTAGCATGCTTCTAATACCTTAGGAAACAAGGGGTTTATCATTATGATGAATGACACATGATGATAATAGTGGATGATTATGTATTACCTTTAAAATAACATCCCAATTAAAATTATAATAGGTTTATATATATATATATTGACTATATCTTGTTTGAAGTTTTACAATGTATTATTTTTAAATTAACATTCCACTTATCACTAGAAATAAAATTAGAAAAAAAAATGATTAGATATATATATATATATATATATATATATATATATATATATATATATATATATATATATCATTTTCCAAAAAAAAATCTATCTTAATATCAAAATTAAGTTATAAAATATAAAACACACATTATATAATAAGAACAAATAATTAATTAAAATGTTATTTGATTAAAAAGATAAGAGATGCTTGAGTGGGTTTAATGATAAAAAATATGTTTTTTTTTTTTTTTAAAGATAACAAATTAAATTTCAAAAAAAAAAATATGGACCCATTGTCTCATAAACAAGGAATTAAATTGTTATTATTATTATTAAAAATAAAATTATATATGTTTTATTATAATATTAAAATAAACGAATATTAAAATTAAAATGATTAGAGACGATTAAATTTTTACTGGTTCTTCACTTTCATTCACCTTAAAAATATCTTATCTTGCCTTAGTAATCTTAAACCCTTTCCATAAAGTTTGAACTGAGGCCAAATGGAAACTAAACCCCCAAAAACCTAACTAATTTACATATTATATATAATCATTTAACTTTTTAATATTAAAATCCCTAGAATTCATCATAATCTTCCTTCGACTTTATGATGGTTAGTTCCTCTTAGAGTTGGTTTTTTGAGTGCTTCATTTCCATATGCCCTAAGTATGGTGCGTTGTAAATTCACATAGGGACTTACATCTGCAGCGTTGTCTTAATTATCCTTAACGAACATTGGGCTTCCTCCATTGCTATATAACGGAGGTCTTCTATGTACTTTTACAAAACATTGTGAGTAATAGAATACTCCTACATGGTATCAGAGTGGGGAATTCTTGCATTAATGAATTCTTTTTTGAAGTTCCTTTTTTTTATGATCTTGAATGGGGTTTATGTTTCAATGACGCCTCGAAATTTCCTTGAGATATATATGAATAGGATTTCTCTGTTATCGTACTCATTTCAAATTGGAGTTTGATGAGATATGTGACATCTTGATCAATACTAAATACTTGTTGCCAGCTCTGAGATATGTTTTGTGGATCGTTGGGTATTTCTATTTGATCCCTAATTTGGTCACCTCACGGGAATAAAATGGAATTGATTTGTTGAAATTGATTTTTTTTTTAAATGTTGACTAAATATCTGCATGCAGCGTAGCTTTATGTTCATTGTGGGAACTTGTAGACACTTCTCTTTTCACTACCACACTAGCTACCACTTGACCTCCATTTCAAACATAAATCCTTTGACCATCATTGAAGAACTTTGTACAATTGACGCTTCTTGACTACCCCGAAGAATAGTCTATATGATGAATATCTCTATGGACATGCTCCCATCCTAGTAGCATGCATCGAAAAACATAATTCTAGTTATATAGGTAAGTTTTCTATGTACAGAGCTTATCCAGCAATCAGTCATACAACAGACCTTTTTTTTTATTTACATACACACATAGATAACATATAACTAATACTATAACTAATAGTTGCCTTAGAAAAGTATGAGAAGATTTGTATTGAATTCTTAATCTGAGAATTCCTCAAGGTTGGACTCTAGCAAATCTTCAAAAGTAGCTATGTTCGCTGATTCTTTTAATTTACCATTTAAAAGATCTCTAGCACGAGTTTTACAGTTAAATGATGTGTGTCCATGTTAAATTCCACTGACTTCTTCTTTTTAATGTCTCTATCATTATAAAATAGTTCCATCTCATCATGTTAATTTTCCTCTCATCATGTTAATTTTCCTCTAAATTACTCGATTTCATCCTCTTTTCTTCTATTAGGAGTGCTTTGATTCCACACAATATGCACCAATAGGCAGCAATGTTGATTCCTTTCGGCTAACCCGGGCAATGCAATAGAATTTGAAATCCAGCAACTCGCTCCACAGACCTAACTCCTAGCAGCCTAACTGAATGTTTGGAAGGTCTTATAGAGGTGGGTTTTTTTTCCGCGCACATTGCTACCATTTGTTTACACACTGCATGCTTCGTTGCTCGCATCTCACTACTTTTACCTCTCTTACAATCTATCTGATGCTCTGCATACATGTAAGTCTGGTTTCCAAAATCAACATGTATCAACTCTTATGATGAGATCCGATGGCTAATATAACTCCCGTCAATCCAATTTTTTCAACTTGTCACAGAGGCAGTTGCTTGAACAACTACATCGCATGGACTGAGATTAAATTTCCTCGAACAATTCCCCTTCACTTCCATGACCCTAAAGTTGATTTGAAGACTTTAATAAGTGACACAAATAGCCATTCTAATCAAGCTAACGAACCTATAGAATGCCCAATTCTAGTCATGCCAACGACATTGTTTGAGCATAATTTAATTTGTGCAATATTTCACCAAGTTGTTTGCGTCCATGCGTTAAAGTCATTCCAAATGGGCAACACAAAGAAACTGGCAGCACGAGAAGACGATTATCGAATCCACTGACTTTTGTTGCCTAGCCCCAGATTGAATGTGTTCCTAATTGTTAGAGTAGAAAGCAGAAGATTCATAGCAGAAATTAAACTATTATGGCAACAAACAAAAGCATCACATACAATGGAGCAACAACAGCATTACTCAATCACAAATAGCAGAATCACAGACAACCGAAGAGATAAATCAACATAACTATGGAGAATATAAATCACTTAAGATTGTACATTACACAACAGGTCTGGGCCTTGGCTTGCCTTGCTCACGCTGAGAAAATACAAATTTATAGAGACAAAAAGAGGATCTAGAATCCTGCATGTGATTTAGATGAAAATCTAAAAACTAATGGTAGTGTGGTAGGTTCGGCGTGAGTGTGGCGGTGACGGCTAGGATGGCAGACTGTCGGGGAGTTGGTGTCGGCATTGGCACAGTGTGTGCCAGTTTGGCTTCACACTTAACATTCTCCCACTTGAAACCAAATATGAGTCATGATTCAAGTCAAACCATGTCCTATCATGCCTCTACATAACTCATGTTTATTTCTTGGTAGAATCTTAGTGAGCATATCAGCAAGGTTCCTATCTGTATGGATCTTTTCCAAGGACAATTGTTCTTCCTCCAACACATGCCGAATCCAATGGTACCTTAAGTCAATGTGCTTGAATTTTGAGTGAAATGATGGGTTTTTCACCAAGTGAATGGCACTCTGACTATTGCAATATAGCACATACTTGATATGCTTTATTCCTATCTCTCCTAGAAATCACTACATCCACAACATCTCTTTACAAGCTTCTGTTGCGGCTATGTACTATGCTTTTTTTTTGGAGAGAGCTATTATTATTTGTAGCCTTGACACCCAAGATACTGTTGCACCTGCGAATGTATACAAATAACCTGTAGTGGACTTTCTGGTGTCCATATCTCCATCCATATCTGCATCTGTAAATCCTTCAAGAACAGTCTCATTATGACCAAAACATAAACAATAATGACTAGTACCCTTGAGATACCTCAAAATCCATTTTATTGCTTCCCAATGTTGTTTTCCTGGATTGGCAAGGAACCTACTCACTACACCCACTGAATATGCAATGTTTGGTTATGTGCATACCATGGCATACACCAAGCTGCCAACTGCTGAAGCATAAGGAATCTTGTTCATCTCTTCCTTCTCCTTGCCATCACTAGGACATAATTCAGTGATCAGCTTGAAGTGGGCTGCAATGGGTGTACCAACTGGCTTGGCATCCTTCATATTAAACCTGTCAAGCACCTTCTTGATATATTTTTCTTGTGACAGCCACAACGTTTTTTTTTTTCCTGTCCCGCATAATCCTCATGCCCAATATCTGTTGCGTTGGTCCCAAATCCTTCATTGCAAATTTACTGCCCAAATATTTCTTCAACCTATTGATCTTATTATTATCATGCCCAACAATCAACATGTCATCCACATATAACAATAATATGATCTACTTTCCTTAATCATACCTCTTGATATAAACACAATGGTCAGATTCCAACCTATGAAAACCATGTTCCAACATGAATGAATCAAATTTCTTGTACCATTGTCGAGGTGTCTGTTTCAACCCATAGAGACTCTTCTTCAACCTGCAAACAAGGTCTTCTTTGCCTTTTTCTATGAAGCCTTTTGGCTGCTACATATAAATTTCTTCTTCCAATTCACCATGAAGGAAAGCAATTTTTACATCTAACTGTTCACATTCTAGGTCTAAAGAAGCAACAAGACCAAGAATGACTCTAATGGATGACATTTTAACAAATTAGTGAAGTCAATACCTTCTTTTTGGGCAAATCCTTTCACCACAAACCTTGCTTTATACCTCTCCTTCTTTTCGTCACCTTCATGCTTAATCCTGTAAACCCATTTGTTTTGTAGAGCCTTTCTACCTTTTGGGAGGTTTACGAATTCCCATGTTTTATTTTCCAGCAAAGAGTTCATTTCTTCTTCCATTGCTTTCTTCCATTATTAATTGTGCTCAACTTTACAAGCTTCTTGAAAACAATTAGGCTTGCCTTCATCAGTCAACAAAATATAGTTTGAAGGAGGATACCTTTATGAAGTCTTATGAGGCCTAGAAGTTTTGCGAACCAACTGTGATGGCGCATTATCAGGTTGAATCTCCTGTAAAGGTTCCTGAAAGATTCCTTCTTCTTGTTGTTCATCATTTTCCACTTGTTGTTCTTCCTACTCCTGAATTTTCTATTCATTTTCTTGCATTAGTGGGATGTTTTCCTGCCACTCTTCAAACCTGTCAATAACCTTCTTGACCTCCAGCTCACCTACAGTCCCCTTGAACATTTCTAGCTCATTAAATATAACATCTCTTCTTCTAATACTTTTATGTTTGACTGGATCCCTAGATGATAACCAAATTCTTCATCTACATATCCCAACAAAATGCATTTCATAGATTTATCATCTAGCTTAGTTCTATTTTCTTTGGGAATATGTGCAAATGCTTCACATCCAAAGATTTTCAAGTGAGAATAATTCAACTTCTTACCAGTCTAAACTTCTTAAAGGATGCTGCCATCCAACGTTATAGTTGGAGATCTATTTATGAAGTAGCAAGCGGTCCTGACTGCTTGAGCCCAAAAATTCTTCTCCAAACCAAAATTGGACAACATACTTCACACCTTTTCCATAATGGTGTGATTCGTCCTTTCTGTGACACCATTCTGTTGAGGAGTACCAGGCACAGTCTTCTCATGATTTATGCCAAACCTGTTACAATATTTCTTGAATGCAATTGAGCAATATTCTCCACCATTATATGTTCTTAAACACTTGAGCAATTTGTTAGTTTCTCTTTCAACAACAACATGAAATTTTTGAAATATTCCAGACACTTCACTTTTACTTTTCATAGGATATGCCCAAACCTTCCTAGATGCATCATCTATAAATGTTACAAAATATGATGTTCCTCCTAATGATTTGATATTAACAGGTCCAAACACATCTGAGTGTATCAATTCTAACACATTTTTCTTTCTTTCATGACCACCTTTAAGGAATGAAACCCTTCTTTATCTACCATATATACAATGCTCACAAAGATTAAGATTGTAGGATTTCAAACCCAGCAATAAATTTTTACCAACAAGGATTTTTAAGCCCTTCTCGCTCATGTGACCCAAGCACGTATGCCATATATCTGCTGAATTTCTTTCTTTTGTGATAGCAGCCAAATCTAATTTTCCTATCAGTGTCTTCAATGTGTATAATGTTCCTATCTTGGGTCCTTTGGCCATGACCAATACTCCTTTGCTAATTTTCCAGCCTCTTTTTTCAAATCTTGTGGAATAGTCCTCATCATCCATTCGTCCCATAGAGATCAAACTCATGCACATTTATGGTACATGCCTGACCTGTTTCAACAATATATCTTGTCGATCCTTCATCTTGATTTGGACATCTCCCACTCCAACAACACTGCAAAAATGATTATTCCCCAAATGCACTCTACCATAATCACCAGGATTATATGCAACAAAACTATCTTTGCATGGGGTTATATGGTGAGATGCCCCAGAGTCAAGGATCCAATCAAAGCTACTTCTATATGTATATACACATGCATCCTATACTGAAACAATAAACAACACATCACCATTTGTTGCTACAGCAGTAGTCCACTAGAGAGTGGCACAATTTCACGGAAAGAGAATTATGGATCCTTTATCTCATAAACAAGGGATTATATTGTTGTTATTGGTATTAATACTATAACTATATATTTTTGTTATAGTATTAAAATAAATCAATATTAAAATTAAAATGATTAGAGATAACTAGGTTTTTGCTAATGCTTCACATTTGATTGACTTCAGAATATCTTATCCTTGTTGTAGTACTCTTAACCCCTTTCCATAAATTTTGAACGGAGACCAAAAGGAAATTGAACCCCACAAAAACCAACTAATTTGCATTTCATATATAACCATTTAACTATTTACTATTAAAAACCCTAGAATTCATCCTAATCTTCTTTCTAAGTAGACACTTATTGTCTAACTATTCCACATGTTAGTAAATTTGGGGATACAATTTTGGAAATATTGTGATTTTTTAAGATATTGTCTCATAAATAAACAAGGTATTATATTGTTATTATTATTATTAAAGGTATACCTATATTATTTTATTATAATATTAAAATGAAAATGATTAGAGATAACTAGGTTTTTGCAAGTGTTTTATGTTCATTGACCTTGAGAATATCTTATCCTTGCTTTTGTACCCTTAATGCCTTTCCATAAAGTTTGGAATGAGACCAAATGGAAATTAAACCTCGTAAAAACCAACTAATTTACATGTCATGGATAATCATTTAAGTTTTTAATATTAAAAACCCTAGAATTCATCATAATCTTCTAAAGAAAACAATAGTTTATCAATGGATTATTTTCAAACGTACCCTGCAATTCATTTTCATAAAACAAATATTTATCATCAAATTTTATTGTTGTTGCTGATTTCTCTTTACTGTTGCTAAGTCCTCCATGGATTTTCTTTCCACAATCTTTGCACCTTTATGTAAATTTGATACTAAAGATTCACCTTTGTCTTCATTATCTTTCTCACTATACTTCATTTCAAGAACATCCAAAACATTTTTACATCATATATTTCACCAAATTCATAAGAAGTACTAAACAAAATGTTTTCATCCAAAATTGATATAATGAAAAGCAATGCTACTACACCTCTACTCTTTTCTCTGGGATTTATAGATGTTTCTTGAACAAATTTTCATAACTAGCATTTGCACCATATGTTGCAAAGAACATGCTGTAAGGCAATAGAAAAGGAACTAGTAGCTTGAAGTGTCTTGTAAAATCAATGCAATCTCTACACATCATTATAATGTTTCAAAATTATATATTTACAATGTTCAAGATCATTCAATCAACATTTATTACCATGACAAATAACAATATAAAGACCTGGGAAATAGGCTTGTGATCACTGTATGAGTGTATGAGGACACAAATGAGAATGATGAAGGTACTTTCTTTGGAAACAACTTATGAATGGTGCTAGATAATATTTACAATAAACATATGATAGATATTGTATAAAAATCAATTTTGGAAACAAGTTACAATTCTAATCAAAATCAATGTATCTATCTATCTATGTTTTTTTATATAAAGATTAAAGTCATGATAAGTCAAGTTTATTGTTAGGCATGGATATCTTGTTCTTGCATAAAATTTTGTATAAAATACCATAGATGTTGTAAGCCATTGTTGAGGGAAGGGACAGATGGAAAGAGGCACAAAAAATCTGATGGCTTCTTCAATGTTCCAAGCATTTTTGCAGCAAGCTGCATTGTGATGATCTCCATTGTCCAATGATGTGCATGTGATTAGTGACCATCTTGACTACTATGATAGCAGTAAGAATGCTCCAGAAAAATATCCCACCAAAACTAAGTACAAGGTCAGCCCATCATAAAGAACTATATACATAATAACATATATTAAACAAGAGGGCATGGGTCCAAGCATCACACCATACATAAATAGGAAGCAGATTACCAAAGTAAATTCAAGCAGCCTGAAAATTTTCACCACAGATCATGGTCCTTTGCCTTCTCTAGAATGTACGAGATTGAAAGGTCTTATTCGTCTCTAATACATAACCAAAAGCAACCCTGGAAATGTCAAACTTGGGTATGAGGTGCAGATTATCATATGCTTTTCTCTTTTGTGGATCAGACAAAGTATCATAAGCCTGATTTATCTTAGAAAAGGCTGATAATTAAGTAAGCTTGTCCTCCAATGTGAACTCGAGGGATGCAACTGTTCTCTCTAGCTCATCCTTACAACGTTTCAGCGTATCCACACCAGTATCTGAATTTCTCAATGTTTCTTTCAGTGAGCTAAGGTGGTCCTCCAAATTTGTTTTTTCTTGACCAACTCTCTGCAAAGAAGATTCTAGACCATTCCTCTCTCTTTTATAGCCATGTAAAGTTATTTCACAACTCTCAAGTTCAGTGTTACAATGACACTATCCAGATCTAATAAAAATCAACCAGTAGTTTAACAAAAGTATGATCGTGAAGGAGGCATTACCAGTGTCATGGGTGTATTTCAAATTTCAAAATCAACTAATGGATACTTTACCAATGTCTATAAATGAATGTCCGCAGATCAATTGAAGCAACCCGTAGACTACGATATCAAATTGTGTTGAAATTAGAGAAATAAGTGGAAACAACAAAAAATTCATATAATATTGTTCTAGTTTACATTCCTTATTCAAGACCTTTGTAAGGACACGGCCTAAAGGAAAGAGTAAAGGTATTGGCACTTATAAGTTGGACTCCATAAAGAATTGTTGTAAATATGTTAGTATGACTTCACCACCATGGCAGAAGTTGAATCTTTCAAAACATAGCTTATTGTTCAGCTTACATGTTTGAAAATTACATGAACCTGTAGAATCAAAGTCTAATAACATCAATTAGACAACCATATGCAGCTGAACAAGAATTTGGATTCTCTTAGAATGGCCCAGATTATGCAGTTTGCAGAGCTGATAATGTTCCCCGAATACATTCTGCAAGAAGAGAGGTCTTTTGATTCAAACAGAGGTATCTCCAACAAACATTCTGTAAAATATACAGGAATATTTCAGGGATAATAACCAGAGATAAACCAACTTTAATAACAAGACCATCATTTTTTTCCCAAGATTTTATTGTTTTCTTTGTAAGTAATGCCAGCCAACTTTTATTCCCTTCACCTCTGAAAGTAAATTTAACTGTGAATTATTGAATCAAAGCTATGTTAGTCTAGACTTTTTCTGAAAGTGTGCTTCAATATTCACCATTCAACAACAAATGATGAAAATTTATTGCAACAACAATACATATTTATGAATCAAGAGGGATCAAGGAAATATTGTTTGAGATTTTACTGAAATATTACCCTTCCAAACAATATCTAAATCTAATCACTTAGAAAAGATGTCACTCCTCTCTTGTATCTTATTCTAATGCCTTCTATCAAGGCCTTCAAATGTATGAGCTTACTCATGACCATTAAAGCCAAGATGCATTTGTGTCCTTACCTCAGACCTCCAAAGTTTATCATGTATGCTTCTGGGAATAATGTGAAAATGTGTCTGGAACGATCATGTCGCATTTTTCAGATACACATGACAAAAATATTATTCTTCCAATGAATAATAATTAATGCAAAAACAGTTGTTGTAGAAATACAAGATCTTAAAATGCCTTACATGGAATATCACTTGTCCAGCAACAACATCGTTGTTAACTCATAAATTGAATGAATATGTCATGTGAACTTTAATAAGCTCGTAGATGATGCACACATATCTTTACAATCATCTTCTTTATGCATATTGTGTGTTCAATGAGAAAATTTATTTAATATCTAATAAGTGCAATATTGTAAATCTCCTTTCACTTTCTTGTAATTAAAAAAGGTTGTGTAAAAAAAACACAAATACACTGCATCTCTTTGAAAATGTATACAACAAAGATTTACTCTTTTTATTTAAAATCTATGTAAGAAGCATCAAAAATCAAAGCACCCAGGCGTCCTGTTCATTACATGCAATAACTCTGAAGTTGATGTTGCCCCTGGCTGCTTGTTTCCCTTTAGCTAAACCATTATAAACTTACGATCATACTTCCAAGGGTTATCTAGGGGGGACTTCATGGCCTCAAGGATCTTGGCAGCTTGTTTAGCTCTTTTTTGATTGAAAAAAGCATACCCCCCATTGCAATAGGGAAGATTGAAAGACGCCACTCCTCTCTTACATCTTATTATAATGCCTTCTATCAAGGTCTTCAAATGTATGAGCTTACTCGTGACCATTAAAGCCAAGATGCATTTGTGTACTTACCTCAGACTTCCAAAGTTTATCATGCATGCTTCTGGGAATAATGTGAAAATGTGTCTAGAATGATCAGGTCGCATTTTTTCAGATATACATGACAAAAATATTAGTCTTCCAATGAATAATAATTAATGCAAATACAGTTATTGTAGAAATACAAGATCTTAAAATGCCTTACATCGAATATCACTTGTCTAGCAACAACACCGTTGTTAACTAATAAATTGAGTGAATCTGTCATGTGAACTTCGATAAGCTCGCAGATGATGCACGCATATCTTTACAATCATCTTCTTTATGCATATTGTGTGTTCAATAAGAAAATTTATTTAATATCTAATAAGTGCAATATTGTAAATCTCCTTTCACTTTCTTGTAATTAAAAAAGTTGTGTACAAAAAAACACAAATACACTGCACCTCTTTGAAAATGTATACCACAGAGATTTACTCTTTTTATTTAAAATCTATGTAAGAAGCATAAAAAATAAAAGCACCCAGGTGTCTTGTTCATTACATGCAATAACTTTGAAGTTGATGCTGCCCCTGGCTGCTTGTTTCCCTTTAGCTAAACCAATATAAACTTACGATCATACCTCCAGGGGTTATCTAGGGGGAATTTCATGGCCTCAAGCATCTTGGCAGCTTGTTTAGCTCTTTTTTTATTGAAAAAAACATACCCCCATTGCAATAGGGTAGATTAAAAGACATCACTCCTCTCTTATATCTTATTTTAATGCCTTCTATCAAGGTCTTCAAATGTATGAGCTTACTCATGACCATTAAAGCCAAGATGAATTTGTGTACCTACCTCAAACCTCCAAAGTTTTTCATACATGCTTCTGGGAATAATGTGAAAATGTGTTTGGAATGATCATGTCGCATTTTTCAGATACACATGACAAAAATATTAGTCTTCCAATGAATTAATAATTAATGTAGAAACAGTTACTGTAGAAATACAAGATCTTAAAATGCCTTACATGGAATATCACTTTTCCAGTAGCAACATCGTTGTTAACTAATAAATTGAATGAATATGTCATGTGAACTTCAGTAATCTCACAGATGATGCACGCATATCTTTACAATCATCTTATTTATGCATTTTGTGCATTCAATGAGAAAATTCCCGGACCTCTGGAATTCTCAAACCCTCCAACCTCGCATCTCCATTGGTAGGAGAAGACAAGCTGCATGTAGAGTCCTCGAACACGTCCTGCACGTGAGCATTCAAAACCCCCAAATTCTGGACTTGATAGACAACATCATTATTCTATATCTGCATCCCATACCGACCCAAGAGAGCCTGAATTCTCATATGCAGCTGAAATTTCTGATGGAAGTAGAGAACCCATTTGGCAAGATGCATGCATGAAGTACTGAATGCGCTAATAATTAATGCAAAAATAGTTATTGTAGAAATACAATATCTTTAAAATCATCTTCTTTATGCATATTGTGCGTTCAATGAGAAAATTTTTGGACCTCTGAAATTCTTAAGTTGTTCCAGGCATCCAAACCCTCCAACCTCGCATCTCCATTGGTAGGAGAAGACAAGCTACATGCAGAGTCCTTGAACACGTCCTGCACGTGAGCATTCAAAACCCCCAAATTCTGGACTTGAGAGACAACATCATTATTCTTTGTATCTGCATGCCATACCGACCGAAGAGAGCCTAAATTCTCATATGGAGTTGAAATTTCTGATGGAAGTAGAGAACCCATTTGGCAAGATGCATGCATGAAGTACTGAATGCGCTAACAATTAATGCAAATACAGTTACTGTAGAAATACAAGATATTAAAATGCCTTGCATGGAATATCACTTGTCCAGCAGCAGCACTGTTGTTAACTAATAAATTGAATGAATCTATCATGTGAACTTCAGTAAGCTCACAGATGATGCACGCATATCTTTACAATCATATTCTTTATGCATATTGTGTGTTCAATGAGAAAATTTATTTAATATCTAATAAGTGCAATATTGTAAATCTCCTTTCACTTTCATGTAATTAAAAAAGTTGTGTAAAAAAACACAAATACACTGCATCTCTTTGAATACAACAGATATTTACTCTTTTTATTTAAAATCTATGTAAGAAGCATCAAAAATCAAAGCACCCAGGTGTCAAGTTCATTACATGCAATAACTCTGAAGTTATGCTACCCCTGGCTGCTTGTTTCCCTTTAACTAAGCCATTATATACTTACGATCATACTTCCAGGCGTTATCTAGGGGGAACTTCATGGCCTCAAGCATCTTGGCATCTTGTTTAACTCTTTTTTGATTGAAACAAGTATACCCCCATTGCAATAGGGTAGATTAAAAGACGTCACTCCTCTCTTATATCTTATTCTAATGCCTTCTATCGAGGTCTTCAAATGTATGAGCTTACTCGTGACCATTAAAGACAAGATGCATTTGTGTACTTACCTCAGACCTCCAAAGTTTATCATGCATGCTTCTAGGAAGACCTCCAAAATTTATCATGCATGCTTCTGGGAATAATGTGAAAATGTGTCTGGAATGATCATGTTGCATTTTTCAGATACACATGACAAAAATATTAGTCTTCCAATGAATAATAATTAATGCAAAAGCAATTACTGTAGAAATACAAGATCTTAAAATGCCTTACATGGAATATCACTTGTCCAGCAGCAAAACCATTGTTAACTAATAAATTGAATGAATCTGTCATGTGAACTTCAGTAAGCTCATAGATGATGCACGCATATATTTATAATCATCTTCTTTATGCATATTGTGCGTTCAATGAGAAAATTTTCGGACCTCTAGAATTTTTAAGTTGTTCCAGGCATCCAAACCCTCCAACCTCGCATCTCCATTGGTAGGAGAAGACAAGCTGCATGCAGAGTCCTCGAACACGTCCTGCACGTGAGCATTCAAAACCCCCAAATTCTGGACTTGACAGACAACATCATTATCCTTTGTATCTGCATCCCATACCAACCCAAAAGAGCCTGGATTCTCATATGCAGCTGAAATTTCTGATGGAAATAGAGCACCCATTTGGCAAGATGCATGCATGAAGTACTAAATGCGCTAATAATTAATGCAAAATCAGTTACTGTAGAAATACAAGATCTTTACAATCATCTTCTTTATGCATGTTTTGCGTTCAATGAGAAAATTTCCGGACCTCTGGAATTCTTAAGTTGTTCTAGGCATCCAAACCCTCCAACCTCGCATCTCCACTGGTAGGAGAAGACAAGCTGCATGTAGAGTCCTCGAACACGTCCTACACATGAGCATTCAAAACCCCCAAATTCTGGACTTGATAGACAACATCATTATTCTTTGTATCTGCATCCCATACCGACCCAAGAGAGCCTGAATTCTCATATACAACTGAAATTTCTGATGGAATTAGAGCACCCATTTGGCAAGATGCATGCATGAAGTACTGAATGTGCTAATAATTAATGCAAAAACATTTAATGTAGAAATACAAGATCTTAAAATGCCTAACATGGAATATCACTTGTCCAGCGGCAGCACCGTTGTTAACTAATAAATTGAATGAATCTGTCATGTGAACTTCAGTAAGCTCGTTTATGCATATTGTGTGTTCAATGAGAAAATTTATTTAATATCTAATAAGTGCAATATTGTAAATCTCCTTTCACTTTCTTGTAATTAAAAAAGTTGTGTAAAAAAAACACAAATACACTGCATCTCTTTGAAAATGTATACAACAGAGATTTACTCTTTTTATTTAAAATCTATGTAAAAATCATAAAAAATCAAAGCACCTAGGTGTCCTGTTCATTACATGCAATAACTCTGAAGTTGATGCTGCCCCTGGCTGCTTGTTTCCCTTTAACTAAGCCAATATATACTTACGATCATACTTCCAGGGGTTATCCAGGGGGAACTTCATGGCCTCAAGCATCTTGGCATCTTGTTTAACTCTTTTTTGATTGAAACAAGTATACCCCCATTGCAATAGGGTAGATTAAAAGACGTCACTCCTCTCTTATATCTTATTCTAATGCCTTCTATCGAGGTATTTAAATGTATGAGCTTACTCGTGAGCATTAAAGACAAGATGCATTTGTGTATTTACCTCAGACCTCCAAAGTTTATCATGCATGCTTCTGGGACTAATGTGAAAATGTGTCTGGAATGATCATGTCGCATTTTTCAGATACGCATGACAAAAATATTAGTCTTCCAATGAATAATAATTAATGCAAAAACAGTTACTGTAGAAATACAAGATCTTAAAATGCCTTACATGGAATATCACTTGTCCAGCAGCAACACCATTGTTAACTAATAAATTGAATGAATCTGTCATGTGAACTTTAGTAAGCTCACAGATGATGCACACATATCTTTACAATCATCTTCTTTATGCATATTGTGCGTTCAGTGAGAAAATTTCTGGACCTCTGGAATTCTTAAGTTGTTCCAGGCATCCAAACTCTCCAACCTTGCATTTCCATTGGTAGGATAAGACAAGCTGCATGCAAAGTCCTCGAACACGTCCTGCACGTAAGCAATAAAAACCCCCAAATTATGGACTTGATAGACAACATCATTATTCTTTGTATCTGCATCCCATACTGACCCAAGAGAGCTTGAATTCTCATATGCAGCTGAAATTTCTGATGGAAGTAGAGCACCCATTTGGAAAAATGCATGCATGAAGTACTGAATGCACTCGGGAATATTTGAGGCCTGATCATGGGAGGTTACAAGAATTATGGAGTTTGATGTGCGGGAGATCTGGGAAGGACATTCAGTCCTACAGCCCACGTTCAAGCCAGTTTTAAGTAGGTTAGGCTAGCTAGGGAAGGAGATTAGGTTAGTTAGGCATTGAATGTTTCTATTTGTAATTGAACTTATAAATCACAGGTCCCAAGATTGAAACCTGGCTCTGATACATTCAGATCTGCGCAAAACAGTTTTACATCAGCCTGGTAACTTGCTTCTCGTTACCTCTAAAAAAATGGAAGGAACTTAAAATACGATTTTGGAAAACCAGAGATTGATAGATGTGAGTTTGAAAACACCCTAACCGGTTTACCACGACGAAAGGAAACCTTCTTCATGATTCTCGAATAGAAACCTTCTTCACGATTCTCGAACAAATTCTCTTCACTCTTTGTCTTGAACCGATTCTTGCTTTACATGGATTTTTTCAGAATATTGTGAAATGGTCATTATTGTAGTCCCAATAAAATCCCACACAAATGAGTTGCAGTTCTCGCTCCCACAAAAGTGCGTTAGTTGCAGGGCCACGTCGAAGGGTATTCACAACCTGGTCTTGTAGCTCTTTGGCCCTTTTGCAAATGCGTTACCCTCTGGATTTCTTGGGTATTTTGATCTTTTGTAGTTGGGTTAGCCCTACGGCTCTCCATGACTTGCTCTTGCAACTTTTAAACTTTTAGTGCTTTGCATTGCCTTTATGGGTTTCGGCTATATGTTTCACATCTCTTTGCGACCTACTGTAAATCCAATAATTTCCATGCCAGAATCTTGAATTTTCAGCTTCGGCTTCATCTTCTGTGAGTCCACGGAATTTGTGTGCTTGTAAAATTCGACCTGGAAGATATGTACAGCGAGGGCAAGTGCAAGGTCTCCACACGGAGAAGCACCTGGAAGTGGAAGCAGCGTAGCGTCACCTGGAAGTGGAAGCAGCGCAGCGTCCAGCGAGGGCAAGCATCGATCTGCTGGGTTGCATCGTATACCCGCGGGGTCGCATTGTATACCAGTCTGATCAATTGGATGGGTAAGATCATTTTCATCGTCTAACATTTAAATCAAAGGCTCAGACATGTACACGTAACCCAAAAGCAAAGTTGATTTCAAATGGAAACGCCTTACGGCGTAAAAATATTTTTTTCCGACTCTAGCTCGTATTTCTAGGTCGTACTTGGAGTTATGTGCATCTATGAACATATTGTTTATAACCATTAAAATCAATCATATAGATCTTTCCATCCATAATGGTGTTTGGATTCCCCATGCTTCATGTAATCTGGCTTTATTTCAAACCATGTATTTGTAATGAGAATGTACATGCCCCCATTCATACGACCTCAAATTCTTTGTGGTCCTGTTACACATAAATTCCCATCTACCACTACTACATGTTTAAGATGACTATAAATATTGCTAGCAATGGCACCTCGTGCACTTATTTCATGCCTTCATGCGTTTGTAATGGGATCATAAACTTAGAAGCAAAGGAGGGAATAACCTGTGAGATAGCACATACCAGACCCTCCAACTACATATTGTTTGTTGTCAATTACTCCTATGAGGCAACTAAAATGAGGAGTTGACATGGATGCCATCTTTGTCCACTTATTCTTCCTTGGATCATGCATCCACACATCCCTTATTGCTTCTTTACAAAATAGAGCACCCCCAATGACATAAAGCTTTCCTTGCATGACTACTGATGCGACACCCAAAATTACTTTCCCTCTAGTCAGAGCTCGATCATAGGGTATTGGAGGAAGTGCCTACCACCTATATCTCTTTGGACATACTTGGTAAATTATAGTAACACAGTCATAACCCAAGACAAAGTGACCTACATCTAGAGGTTGGAAACACGGTAACTACGCTCATACAAAACTCTGAGCCGCACAAGAAGAACAATCAACTACTCTCCCTCCCTCCATTCATATCTCTCTATCCACAAAAATTTGTCAAAAAAATGGCACAGGTCATAGGGAGTCCTTATTTCATAATCAACACCCTTTCCATGTATTAGAGATCGTCTAGTACGCGACACACTTCGATCCACCCATTTTGTTGTCTGTACACATGGACAGAGCAACAAATATCTCAAATAGAACATCAAATTCATCCCTTCATGGGAAATATCAATCTGCAAGGAAATCATACATGCAGGATTTGGAAATCAGTTGTATACTTTACATTGGAATTCAACGAATTCTGCCCTCGATTTAAAAATCACTTCTCGCTTTTACACGCATTACAACCTTGTCATGGGTTGGAAGAAAAAAATTGCTGGCCGACAAAACATGAAACATAATTAATTCCAAATACGTTAAGACCGTTGTGGCCCCTTAATTTTACTGGTCAGTATGAGAAACTAACTCCCTCCCTTGCCTTGTGGCTCTCATGATACCTACCTCCGAGTAAATCACAAATCATATGTGCAGGTTCATTGTATTTACATTCTAGATTTAACTTGGAAATCAAGAACCAGAGTTTGAAGTTGCAATTTAACTACCACCTTCAACCTTGCCTAGTATGTGATGCATTGTCCTCCTTTATTATAACATCCTGAATTCAATCTCATTGGAATTTATTTGAATCATTTAATCCATTATAGCCCCTTCAAGATGATTGCTCTGTCCTAGATGCAATAAAATGAATGCTTATTTGCAGCGCACACCTCTACTATGGCATCCGTTATACTTGTACAAACTATGTAAAAGTGCCAGGTGAAATAAAAAATTTAATAATTTTGAAAGACATAATGATCCAAACCATCCATTGTAACATTCCAGACTTAGGTGTAATGCATATTGCTATGTTATCGACATTGGTTCCAGACTTAGGTGTAATGCATATTGCTATGTTATCGACCTTGGTTCCAAACTTAGGTGTAATGCATATTGTTCTGTTGTCGACATTGTAACACTGCCATTACATAGGAATTATGTTAACACTGCCAAAAGATAGAAAATCTAATATTATGTTTGGAGTAAGCAGACGATACATTCAATCATACACATTTGGAACATGAATATTGAAGAACATTCCATTCTGAATTGTAACACAATCATCTCTGGCTTTGTATTAACATAACATATCGATAAATTATAGGTTTGTTTCATCTTTGTTCTACTATGATTGAAACTCTTCAGATAGGTATACATGTAACGCATAACCATCGTCTGCATTGTTGGAAATATCAATTAAGAAACTGAGGTTGGCACATGCATGTGCTCTCTAAATAATCCAATATTGTGGAACTATAACATAACCACCGTTGCACCCTCACTACTTTGTTGAATGCACTGGGGCCTAAAATATGTCACAAAAACTGCTCAACATGTTGTTCCATAACATTTAAATAATGTTTGCACCTGTTGCATTGTTATCAGAATTGTATGGATTTACTGAAGTTCGCCATGCTAAAGGAGAAACACTTATAGAACATGTAAAATTTAGCAAAATATTTCTTGCTTCTATTTGTCATTACTTATAACTGTAAAATGATCTCTCCAAGTGTGGAATCAGAAGTAAATTTCAGAAAAAAATAATAAGAATTGGAAGTAACTATTTTTGGGTTTGTCTACTTTGATCTATGAGCCGCGAGATCAACTTTTCTTGGTTTTATGAAAGTATCTTACATGGTCATCACAAGTCCTGTCCTCTTGTGTTTTCTCGAGATCTCTCACCAGGATAATGTAGAGAATCCTAGAGTGTTTGCTCAAAAATTGTGGCTGTCTTACACGATATTGTTGAACCTTTGGTATTGTTGCTAGAATCTTGAATTTTCAGCTTCGGCTTCATCTTCTGTGAGTCCACAGAATTTGTGTGCTTGTAAAATTCGACCTGGAAGATATGTACAGCGAGGGCAAGTGCAAGGTCTCCACACGGAGAAGCACCTGGAAGTGGAAGCAGCGTAGCGTCACCTGGAAGTGGAAGCAGCGCAGCGTCCAACGAGGGCAAGCATTGATCTGCTGGGTTGCATCGTATACCCGGGGGTCGCATTGTATACCAGTCTGATCAATTGGATGGGTAAGATCATTTTCATCGTCTAACATTTAAATCAAAGGCTGAGACATGTACACGTAACCCAAAAGCAAAGTTGATTTCAAATGGAAACACCTTACGGCGTAAATATACTGAATCAAGCAATCCTTCCATTTTATTTCCCAAAGTTTAAAATTCTTAAATAAGAAAGATGGTAGAACTAGAATTAATAGCTCCAATATTGCAGTGGTGGGTTGATTAATGCCTTCACTAGAACCAGTTTCAATGACTAAAAACAAAACATTTCATATTCATCTGTAGCTTCTGCCCTTTCATTCTTTCTGCTCAGCTCTTTTAATTCTCTCCAGAATTGTTTGAGTCTCCTTTGTTTACCCATCACTAGCTCTTAATTCAGCGGATTACAGCTCCACTACACCGCTCCTCTTACCACTGCAATGACACCAAATGGAACTAGAGCTCAACATAACATTTATAAACTTTAACACTGGTCCCATAGCTCACTTTGCAGTACTACACGGTGACTTGCCTTCACACTGATACCCTGAACTCTAATTGGAAGTGGCTCCTTCACTTCAAAGTGGCTTCAGATTCTTAGAGGCTTTCCCTTGATCACACAAACTTCTTGTAATAACATCGTGCCAAGAAGCCACAACAAGGAATTTCACTTACAATTTCTCTCTTTTTCAAACACGTTTTCACGCACCACAAAAAAATATTTTAGATGGGAGAACATACTAAGGGCATTGCAACTCCCAACACATGCATTCTAGGTTGGATCTCACCAGAAGCCTATCCACCATGTACGTTTCCCGACAGGTCCATAACACTATGCTGCCACCCCCTTTTTCATTCTTCAGATGTTTGCTTTCACGATGGCTCAATACAGACAAGAAACGATCACCCTCTCCACAGATGTACAACTACAACGCTCTTTACACACTATTCTAGGTTTGTTATCACTAATCTACATTTATTTCCTACTATTATTCAACAATCACCTTATACTCCACTACAATATTGCAAGGTGCATGACACAGTTATACCAACATTCTGGCACTTTTTATATACCTCGAGACATTATAAAGGAGAATACATAAAATCAAGAACTAATTATTAATGGCCAAAAGGTCCATAGACGCACAATCTCATTTGAGGTCTTCTTGTTAAGTAATTTTTTATTGGTTTCTCAAATAGGTAAAACATAAGGCTTATCTAGCTACTCCAAGGAATATTAAGGCTATATTAAACCTTCCTTTATAAACTTTGTTTTAATGGAATTTTGAAATAAAGTGTCTATGTAGATTCTTTTATTTTAATTGTGGTAGAAATTGCTTCTTTCCCACAAAATTACAGTTTATTGTTTACAAGATTTTATTTCAACATTGTGTTTGCTTTCCGTGAAATTTAGAATAGACTTACTATCATTTCATTGCAAATAGAATATTTTTCATTCCTTCAATGAAAATAGCCTAGGTTTGCATGCTTCTAGCCATTTCTTGCAATTCCAATTTTCCTGTAGCACAGAACAATGATATTGATCTGTATATATCCATATTTCATCTCAGTATTGCCTTCCAACAACGTAGAATTCAATGAAAGGAAGAGATAATGCTTGTTGCACATATAGTGTGGACCCTTCTTAATTATTTTGTGAACCTTGGATTTACAATCAAAGCTGAGACACTTGGGATATGCAACATTGTTACTACAATATTGTGGGCCATTAGCTTTTTGCATCATTGTCAGGAAGGTGTTAAAGTATGCACTCTCTTTTTCTTTAAAGGATCTTCTCTTTCTTTCATTTCATCTCCTATTAAAAGAAAAAAACATATTATAATTTTATTTTCAAAAATATATAGAAACAAAAGAAGTATATTTATTTCTTTTGTGCCTCTAAGACCGAAATTTTTTTTACTAAAAACCCCCCACTTCCACTAGTAGCTAGCCCCTTTCAACTGATTATGAGACACGTTCCCTGTCAACGGGGACCCTTTAGTCCCTTTTTGGTGAGCAAGTCAAGATCTATGAAGAGCTTGCAGAAGGAGAAAGACGTTCACATCCCACCAATACCATGACTAAAGATAGATAACCAAAATTGTTCAAATTTTCCATTAGAGTAACAAATAGAAGGCTAAAATGAAAAACATGAATTCATCTGTCTTATCACACTTCTGTGGTTTGATTTTAGAAGATCTTGACACTTTCATGTTTGAGTTTTTTGTATTATGTAAGAATTTTGACTATACAAATGATGAGCAAAAGCTCTAATTGTTATGTTCCACTCTCAAGGATGCAGCCCTCCTATAGTTCATGAGCCTAGAAAGAGACTGCATCACCACATGGGAACAAATGCAGCAAGTATTTAATAATAAGTATTGAGATTATTATAGAGTAAGGGATACTAAATATGAGATATTTAGAATGATATAAGGAGAAAGTGAGTATGTGGAAGATTTTGAGGAAATATTTTAACTAAGTTGCAGAAGGGTGCATAATTCCACCTTAGATCCTAACTCTTTGAAGCTAGTTTTACTACAAGGAGTAAGGGAAGAAATGATGTAAACTCTCGACGTACTAGAAAGTGGACAAATATATTAGCTTACTTGTGATGATATCGAAAATGTATTCAAAAATCACTTGAAGGTTGCTAGAAAAATAGGTAGAGAAAACAAAAGTTTGGTAAGTCCCTCTACCTCCTCCTTGATTACTAAAAATGAGATAGGAGGTACGATATAGGGCATGAAGACTAAAATATTACATACATTTTCCATGCATATGGAAACCTTACAAATTTAGAGGAAACATGAGGATGAAGAAAATGAGTTAACCATATTCTTCCCATAAATGCACAAAAATACATCCTAGGAATGGATTTCATTTAAATGTCATGGAAATATGTTCCGTATGTAAGGAAAATAATTCCACTGATAATTTTTCATCTTTTCTAAGTCTAAAAGCTATATACTAGGGAGTATAAGGGAGCATGGAGCATCTATGCTTTGTCAACCAAGAGATGCCACAAGCCCCTAGGTAGTTAAAACAAAGTATGGAGTTCCCCTCTCCTTTAAATACTAATTATAATTCTCACTATAGACCTTGGTGTCCTCCTAACCCTTCCACTTGTCCTATTCTCACTCCTTGCCATATCCTCGTCAAAATGTTACTCCTCTCTTCTAGCCATATCCTACTCAATCTCCTCAATGGAGTAATCCATAACAAGGATAAATGCCTTAGGTGGACCAACCACTAGCCCTAATGCATCCTCCTCATTAATCTCAAGAAGCCCAAAACATCCTATAAAGAAACCACAAATTCCTGCTCAACCAAATCCAAATTCCAATAATAAACAAGCCTAACTGGTTTACAATGTAGAAACTACATACCAAGCATATGTCCTAGAAATATATGAAATCAACGTCAGGTATAGGGAGGTCCTTATAGATGTTCATCCACTTATTTTAACAACAAATTTCAAGGAAGACAAAGATGAACCAGTTCCTCAATTCACCGAACCAAAACTTCCCTATCCTGAAAGGTTGACAACCAACAAACAACACACCCCAAAAGAAGTTGAACTTCTTGGAGAACTAAAAAATATAATTTTAAAAATCCCTTTCCTTCAATACATCAAGGATGTTCCCATCTATAATAACTTCATTAAATAGGAATGTCTCATAAGGCCTGGGAGAAAGATGAAGGATGTCGTTATTATTAATGTCATATGGAAACTAGATAATCTTATGCTTAGGAGAATAATAATCCCCAAGTACCTAGATCTTGGAAACCAATTAGTAGTTGTGCACATCAATGGCATTGTAGTTCCAAACATTCTCATTAATCCGGGAGTTGCAATTAACATCATGGAAAATAAAACATTACTTAAACTTGACCTCCAAGGATCTCTATGGAAGACCTATATTATAATACAACCTGTTGATAAATCCATAGTAGCACCTAAAGGAATCATAAAATATTTAATGGTCTATATTGATTCTTGGGAGTATCCCACCAATTTCCTTGTCCTTTATCCCAAGACAAAGTTTAATGGCTACTCGTTTGTCTTAGAAGGACCTTGCTTAGCCATTGTTAATACATATATCAACTGTAGGTCTAGGAACATGACTATCACCAATGAAAAATAAAGAAAACAACTTGTATTAGACCCATTAGAAAAACCTCTTACTAAGGATGAATTTATGAAATGGGCAGGGGGAGAAAAATAGGAAAATGACTCTTTCTTCTCAACATAATATGATGTGTGTACACTAGAAACCACCATTACCAGTATACAAATTGATGAAGACAGTATGATTGATAAATATATGAAAAACCAATACCATGTTGCCATGAATATGGATGGAGTAAAACGAGAATCATCTATAGGGAAGCCCAACTATTTTGAAGATAGTTCATGGGAAGATTTGATAACTATTTGTTCTGAGAAAAATAATGTGAAAACCATAGAAAGTATCCCCTTTAGAACCTTGAAAAACAACCCTTTCCTCTCAGCTAATCAAGAAAACAAATTGCTTGCTATCTTAAAACAACATATTGACACATTCGAATGGAACTACAACAGGATGAAAGAGGCCACATCCTTTTATGTGTACTCACCATATATATATCAAGGAGGATCATAAACATGTTCACCAACTACACAGGTGAATAATCCCTACATTAAAAGATATTATGGAAGATGAATTGTAGAAATTTTGGATACAATATTCATTGATCCAATCTTGGATAGTGAATGGTGTCTTCTCTAGTCATTTTTCTTAAGAAAAATGGAAAGTGGAGGATCTTTGTTATCTACAAATAACTCAGCAAAGCGACTAGGAAGGACCATTTTCCCTTGCATTTTATTGAAAAATTTCTTGATGTCCTAGCATGGAAAAAGTTATTTTCCTTTTTGGATGGATTTAGTGGGTAGAACCAAATATATATAAAGATAAGACTACCTTCACATGTCTGTTAGGGTCCTATAAGTTATAGGATCTCAAGGTGATTGAGTATTTTGTATTTGTGATTTCATATTGTACATAATTTCAATATTCAAATGATTTCCAAAAATATATGAAAAAGAAAATGAAAAGAGGGTATGTTAAAAAATAAAAAATAAAAAATAAAAAGGAAATAAGAACCCCACAAAAGAAAAAATACAAAATAATACTGAGAGTGATGCAAGCCTAAATGCCACTACTGATAAGTTAGTTCTTTTAGTTTATTTTCAAATAAGGTTGTGTGAAAATTGTTTTTGAATGCCACGATGACTAAAGTTATGTTCAAATCATACAGTTTAATCATGATTGAACACATTTAAATTTCTATTGAATAGGTCAGTGAATAAAGATTTACCAAACAACTTAATCTTGGTAAATCGGTAGCTAGGTAGAAATAAAATTGATTCAAAAGTTTAATCTGAATCAATGGTGAGATAAGTGATAGGATAAGGTAGATTTTCATAAAAAAGTGATTTGGGTCTGCTAGTCTAAATGCACCCTGCAAAGCATGAAGAAAAAAAATTTAGCTTAGAAAAAGAATTGAAATGAGAAAGGGTAGGTAGAAGCACAATGATAATTTCAGGATAAGCATAAAAGTTTTATCCTAAGTTGAATTTTAAATATATTTTCATGCGCAAAAGAAAGGCAAAGGGATAAAAATTTTATCCTAAGGTTCGATATATCAAAGGAGGTTTGGTACATTATTTTATTATTCCTAAAGTTTCACTACCTGAAAATCCCTCCTCTACTCATATTTTCATTTATTCGCCTCCCTCACCA
Organism: Pinus tabuliformis; assembly: GCA_031772625.1. NCBI lineage: Eukaryota > Viridiplantae > Streptophyta > Pinopsida > Pinales > Pinaceae > Pinus > Pinus tabuliformis. Next base: position 245,036,097 of record CM062805.1, on the reverse strand, counting down.
CACATCCAATCATATTCCATTAAAATAATTTCCCCACCCCACCATACACCCATCACATCACGATAAATTACTACCACCTCTCACGTCATTTGAGCCCACCTTTTTACATCCAACGGCCTATATGATGTTTCAGCCCCCCCTCACCATCCAAACTTTACCATCGAGGGGGGCTAAAATGGGCGGTATTCAAACCCACGCCCACTACAACGTGTCACCATCTCATGTTTTCGCACCCCCCCCCCGCTCTGAAAAATGGTTTCTCCGACATGCGATACCACTGCCCTATTTTTTACGCTCCCACCAATTCCCCTTTGCCACCTCATCTATTTGTTGATCCCTCTAATCACATCCACTCCCTCCAAAATCAATCTGTTAAGTAATATAATTACTTAGCTGTTAATATAACGGACCACACCACCATCAACAGGAGGCCAGAAAACTATAAATTCCACTCCCTTCGCCCATTTAGAGGTTTCCATTTCATACTCTGCCAATACCATTTTTATGTGACCAACTTGCCAATTCAAACTGCAACTATTTCACTCAGCCGAGCATCACACTTGCTAAATTTCGTTCAAGCCAGTGCCTCTATTACCTGTTGTCTTGAACCCAAGCCCCCCTCTGTACCCTACAAACCTGCATAATTAAGATTCTATCAATTCTACTTCCCTTATCCAATCATGCCTCCAAAAGACAAGGCACAGGAAGAACCCGTAAGTCCTCTGATCCACCCTCCCATCGATTTTCACCATATACCTCTGGCAGACAGGGACTACAAAATCCATGAAACCCTGTATGAATTTGATCTATTTGAAATGTATTGTTGGCTTGAAGACAAGTTCATTAACAAGTCTGATGATATTGGACTGTGGGAATCCAATTTACCTCATTATATCTTTCCCCACACCCACAATGCCCCTAAATTCATCAGAAAATTCCATGCTTGTTATCTACCAAGCCAAAGAGGTGTTATTACCCCAATAGGAGAAATTCTATTCACCATAACTTCCCAATCACTAGATCAAATGATGCAATCTCCTGTTGCAAAGAATGACACTCCTTTCTCTCATGAATCCCTCACTGAATTGTACCAGAAACTGGACTTTGCAAAAAGATCCAAAACCCTTGAGCTTTTCTTGACTGAAGATGCCCCTCTACCCAAGAAAAATCCTCCCTATCCATCCTTCGTTTTCCCTGAGAAAGCCAAGAAGATCATCACTGTCACTTCCTGTCAACTTCAACCAATTCCTTGCAGATTCCATCCATGAATAGTTTCCCAAATTCCAAACTGAGGAAGTATTCAAATATGCTTCTGCGTTACTATACATGTTTTTGTATTTTCAGGGAGACAACCTCAAGCTTGCATTACAAAAGTTGGATGAAGAGGGAGATCAAAAATCTACCATCTTTTGGACTACACTAGTAATGAAGGAGCAAAAGGAATATTCATACAAACAATTCATAGAAATGTTTGTACATGCAGCAATCGGTCTCCTAAGTAGCAAGTCAGAGCCAAGAATCAGTGAAGAAATCAGGAAAATTTTGCATTTATTAGACTAAGTCCAGACAGGAGATTGTTGTCTTTACCAAAATTACACAGAGTTAAGGATATATGGGTGTGAACTTGCTCCTTACAAACTGCCAAAATTCCTCCCAATGAGGATTTTTTTCTCTAAAATACATCAAGAAAATGCTCAATGTAGATGAGATTCATTTTGTGTCTACCAAGAAGAAGTCTCAATTCAAAATCAAAACTCAAATAGGACCTTTCATTTGCAACAGCAGGGCAGCATGGGAAGAAGCAGACAAATTGTTGAAAGAAATGCAATTCAACCTCAGCTTTACATGGTCATATGATCCATTAGGGGTCATCTCCAAGTTAAGGATAGAGAATAAATCTACAGCTTATTTTCATACATCCAAACCAGAGATTGAGAAATACAAGAACCAGGTAGAATGGACTGAAAACACTCTACAATAGGCAAAGGAGCAATTGGTGTCAACTTCAACATTACAAACTCCTGTTACAAAGGAGAAAACGGGAAAAAGGAACAGAGAAGAAGAGGTACCTTCAATGACTGATATTCCCAGTGAATACTTCAAAATCATGTACAAGAAAAGGATCAAGCTCAATTCCAAACTAAACCTAAGAAAAGATTCAGAGAAAGACGATATTATCACCACTAAAGAAACACCTCTTTCCTCACTAGTAGGTGATCAGACTACACTTTCTCCTACCACTTTGACAGCTTCATAGGATCAACAGCAAGATATGCAAACCAGTACATCTACCACAGGGGAGAAACAACAGAGCATATTTGATATATTCAAGGAGATTAAAGTAAGAAATGAAGCTTTGAAGATCAATACATATAATCAATTCTGGAAGCAGACTTCCATTTCTCAAAGTAGACTACTATCAGCCTTTGACTCTGAGAAAGGCAAAATGCAGATGGCCTTCCTCCAAGCACAGATAGCACAGCCCAAGGCTGCATCATATTACAAAAAGACTTCATTTGAATTTGATGTAAAAGACATCCATTGCATTGATCAAATGGATATGAATACACAAACTAGTCAAACGATTTCATACACACTCACTAATACTGCCATGAGTTTGTCTAAATTGCAGGTTACTTTAGCTAATGTTTAGTCACAACTAAAGATGGAGAAATTCTCTTCACTTTCCAAAGACACAAGGATCAAAGCTTTGGAGGTATTGGTAATCAAGATAGGATATGATCCTACAAACATCAATGCAACAGAGGAGATCATAAGAAAGAAGAATACCTACATAGCAACATTGAGAAAACAATTGAAATTACCAGTCGTAGAAGATCCCGTAGCCAAAGACATTGAAGAAACAGAGTCAAAGAAGGCATACATGATGAAGCTCATCATGGAACAGAATGTACAGTTGAAAAAAATGGAAACAGAGATGGATAAATTAATCAAAGAAAAGGAGCAAGCTGCCAAAATGTCTATTATCCCTTTGGAAGATGTACCTCTTACAACAATTCCTACATCTACATATTCAACAAAAAACACAGGGAATGTTGCAGATTAGTTGGAAAGTGCAGTGGAGAATATGTCTCTCCAAATAGAAGAAATTAAAATATTGCAAACTCAAGTTAATCTTCTACAAGACTAGAAGGCAAAGACTGAAACTTTCCATGCAGCAGAGCTATAAAGAGCTCAAAACCATATAGAAGCATGGCGGAAATCTGCAATTGAATCCTCCATTGGCCACACACTGGCTCAAGTTAAGGAAATCATATGGAATAATATAATTGAAGCCATGAATGAAATATGGCCATGTATTCAAATTATATTTGAACAGAAAGAGTTGATTGAGAAAGCCAATCAAGCCATTTCCACCATCAACAATGAGTTGGGAGATATGCCTGCCACAACCAACAACATCATCAAGTTTATCAATTCCAAAAATAGATATGAGTTGGATGATTTGGGAGTAGAGGACATGACAAAGACAATCTTGGAAGTGAAGAAATTTCTCACAAAGAAGAATTTGATTGTACATCTTATAGAAAAATGTCACAGTTTGGAAATAACAGCCAACATATTTTTAACCAAAATAGAGGCATTAACTAAGAGGGGCTTGCCTTCTTTATTTGTAATTAATGACAAATTAATGACCAGGGAAGATTATAAGAAGAAGCTTACAGACATTGCAAAGGATAATGCTAAGTCTTCCCACATTAAAGCTGCTATGACAGGGAGAGATTTTTCCGAATCTATCGATAACATTATGTTCATTCAGCATCAGATAAAACATATTTTCATGGTAAGGCCTACATATACTAAATATACCTAGGTAGATGAAATCTACCGCAAGGCAACAAAAATCACTGTCTTGGATGAAGAGCAGTGGGACAAACTATGTGAATTTAAAGAATAAAGAAAAGATCAGCTACGTCCAGCAAAACACCCAAGTTGTGGCAACTCAGCAACTGTTCTCTACTCAAATAGTGCCAGACATCTAGATCACTTCACTGAATTCACCTTTTGTGGGCACATTAGTCATTCTGTTATTTTGTAGTTAATAATAGATTGCCATGTCAATGTGGCATTCATTGTAATTTTTTGGAAATATTGTTTAAATACTTCATTTATTCGAAGTATTGAGGGTCGGTTCCTCATCATTGTAATACTTCCTATTAAGTATTGTATTTTTTTCACGTTATTGGAGCGTCATTAAAACAAAGACTTTCACAGGATTCTTGTGTTGCAATTTACTGGTGATGTTTTTCTAAATGTAATTGTTGTTTTCACTATTATTCTCTACATTATAATCACCTAAAAATCTAATTGTAAAACATGAAATGTGAAAAATAAGATTTGTTAATTGAACACCTTATTTGGACTATTTTACAATTTGTATGTTTTTCTTCTGAAGTCTGATTGAAAAATTCTTAAATGCTTTTCAATCATTACTGAAATCACCTCTTCTCCATTTCATAATTCACTTTAAGGATCCAGTAAATGCACTTATCTTTCTCTATGATTATTGTTTTAAATATTTGATGCAATATCCAGCATATTTGATTCCATAGCCCAATGGAAAGTAAATAATTTGATCAAATCAACCAACCAAACCAATCAACCAAATTCAAACAAACAACCAAGCATAATTATAACTAGCCTAAAATCAACTAAAAAACAAAGTTAAATCATAAAGAGAGATCCCTCTCTCAAGCTGATAGGGCTAGATCCCAACTTCAAAAGTGGTTTGCTATTGTCCAATGTATTTACTCCCTCAACCTCAAAAATATAGAACGATAACATAGTGGCGACTCCACTGAGGACGAATATGTTTTAATCTAAAACATTATTATTCCCTGGTTTAAAATCAGTATTTAAGTAAGAAATTGTTGTATCATTATCAAATACATGATATGAGGTTAATATTTTGTAGATATATGTTGTATCATTGATTCTGACTTTAATTTTTTTTGATGATTTTTTATAGCCCTGGCTCCCAAAATAATTTACACTAGATCTCATCCTGATCCCAACCCTGTTGAAATTGTATATGACCCTGAGAAACTAGTGAGAAAGAGAAGATTTACCAAGAGTCAGGGTAGTAATAGTCCTCTGTATAGATTCAATTCTCTCCCTGAGAATATTCCTTTTTCAAGGTCTAATTCTCTCCCAGAGAAATTTGAAACTTTACAAGACATAGAATTTGATTTGCCTTTCTAGCAAAGTTTGTTTAGATCAAAGTCTGAGGATTTTGTAGATCAAATTTTCATAGAAAAATCTATACTGCAACCATATGTACCCCAAACCCAAGACCTTGAAATAGATCTCGATCTTGAATCTTTACAGCAATTTGACAAATTACAAGGTCTAGTTTCAGTGTTGGACCAAGCTATCGAAGAAGTTGTCTAGTCAGTCTTCCCAATCTATACATCTACAGCCTCCCAGTCCTACTCATTCCATAGTTTCAACTTCCCTACCTCTGATTTCTCAAACTACTATCCCTACTATCCCTGTAGTTATCAAAACTACACCTCCATTAGGTTTTTTAAACACATACATGGCAGCAACAGATTATGAATGATAAGCATGAGAGTGTATCTATTATTGACATGATATACATTTATAATACATAGGAGTGACCCTTGGTTTCATATTCCAAGTGGTCCCTTGGACTCCCTTTGGTTATTCAGCTTCCACACCAACCCTTAGAGGATTAGGTGTCCAACATTCCCCCCCTTAATCCGAAGGGGTATGTAGGAGTCCAAGAAGAGAGTTGTAATACAAAATGTGCAAAAATGCATGGAAGCACTAGGCTGAATGTGCTCTCTGAAATGTTGGTAAAAGGGGGGTGATTTGAGGATGACCACCAACTCTGGAACGCTTAGTGCAGGTCCCAAAACTCTTCCAAATTTGGCATGAAGTTGAGGTATTCTACTAGACGAAGTGCTCCTGATGTTTTGAAGAGGGAAACCTTCAACCTTGAAAGGGAGGTCTCACCCCGCATAAAAAGGGAGAACCTCAACCTGAAAAGGGAGGTCTCCATGTGTGATGGTTTAAAGATGACCAACAACTCTGGAATGCTTAATGCAATTCCTAGAACTCTTCCAAAACTGGCAAGAAGCTGAATTCTTCTGCTAGAGGAAGTGTCTCCAACTGAAGGCATGCTCATGGGCATCTTTGTCTCTGACTACAACTCTGAATCTGGTATGGTAGGTTGTGCCTCAGGCTTGCTTGATGTGGCTTTGAAGCTTGTAGATGACCATCACTTCACCCCCTGTCAGACACAAGGTGAGATGATGGAGAAAACTCAACTGAAAGATTGTTCAATATTCTAGAACAAGTTCGGACATATGACTGAAATATCTTCTTGGATGTTGATGCCCATTGCCAAGAAGCGATCCATCCAAGATGAATTTTTGTTCTTGTAGAAGGCTTGTTTTTGAAGCATTTGTTTGAAGAATGACTTGTTTTATGATAGTGCTTACATGGATGAAGATCAAAACAATGATCTTTCATATGGCCAACTCAATCATAGTGTTGGCATTTAAGAACTTGTTGTGGTTGTTGTGGAAGAGGAGCAGAATCTGGAACAAGTGAAGGGGAATTGTCATGAAGAAATTCAGTACTCTGAAACTGGATGGGCTTTGAGTAATCTGGAATATGAAAGGACACACCCTTTTCATATCCAAGACTATTTCTATGCTTGTTGTGGACAAGCTCTTCCTAAGGTTTGATGACCGACTTGGAAAGTGCAAGTTGAATTTCTGCATCTGCATGTAACTTTGCTGCTTCCTTGGGTAATAAATCTGAATGAACTTCAACAATATTGACTTGCTGCTGATGGGAGTCTATCTCAATGTTCTGAATAGAATGATGCTTACAATGTTGTAGCTCTTCTTGTTGTAGCTTTGTCTCCAGTTGCAAAAACTCAATATTCTCATGGGCATTTTGGAGACAAATTTTAATATTGGAAAGAGAAGTTTTGTTGATCTTAACCATCTCATCAATAATGGAATGTATTAGATTATGCAGTAGTTTCAATACATCATCCATTCGATCCATTTCAATCCAATATAATCAGAAAAAATGATGTTATCTTCATCTACAAATTAACCTATAAAATGATAAATAGCTGCAACTATTAGATGAGTAGTAGGATACCAATATCACCAAGTCACTGTAGCAGACAGCGCAGTACTAATTTCAATGTAAAAAATGACTCACTGCTTCAATGCACTTACTTCTCAAATTATTCAAACTACTCACACTATGAAAAAGAAGAGCCAATGTTCACTAGACATCACTGCCTCGGATATAAAAATATGGAGAGTTGTCCCTTGATTTCTTCTAAGTATGATGCTAGCTATGGGCGTTTTTCACCACTGTATCAGAAGGATTTCACCAAAAGTTGTCTCGGCTTTAAGATTTTCAAATTCCAACGGACTGAAGCTGTGTGTGCACTTCCATACCTACGAAAATTCACACTCATAGCCCGTGGCTCCAAACCAGAGAACGCTCAAGCTAATCTTAGCAATAGTCGGGCTAGGGTTTGGCTTAGAAGCATCCTCGACTATTGTGTTGGCTAGTTCAGAGAATTTAAAGAAAAATGAGCAGCATACATTCACTTCAAAGCTTGTAATTAGTCCCTTGCCAAGGGACACCGTCGATCCCATGGTGACAAAGAATGGAAAGGTTTTAAATCAGATCAAGATCTTTATAGGCTACGATCCATGAGAAGATCTAGCTTACAAAGTCCTATGGGTAGCTTAGCTTTTGGGATTTTAACTGACTTATCACACTCTGACTTCAAATTGAAAAGCTACTTTTGGTTTTCTTGATTTTTTTGCATAGTAAATTGCTATTTTGAAAATATCCGAGAGAATTTCATGGTGGACGACGACATTATGAAGGGTAATTCAAGTTTAGGCCTTATGAAGATAATGATAACGATGGATGTTGTTGAGGCTTAGAATTGTCTGTTTCGGTTTTCCTATATGGAGACTTCACAACATTTTCATTAAGCCTGCACATCACATCTCAACGGAAGATCTCACTACTCCCGCTGAAGAAATCCTATAGCTTATAGAAAATTAGCCCTCAAATTTCACCCGAACAAGACCATCCAGGGTGGCGTTTTGGAGGAGGAGCCAACCAAGTAGATCCACAAGATCCATAAAATCATTGTCATGTATGAATCCTTATTGGATCCAAAGGAACGTTCACAGTACGATTCTCAATGCTTTGAATAGGAGTGGAAGGCGCAATTCTACAACCTTTGGGTGATGGGAGAATGAAACCGCCATGAACATTCGTGAGTGAAGATTGAACCACCACAATCTTTCGATGTAATGGTAGTCATCGTCATCCACTACTCTGAGCGTCAGGCGCAGAACATGGAATACAACCTCGAGACTATGAAACAGATGCGCAACGATGTGGAGAAGGCCTCAAACTCGCTGGAATCTCGTCGCGATCTCTTGTAGAATTACTACAAGGCCCTATGCGTCATGGAATCGAGGTTCCCCATCTCTAGTTACAAGGAACATGTGCACACTGTGACCTTAACCTGATATGATGCCTTCAAATAGAACAAGAAGGCCTCACAGCAGAACATCTACTTTGAGAAAGCAGTCGTGGTCTTCAATTCAGAACTATTCAATGCAGAAAGCAGAGAATAATGGCAGAGGCTAGGTGAATAGGAGTATGGCAGAGACGTTAGAAATAGTGTCAGACCCGATTTTGGTGAGAGAGAAGCGACAATGCTTAGTGCGGGTAGACAGGTAATGCTAGCAGAGCATTCAGGGAGGCATGATTGACAGTAGAGAAAAGCCACAAAATTAGTGGTCACATAATTGAGCAGATTACTGACTGACTGAAAAAACGCTGAGCCAAGTTAGGAAGAGCATTACTACGTGTAGAAGATTCCTAAACGCAAATGTGAGCAGAGATTGCAGCTAGAATTTAGCTGAGGACACATTCATGAAATGCAGAATTGATGGCAGAACTAACCTGCACAAAAAGGCCATAAAACAAGTGGCTCAAATATGAGTAGTGAAAGATATCACCCTCTCTGATACCATGTTAAACACATACATGGTAGCAATAGAGTATGAATGATAAGCATGAGAGTACATATATTATTGACATGATATACATTTATAATACATAGGAGTGACCCTTGGTTTCATATTCCAAGTGGTCCCTTGGACTCCCTTTGGTTATTCAGCTTCCACACCAACCCTTAGAGGATTACGTGTCCAACAAGGTCCATCCTCAATTCAATATACCAGGACAGTTATGGCAAGAAGGTATGCACCCTTGGTGTTACCAGGCCAGCTAGATGCTATGCCTACAGATTATCCATCCAAAATTGTGACCTTTGATAATACTAACGCTAATACTGCCCAACAGCGTGTGGATAGGATGAATGATGTGTTTAACCTCCAAGAAGTGGATGAAGCTGATGTTAAAATGAGATTGTTTGACCAAATCTTAGGAGGTGATATCAAGAAATGGTTTAGGGGTTTACTTGCAGGAAGTATAGCCAACCTTGATTCTTTCCATCAAAAAAATTTAGCTAGATGGGAAATCAAGAAGAACCCACTTCAACTCCTAAATGAATATAAAAGGTTAAAGATAAAACCCAATGAAACCGTGGAAGAATATTGTGAACGATTCAATAATGTTTACAATGCCATTACATAAGACATAAAGCCCTCCCCTGTCCTAACTCTGATTGATTTTCCATATCGTTTTGATGTAGACATGGAATATCTACTTAGAGAGAGAGACCTAGCAACTTTGGAAGAAATGCAAGCAAATGAAATTAAAGTTGAAGCTAACATCTTGGCCAAAAAAACCAACAGAAGCCTGAACGTAGAGTAACCATAAAAGAAGAACCCTCTACTTCTACTATTGACCATAAGATTGATAACTTAGTCAGGGTAGTGAATCAAATGATGCAAAGAGTGAACATTAATGACCAAACTCAAGAAAGAGAAAACCAAAATGTCCCTCAAACTAGAAACCAAAATTTTATAAGGAATGTTCCCCAAATTAAACAAAGAGAACAAAAGGGACCAAACCAGCAAGTTCGGCCTCCTTTTTAGGAAAATTACATAGATGATGAGGGGAACATTGTGGAATATTTGGATGATAATCAAATAAATTTGTTAGGGATAAGTGACGAGGAAACAGTTTTCCTCACTCAAGAGGAGCAAGAACTTTTTCTTATAGCCTAGACTGAAATGGATTCTGAAGAGTCAGATGAATACAAACAAGGATTTGAAAATGCCATAATGGAATTCCATAGGCAGTATAATCTTAGAAGTAAGAAAAATCAAGATACTGCCAATAAAAATAATGCTGAAAATCTTGTCAAAAAGGTCTCTGATTCTGATTCCAAGAAAACAACAGAAAATATTCCTAAGAAAACCACTGAAAATCTTGGAAAGAAGCCAGCAGAAGCTGTTATGAAAAATACCATTGATACTCCTTCCAGAACTACTCAAACTGATCTCCCTTCTACCAGTCAACAAATAGAACTAGCCACAAAAGTAGTTGTTGATAAGTCTGATTTTCCAAATCTTCTTAAGAATCAAACACCATTTTGTATAGAAAATGAACTTTCCAAGCTAAAAATTTCTATCCCCTTAACTGAATTGATGAAAAAAAATACATACAAGACTCGGGTCATGAAAGCATTAAACACTGGGGAGAAAAATGATGATGTAAATTTGAATGATGATCAGCCTGAACTCTTATTTGGGCCAAAAGTTGAAGGCAAACCACAAGAAGGAGGAGTCCCTCCATTTTATGTCAGTTTGAATATTCATGATAAAATTATCCATAATTCTATGCTAGATTCAGGTGCATCCCATAATTTAATGCCCAAAGTTGTCATGGAAAAACTAGGACTTGACATTACTAGACAATACAAAGATTTGTATTCCTTTGATTCAAGCAAAGTTAGATGCCTAGGTCTTATCAAATACCTATGTGTTACTTTAGCCCAAATCCCTGCTAAAATTCTAGTGATGGATATAGTGGTTGCAGACATTCCCCCTAAGTATGGCATGTTGTTGTCACGCTCATGGGGAGAAAAATTACAAGGAACCCTACAAATGGACATGACTTATGCCACTATACCAGTGTTTGGTCAACAGAGAAGACTATATAGGGAAACTTTAATGAAGTATATGGTCAGTAGTCAAGAGAAACCACATAACTATCCTCTTTACTCTGTTCATTCTGACCTGGACTCTTTCATTCTTTATAATGATGGGGACATTGATGCACAGGTTACTAAAGCAGAAAATGACATTGATGAAAAACATGAAAATCAAACACAAATTGTGCAACAAAACACTGAAACTGAACCTTTTTGGAACATGAGCTTTGATGGCTCTTGTAGCAAAGTAGGTTTAGGGGTAGGTGTTTGGGTGTCCAATTCAGGGAACAATCATGCAAAAGGTCATTCCTATAAACTCAACTTTCATTGCACCAATAATATAGCAGAATATGAGGCACTTCTCTTAGGATTGCAATTATTGAAAAGGCTAGGTGCTAAAAGAATTTCAGTTCAAGGGGATTCTGAATTAATTCTAAAACAGATCAAAGGAGAATATGCTGCAAAACATCCTAGGTTGAGAGCCTACAGAAATGTTGTGCTTGACTTTCTAGGAACTTTTGTAGAATATGATCTTGCTGTCATTCCCAGAAATCAGAATGTCCTGGCTAATGGTTTAGCTTTTTTAGCTAGCACATGTAAAATGCCTCACCCCAATAGACAATATATAGTGGAAGTTAAACATCATCCACTTATACCCGATAATATGAGATACTGGCAGGTATTTGGAAGTGACAAGAAGATTGAAAACTTTTTGCAATCCAAGGATGAGTATGAAGAAAGTATCATAGATTTAGAGTGTGAAGTAGAAAATCAAATTGTTGAATATGTTAGTGTAGATAAACAGTTTGATGATTCTGATGTAAATATTTTAGTCAGTAAAGATGTACATAAATTAGAATTGCATGAAATAGATCCAGAAAAAGAAGAATTTGAAGTACTTCAGCTTAAGGATAATGTTATGCCTAGGGGTCTAGCTCCATTAATAGAACTTTTTTATTTTAATGACATGGCAAAGAAGCCAAAAATGGAAACCACAGGGGAAAATAGAGAAGAATGAAATATAGGTAGTGAGCAGAATCCCAAAATGATAAAACTCTCAAAATCACTTCCTATTGTCACAAAGCAACGATACATAGCTCTTTTCAAAGACTTCATAGATGTCTTTGCCTCAAGTTATGAGGATCTAAAATCCTATGACACTAGTATCATACAACACAAAATCTTAATCAAGGAAGATAAAAAACCATTCAAACAAAAACTTCGTAGGATAAATCATGTCCTAATGCCTTTGGTTGAGAAATAAGTAAAAAGGATGTATGATGCTAAAATTATACTTCCCCTTAGATACTCTAAATGGGTGTCTAACATTGTACCTACTAGAAAGAAAACTGGAGAAATCAGATTGTGTATTTATTTTAGAAATCTTAATAAGGTTTCCCTTAAAGACAACTACCCCTTACCTAAAATGGATCATATATTGCAAAAGGTAGTAGGGTCTAGTAGAATTTCCTTGTTGGTTTCTCAGGTTATAACCAAGTCTTAGTGCATCTAGATGATCAGGATAAAACTGCCTTCACTACTCCATGGGGAACTTTCATGTATGTGAAAATTCCCTTTGGGTTAATGAATGTTGGAGCCACTTTCCAAAGAGCAATGGATATTGCCTTTGCTGATGAAATTGGCCATTTTATTGTGATTTATCTAGATGACATTATTGTCTATTCTAAAACTGATGAGGAACATTTAGCACATCTAAGAAGAGTGTTTGAAAAATGTAGAAGGTTTGGCATCTCACTAAATCCTAAGAAGACATTGTTTAGTCTTGAAGAAGGAAAACTTCTTGGTCACATTATTTCCAAGGATTGAATTAGGATTGATCCTGGTAGAATTGACGCAATATTAAAAATTAGTCATCCAAGAAACATCAAATAGCTTTAGTCTTTTATTGGAAAAATAAATTTCCTAAGGAGATTCATTCCTAACCTTGCAGAACTTCTTAGAAACATAACAAACATGCTTAAAAAGGATTCAGAAATCAAGTGGAACATTGAGGCTAAACAATCCTTTGACTTAGTTAAACAGGCCTTGACCAAAGCCCCAGTGTTGATTAGCCCAAATTTTACAAAAGATTTCATAATCTTCTCTTTTGCTTCTGAACACACCAATGTAGCAGTTTTACTACAGAAAAATAATGAAGGTTTTGAACAGCGTACTACATTCTTTAGTAAAGCTTTAAGTGATGCATATTTAAAATACAACATTAAGGAAAAACGAGCCTTTGCATTGGTTAAAGAAATAAAGTATTTTAGAGTATATATTTTGCATTCCCATATTATTGCTTATGTACCTAATTCAATGGTGAAAGATATTTTGATACAGAATGGACTTGATGGGAAACGAGGCAAATGGATTGTTGTCATTCTTGAGTATGACTTAGAAATCAAGCCCACCAAGTTAATCAAAGGTCAAGGACTAGCCAAATTGATGGTTGAGTCAAATTTCGATGCTTTAGACATTAACTTGGTTGATTCATTAGATAATCAAGGGGAACAGGTGACTCCACAAATTGATGAGGCATTTCTGAACCCACCCTGGTATCTAGACTTGCTTTATGTTTTATTTAATTTAAATGCTCCTCCTAGTTTGACAAAAACAAAGGCAAAATTTTTGAAGTTAAAAACAATTAAATTTTTCATTATAGATAATGTTTTGTATTGGAAAGATGTTGGGGGTATTTTACTTAAATGCTTGTTAAAGGATGATGCAGAAAAAGTTATGCATGAATTTCATGAAGGAGATTGCGGTGGACATCTTTATTGGAAAACAACTGCCAATAAAATCCTTAGAGTTGGTTTCTACTGGCATACTCTTTTCCATAACATACACAAACAAGTTACCTCATGTCATAAATGCCAGATTTTTTAGGGAAAGAGAAAATTGTTGCCCCTTCCATTAAAGCCTATCTCTATTGAAAGCCCCTTCCAGCAATGGGGATTGGATTTCATTGGTGAAATTCATCCCTCTTCCTCTACCCAACACAAGTGGATTCTTACAGCCACTAACTACTTTACCAAATAGATAGAGACCACCCCTTCCAGAGCTGTTACTGATGTTGTCATTATTAAATTCCTCAAGAATAGTATTCTCTCCAGATTTGGTTATCCTAGAAAACTCATAACTAATAATGTTGCAGCCTTCAAATCTAAGAAGATGGTTGAATTCTACCATAAATACCACATTACTTTGGGACATTCAATAGCTTATTGCCCTCAGGGTAATGGGTTGGTTGAATCCTAAAATAAAAGTTTGGTGAACATCATCAAAAAGTTATTAGAAGACAACAAAAAATATTGGCATAACAAGTTGGTCAATGTGCTTTGGGCTTACAGACTTACTACTAAAAAATCATTTGGCATGTCACCATACCAATTGGTCTATGGAATAGATACAGTTTTTCCATCATCTTTAGGAGTTCCAGTCAGGAATATCATTCAAGAAGTGCAAGTTAAACCTAATGATGTACATAGAAGGATCAATCAAACTATACAGCTACAGCAGTCTAGGGAGGAAGTATACAATAGGACTCAAGTTATTCAGGAAAATATTAAAAAAATATTTGACAGAAGAACAAAATCTTATTATTTTAACATTGGGGACCAAGTTTTGAGATGGGATTCTAGGAGAGAATACAAAAGCAAACATGGCAAGTTTGATAATCTTTGGAAAGGGCCATACATTGTTCATGCTTTCAGGGGAAATAATACATTCTTCCTTAAAGAGCTAGATGGAACCGAGATAACTGGAGGTCCTATCAATGGAATGATGTTGAAGCACTACTTTTCTTAGCCTACATATTTTTCTTACATCATTGTAAATATCATAGTCTTTATGGTTTTGATTGGGTAACTTATTAACAAAGGTTGAAGCCCAGAGTGAAGGCCCTAAGCCTGGGTTGATGAGATACCAAAAGCATCTTAAAATAGAAAAGAAATTAGATGAAGACATTGCAGACTTGGAGTACTCAAGGCTACTGATAATATGTTCTTGACACTTCACTTGGAGAAGTGTCATCCCCAGCTGGAGCCACTGTTAGGGCCCTATAAATTATAGGATCTCAAAGTGATTGAGTATTTTTTATTTGTGATTTCATATTGTACATAATTTCAATATTCAAATGATTTCCAAAAATATATGAAAAAGAAAACTGAAAAGAGGGTATGTTTAAAAAAAAAAAAGGAAATAAGAACCCCAAAAAAGAAAAAATACAAAATAATACAAAAAGTGTTGCAAGCCTAAATGCCACTACTGATAAGTTAGTTATTTTAGTTTATTTTCAAATAATGTTGTGTGCAAATTTCTTTTGAATGCCACAATGACTAAAGTTATGTTGAAATCATACAGTTTAATCACGATCGAACACATTTAAATTTCTATTGAATAGGTCAATGAATAAAGATTTACCAAACAGCGTAATCTTGGTAAATTAGTAGCTAGGTAGAAATAAAATTGATTCAAAAGTCTAATATGAATCAATGGTGAGATAAGTGATAGGATAAGGTAGATTTTGATAAAAAAGTGATTTGGGTCTGCTAGTCTAAATGCACCCTGTAAAGCATGAAGAAAAAATGTTAGCTTAGAAAAAGAATTAAAATGAGAAAAGGTAGGTAGAAGCACAATGATGATTTCAGGATAAGCATGAAATTTTTATCCTAAGTTGAATTTTAAATATATTTTCATGTGCAGAAGAAAGGAAAAGGGATAAAAAATTAATCCTAAGGTTCAATATATCAAATGAGGTTTGGTGCATTATTTTACTATTCCTAAAGTTTCACTACCCGAAAATCCGTCCTCCGCACATATTTTCATTTATTTGCCTCCCTCACCACACATCCAATCATATTCCATTAAAATAATTTCCCTACCCCACCATACGCCCATCACATCATGATAAATTACCACCACCTCTCACATCATCCGAGCCCACAAAAAATGTTAGCTTAGAAAAAGAATTAAAATGAGAAAGGGTAGGTAGAAGCACAATGATGATTTTAGGATAAGCATGAAATTTTTATCCTAAGTTGAATTTTAAATATATTTTCATGTGCAAAATAAAGGAAAAGGGATAAAAAAATTATCATAAGGTTCGGTATATCAAATGAGGTTTGGTGCATTATTTTACTATTCCTAAAGTTTCACTACTCGAAAATCCATCCTCCGCTCATATTTTCATGTATTCGCCTCCCTCACCACACATCCAATCATATTCCATTAAAATCATTTCCCTACCCCACCATACACCCATCACATCATGATAAATTACCACCACCTCTCACATCATCCGAGCCCATCTTTTTGCATTCGACAGCCTATATGACATTTCATCCCCCCCTCACCATCCGAAATTTATCGTCGGGCAGGGGGGGTCCAAAATGGGCGGTATTCAAACCCACACCCACTACAACATGTCACCATCTCATGTTTTCGCACCCCTTGGGCCGAAACCATTAATCACCTTCCCCCCACTCTGAAAAATGGTTTCTCCTCCATGCAATACCACTGCCCTATCCATTACGCTCCCACCAATCCCCTTTCGCCACCTCATCTATCCGTTGATCCCTCCACTCACATCCACTCGCTCTGAAATCAATCCATTAAGTAATTTAATTACTTAACCATTAATATAACGGACCCGCGCCACCATCAATGGGAGGCCTGAAAACTATAAATTCCACTCCCTTCACCCATTCATAGGTTGCCATTTCACACTCTGCCAATACCATTTTTATGTGACCAGCTTGCCAATTCAAACTGCAAATGTTTCACTTGGCCAAGCATCACACCTACTAAATTTCATTCAAGCCAACACCTCTGTTTCCTGTTGTCTTGAACCCAAGCCCCCCTATGTACCTTGCAAACTTGCATAATTAAGATTTCATTAGTGCTCTTTCTCTTATCCAATCATGCCTCCAAAAGACAAGGCACAGGAAGAACCCATAAGTCCTCTGATCCCCCCTCCCATTGATTTTCATTGTATACCTCTGGCGGACAGGGACTACAAAATCCATGAAACCCTGTTTGAATTGATATATTTGAAATGTTCTGCTAGCTTGAAGATAAGTTCATTGACAAGTCTGATGATATTGGACTATGGGAATCCAATTTACCTCATTATATATTTTCCCACACCCACAGTGCCCTTGAATTTGTCAGAAAATGTCATGCTTTTTATCTACCTAGCCAAAGAGTTGTTATTACCCCAGCAGGAAAAATTCTATTTACCATAACTACCCAATCAAAAGATCAAATGATGCAAGCTCCTATTGCAGAGAATTCCACTCCTTTCTCTAATGAATCCCTCACTGAATTGTACCAGAAACTGGACTTTGCAAAAAGAGCCAAAAACCTTGAGCTTTCCTTGACTCAAGATGCCCCTCTACCTAAGAAAAATCCTCCCTATCCATCCTCCATTTTCCCTGAGAGAGCCAAGCACATCATCACTATCACTTCCTACCTCCTTGGTTATTATTCAAATCAGTGGGTAGATGAGGCCATTATAGGTTTCCTTTCCATTTTCTCTGTAGATTCCAAGCCTTCCATCTTATTCAACTTCAGCCAATTCCTTGCAAATTCCATCCATGAATAGTTTCTCAAATTCCAAACTGAGGAAGTAGTCAAATATGCTTCTATGGTAGTATATATGTTTTTGTATTTTCAGGGAGACAACCTCAAGCTTGCATTACAAAATTTTGATGAAGAAGGAAATCAACAAGCTATCATCCTTTGGACTACACTAGTAATGAAGGAGAAAAAGGAATATTCATACAAACAATTCATAGAAATGTTTGTACATCTAACATTCGGTCTCCTAAGCAACAAGCCAAAGCCAAGAATCAATGAAGAAATCAGGAAAATTTTGTAGTTATTAGACCAAGTCCATACGGGATATTGGTATCTTTACCAAAATTACACAAAGTTAAGGATATATGGGTGTGAACTTGCTCCTTACAAACTACCAAAATTCCTCCTAATGAGGATTTTTTTCTCTAAAATACATCAGGAAAATTCTTAATGTAGATGGATTCATTTTGTGTTTGCCAAGAAGAAGTCCCAACTCAAAATCAAAACTCAAATAGGACCTTTCATTTGCAACAACAGGGTAGCAGGGGAAGAAGCAAACAAATTGTTCAAAGAAATGCAATTCAGCCTCATCTTTACATGGTCATATGATCCATTAGGGCTCATCTCCAAGTTAAGGGTAGAGAATAAATCTACAACTTATTTTCATACATCCATACCAGAGATTGAGAAATAGAAGAACCATCTAGAATGGACTGAAAACACTCTACAAGAGGCAAAGGAGAAATTAGTGTCAACTTCAATATTACAGACACCTGTTACAAAGGAGAAAACAGGAAAAAGGAACAGAGAAGAAGAGTCACCTTCAATGACTGATATTCCCAGTGAAACCTTCAAAATCATGTACAAGAAAGGACCAAGCTCAATTCCAAAATAAACCTAAGCAAAGATTCAGAGCAAGAGGATATTATCACCACTAAATAAACACCTCTTTCCTCGCTAGTAGATGATTAGACTACACTTTCTCCTACCACTTCGACAGCTTCATAGGATCAGAAGCAAGCTATGCAAACCAGTACATCAACCACAGGGGAGAAATAACAGAGCATACTTGATATATTCAAGTAGGTTAAAGTAATAAATGGAGCTTTGAAGATCAATACATATAATCAGTTCTTGAAGCAGACTTCCAGTTCTCAAAGTAGACTATTGTCAACCTTTGCCTCTGAGAAAGGAAAAATGCAGATGGCCTTCCTCCAAGCATAGATACCACAGCCCAAGGCAACATCAGATTACAAAAATACTTCATTTGAATTTGATGTAAAAGACATACATCTCATTGATCAAATGGAGATGCATAAACAAACTAGTCAAATAATTTCATCCACACTCACTAATAATGCCATGAGTTTGTCTAAATTGTAGGTTACTTTAGCTAATGTTCAGTCACAATTAAAGATGGAGAAAGTCTCTTCACTTGTCATAGACACAAGGATCAAATATTTGGAGGACTTGGTAATCATGATAGGATATAATCCTACAAACGTCAATACGATGAAGGAGATCATAAGAAAGAATAATACTGACATAGCATCATTGAGAAAACAATTGAAATTACTAGCCACAGAAGATCTCCTGGCCAAAGACATTGAAGAAACAGAGTCACAGAAGGTAGACATGATGAAGCTAATCATGAAACAGAATGTATAGTTGAAACAAATGGAAACATAGATCTAGAAAATAATCAAAGAAAAGGAGCAAGCTGCCAAAATGTCTATTATCCCTTTGGAAGTTGTAGCTCTTACAACAATTCCTACATATACATCTTCCACAACAAACACAAGGAATGCTACAGATCAGTTGGCAAGTGCAGTGGAGAATATGTCTCTCCAAACAGAAGAAATTCAAATATTGCAGGGTCAAGTTAATCTTCTACAAGACCATAAGGAAAATATTCAAACTTTCCATGCAGCAGAGCGACAGAGAGCTCAAAACGAGATAGAAGCATGGCAGAAATCTGCAACCGAATCCTCCATTGGCCACACACTGGCTCAAGTTAAGGAAATCATATGGAATAATATAATTGAAGCCATGGATGAAATCTGTCCATGTATTCAAATTATATTTGAATAGAAAGAGTTGATTGAAAAAGCCAATAAGGCCATTTCCACCATCAACAATGAGTTGAGAGAAACGCCTGCCATAGCCAACAACATCATCAAGTTTATCAATTCCAAAAAAGATATGAGTTGGATGATTTGGGATTAGAGAACAGGACAGAGACAATCTTGGAAGTGAAGAAAGTTCTCACAAAGCAGAATTTGATTGTGTAGCTTACAGAAAAATGTCACAATTTGGAAATAGCAGTCAACAGATTTTTCACCAGAATAGAGCCATTAACTAAGAGGGCCCTGCCTTCTTTATCACTCCTCTCTTTGCCATATCACTCCTCTCTCCATGGTCCATTGACATTGCCAATTTCCTAGCTATTAGATAGTTCCCTACTCACCTATATTTGAAGGACAAAAGAAATATTATTAGAAAGAGTGCCTCTTATGCTTGGATTTGGGGAAACCTCTTCAATTCAAGTCATGATTGTTAAATAGAGTGTTGTCATTGATTTCCTTTGGTTATTTCATTGGTGACTGGAATTGGAGATTGTTTTCTAGTCATTGATGTCAAGGAAAGTACATGATAATATGTGTGTTCTTTTGTTGAGAACCATCATAGTAGCGAGATAAGTGAGGAATCCTTAAAATATATGACTATTGGATGTTGTAGGCATTTTTGAAGAACCCTCATAGTTATGTTTAATTTCGTTGTTGCACAATCTTCAAAGAGTGCAAGGAAATCACAATAAGGAATTTTACGTGGAGAAGACCAAGGCAAGTGACCTTGTAAAGTGCACAAATGGATAATACTCTAAGACACCTTTCCAAAGGTATATGGCACTTAGAAATATACCAAGCATTAAAGAGATATTATAGTTTGAAGTTGTGTTATCAGTGTAGAAGAATAATTTTAGAGGTATAGATCTTAGAGAGTAAAGTTGTGATGTGTTGTGAAATAAGCCAAACCTCAGACTAAGACTTAAGGTGAACTAGGATGGTAGCCAGACTAGGAAAAATTAGAGAGGAGGAAGACCCTTCACTAGTCTATACTAGTCTGGATATCCACGTTGAGTAGCCCAATGGAGGGTGACTACAAAGGAGGGTCCTAGACCAGGACCTGTGATCAAAGTTCCATTTTTTAGTATGGTTCTAGTATAATTTGGGCATTTAGCCCTGAGGTAAAGTGTAAAGGAAAAATAGTAAAAGAACCTAGACGTAGCCTTTCCTTGTCGTAGAGGATGATCACAAGGTAGGATGATGCATGTAGTGGTATGGTGTGTAGGTGTCAGTGATTGGACTGAGGTGATGATGTGGCACCTTGTGCAAGTTTTTATTAGTCAGAAGTTTTGCTTGGTTGTGGAAAGGAACTCACTGAGGAAACCTTCAGACCGCTTTGAGATTGAAAGTTGGCCCATCAATATGAAGATGGATTTCTCCGTAACTCTACTAGTCAAGGTAGGTCACTAAGCTCATTTTCCAAATTTAATTAGTAACACATGAAATTGGTTTGGAATGGATAGAAAGGGACCAATGGGAAAGGAGTATTTGATAGAAAAATATGCTAGCCACAGGTTATATGAACAATAGTTATCAAAGGAAAGAGATTACAATTTTTTTATACAAATAATCATTGAGGTATGGTTGGAGAAAGTAGGATAGATCTGTATGATTTATGCTAATGATGTCTAAGATGAAATATGTTGTGGGGTGTTATCCTTAGGAGGGGCTATAGGAATGGAACCTGTCGATATGATGTTTGTCAACATGGCCTGAGGGGCCAGATATCTAACTGATATCTCCATAGCCATATTGGCCAACACGAGTGTTGTAATGACTTGGTGTGAGACAAAACCAGGTGGAGGGAGTAAGAAGGGTGTTTGGGTGATAGCATATGGTAAGAATGAAGGATCAAAAACTACATTGATGATGGTATCTAGAACTGGTTCCTGATCTTTATGGGTGTTCTACAAACTCATCATGCACCATGGGGCTCCTGTGGCTAGAGGAGTATCCTCTATCATGGGTGGGTCTCCTGGGTATGTCTTGAGAAGCATTGATGGTTTAAATTTTCCTCGGCTGAATTTAGTGTAAGTTGTGATCAACTCGGGAGAAGATCCGACAAAAGGTAGCATAACCTTAGGTGCAGTTAATGTCTTCTTCTCATAGTATGTGAGTTGGTCAATTGTAATCATTTTCCCGTCATGGGGGAACATCATTACCTTGAGCACATACGATGCTACTGCTGACGTTTCATACATATAACTTTGGACGAGAAGGATATTATAATCAAACTGTGTTTCCAACACTTTGACATCTATGAGCACGGTTTTACCAGCAAGTTGTACTGGAACGCCTCGGTATAGGCCTACGGGAACAGAAGGGAATTTTTCGTATGCTCTAAGAATGATTTCAAATGGTTTGAGTTCAAGAGATCCAAGTTTTTTCCAAACTGTGTTGGACATAATACATGGGTATGACCCCTCATCGACTATGCAATGGTGGATGGTGATATTCTGGACTGAGACCAGAATTTGAAAAGCAATGGGTGACAGAAGACGTGGGGTGGTAGTATCCAATTCAAAGACCATTAAAAGAGAATATGAGGGATCGATTGCTCCTAATGTGGAAAGTAAGGCTTTCTGTTGGGTTAGGCATGATTGAAAAACTTCCAATGCTGACATAGCTGAAGAAGGTTGAGCTATGTCATCGACTATGCTATAGTTGTAAGTAGCCTTTGAGTTATGTCCAGCTTGCCGTAAAGGACCTTTAACCATATTTTGGATGGCTTCCATGGTGTATCGAGGGATTTTCAAAGGTGATGCAGGATTTTTTGTATTTGAGGTGGAAGAGTTGGTCTCTGATGGAGTTTCGTACTCCTGGTTGCGCATTTACAGGAGAACTTCTCTTGCCATGAAAATGTCGTGATTTGACATACTTCAGGAATTCCCTCCAGGAGGATTTTGATAGTGTTGTTGGGAGAGTTCCTGTTAGGTATTTACCACTCCTTGATGGGGTAAGGGATGTTTCATTTATTTAGGTTGTTGGTTTTTCCCCCATTTCCCCCCACTGCCTTTCATCCACTTCAACTCAGGGAGTTGTGGGCAATGATGGGTTTAATGACCATATTCCCTATAAATCGCACAAGCGTGATTAGTTTGTAGAATCAAGTTCTTATTTTTCCTCAGTGGCCTTTTATTAGTATGTCCCTAGTTTTGATTTCGGTTGGGGTTTCCCCCAGTTGGTGCTTATGGAGGTTGTTGTTGATTGCTGCCCCCTGGCCAAGCTCTCCCTTTGGCTTTCTCTTTGATTTTTTTCTTAGCAGCGTTAGGTGGGTTAGCTGTGTTCAGTTGTTCAGATGATTGTTGATGTTGAGTGAGAGATGGTTACACTAGATTAACCCCAACATTAGCCTATGTTGATGGGTTATTCCGTTGGGGTGCGGGAAAAGGGAAATATTGATTCCCTTGTCCCTGACTGGCATATGAGTTTTGGGAAGGGGGAATTGCTTCCCCATTCCTATGGGGGTATTGATTTCCATGTGGGGAAGTAAATGGGCCACCCTGTGTGTGCTTGTATTCGTTGACCTGTATAGCAGGATTCTGCATAGGCATAGGTTGACCAGATTAATATCATGTGTGGTGCAGTGGTGGTGGTGCAAGCATAGCACCAAATGGTTGGCCACTGTAAGTGTATCCAGGGTATTGGAAGGTGTTATCGGGTTGGTTTTGGGATATGGTCCTAATCAATCCACCGATAATATTGGATGCGCCTAGTGTCTCTTGTTTAAAAGTTTGCAGACGAGCAACATCTGGAAGAACATGATAGAGGTATCCATATTGTGTGTATATGAGCTCTAATTATTGAGATTTTTTAATGTCCTATTCCTCATTTTGTGGAGATGAATTTGCCACATATTTTGATATTTCTGACGTGATAGATCACAAAAACAGGTTGAGGAGGGGTTTGTCTTCCAAATGTGCTTTTCACAAGCTACGGTGTTTCTACCATCCATGGATATGATATGATATGTGTGTAGCAGGTGTTTGTTTGAAATGGGTAAGCAATTCTAGGCCTGAGTCCTAATGGACCGGGAGTTGGAATAATGTAAGGAATGTTGTGTCTAGAGAACTAAAGTTCCCATGTGACCCAGACGGTTGGTCTATGTACCATTTTTCTACAAGCCCTGTGAAGGTGCATTCAAAAAGTCGTAATCGAATAGTATCATCTGTAATACTATTGGATGAACACCAAAGGTGAAATTTCTTGAAATGATTTCCTGGGTCTTCTCCTTATTTCCCTTCAAATTCTGGAACGTTTGAAGGGAGCTTGGTGGGCATGGGTGGCCAATTCTAGTCATGTGAAATTGGGTCATTGGTTAACTTGTTTAAATCAGGAATATTTAAAGAAGATAAAAATGGGATTTGTAAGTTGTCTATCATCGCAAAATGATTTTGAACAGTTGTATTTAAAGGGGTTCCCTGATGAGAATGGTTTCCTGAATTGATTTTCTCCTCAATTTGATAACCTATTTCCATACAACATTCCTCTTGGAAATCTACATTAACATTTATCTTATCTCCACCACATTTTTCTTCAAACTTAATGAATAAATCTAACCCTTTGGATTAAATTCATAGACATCCTATATTTGTTATCCGAATTATGATCCCATGCCACTAACTTTGCTTCTGTATTTGATAAACCAACATAAACAATACATTTCATTGTTTCAAAAAGTGGGTTATTGGGATATTCCTCCATCAATTGTCTTTGAGCTTCTACAAAATGGTTCCCCCCCAAGCACATAATAATTGTATTCAAAACATTTTGACTTATCAAATGATTCTTTGTTGGGAACTTAAACTGGATCAACATGAAGCGCATAATTAACCACATGAGCATATGGATTGTACCTCATCAATGTCTTTAAGTTTTGAACATGTAGGTGGTGTGGCTTTCTGATTTGATATTTACATTGCCCTTCACTTTCCTTATAGATTTGTCTCACATTAAGCGGAAATGTACGACAACCCTCAATTAAGTTGCTCTTTGTCAAGACATGTCGAATGGAATTTTTTTTGTTTTAATAATGCCATCCTCTAAATTAGCTCCTAGTGTAATGATTTCTCTGCTTTCTTTTGAAGTTTCACTAGGATCTTCACTGTTGGTAATGAATACTTGAGAATTTTCAACTTTACTTTTCTTCCTCATAACATTCTCATCATTAACTAGAACAAATTTACTCTTGGACATTGTTACTTTTGGTCTTTTACAACTCTTCTCCTTTCTAACATCAGTTCCAATGTCATCCTTAGTAACGACAACATATTCTTCAGTGTCAGTTTCAACTTCCTCATCTTCAAAAGTAACATGTCTACCTTTGCTAGATATATCCACTAGAGGAATTTTTTTTTTATCCATTGGATGTAGTTTTGTAGCATCATGAATTACTACATTTTGCTTGTTTGCCATATCTTCTTCTAACACTGAGTAGAAACTTCTAACAACATTCAGAATATCATGCTCTATGAAATGAATGCCTCCCAACATAATTGAAACACTTTCAACAAAATTTTGTCAAACAAATATCACATGTCAATAAAAACTAAGTTATAAAAATATAATGAGACAGTTACAATAACGCAAACCACAAATATAAATAACAATACTTACGATATTTTGTGTCATCTCATTTACGATTTGTTTACACAACTTTATATATACCTCTCTCATGTCATATAATGAATATAATAATTGATACTTAATCATTTCATGTGACTTGGTGGTTTTGTAAGTATATAAACAACTTCATTGTCCAGTACAGAACACATGTCTATGACCTTTCCCAGCACCTCATAAATTCCACTATCATTAGGTATATCAACATATAGATATATCTGCACATCTTCGCTTTCTCTTTCTTTCACATACCATACATTTTCTGGAAGTTTCACTTTTTTTTATTTCTTCCAGTATGAAATAATCTTCTTATCATTTGAGGCACTTGAAAGATTTGTAGATATCATCTCAGTTTGGTTTCTTCAACAATGTTTTTTGAGGATCCACCTTTAACAGTCTTTGTCCCAGAAAGATTCACATAAATCTTCTTTGATGCCATTTTCCTGCAAAAAAAGACACATATATAAATCAATAAATTACAAAAAAATAATAGCTTAAATTAACAAACAAAACGATAAGTGATAATCAATTTTATAAAACATAACAATTTAGAAAAAAAAATAAGAAATTTAAAAAATGCAGCCCCCAGCTGCCCCACCCAGGAAATCAGCCCGCCACCAGGGTCAGTCATTGGGCTGTCGGAGTGGGGCAGGGGGTCAGGCGCCAACCCCCCTACCCCACCCCCCAACCCCCCACCCCCCACCCCTAGCCCCCCCGCCCCACCCCAATGGCCCAACAGCCGGTCGAGGCAATGGGTCGTTGGGCCGCCAGGGTGGGGCGGGGGGCTAGTGCCCAGCCCCCTGCCCCACCCCTACATCCCAACAACCCACCACCCCGTTGGGACACAAGGAGCATGATCGAGCCCACCACGCCCACTGCAAACATAGTGGGTAAATCTGTATCATTGAAATTTTTAATTTCTAAAAAAATAATCATTAAACTTATTTAATTTTAAAATTTGCACACAACAAAAAAAGAAACTAACCTTTCAAATGCAATAATTCTCCGTTGTATATGTTTTTGATAGCAATGTAGCTACTCCACAAATTTTCTCCAAGTCTTTTAACGAACCTCGAAAAACCTTGATGTGATGTGAGGAATAGTGATAATTATTATATAGCGAAAATTATGGAATTGTTTTACCGTACGGTTAATGTGGGACTAATTTGTTTTTATAAATTTTAACATGTAAATTTTGTTATGGCGAAATAGGGAACTATGATAAAGCGAACATTACGGAATTGTTTTACAACACGATGAATGTGGAATTAATTTGTTTTAGAAAGTATAATAAAAATTAAAAAAACATTCAATTGTGTAGTAAATATTATATAGTTTAAGTAATAAATTAATTTAGGTAAAAGATTTAGTTTACAATTTTAATTTCAAAGATTTATTTCATAAGAAAAATTTAGTTGAAATTTTTCAATAAATTGTAGAAGAAAATTATGGAGGGAAATACATGAAACAAAATTTTTGGAGGGAAAAATTTTGGCAAAAGTTTTTGGAGGGAAAATTTAATTCTTTAAGCTATATAGTATCATTAGGAGAGTCTGGATTTTTATCATTCAACCTCTTCTGTTTGAAAGGCATGGATTCTTCTGATAGTGAAGTTTCACTTTGTGAAGCATCAACATCTTCGTCGCGTAACAACTCTATTCATATTGATGAATATAATAGAAATTCTTCCACTATGAATAGAGAGTCAATTCTTCCACTTAGTCCTAATCCTAAGGACTATGAGAGTGACACTGATTAAAGGCGGGATGAATAATTTCAAATAAATAAAGAGTCACGGTTTCCACTTAGTCCTAATCCTATGGATTATGAGAGCAACAATGATGAAGAGCACGATGAAGAATTTCAAAAGAATGGAGTGTCACAGTGTGCACTTAGTCCTAATCCTATGGACTATGAGAGCAACATTGATGAAGAGCATGATGACAAATTTCAAAAGAATGGAGTGTCACGGTGTCCACTTAGTCCTAATCCTATGGACTATGGGAGCATCAATGATGAAGAGCATGATGAATAATTTCAAAAGAATGGAGTGTCACGGTGTCCACTTAGTCCTAATCCTATGGACTATGAGAGCAGTAGTGATGAACAACATGATGAATAATTTCAAATGAATAGAATGCCACAGTGTCCACTTAGTCCTAATCCTATGGACTATGAAAGCAGCAGTGATGAAGAACATGATGAAGAATTTCAAATGAATAGAGTGTCATGGTGTCCACTTAGTCCTAATCCTATGGACTATGAGAGCAGTAGTGATGAAGAACATGATGATGATTTTCAAATAAATAAAGAGTCGCAGTTTCCACTTAGTCTGAATCCTAAGGACTATGAGAGCATTAGTGATGAAGGATAGGATGAAGCACTTAGTCCTAATCCTAAGGACTATGAGAGTAGAAATGACAAAGGGTGGGATGTAGAACTTTCAGTAAGTAAACACTCACATTTTCGATGTAGCCCAAATCCTATGGACTATGAGAGAAGCACTGACAATGAATATGAGGAAGAATATCCAGTAAACATCGAGTCAAATTTTCCATTTATTCCTAATTCTAAGGACTATGACAGTAGCACTGAAGAAGGGGAAGATGAAGAATATCCTCCAAATCAGTATTTCAAAAGCACAGATGATCATAGTGAGGATGACATTCCTCAGAATGATGATGAAAATGCTTATAAAAATGATGATCCAATGATGGGGATGTTGCCAAGAAATATTATATCGAGGAGTAGGAGCAGACCTTTTCGTATCAATCCAAGTTGTTCTAGTTATACAAGGGGTAGAGCAGAATATTTGACGAGAAGAAGTTCTATCAGTGATCTCATTTCAAGTGAATGTTGTCAAAAGATTGCTTGAAACATATGGATTTCAAGTTTGCATTAGAGAAAAGGAAGAGATATTTGTCAATGAATAAAAGCATGCAAAATTCATATTTAGTGGGGTGCATGAAATTTACATTGTCAGGTTATTATTATAATATTGGGTCTCTATTTATTTGTAGAAAGGCTTTCAAAATGTTTCATTCAATAGGTAATTTTCATCTCTCAAGAATCCAAGAAAATTTGGAAAAGGATCCCACATTTTATTCAGAAGTACGTCATAAATGACAGTTTGGGCCATTATCAAATACTGCAATGTCATGGATGAAAGATTTATTTTCAAAGCATGGAGAGTGTATGCCAAATAGAGAGACAATACATATTCCAAATAATTTCTCAAGACGAGAAATCTACAACTTATACAAAGAATATGCAGAAGGTGCTGAGGGACATGGTCGATTTATTACATATCAATATTTTGTGAAGGTATGGAAGAAATAATTCAATAATGTTCGTATTCCTAAGAAGACAAGGATGGGGATTTGCAGTACATGTGCTTCTCTTAAATAAAAAAGGGATAAATGTGAAGGGTCAGAAAGAGGTAATCATTCATAACTTTAACTTTTAAAATTGTATAGTCATCAACTATGAAAACGTATTTCTTAATGACTTTCTTTTATGTTGTGTAGATTCCATTGTCGAGGAACTTCAGGAGCATCGCAAAAAACAAAAAAGTGAAAGGAAAAATTTGTACAATCATCAAAAGAAGTGTTATGATAATCCAAATAAATATTTGGGTTTGACAATTGATGGTATGGACCAAAAGAAAACACTTTTACCACATTTTTTTCGCACACCCAAAAATTTTCTAGAGGAAAATTTTATTCAGTATCACTTGGTCGGTTGTATGGTCTCCAATGGGAAAATGTTGCCAAGGGTGTACTTCGTAGCTCCAAATATTCATAATGATGCAAATCTGACAATAACCATAATTCATGATGTGCTTTCTCATTGGTCTGGTAATCTTCCTGAAGTTTTTTATCTACAATTGGACAACACTTGCTATGAAAACAAAAATCAGATTGTTTTTGGATATCTAAACATGCTTGTTGAATTGAGAATTTTTCAGAAGGTAAAGGCTAGTTTCCTTCTTGTTGGGCACACTCATGACCATATTGTTCAGATGTTCAGTCATTTTTCAGTCACATTGAGGAGGAAGGAAGTTGGGAGCTTGCCATCATTAATTAAATGTATTAAGAAATCATACATGCCAGAGCCTACTTTTGATGTGTTGGAAGAAACTGTTGACATGCAAAGGTTCATTCTGGGATCGCATGGTGAGGAGAAATGCATTGAACAAATTAATGACATTAGCTTCCAACATCAAATTTCGTATCAAAAAAATTGATGGAAAAACACTAATATGGGGCAAGAAGTATTCAACTACTGCAAAATCGGCATCATCATCAAGTTTGGAATTTTTTAAGTTCATTCCAGATCATCCAATATTTGCATCAAATATATTGTTATTACAATCAGTTGTTGAAGTTCATAAGATATAAATTATTCTGATTGCCTAGAAGAAATTAAAAAATGTATTAGATATACATATGAGTACTTTGACATTGTTGATTCAGTTTGGTGGGAGTCATTTTTCAATAATCAAAGTGATATCATTTCAAGAAAAACAAATGAAGATATACCTTTGAAAAATCCATTTATTTGGCCACAAAATGTGTCAAATGAGCATGAGGAAAGAAACATTGTTGAACAACAACAATCTCAAGGTATTATTAATTCTTCATAGGCAGAGGAAAGAAAGATGTATATTGGTTCTAGAAGATCTCATGCACAACGTGAAGCCATGGAAGACCTTTACAAGGGTTCAGTACAGGATATTAAGGAGGGTTGCATGATCGCAGTCCTAGCAGATGGAGATCCCAATGGCTATCCATTCTAGTTTGCTAAGGTTATAAAGGTCATTACATGAAATGAAGATGTTACAGGTGTTGAAGTACATTGGTATGCCACAAACACACACCCATTCAATGGTGTGTATAAGCGAGAGATGGTATTTGATAAAAAAAATTGGTGGAAAGAGAAAAGAAAGGGTACAAATATAAATCATCACCGCACAGACCTCTTAAAATTAGAGGATGTTGACATACTTGTTTATGACTTCATTTTAACAAAGAGAGGAACTCTTCACTTCAAGATGATAGAGATTCTGAAAAGGTTGTTACTAGAAGTAAAAGTGTTGAGATGGGAGTATGCTAAAACCAGTCGTAGATCTAGAAGAATTTTGAAACCTGAAATGGTGGGCATGCATGTGGACTCAGATGGGGAACTAGTTGATGAAAGAGAAGAATATGGAACATCTTCATCTGCATCCAGTCATTCATCTGAAGATGTGAATTTTGATGGTGTGCAAGAAATATGAGTGATTTTGAATAATTGTCTAAGACAGTTTATATAAATGATGTTTGCATCATATCTTGAAATAAAATTTTTGATTTCCATATGGTGTTAAATCAGAAGTTATGAGCCATTTTTATGTTGTTCGATTATATGTTTTAATTATGATGATTTTTATTGTTTAGAATATCTACAATGCAACAATAAATTAGAGATATAATGTATGTTTCATTCAATCTACAAATAATGACATTTTGATTAATTTAGACATATAATTTGTTCATAATGTCATGGTTTTTTAATTTTATGGTTGAAATTTTTCCAATTTTTTTGTATCTTTAATGTTATGGTTGAAAACAATTAGAATTTTAGCAATCTTTAGTGTCATGTTATTATATGTTTAACAACATGGATGAAAACTAATAGAATTTTAATGTGTTTCAGATCCCATTATTTTATCTTTATCATCATTACTAAAACATGTTGAAATTATACGTAGGAAAGAGAAATGTTATTCTACCAAAAACATTCTTGTGTTTTTTCCTAAAAAGCAACTGTTTTTTGCACATAAAAATTCAGTTTTACTAGCATTTTAAAAAAATGTTGAAAATTGACCCTAAAATTAAAAAAACAATCATTCCAACAACTAGGAAGAAATGCACGGCCTGCTACAAGGTATACTTAGGTCTAAATCTATACAGGTGACCAATATTACCATCCTAGATAACTCGCTTATTATTATATGACAACTTCATATTGAAACTTGGCCAAGAGACAATCACTTCGAAAACCTTATGAAGAGAATAGCATTTCTCCTAGATGAATTTCCTCACAAATATTTTCCCAAGAAATCAAAATGTAGAAGCTAATTAGAGTGCTAATCATGCATTCCAACTCCGAGTCGGGCAACTACAAACCAATGGAGCATAGGGATGGTGCAATCCACTGTAATGCTAATGTCCTTAACATTCTAATGAAGGAATCTAAGGCATGCGCTCAAATAATATTATCATGTCAAAGGGAAATCTTAAATAACACTATTTCACTCATGAATAAAATTAAACAAAAGGTGTAAGGGATCCTGACTCATGTTGTGGAATCTCGTATATATTTACAACATGCAAGTGACACAATTCCAAATCCCTTGCAATGCAATATTTTCATCTAGGAGCCATAGTATGAGTATAGAGAAGAAAATCCACTTAGAATTATCACTGCAAACCGTAGGAAGAATATTTGAAATGTGATATGGCCATAACTCCTCTTGCATGTGGGTTAGAGCGAAGGAGGCATAAATTTATAACTCGTAATTCCTACAGGAAAAGGGGTCTTTCCATTTTAGTTTTTACTCCAAAGAGGATACATTGTCAACTTTGGAAAAACCCATGGCCTCCATGGTAATTCCAAAAAGGTGATGAATAATTTATACCTGAGAGTCTCTCAGTTAAATTTTCCTATTGTTTTGAATCAAATTATATCAGTGTTCTTGGTAATTACATAATTGGTTCATTATTAGAGCATAATTTTTCCCCTCTAATTCATCGGGAGAAGCTTTTCACAAATTGGGTCTAGGTTTGGCATTTTGAATGTCCTCCAGAATAAATCTATGTTGTACGTGAGTTTGGCAAAGTGACGGGTGGGCTGAATTTGGTGGTTTTAGTGAGGAAACACTGGCGACTATGGCATATCATATGGCCTCTGTGGTAGTCCTAAGAAAGTGATTCACATTTTATAATTGAATGTCTCTAAGTTATCTCTACCTTGTATTATGCATCAATTTGTGTTAGTAATCTTTTTAATTACTCTTCTAGGTTGGCACTAAGACAACTCCCAAACTTTCCCTCCCTGGCCCAAAGGAGTGGGTTTCTTCCTAATAGGGCCTTGTCGAAGCCTTATTGTCCTCTTCTAGAAAGGAATTATGTGGCCAGCAAAATTTATAAGGGGGTGGTTGGGATGATCTTGGTAACTCCCGTTGCAACTGAATTGGTCCTAGTGGTTTTCCTGCTTTCAATTATACATATGTTTACTGTTGACTTGGCAGGGCATTGCACTTTTACTCATACTTACAGGAATAAATATATTTAATAGAGCAGTGTAGGTGTCAGATATTAGGAGGAGGGGAGGTGGCACAATGTGGAGAAGTAGCATAGGAATGGTAGGCAATAGCAATGGAGTTGGGAAAATCAACTCCATTTGCCTGGACACAGTCAATCTACTAAGGCAGAAAATCAATGTTCTCCAGGTGGACCTAATTGTAATAAATATGAAACTCAAAGACCAAATGTTGACCAATGTGCAAGTGCTAGAGGAAAACCATTCACGAAAGGAAAAATTGTCCAGGAAAGATGACAAGATGGAGGTCCTTTGTAGCCATCTAGTGCATCTTTAGAACCAAATTAACCTTTTGAAAACTAGGCTCCACGATAGTGACAATGACACATAGAAACAAAGTGGGCAGTGCATGGACCTTGACCAGATAGCAACTTGTGAGGTAGACAATTGTAATTAACATATGTTATCCTGCAAATTTTTCTTTTTCTTAGGTAATTTTTGTCATATCTACATCTTCAGGAATGTTTTGAATTTTGTCATAATATGTAGTCCAGCAAGAATGTCATTAGAAAATTCCAATCCAATGGACTTACAAGATGATGATCATATTGTAAGCTTTCCCATGTATTTGTTATGGTTGGGCATAGATTTAATACAAATTATATCCATTCATGTTTAAAAAATATATATATATCTATGGCATTGAAAATAAGACATATCAAGGTACTACAAAATCAAAATTGTAGACTTAGAGGAGTTAAATTTTTAGAGATACTTTAAGAGAAAGGTCAACCAAAAACACACTCTACACACAAAGGTTTTTAAAGGTGTGTTAACTTGAAATTAACATAACTTCTAATTGATTTAAGCATTGCTTTTGGTGATTCAAAAATTTTGATAAATAGAAAATAGAGAAATGTTATTATTTTCTCACATGACAAAGGATTCTACAAAAATTTATACTCCTACTAAACCTCTAAAAATCTCCCACATGATGCTTGAAGGTGAATACTTAGGGTACCAAGTATCCCTATTGAGGGACCAATTTAAGGAAATCAATGATATTATGTTGAAATAGGTTGTTTTGGCAATTCATAAGGGTTAAATAAAAGGGAAATGGATCAAAAGATAAAGAAATTACATAATTTTGTGGATTGAAAGATGGAAGAATCGCAAAATTTCATGATAGCCACACTCTTACATACACTAGATGAGAGGTTCCCTAACATTATATTGTGATGCAATGAAATCATGAAAAAATAGGAAGAACAAAATTGTTGCTTCCCAGTCACATATGGAAAATATTTTAACAAATGTGGAAAGAATGATGATTGATTCTCAAAATCATGATTATTCATCACTCCAAGATATTCATCATTGAGGATTCAACTCAACACCAACGAACTATTTAATACCAAGATTGATATGAGGAAATTTGATGGTAAAAATGCTAAACAAGGATATTTTTGATAGAATTTAATTTATACTAAGTTCAACTTTAGAAAAACTTACTCTTGAATCCTTGTATCTAGAACTTAATCAATTTGTTTGTACTAAGGGTTTTATGAACAAAAAATGGATGTTATTGGCTTTTCTTCCACTTTTATGGATGAATATGGTAATATTAATAGCAAAAAATTCTTTAATAAATTGATAAGTCTCCAATGGAGTGGTTCAATTACATAGCACATTCAAAAATTCCAAAAGTTAAGCCTCAAGGAAAAAAACATTTCAGAGGATAATTTGTTATATCTCTTTATGGGCGCTTTCAAAAAGAGCATTAACCATGAGGTGTGTCTCTCTAAACCTAAATCCCTAGAACATGTTTTCAATGTGACAAGTAAAGTAGAAGATAAAATATGGCTACTAGAAGGGTCGCCACTAACAACTATAAAAAAGAACTATGTTCCCTCCCATAGCCTCACTCAACCTACAAGTTTGGCACCTCATCACATGGATGAAATCAAATAAAAGGGATTATATTTCAATTGTAACAAGTAATTAAAGCACATAATTGTAGTGAGAGAGAAGTATTCTACATAGATTGTGGAGAGGAAGAATATCAAGAATTGGATACTATCACAAGATATAGAATTGGAAAAGACTACTCTAAAAATATATTTTCATGCATTGGTTGGCATCAACACTCTTCCAACTCTCAAGACAGAGAGATATATCAAAAAGAAAATGGTAATAGCGTTGATTGATTTTGGTAGTACCCATAACTTCATTAATTGCAAATTAGTCGAACTTCCAAAATTGTTTTATATGTCTAACACTAGATTTTAAAGTAATGATTGCAAAGGGAGGCACATAAGTTGCTAGGGTAAGTTTCATAATATTAAGTGCACTATAGGAGAGTATTTACAAGATAGTCCAATGATTGCAATCCTATTAGTTGTGTTGATCTTGTATTAGGAGTCCAATGGTTACAATCGTTAGGAATAGTGGCTCTTAATCTTCAAGAACTTTTCATGGTATTTACTTAGAAGGCAATGATATTGAACTCAGAGGGAAACACTCTAAAGTGATCAACTCTATCAACATGGCAAAATTACTAAACTAGGGACAACATTGTGTAAGTGTACAACTATTCTCACTAGATGTTTAAACATTTTGATCCTTTGCTCCCATGGATCTCTAAAAGTCATTGGAAATTATTTCAAGGTATTTGGAGAGATGTCTAAGGGCATTCAACCTACTCAAGATCATGATCATGTTGAGAAATCAATGCTAGTAGAGTTAGGGTTAGATTTATCTTTCTTGATAATTACTTTTGAATTATGTTGGCTTCTTTTACTTCTTTGTTATATTATCTTTCATCAAGCAATTACCAAATTATGTGTGTATGAAGATCACAAAAACACAAGACACAAGATGTAGGCACTCTGCCAAGGCAAAACCCTTGTCTAGGGGAAAACCTAGTCAAAATATCTCTCTTCGATAGTTTTCTTGATACTTCTTCAACCTAGACACAGACCTCCTCCAACCACCAAGTCAGCCTCCTCTTCCAGCAACTTCGACCCAAAACTTTGACCTTAAAGCAACAACACTTTGACCCAGCAAATGGCAGCAGCAACAACAGAAATAACTGCGACTTGAAAAGAAAGACTTCGATCTCCCAGAGGAATCCACACAAGAGAGAGAGAGAGAGAGAGATAGCCCAAAATTTCGATATTGCCTTTTTCTCCCTTCTTCTCCAACATCCAACTCCTTTTAGCGTACTTTCCTACTTCGCACTTTTCCAGCTCTTTCTTTTGTATATAGAACTTGTGTGAGAGGCAGTGAATGCTCCAATTGAATTCAAACTACTCCAATATATAGGCTTTTGGTGAGGTTGAATTACCCAATTTGAGGCTGACTTGATTTGGAGGTGTCAAATACCTAATTTGAATCAATAATAACCTTTTTACATGATTCAAAATCCCAAGAAGGGTCTCATAAAATGTACAATGACTCTAATGATTCAATATAAATCCTAGGAGTCCACAATGGGTACTTTGACTAATAAAATATGACCCAAGCATGAAACCCATGCTTTAATAACTCATTGTAATAATAATAATAAAATCCTTTTTCATTCTTTTGACAAGTAGATTACATTTATGAAGACCGAACCTAGTTACATTGTTCAATAGATCATGTCATCCATTTGCAACTAGGAAGTGTGCCACCTAAAATTAGGCCTAATGGGTACCCATATTCATAAAAGAGTAAAATTATGTCTCCAAATTATAAAGATCTCAACAAAATTACCATTAAAGATAAGTTTCATATTTCTATCATTGTTGAATTATTAGATGAATTGCAAGGAGTTATATTTTTACAAAGTTGGATTCCCATTCTAGAAATCATCAAATTAGAATGAGGCAATAAGACATCCCCAAAACAACCTCTATAACACTTGAAGGTGATGACATTGCAATCAACATCCTCCAAAAAAAATTCCTACACTTTAATTTTGGACCCTGCTAGGGATCTTATGATTTGTCATCCATGGTCACTTCATCGTCAATTGATGTCTTGTTAAGTGTTTGAGCCTTCTTCTCAGGTTTTGAGTGTCAAATCCACTTGCTCACGCATGTTCAACCTTTGATGAATTCACAAACACACATCTTTCTTATGCAAGCTTAGCTAGGCATTGCACAACCCTTGAAAGAAAGGCTTAAGTACAATGCAACGTGCAACTTATGTGCACAGTCAATGTGCACTCTCCATTAACAATCCCTCTCACTTTGGTTGCAATTGTACTTCTTTTCTAGTAAGTTTTCCCAATTGTCACTTTTGTGCACCTTTTCTTTCATAAGTGTTTTTTTCATGATTGCAACTGTCGTTTTAGCTTTCTTTCACTTTAACAAGTGGCATTTTCATGTTATATTCACTATGGCATGCGTTGCTTTCAATTTCTTCAACTTTTTCAAGTGTCATTTTCACGTTTTCTTATTGTTGCAAGTATCACTCTAACTATTTTCACTCTTGTAATTTCACAACTTTTCACATCACTAAAGTCAGTTCTAGCACACTCTTCTGCATTAGATGGTCCTACATATCATAAGAATATGTGCTAGACACTCTCCAATAGCTTAGCACACTTTCTAGACACAATAGACACTTGTGTTGTGAATTGTGTTATAAGTGTCGAAATGAAACAGTTCAATTGTTGCATTTGGAAATATGTGTCGCTTTGTTGTCGTCTCAAGGTGTGATAGTTGTTCATGATTCATTTGCATCCTCCTGGATTGTATTGATGTCATTCATGTTTGTGATCCACGTTTGAGCCTTGTTCGGATGCTTTTCCCACTCTTACTCTACTGGTCCCACACTTAGCCATTTTGGAGTTCTTCTTGGTCCTCCTACCTAGTACAAGTTCTGAACACGTGAACTCTCTTACCAAGTGATGAGAACTACCTATTCATGAGCCTCATTGATCAAATATATATTTTCCAGAATTGTGCACTGAGTACTCTTTAAGGTCAGCTCCTATGATTTTCACATTGACAACTGTCAAAGAATAGTCACCTAACCCTTCTTGCTTATGTTGACTCACTGCACTGTGTTTTGAACATTCTGCCTTGTATAGTGCATGGAGTATTTCTAATATCCCTCTACAAAAGAAAATTGTGCCATACAAGGTATCTTCCCTCTCACTGTGCATTAAGCCTCTTCCTGGGAAAAGTGACTTGATTTTTGCTACTTGCCTTAGCCAGTTGCGCAATTTCCTCTTCCAATGAGCCTTCTTGAGTATGGACGCACTTTTAGTGAATAGTCAGCAACTGTGCAAGAAAACTGCACTAGAATAAGGCACAGGGTGCACTTTTAGTAAATAGTCAGCCAGTATGGAAGAAAATTTCACTAGCATAGGGCATACGACACAATTTTAGTGAAAAGTCAGTCACAATGGAAGAAAACTGTGTTATCCTTAAGCCTACTCCTCCTCCAAGTGCATGGCACAGCTCTAGTGGACATTGGATCTTCATGTAGATCATTTTTTTGAAAATTGTGCCCTCCCTTCAGCCTGCCTCATGGCACATTTTTAGTCAACAAGCCATCAACCCTCATTCACTAAACTTCCTCACTGCACCAAGACTTATATGTCCTTGCCTCCTCAGCACATGATGCATTTTTAGTGAGCAGTGGGGTCATCCCTTGCTCACTGTCAAGCTCAACTGTGATATCACTATCTCCTACTCCCTTGAGCCTAGTGCATCCCGCAATATTATTCAGCAAGCTCATTACCTATACCTCTTACACTTTCCCACTGCACTAGACCCTGAAGAACCCTTCCTCATAGTGAATGGCACAGTCCTAGTGAGAAATATGTAGGTTTTAACCCCATACAAAAATTACCTGCATACGAATTCTAAAACACAGAAAATAAACAATGCGAGAGCATAACACATAAAACACATATACACAGAGATTTTCCCCTGGATCCCAAAACCGGGACTACCAACTTGATTTTTCATTATGTTCCTTTCAATGTTACAATACATATTTATACATGTCGAAGCATCCAATACCATGGACCGAAAACCATCGCGTCCAAAACCATGGACCGAAAACCATCGCATCCAAAACCATGTGTGAAAACCATGCACAAAACCATAGTTATGTCTGCCCAACCTAATATAGGGTCCAAAAAAAAATTCCCCAGGGCGTTGCCTTGGAACCCGTAGAGGGGGGCTACCCACCCCCCTCAAACCCCTGCTGTGCAATCAGCACAATGAAGGGGGGGCTCCGCCCCCCCTCTAACCCCCTAGTTAACTACGTAGGCTAGTCGTGGAAAGAACATAACACAACCCAACATTCTCCCACTTGTTGTTTTCTTTCCACAGGGGGCCACAGGAGAGCTTAGTCATATATCCAGCCGTACAACACCCATTGTTTCTCTACACCAAGAGAACTTTTGAGAGCGCACAGATTTTTTCAATGCATCTGCAGTATTCTTCAAAGTGTCCACCTTTTTGTCTTCTATCATATCCCTCACAAATTGATATTGAACATCAATGTGCTTTGTCTTTGAATGATAAGTAGGGTTCTTTGCCAAGAAAATTGCACTTCGGCTGTCACAGTCTATCCTTATAGGTCCCTGTACATACTTGAACACAATCTCTGCAACCAAACTTCTTCCTTGCTTGCATGAGTGGCTGCCATGTATTCTGCCTTTGTAGTTGATAATGCCACTACAGATTGTTTCTTACTCATCTAGCTGACTGCACCTATAAATAGGTTAAACACATACCCACTTTTAGATCTTCTCTGATCCAGATCTTCAGCCCAGTCTGCATCAACAAAGCCAAGGATATCCAAAACTCTTTCCAATCCTGCTCTTCCTTGGTAGCACAAATCATAATCAGTAGTGCGACACAAATACATGAAATCCCGCTTCAATGTTGTCCAATGCTCCTTTCCTAGTTTTGACATAAACCTACTCAATACTCCCACTGCGTGTGCAATGTCTGATCTAGTACAGACCATCGCATACATCAGGCTACCGAATGCACCTGCATATGGAACATGGGACATGTCCTCTTCCTCTTCTTGTGTTTTGGGACACTATTCAACAGATAACTTTACACCAACAGGAATAGGAACCTTCACTGATTTACTATCCTGCATTTTAAACCTCTGCAGTATTGTCTCAACATACTTCCTCTGGTTTAACCAGAGCTTCCTCTTTGCCCGATCTCTTTTAATTTCCATGCCCAAAATATAGTTTGCAGCACCAAGATCTTTCATGTCGAATTTAGTGGAAAATTGGGTCTTCAAATCATGGATAATTTCTTTGCCATTTCCAACCAGCAACATATCATCCACATACAAGACCAGATAAATAACACAATCACTAATTAATTTAAAATACACACAGTGATCTGCTGTGCTTCTGGTGAAGCCAAGTCCCTGTATAAATGTATCAAATTTCTGATACCACGTCCTTGGTGACTGTTTAACCCATACGATGATCCGGATTTAAACAAGAACGCAACAGATTACAGAGATAACCATATACACAAAGATGCAGTGGAAATAATACTTCATTTCATTAATGGAAAATACTGAAATATGCTTACAAACAGAAATGGAAATAAACCAGCTAGGGCGATGGTAGCTTATCTCTGAGAAGAGATGTGGTGGCTACATGCCTCTGAACTGTGTTACAATGAGGCTCGAAGGCCTATTTATTGTTGAGAAACAATCGAAAACGCATAACATTCCAAAACCTAACCCTAGAAGATGAAACGCCAAATTGTGGGCCCCGTTTGGGTAAATTGGTACACCAACTTCCCAGGGTCGTAACTTTGGCATATGATCTCCGTTTGACGCGTACAATAGCTCGTTAGAAAGATCTATCCGAGCACTGCCACTTTGGGAGGCAACATGGGTCCATGGACCCATGTTGCCCCAAATTTCCCAAAAAACGTCGTTTAGGGCCTCAAAACGGCTCCGGAAGTTCAGGACCCGAAAAACTGCTAAAAATAGTAAGTTGTGCTACAATTAAGGAAACTGAAAATGCTGAGAGAAACAATGGTGTGGATCTAGGTGGACTTGGCAGGTGGCCACCAATATCCACCTGGATCATTCCTCCCCCCTTAGGAAGCAATGGTCCCCATTGCGTTGAGTTCCTCCATGAGATGAGGAAACTTTTGCTGAACTTGTTCCCTGGTGAGCCACTTGCCCTGCTGAAGGAGTTGGCCTGCTTTGACAACTCGATACAGTTGGATATTCTGTTGGCAAGTGTTCTTGATCTGTGTGTCCATGATCCGATCGGTTGCAGCTTGTTCCATGCAATCTGGATTTAATTCTGTGGGTGTGAGCTGTTCTGCAATGTCGGATGTGTCCAGCAATGGTGGAAAGTATGGCCGAAGGCGGTCCACATTGAACACTAGGTGCAGGCCAAGGAATGGGGGAATGCTGAGCTCAAATGCATTGTCTCCCATAGCCTTAGTAATGGTGTAAGGACCATATCGGAGTGGTCTCAGTTTCCGATAGGCTCCAGTAAGGCGTTCCTTTTGCAAATGCAACCAGACTTTGTCGCCCACCTGAAACTTGTGTGGCACCCAATGTTGATCATGTCGCTGCTTGTACTTGGCATTTGATTTCTCCAGAATGTCATGGACCTGCTGGCGAATATGTTGGATGCACTCAATGAAGCTGGTGGCCTTATCTGTTTCAGACTGGACATGAGCTGAATTTATGTGATTAGCTGCAAGTGGCATGGCCACATCAATGGGGCATAGTGGCTGGAATCCCAAACCCACCTGAAAAGGGCTATGGCCAGTAGAGTTGTGAAGAGCTCGGTTGTAGCTGTGCTGAACATAGGGGAGGCTCTCGTCCCATGTGCGTGGATGCTTTGAGTTATACATGCGCAGAATGTGCACAATCATCCTATCGACAACCTCTGTCTGGCCATCAGTTTGAGGATGGAAGGCTGTGGACTTCGTGAGTTTGGTGTCCAGCATTGACCAAAGACTGGACCAAAATGTGCTGAGAAACCGACTGTCCCGATCTGAGATGATAGACTGTGGGATCCCAAAGTGCACCCACACTCGTTCAAAGAAGAGTTTAGCAGTGGCTTCTGCTGTGATATTCTTCTTGCAGGCCGCCATAATGGCCATCTTTGAGAACCTGTCGACGACCACAAAAACACAGTCATTTCCATGCTTAGTGGAAGGAAGGCCTGACATGTAATCCATGGAGATGGATTCCCAAGGTCGACTAGGGGTAGGCAACGGGGTATAGAGGCCGTGCTTCTTGATGGTCGGTTTGGCAATGGCACAGGCAGTACATGATCTGATGTACTTCCCAACATCCTAGCGAAGATTCGGCCAATAGAAATAATTTTGCAGTACTGCCACTATTTTCTCGACCCCAAAATGCCCAGCAGCCCGACTGTAGTGTGCTTCCCAAATCATCTTGGCACGCTCGCTTGAAGTAACACAAAGGTGACCCAAGTGGCATAACAGGGCATCCTGGAGGTGAAAATCTGGAACATGCCGACCCTCCAAGAGTGTCTGGTATGTGTGGCCGAATTTTGGGTCGCTTTTGTAGAGAAGTGGCCAATCAGAAGTCTCGTGCCCACAAGAGTTGAGCACGGTGGTTAACGCCATGATCGGTGGTCGACTGAGGCAATCTGCAACATTATTGGTGCTGCCCTTCTTATACTTGATATTCAAGTGGAATTGTTGCAGGTATGTAGACCACTTCTGATGACGATCATTCTGCAATTTCCCTTGGGTCTGTATGAACTGCAGGGGTCGGTGGTCTATGTGGATGACCTTTTCCTTCCCCAAAATGTAATGCTTCCATTGTCGGCAGGCATGTACAATGGAATACATCTCTTTATCATAAGTGGGGTACTTCCGAACTGTGTCTGAAAGTGTTTCACTGTGATATGCCACTGGATGTCCATGTTGAGTAAGCACTGCCCCAATAGCATAGTCAAAGGCATCTGTCTCGACCTCAAATGGTTGTTGTAAATCTGGTAACGCGAGCACTGGTGCCGTGCAAAGGCGATCCTTCAACTCCATGAATGCCTTCTGTTGAGATTCAGACCAAACGAATTTTGCTTTCGCCCCTCCCTTGATGACATGACTCAAGGGCCAAGTAATATGAGAAAACCCCAACATGAACCTGCGGTATAAGTTGGCAAGACCTAGAAAGCTGCGGAGCTCTGTTAGAGTGGTTGGAGATGGCCAATCCCGAATGACTTGGATCTTGGCTGGATCGACATGCACCCCCTGTTCATCAATGATGTATCCAAGATACTGAACCTGGATCATGCCAAAAGTGCATTTCTCCAAATTGGCACATAGCTTGTGTTGCCGCAGTGTTTGGAGAACCTGTCGAATGTGGTGGAGGTGCTCTTCCCAACTCTGGCTGAAGATCAGAATGTCATCCAAGTATACTACTACAAAGGAGTTGGTGAATGGCTGCAAGATGTCATCCATTAGCCTCATGAAGGTTGCAGGAGCATTCGTCAATCCGAAAGTCATACCCACCCATTCGAAAAGGCCCTCCTTGGATTTGAAGGCAGTCTTCCACACATCAGAGGGTTCGATTGGTACCTGGTGATATCCTGACTTCAGATCGATCTTGCTGCAATATTTCTCCCCCTTTAGTTGGTCAAGGAGGTCATCAATCCGCGGGATCGGGTACCTATTACGGACAGTGATCTTGTTCAGCGCCCAATAGTCAATACAGAGTCTCCACGTCCCATCCTTCTTCTGTACCAACACGATCGGGCTCCCACAAGGCGATGAACTCGAATGGATGTGACCTTTCTACAGGAGCTCCTGAATCTGCCTTTTGATTTCATTGTTCTCTAGAACGGAGCGCCGATAAATTGGTCCATTGGGTAGCAGCGCACCTCGGGTCAGATCGATGGAGTGCTTGACCTGACAGTGCAGAGGAACCCCTGCAGGGGAGGTGAAGATGTCCTCGTACTCCTCCACAACCTTGTCCATCTGTAGTTGTCGTGCAGAGGGACCCCATCTGGAGGCCGCGGCCACCGTCTTCTTCTTTCCTTGAGGGCGTATCATCAGGAAAACAAATTTCCTAGTTTTGGAAATGATCTTACTGCATTGTTTTGCAGTAATCAAAGAGATGGCGGTAGGTGGTACTACCTCTGGTATCCTGTACAACTTATTTCCCAATGTAATAATAACAGCACGGGGCCTTGATTCATACACAGCATGTCGCTTCCACAAGTATGGCTGTCCTAATAATACATCACAAACTTCAAGGGGAGCAATGTCACACAATACCTCATCCGTGAAGGGCTTGATGTTGTATGGAAGGCGACACTGCTGGCTCACGCGAAGATCTCGTCCTTGGTGAAGCCACCCAATGGTGTATGGTTGTGGATGTGCTGTGGTCAGTAAGCCCAACCGCTTCATGACCTCTGCCGAAATGAGGTTCTTTTGACTCCCGCTATCAACAATGAACTGTATCGGGGAGCCCTTTACCCACATCTGGGAGTGGAAGAGACGCTCCTCCTCCTCTGGATCTTCGGGTTCATTTTTCTGGATCTTGGCGGTAGCAACAGTGGCGTTGGGATCCGCATCAATGATCTGCTTCCCTTTGTCATTCCCCTTATCGGGTTCTGACTCAGAGTCGGAACATGCATATGATTCTGAAACCTTTAGCTCAGCCACCTGTGACTGCTTGGCCCGACACTCACTTGTGTTGTGGGTGGAGCTCTTATGGAACTCACACCATTTTCCCGTGTCCTTTTTCGGCTTCGGGGCGTTGTTCTTTGCTTGCAGCTTTGGCGGGTTGTCTTGGGCTGTCCCGCCTTGGATTTGTCCTTTGTTCTGTGGTTTAGGGGCACCTTTCCCCTGCTTTGGATTCGCAGATCCA
This sequence comes from Pinus tabuliformis, assembly GCA_031772625.1. Lineage (NCBI taxonomy): Eukaryota > Viridiplantae > Streptophyta > Pinopsida > Pinales > Pinaceae > Pinus > Pinus tabuliformis. The sequence continues at coordinate 244,991,433 of CM062805.1, read as the reverse complement.
AAGTCTCGCTTCTTTTGTTTAAACTTCTGCTCGACCTTCACGGCATATCAGTATGCTGCACCGAGCGATGAGATGTTCAGGAATTGTATTTCTTCTTGGATGTACTTTTGCAGGCAGCCACGGTATTTGATTATCAAATGTTGCTCTGAATCCTTGATACCCAACTTTGTGCGAAGGGTATGGAAAAGATTGGTGAACTCCGGCACGTCTTGGTCCCTTCCCTGCCGCAGCGTGGTCCACTTTATGTATTCATCCTCATAGCTTCCGACAGGGTAGTACTGCTCCTTGATGGCATCCCAGAATGAATTCCAGGTGGGTGCGGCTGAAAATAGTGAGCCAGTACTTTCATCCTTCTGCTCGCAGTAGGTTTCCCACCAGTCCTTGACGTGGGGGGCTGCTTTGAGAAGAGCGAAAACAATCTTTTCCCGACTCGAAAATTCATGAACAGAAAAATAACCCTCTAGCAGATTTAACCATTTATCTACGGCATATGCGTCTATCTGACCCTCGAATATGGGGATTTCAAAATTAACTTGTACCTTAAAGGGCGTGGCGTTTCCAGAGTAGCTGCTGGAAGCCGATGCGTCGCTTCTGGGTAGCCGCTGAAGGATCTGGGCAAAGCTGTCCATCATCGCGTTCCGTTGTCGCTCAAGGGCTTCTTCAAGCAAGATTTTGATGGGATCTCCTGCACCCCCCGTCTTTCTTCTCATCCGCCATGGGAGGCCGTCGGGATTTCCGAGGCTGGTCTTGCAAAGGTTCGACTAGTTCAAGCCCTAACTCCTTATATCCCGACCTTGTTGGGGACATGCAAAGAAAAACAGAGAAAAAGCAGACCGCTCTGATACCACTGATCCGGATTTAAACAGGAACGAAACAGATTACAGAGATAACCATATACACAAAGATGCAGTGGAAATAATACTTCATTTCATTAATGGAAAATACTGAAATATGCTTACAACCAGAAATGGAAATAAACCAGCTAGGGCGATGGTAGCTTATCTCTGAGAAGATATGTGGTGGCTACATGCCTCTGAACTGTGTTACAATGAGGCTCGAAGGTCTATTTATTGTTGAGAAACAATGGAAAACCCATAACATTCCAAAACCTAACCCTAGAAGATGAAACGCCAAACTGTGGGCCCCGTTTGGGTAAATTGGTACACCAACTTCCCAGGGTCGTAACTTTGGCATACGATCTCCATTTGACGCGTACAATAGCTCGTTAGAAAGATCTATCCGAGCACTGCCACTTTGGGAGGCAACATGGGTCCATGGACCCATGTTGCCCCAGATTTCCCAAAAAACGTCGTTTAGGGCCTCAAAACGGCTCCGGAAGTTCAGGACCCGAAAAACTGCTAAAAATAGTAAGTTGTGCTACAATTAAGGAAACTGAAAATGCTGAGAGAAACAATGGTGGGGGTCCAGGTGGACTTGGCAGGTGGCCACCAATATCCACCTGGATCATACGAAGACTTATTTAACTCACAGACAAGTTCTTTCTTACCCTTCACTGCAAAACCTTCAAGTTGTTTCATGTAGATCTCCTCTTCTAGATCCTCATGAAGAAATGTTGTCTTCACATCCATCTGTTCTACCTCAAAATCAAAAGCAGCAGCAATAGATAAAAGTAATCTAATAGAAGCTACCTTGGAAACAGGAGAAAAAATATAACCAAAATCAACTCCCGACACCTGGGAATAACCTTTTGCTACCAATCGAGCTTTGTATTTCTCCACCTTTCCTTTTGCATTTGTCTTCTTCTTGAACACCCATTTTCTGCCAATGGTTTTCCTTCCAGCCGGCAACTCCACCAGATCCCAAGCCTTACTTTTGCGCAAAGATGTTGTTTCATCAACCATGGCCTCTTTCCATAGTTTTCCATCCTCTGAATCTACTGCTTCCTTCACAGTTCTGGTATCATGATCAGTAACACATAAAGCAAAATTCGAATAGAAAGTAGATGGACTATACCTTTATGGCTGCCTTCTTTCTCGAACTGATCTTCTCACACCCGAAGTTTGAGGCTCTTCATCTTCTGATTCCTCTTCTGTTGTAGAGTCTGGTTCTTCCTCCTTTAGCTCAAACTCTATCTTCTCAAGTTCCTTTGATGGTACTTCATGTTTAATAACATTTTTCACCTCTCTGAACACCACATCTCGGTTGTACACAACCTTCCTTGTTACGGGGTTCCAAAGTTTATAACCCTTTAAACCATCCTTATACCCAATAAAGATGCACTTTTCAGATTTACTATCCAACTTGGTTCTTTTCTCCTTTGGAACATGTACATGTGCATCACATCCAAATACCCTCAGATGTGAAAGAGAGGGTTTCTTACCAGTCCATACCTCTTGTGGAGTCTTATCCTCCAATGCTGATGAAGGTGATCTGTTGACCAGGTAACATGTTGTCTCCACTGCCTCTGCCCAGAATTCTTGTCCTAACCCTGCACCACTGAGCATGCTTCTTGCTCTTTCCATCAACGTCTTGTTCATTCTTTCTGCAACTCCATTTTTCTCAGGTGTGTATGGAGTATTCTTCTGCCGTGTTATACCACACTTCTTACAGAATTCTTCAAATTCCTTGTTGCAAAACTCTCCACTGTTATCTGACCTCAACACCTTTATTTTCTTCTCTGTCTGGTTTTCCACCAGAGCCTTAAATTCTTTAAACCTGTCAAAGGATTCAGATTTTTTCTTAAGAAAATATATCCATGTATTCCTTGAGAAGTCATCTATAAATGATACATAGTACACAGACTTACCCAGTGATGGAACCTCCACATGTCCAAACACATCACTGTGCACAAGCTCTAATATTTGTTCTGCCCTCTTACCACCAGAGGGGAAACTCACCTGATTCTGCTTCCCATATACAAAATTTTCACAGAAATCAAAATCCAGAGAGCTATTACTCATACCTTCTACCATACCTTTACCATGAAGTATTTGAAGGCCCTTCTCTCCAATATGTCCAAGCCTTTGATGCCACAGCATGGTCTTCTCTCCAGAGACCAATAGATTTTCTGCTCCACTTTCAGGAACCATAGAATTGTTGCACCCATCAATAATAGTGCTACCTTGCAGCTTGTACAGAGTTCCAATCCGAATTCCCCACATCAATACCAGTGCTCCCCAAACCATTTTGCAGGTATCCTTCTCGAACATTGTTTTTACACCTGCATCATCCAGCTTTCTTATAGAAATCATATTTTTGGCCAATGCAGGAATATGCAGAACACCTAGAAGTGTTCTAACCCTTCCACCTTGCAACTTCAACTTTACTTTTCCACGACCAATGATTCTAGCCTTCCTATCATTCCCTAAGAAGACATCACCACCATCATATTTCTCATACTCGTAGAACCACTCTCTATGGGGAGTGAAGTGAAAGGATGCACCTGAGTCAATCAACCATGCCTCATGATCTACATGTGTACTTGAAGAAGCCAAGTACACATCCCCACCTTCATCTGAGGTGGCTTTCGCCTCTACAGAAGGAGCATCATCAGATCCCTTTCCTTTGTCAGGAGCTTTAGATTTACAGTCCCTTTTGTAGTGTCCTTCCTTTCTACATTTCCAACACACCACCTTTACAGGTTTTCTTGGAGATTTAGATCTCCCTCTAGATTTATATCTCCCACTCGATGACTTATTTTTATTTTTGTTTTGGGACCGTCCTCGTACAGAAAAGGCATCACCATTTTGGCTCTCCATATTTTTCCATCTCACCTCCTCCGTCAACAAGGATGACACTATTTCATCAAACTACAAGGCAGTTTCATTGCTACCTATTGCAATAACCACACCATCCCACAAATTTGGTAGAGAACACAACAAACTGATGCACTTATCTTCATCTGAAATTTTAATATCAACAGATAATAACTGACTTACCATAGTACTAAATGCGTTCAGATGCTCTATCACTGAGTCTCCATCTTTCATCCTCAGGTTATACAGCTTTTTTTGTAGGAACAGTTTATTCACCAGAGACTTAGATTGGTAAAAGGTCTCTAACTTGTCCCACAAATCCTTAGTCGTAGCTTTCCCTAATACATTCAGCAATACTGAATCTGAGACACACAATCATATTGTGCTCTTTGCCTTCCGATCCAACTTCTTCCATTCTTCATCAAACACTCCCATTGGTTTAGTACCCGAATCTACCGTGATCCACTAATCTTTATCCACCAAAAAATCCTCCATCTTGAGTTTCCACAACTCAAAACTCTGACCATTAAATTTTTCAATCTCTATCTTTCCACTTCTCACCATCTTCTTTCACCACCAGAATCGATCCCGCAAATCTCACACTGAACAGGGTCTACCACAAGCCCGAGTGAAACCCCTCAGCAACAAAGGCGTCCCCTTGAAGCCAAAATAGCTCTGATACCAATGTAGGTTTTAACCCCATATAGAAATTACCTGCATATGAATTCTAAAACACAGAAAATAAACAATGCGAGAGCATAACACATAAAACACATATACACAGAGATTTTCCCATGGATCCCAAAACTGGGATTACCATCTTGATTTTTCATTATGTTCCTTCCAATGTTACAATACATATTTATATATGCCGAAGCATCCAATACCATGGACCGAAAAACATTGCGTCCAGAACCATGGACCGAAAACCATCGCGTCCAAAACCATGTGCAAAAACCATGCACAAAACCATAGGGATGTCCGCCCAACCTAATATAGGGTCCAAAAAAAATGCCCCAGGCCCCGTAGAGGGGGGCTACATGCCCCCCTCAAACCCCCTATGACCCCCCAGCTACGCAATCAGTGCAACAAAGGGGGGGCTCCACCCCCCCTCTAACCCCTCGGTTAACTACGTAGGCTAGTCATGGAAATAACATAACACAACCCAACATAGTAGTGCTCTCCTCAGCCATTGTTGAGCCCAGCTATGCCATCCTCATCAAGCCCTTCCTTCTCAATCCTTTCACAAGCTCATCACAAGAATATTCTTCCATGAAAAAGCTAGAGATAGAATAGATGATTTCAATATTGATTTTTCCTTGTCATGAGTGAACTTCATTGGTAGGAGTACCTCCTCAACAAGGCAAGGTGATGCTCAAGGAAGATGTCAAGGAGGAGGAACAAAGAAGCACAAAGAAGAACCATCATGAAGACATGGAGATATCCTAAACCAAGATAGATTAAAGACATTTCATGATGACTCAGAAGGTCTCGATGTCAATCCATGACCCTTTGGAGGGTGAAGATGAAGAACAAATCAAATCTTTCATGAATATTGAAGACAAAGCAACAAGTAGAGTGGCTTGGCATTGCCACATCATCATGAAGATCCATTTTATCATTGCCAAGTTATGTCTTGTACAAGTGTCATCACAATGTCATATGTTTCCATGTGTCTTTCCACATCATCTTGTGGAATGCAATGATGTATTTTCAAAGAAAATGACAAAATGTAAAAGAGGTGGAAGTCAAAGAGTTATATGTGGAATATGTAAAGTGACATGTAGACAAAATAATCTTATAAAAGTTCAAATCTCATTTAGGAGTCCAATAGTAATGAGGGTAGCTCAAGAGTCATAGGGGATATGAAAGGTCATTCCTCTTGTTATAAATACACCCTCATAACTCAAGCAAAAGGATTTTGGAGGCTTAGACTTTGGAGAGCTAGCCTTGGCTTCTTCAACTTGACATAGGAGAGAAGATCATTCTTTTGGAGAAGCAAGAAGTGACTTAATGTTCCATTATTGGAGCTAGTGTCTCATCATTGTAACTGTGTACTTGGATCTTTCACTTAATAATCAAAATCTCATTGAGCCAACACACTTTCATGCATGTATCATGAATGTTGTAAGACTATTCATTAGATGTTTTCACTATTTGTTATGTTCAAATGTGCTAAATAAATTGAACTACTTCATTGGCTTTGGTGCTTATCTTGTTAAATGTGTGTTGTATTGGCTTTAATGTTCGTTTTGTCTATCAGGCCAGGAGGTAGCTCCTCAAATGAGATTATATATATTCATTTAGTTGTTCATAGTTATATACATAAGGGAGTGACTGTTGAGTTTCATCTCCCAATGACTCTCCATTTTCTCTTATTATTTTACACTATTTACAATTGTTCACCCAATACCTATGATTAGGTGTCAACATTCCCCCCCTTAATCTGAAGGGATTTTGGTGAGTCCAAGCATCGTTCTGAATCTTTCAAGATTTTCTCTTACAAGCCCTTTGGTGAAGATGTTTGCAATCTGCTCATTAGTGGAACAATGGCGAAGATGGATTGTTTTGGCCTCAACATGACGTCGAATCAAATGATATGTTGTATTGATGTGCTTCATTCGATCATGGAACTTTGGGTTCTTGGCCAATTTTATTGCCAAGGTATGGTCAATAATGAGTGGAGTCGAATGTACTTGTTGTACCTGCAAATCTTCCCGAATTTTCCTAAGCCACACAATTTCTTTTGTTGCCTCAGCTGCTTCCACATATTCTGCCTCTGTTGTGGAATTTGCTGGAACTAATTGTTTGCGTGATCTCTAGGAGATAGCTCCTGATCCAATACTTGTAGCATAACCAAAAGTAGATACCCCAGTTTCTTTGTCTCCATCGAAGTCTGAATCAGAGCATACAATCAAGCTGAAATCGCCCACCTGTGTATACTTGAGTCCAAAGTCTTGAGTTCCCTTCAAGTAATTTAGAACTCTTTTTGCAGCAGACCAATGTCCCTCACAAGGATTTTGCATAAACCTGGAGAGGATTCCAACAGAAAACGAAATGTCTGGTCTGGTAGTAGTCAGGTAATTGAGACTTCCTACAAGCTGTCTATACTTTGTTGCATCCTCAAATTCTTTTCCTTGAATGGATGTGAGTTTTAAGTTTTGTTCCATTGGAGTAGTCATAGGATTGCATTCAACCATGCCAAACCTGCTCAATAGATCTCCAATGTACTTCTTCTGAGAAAGGAATATGGACTACGAATGTTGAGTTACTTCAATACCAAGATAGTAATGAACATAGTGCAAATCAGTCATTTCAAAACCTTTCCTCAATTCCTTCTTTATGGATGTAATGTAGCTCTCATTGTTCCCTGTCATCAAAAGATCATCTACATATACCACAATATATACAAATGTTTTTCCAACTTTCTTGACAAACAAATTTGCATCATCAAGATCATAATGTTTGAAATTGGGTTTCAGAAGATGCTCAGTTAGTTTTTCATACCAGGCTCGCGGTGCTTGTTTGATCCATACAAGTATTTCACAAGTTTGCATACTTTATGTTCATGTCCTTTCACAGCAAATCCTTCAGGCTGTGACATAAAAACATTCTCTTTTAGATCTCCATTCAAGAAAGCAGTTTTTACATCCATTTGATGGACTTTCCTCAAAACAGTTTTTACATCTATTTGGCATACCCTAGCAGCTCAAAACGGTACATACCCGCTTTATCTTGTTTGAATTTATTGTCTCTTCTCCTCCATTCCTGTATCATTTGAAACGGGTCTTCAATTTATTTTACAAACTTTGCAACAAATTGTTTGTCATAAATGTCCTGGGCATCAGGTGGTTTATACATTTGTTGTAAATCTTCGGCTCTGAAAGAACCCAAGGCTGTGTTTTTAGTTGTCTTGATAAGTCTGTCTTCCACTTCTGTATTCTCTACTACCCATCTTATCATATCTGTGTATGGCAAGAGCCTAGCCCTTGCTGCTATTCGGTGAAGGAAAGAGCACGCAGTGTCTCTGAACTGCACTCTTGATGGTTTTGTGCTGTCAGCGGTTAGTTGAATGTTTGTTACTTCAGGGTTTTCATTCTCCAACGTAGTATAGATATCCTTCCATGCAGTGGCACTCCATCTACAGTGCATACTGTATCTGTAAAATGGACAACATATCTGTGCTTTCAGTTTCTGAGATAGATTGCTTGGTATGCTTTTGCATCACCTTTCGAATGAACATCACTTGAGTGGAGTTCCTATTAAAACCAACAGAAATTAGTTGTTGCATAAAATAAAATATTTGATGAAATAACTGAACTTTGTAAGAAAATATCCAGGAGCGAGTTCAGCATTAATCAACCATAACGAACACCATGATTACATGCATAGGGATGATAACCGTATTAAATCATTATGACCTAACTCGTGTCCAGCTTAAAAACACTATTAAAGATTGGCAAATCCGTCATATCGGATATCTAAGCTATAGCGCGAATGAAACTTTGTTTGATGGATCTTGCGATATGCGATATGCGATATCGCAAAATTGCAAGATCGCAATATCGAAGTTTTAATAGGTAACAATTAAGCTCTTGCCATAATATTCTCCAATGTGCAATATGCGATCGGGACGTCGCATACAAAGTTCAATTGCAAGTCGTATATCGGTATTTTTTGAATGTGCTTAACTTTGCTACTAAGGAATTATGCAATTTTGTGATTTGCGATGAAGAATTTTAATATGTTTTAAGTTAGATTCAAAAAGGGCTCTTTGACAAGCAACAATTTTTTGAGAGTTCGCATTTTATTCAAAAAAAAAGGGGGAAATTCAATTTTTTAAAAGGGTCCCTGTTTGTATTATAAATAAAAATGGGGGGGGTTGTTGCATAGCACAACAATTGGCGATTCACTTGGGAGAACCAGCTATCTCTGATTAGTTTCTTTGACATTTCTCAAACTTTCAAAACAAGAAAAGTTGTGAAAGAATAAGAATTGTATGATTCATAAATTAAACAGTCTTTCTATGGAATATAACATATTCACCTATCTCACTTCTTTTCTTACTCAACTCTTTAGGTGATAAAACACAAATGTTTGTACCAGTAAATACTTAGATTTATAAAGATAAAGTAGGTATTCTCTTAAAATTGGCTTTATAGATTTTTACTCATTTATCATAGATAGAGCCTCTGCTACCAGTAGGCGTTCATAGCCTCAATAGGGTTATCTTTTAACCAATAATGATTCATAATCCCATCTGAAATTGATTCCTAATCTCAAAATCTAATCAAAATTTTATTCAATTCCTTTCACTTGAAACCTGTTTCTTTTTCATGGTACTTTTCACTTTAAATGTCCTTAAAAGCCATTGTCCAAGCTTGGTAACCTGATGGTAACAATGTCCTTCACTGGTTGTAATTTAAACTGAACAAGTTGGCTCGTGATGAGACCCCTTGTCTTTTGATTGTTTGAATCATTAGCTATTACCCTATTATGATATGCAGTATTGGTAATATCAGTCTAAATTATTTTCCTGTGATCATGATAAACAAGCTTGTGATGAGACTCATTATCTTTTAAGTTTTGAATATTTTTAATTTCATTGTGAAAAAAAAGAAAATTTTATCAAATGGGGTGAATCATTGGCTCATTTAAGAGTTATGGATGATAATTATAGAGTTGGTAAATACCTTTTTGCAGAGAACCCTTGCTAAGTTACTGGTTCTTTTCTTGACTCGTACAAAAACATCTATACTTTATAAAATCAAGAGTCTTTTCAGAAACTAAATGTTTTTAGTAAATTCAAAATTTTTCCAAAGAAATAAGGTTTATTTAAATTTCATATTTATAATTATCCTTTTACTCTTCTTATTTATAGAAGTGAGAAAAATCAAGTAAATTATCAAAAAGTTAATATTTTGAATAGCCAAAAGAGATACTATTCAATCTTTATTTTCCTAAAACTAAAATTTTAAAACTAAAGTTTAACTTCTAAGAAAAATATTTTTTAAGAATTTTCCCGTTTACAGGTAAAGAGTCTTTCCTACCTGACAAATCTTGTAACAAAAAGGTGGATGGGCCTAATTTCTCTATGATTTGAAATGGACCAAGCCACAGTCTTTGGAATTTGGTATGTTTACCTTTTTCCTCATGTGCCTTATCCAATTTCAAAACAAGATCTCCAATTTCAAAAGTTTTTGGGCTGGTGGATGTTGTATCAAATGAAGATTTAACTATCTGTTGATGATGAGCATGTATTGCTTTGGATTTCTCCCTCTGTTCTTCTAATTTAAGGATTTGACCATGTCTAAGTTGAAGAGAAGAAGAAGGGTTTTCATCAATAAACTGAACTAAAGCGAGATATGTTATTGTTATGTTTGTGGGTAGTATCATTTCTTTCCCATAAACCAATTCAAATGGAGAAGTACCTATTGAGGCCTTCTGAGTGATTCTATCTGCCCAGAGAGAAAATATTAGTGCTTTATGCCAGTTCTTATGATTTTGCTCTACAGTCCGTTTGATAATTCTAATCAGGTTCTTGTTTGTAGATTCAGCTAACCCGTTACCTTGCGGATAATAATTAGCTGAGTATTTAAGTTTAAAACCTCTTTTCAAATCAAACTCTACCATAGCATTTCCAGAAAAGTAAGATGCATTATCAAACATTAAAGCTGATGGGAGACCAAACCTAGTAATTATAAACTGGTCAATCAAATATGTAATGTTTTGGATGTTAACTACCTTTAATAGGATAACTTCTACCCACTTTGTAAAATAATCAGTTACAGTTAGAATATACTTATGTTGTTTGGAGGATGTTGGAGTTATTTCACCAATAATATCTTATCAGGAGCTCAGGACCAAGTGTCGTAAAATGGTCAAAAATGAAAGTGCTCAGAACTAGTTTGAACCCAAACGACCAGATAGAGCTCGTCTTCCTGATTTCGGTGCCATGAACGGTTTGAAAAATGGTCTCCGTATGAGAAAGTTATGCCAAAAACAAAATCGCCCAATAACCCTCAATTTTTGAATATTGTTCAAAAAAAAATATTAAAAAAGGAATATTCCACAGAATATTCTTTGGAATATTCCATCTGGGCAGCCAATCATAGGCCGCCACATGGCAGGCCGGAGGCCACCACGTGGCCCAAGGTGACGTCAGCAAGGGTATGTGCATTGTTTAAAATTTTGGTGGCGGTGAGGTTCGATCCCATGACCTCCCATTTAACAACCAAACGCCTTACCGTTAGGCCACAACAACAGACCTTGAATGATGGGCGGCAGACATTTAATATGAAGTTTAAACGTGGTTTGAGCGGGGCCCTAAGGGGGCCAGCCCCTAACGGCCACCCCCATTCCATATGCCCTTACGCCCAAAACCGTGGGCCTAGACCCTTAACCGCCGATGTGGAATCCCATGCAAACAGCCAACCCGTAATTTTTGGTCACATGCGCATTAATCACAAGCAGTTAGACTAGTGGAAATTTTGGCGGAGCGCCAAATTTGGACGGACCCACCATATTTGGCGGGCCTAACTGGCTCCAACTCAAGTTATCTAGAGTTTTCGTAGGGGCAACTGGCAGTTGGGAGTAAATGGCCATAACTTTGGCTAGGAAAGTCCGTTTTGGACGAAATTTTTTTTTATTTTGGGCTCTTCAACCTTCTGAAGCCATTGGCATAGGTTTCACAGCCATCTGATGTTGTTTCTAGGTGTTTTAGCTTCGTGTAAGTTCTAGGAGCCACTAGGGCCAAATCAGTTTGGGAGCTACATTGAGAATTGTACAGCCAGTGAATGTGGAACGAAGGTCATTCCTGAAGTTTTTCAGCATTTTAAATCCATTTCTACATCTCGTTTTTCCTGTTGAGGCATTCTTCTCACTGTTTAGCTTTAGGGAATCTTTCAGGGCCACTAGGGCCATTTCAGTGCTTGAGTTGTTTGGGGGCTATGTTCATCCATTTTTGGTGATTCAAAAGCCTATGTCTGCTATTTTCGACCTTCTGAGTCTAATGGTAGAGGTTTCATAACCAATTGAGGTCATCTTCACCTCTAAATTCTCCATGCAAGTTTAAAGGGTCACTAGGGCCAATTGGGGAAAGTACTATATAAGGTACAATTTCACTGTTTAGTGTTTGGGAAAGAGCATGTTTAGCTAATTCCTATCTTCTGATTCTGTATTTACAGTCAGATCTATCTTTCGAGACACTCATATTCTTGTATTAGCCTTTGTAGCATTTTTAATACAAGAGGACAAGCCTAGTTTGAGAGGCTTGGTCCAGCAGATGTAGCCCAGAAGGGGTGAACTGCTTTATCATTTTGATGTCTTTATTTGCTGAGGATGATATGTCAAAAAAAACTGATATAAAGTGTTAAACAGCAAATATACATAACTTGCATACACACATAATCACCTATTCAGCTGCAAAAAGTTATTTGTCTTATTCCGCAAGACATCAAACTTCAAGTATGTGTATGTCAAAGACTTCTAAGTGTTTACTTTGTTATTTCTTTAGGCAGAGCTTGTAGAGGGCCAGGTAGCCTCTGGAACTCATCCTCTCTTTAGAGGTGACATTTCCGGTGAATGCCCCTACAGTCTATCTCTGTATAAGAAATAAGAAGTTTTCACATTTTCAGAGGTCACTTGGAGGGTATAGCTCACATTTGCAATTATGGGAAATGGATACCTTGCACCCTTAAACAAGTACATTCCATTTTCAGATCAGATGGTATCAGAGCACTAGGTTTGCTTGACTGACATCACTAGCTTGATTGTGTAACTTGAAAGATGTCTTAAGCAGTGTTGAAGATTGAATGCTTTATTATTCTGCAAACTACTTGTTGTTTGAGTTTGTTGAAGCTCTTTTGTTCATTTTTATAATGACAACTTCCATAAGTGAGTTCTCAAAATCATCCTCCTTCACAAGATTTTTTGATGAAGGCTTGAAGCAAGAATTTTTCATCATGATGAATATGGTGAGAGAAATGTATGAGGATGAAAGAAAGAGCTCTAGACTTCAACAGCATTTGAATTCCATGAGGGAAGAGAAGCAGTTGCTTTCTAACCAATTGCAGGAAATGGAAGGCCAACTTCATATTGCAAACATGAATCTGGAAAGGATGCATGAGTTCGAGACACAACTCCTTGTTGCCAAAGAAGCCTTAACCAAGTATCAGCTTGAAGAAGAGGTAAACAATTCTAGTTTGTCTTCAAATTCTTATAAGAATGTTTATGTTGGTTCTTTTGAGAAACATACCAGAGGCATAGGGTCCAAGTTGATGTCCAAAATGGGATATGAAGGAAAAGGATTGGGCAAACATGCACAAGGTATAGTTGAGCCAATAATGGTTGAGGTAAGGCCTAAGAATTTGGGTCTTGGCTATGGATAATCTTATGGAGAAAGTTCCAAAGCAGCCATGAAGGCAATTGAAACAGTTCCTAGAAGGAGTTTCATTTCAGGTTCTCTATCTCAAGGTTGTAAAGGTTGTATCATTGAGGAATGCAATAGTTGGAAACATGCTTTGCAGGAAGAAGGTGTGCATAAGAATGCACTTGAACAAGAGAATTGTGAAAGCTCTAAAACCATTGAAGGGATTGATGGTGTTCCAAAAGGAGCTTATTCTTCATTTGATTCACCTCCTCATGAAGGTAATGAAGGTGAAAGAGAAAGGTATAAATCTGATTTCAATCATATTTCCTTTGATCATGTAAAGCATGGAAAATTTCCACATAAGCATTGGAAAAGAATTGCATGTTCTTTTTGTGGTTTGGTTAGCCATAATGTTTCTAGATGTTGGAAAAGAATGGCAACATACAGGAAACTTTTGAAGGAAAGGAGGCAAGAAGCCAAAGTTCCATTGAACAATGCAAATCATGCTGTCAAGAAGATGAACATGTGTTGCACTTATTGCCATAAGCATGGACACACTGCTGAAAGGTTTTGGACTCTGAATCCAACAATGCTTCCACGAAAGTTGAAGAAATTGGAGAAAGTGTATGGCAAGAATGGGAAGGAAGTTTCCATCATTGATATGTGTCAGGATGATACACATGTTGATATCGATGTGCAGTTAAAGGAAGCGCCTTTGAAATGGATTGGTAAGAAATGGTTGGAATTCTTATCCAATTAAAGTTGCATGTCTTTCGATTGAATGCATTTCTTTGTTAAGGGAATGCAAGTTGCAGGATGGAAAAGTTGAGTATGAGACTCACTCTATCACAGCAAAAGTTATATTCATTTCAGCTTTGAAAGTACATGTACATGTGATCGAGGATATTGTACTTATGATTGTACTTAAGAGAAATTTGAAGGATAAACTGCATGCATGAGAATGATATGCATGAGCACAGGGATCATGATGATTTCCTTGTATTTTAAACATGTATGTGTGATTAACTTGAAGGGTTGATTACTTTGTTTTTAACCATGCATGTAATGTAATATTGACTTGGAAAAAGTTAATTTGATCTCCAAGATTGTAAAGAGGAGAAATGATGAAGTGTTTCATCTTTGTAAGAGCCTTCTCATTTGGGAGGCAGCTCTTCTTCTGGAGCGGAGGTGCCATGGATGGACATTGTGACAACTAGCAAACCCACATGTTCAGGAGAATATTTCAGCTCATATATCAGCAAGTTTCATTGTTGGTTTCTGCAATTTCAGATTTGTCTGGCGAAAGAACTTGGTCGGGATTCGACGAGTACTTGGCTTATGCAGCAAAAAGTCGCCATGACGACAGTTGATAAGGCAGGACATTTTGGCATCAGTATGCTCTTTTGGCTGAACGGAAGAGGATATTTTTGTTCCTCAAGTGCTGTACAGTTCAGTTCAGATATTCAGTAAGCTTTTGGGGACCAAAAGCCTTCTCATTTGGGAGGTGTGATCAGGAGCTCAAGACCAAGTGTCGTAAAATGGTCAAAAATGAAAGTACTTAGAACTAGTTTGAACCCAAACTACTGGGTAGATCTCGTCTTCCTGATTCTGGCGCCATGAACGGTTCGAAAAACGGTCTCCGTATGAGAAAGTTATGCGAAAAACAAAATCGCCCAATAACCCTCAATTTTTGAATATTTTTCAAAAAAAAATATTAAAAAAGGAATATTCCACAGAATATTCTTTGGAATATTCCATCTGGGCAGCCAATCATAGCCCACCATGTGGCAGGCTCGGAGGCCACCACGTGGCCCAGGGTGACGTCAGCAAGGGTATGTGCGTTGTTTAAAATTTTGGTGGCAGTGAGGTTCGATCCCATGACCTCCCATTTAACAACCAAACACCTTACCATTAGGCCACAACAGCAGATCTTGAATGATGGGCGGCAGACATTTAATATGAAGTTTAAACATGGTTTGAGCAGGGCCCTAAGGGGGCCAGCCCCCATTCCATATGCCCTTACGCCCAAAACCGTGGGCCTAGACCCTTAACTGCCGGCACGAAATCACATGCAAACAGCCAACCCGGAATTTTTGGTCACATGCGCATTAATCACAAGAAAATAGACTGGCGGAAATTTTGGTGGAGCGCCAAATTTGGGCAAACCCGCCATATTTGGCAGGCCTAACTGGCTCCAACTCAAGTTATCTGGAGTTTTTGTAGGGCAACTGGTAGTTGGGAGTAAATGGCCATAACTTTGGCTAGGAAAGTCCGTTTTGGACGAATTTTTTTTTTTTTTTGGGTCTCTTCGACCTTCTGAAGCCATTGGCATAGGTTTCACAGCCATCTAAGGTCGTTTCTAGGTGTTTTAGCTTCGTGTAAGTTCCAGGAGCCACCAAGGCCAAATCAGTTTGGGAGCTGCATTGGGAATTGTGCAACCAGTGAATGTGGAACGAAGGTCATTCCTGAATTTTTTCAGCATTCTAAATCCATTTCTACATCTCGTTTTTCCTGTTGAGGCATTCTTCTCACTGTTTAGCTTCAGGGAAGCTTTCAGGGCCACCAGGGCCATTTCAATGCTTGAGCTGTTTGGGGGCTATGTTCATCCATTTTTGGTGATTCAAAAGCCTATGTCTGCTATTTTCGACCTTCTGAGTCTAATGGTAGAGGTTTCAGAACCAATTGAGGTCATCTTCACCTCGAAATTCTCCATGCAAGTTTAAAGGGTCACTAGGGCCAATTGGGGAAAGTACTGTATAAGGTACAATTTCACTGTTTAGTGTTTGGAAAAGAGAATGTTTAGCTAATTCCTATCTTCTGATTATGTATTTACAGTCAGATCTGTCTTTCGAGACACTCATATTCTTGTATTAGCCTTTGTAGCATTTTTAATACAAGAGGACAAGCCTAGTTTGAGAGGCTTGGTCCAGCAGATGTAGCCCAGAAGGGGTGAACTGCTTTATCATTTTGATGTTTTTATTTGCTGAAGGTGATATGTTAAACAAAACTGATATAAAGTTTTAAACAGCGAATATACATAACTTGCATACACACATAATCACCTATTCAACTGCAGAAAGTTATTTGTCTTATTCCGCAAGACATCAAACTTCAAGTATGTGTATGTCAAAGACTTCTAAGTGTTTACTTTGTTATTTCTTTAGGCAGAGCCTGTAGAGGGCCAGGTAGCCTCTGGAACTCATCCTCTCTTTAGAGGTGACATGTCCGGTGAATGCCCCTACAGTCTATCTCTGTATAAGAAATAAGAAGTTTTCACATTTTCAAAGGTCACTTGGAGGGTATAGCTCACATTTGAAATTATGGGAAATGGATACCTTGCACCCTCAAACAAGTACATTCCATTTTCAGATCAATATCTAACCCCCATTGTTCAAATGGTTGTTGTATATTTACTGGCTGCAACGGGAGTGCTACTTTCCTTTCTCTTCCTGTTGCGGTTTGACATACTTTGCATTTCCTCGCATATTCATGTGCATCTTTGAAAAGGGTTGGCCAATAGTACCCGACATGCAGAATTTTATGTGTTGTGGTATTTCCTCCGAAATGACCTCCAGCTGGCCCATCGTGTAATTCCTACATTACCTTTTCAGCTTTAGGTTTCTCTAAACATCTTAATAATACAGCATCATAGTTTCTTCTAAATAACACATTATCAATTAATTGATATTGATTTGCTTTAAGCCTTAGAGCATGCTTAGCTGTATAATTGAGATATAATGGAGCATGTCCATTTTTCAAGAAAAATTTCAGATCAGCGTATTGTGATTGAGAATCATTGAGGCTTACCTCAGATAATTGCACTTCAGTAGATTGATCATCCTCTGTCGGTAAATGAGAGGCTCTAGTTAGCATTCTGCAAAAACCTTGACCTCTAATAATTTTAGCAGGATGTATTTCTACATCATATTCCTGAAGTGCAGTAACCCAATTTGCTCTCTTCTCTCCTACTTCTTGTTGGATTAACAGTTGCCTTATAGCAGGGTAAGGGACTATTATCTTAGTGTGTGTTTTTAGGAGAAAAGGTCTGAAATGTTTTAAAGTTTTAAATATAGCAAAAGCCTGTTTCTCCATAGCTGAATAATTTAGCTCAACACCTTGTAAGTTAGAACTAAAGAATGAAATAGGTGCTTCAACGTTCTGATCATTTAGTTGTGTCAAAATTGTTGCATAAGAGGTATCAGAAGAGAATGTGTATAATACAAATGGTTTTAGGAAATTGGGAGTTGTTAAGGAAGGAGCCTGAATGATGGCTTTCTTTATCAACTCAAAAGAATCTTTCTCGTCTTTTCCCCATTTAAAAGTCGATATTTTTCAGATCATTAACTGTAGGGGTAAGATGATTTGAGAAAAATCAGGAATAAATCCTTTTACAAAATTAATTTGTCCTAAAAATGGTTGCATCGTTTTTTTGTTATGTGGTAGGGGAATGTTTTTAATTTCTTGAATCCGATCGGGATCGATATAGATTCCTTTCTTAGATACCACGAATCCTAATAATTCACCTTCTGCCAAGGCGAAATAAGATTTTTTAGGATTCAAAGAAATGCTGAATTTCTCACATCTCTCCAAGATTTGTTTTAGGTGGTTGATATGGTTGTTTCTATGTTTAGAATAGACAATGATGTCATCTAAATATATTACAACTAAATTGTTCATTAGTCCTCTAAAATCTATGTCCATAGCATGTTGAAATGTAGCGCCAGCATTAATCAATCCAAATGGCATCTTTTGATATGCATATGTTCCCCACTTTATCCTAAATGTAGTCTTTAATCTATCATATGGATGAACCATAATCTGATTGTAACCTGAAAATCCATCAAGAAAATACATCAATTCAGAACCTGCAATTGACTGCAAAATCTGCTCCATGGTAGGCAAAGGAAAATTATCCTTTTGGTAGGATTTATTCAAATTTCTAAAATCTATGCAAATCCTAATGTCTCCATTCTTTTTTCTCACAAGAACCATGTTTGACACCCATTTTGAATGTCTTACAGGGAAAATGATTTTGGCTTTAAGCATTTTATTGAATTCAGACTTAATTTGACTTTCTAGGTTTGGGTGGGTCTTTCTAAGCTTCTATTGGATAGGCTTGTTATTTGAAGTCATGGGTATAGTATGTTGCATTATAGAAGTATCATATGTTTTGAGATCTGAATAATCCTAGGCAAAGATACTTTTACATTTTCTTAGCAACTTAATGAATGACATCCTTTCATCGGGTGTTAAGCCCAAACCTAGGTTTATTAGGTGTACCAAGATTAATCAACTCAAATCTTAGAGTAGAACTCTGTGTTTTTGAATTGGTGGTATTTTTAAACCTATCTTTTAAATCATAGAGATATTCCATCTTGACTACAGATTTGGGAATTGGATTTGCATCCTGTTTATTTTCAATCTGTAGGTCATGTTCATGTTCGTCCATGATTTGACCTTCATAAGATCCATCTAATGAAAGAAAGTCAATTATATCTGTATCATCATTAAACACTCTCCAATTTTTTATGTTATCGGGAATGGAAGGCCTAAATATCAACTCAATCGAAAATCTATCTAGACTAAACTCTTCTGATGGTATCAATTTAGATGCTACATTGGCAAGTAAATCAGCGCTTGTGTTTTCTAATCTAGGGACTGTTGAAATATTAAATGTAGTGAATTGAGAAGTGAGGCTCTGAGCTAATGTTTGATAATGTTTCAGCTGTCCAGAAATACAATGGATTGTGTTCCTGACTTGTTTAACAATTATTTCATATTCCCCATACACCTGCAAATATTTAATGTTTAATCCAATGGCTTTGTACAGGCCTTGAATTAATGCTTCATATTCAGTAGTATTATTCATGCATTGAAATTCGAGTTTGCAAGCTAGCATTGTTTTCTCTCCTTGTGTATTGATTAAAATGCAACCTGCTCCTGCACCATCGTCTGATTTTGAACCGTCAAAGTATAGAGTCCAGAACAAAGACTGATCTAAAGTTTTATTACTAAGATTAATACATTTAGAAATGCTTGATGGAGAAAAAAATTCAACCTGAGAAGTAACCATATTTTTTGGTAAAGGTGAGATTTGGGCATTGAATGAGCCAAGGAATGATTCAGTAGAATAATTTCCAATAATATTATTAGTGAAAATCATAGGCTCGTTCACTCCTTCTAATTCAGTGACTGTATGTTTCATAAATTTTTCGCGATCAACTCTAATTTAATTTGGTTTACCATTATAAGGTAAACACATGTGACCATTCGATTGTGAAATATCCATGTAGTTTCTCATACCAATCCCTGCTTAACGTTAAGTCTCGTGCACACAGATCTTGGCATGATATTCGAAGAAGCTCTTGAATCGATGAGACAATTATGAACATTTTTATTGAAAATTTCATAATTCAAAAGGAAGGGAGGAATGTGAGAACTAGATCTATCACCAATCAAAACAAGATCATTTGATTTTACCTTGTTTGAAGGTGACGAGGGTTTTCCCATATCTTTGTCAATTTGGGCTATAACCGGTGGTGGTATGGGAGCTACAGGAATTGCCTTGAGTTCTCTCAGTAAGATTTTATGTTGTTGTTTGAGTTTGGTCATTTCATATAATAAAATGATTGCTTTAGTCTTCTTCATGTCTTCAGCTATATTATATTCCACTGTATCTGAAACTATCAAAGTTTTGGAAGTATCTAGGGGAATAGGATCAGTTTGAACAGTTTTAGATTCTTTATTCACTGCTTTCTCCTTTGTGGGAGGAGATTTATGTTTCTGATTTGGTATAGTTGAGTCAACGGATTTTTTTCTCCTTGTAGATGCAGGCATAGCCTCTCTTTCTTCTTCGGTGGGGAGAATAAAGTCCCATAACCCATTTAATTCGACTTCTTCTTCAGGTTTTGTTTCTTCTTAGTTGTTGAGGAATCTTCATCCTCTTGATCTAATTCAGCACTTGAAATCACATTCAAAGGTTGAGATGGTGAAGTAGGACTTCTATTGTATGGGCAATATGCTTTCTTAGGAACAGATGATTCAGCTACTTGTTTCTTTATTTCAATCATATCATTTGACATAGTTTTCAAGACTTTTTGAAGACCTTCAAGATCGAATGGATCCTTTGGGGTTTTCTTCTTTGATTCTTGACTAAAAGTCACTTTTTTAGATTTCCTGTCTTCCATCTTAGATCGTTTTTCTAAAGCTAGAATTCTCTTTTCTACATACAAGGCTTCTTTCATGTTTTCTAAAAGAGTAGCCTTACCGGCTCTATATACAAAAATGGCTATATTAGAAGGTAAATAAGAAATGTACCACTCTATATGTACATCCACAGTAGGTTTAGAAGCAGCTGGGATTTTGTTTATAACTTGTTAAATCTGGAGTTGAAATCTTTGATCCTTTCACCCGAATTTGTTTTTAGGTTAGAGAGAGCATTGATTAAAGATGCCACAGTTCTATCATCTCCAAATTTTGCAAGAAACAGTTGTTCAAAATTTACCCAGTCTATTATCATTCTTGCTGGAAGAGAAAAGTACCAGGATCCCGCAGATCCTTTAAGAGTATAGGGAAACAATCTTACTACAATATCTTCATGTGCAACTCCATTCAAATTCATGGCCACCATAAAATTGTTGATGTGTTCTTCAGCAGGAAGACCATCATCTGGATTGTATTTGGGTAACCATTTCTCTGGATGATCAGGAAGAGGATATGGGTTTGCAAACAACACGGCACCAAGATTAGTCCAAGGCTGATTAGCCATAACTTGAGTTGGGATTTGAGAAGATATAGAAGCAGATCCAGAAGTAGTGGGTATGTATGTAGAACTTACAACTGGACTAGTACTACTTGTGGTAGCACTAATTTTTTGAGTAGAAGAAATGGAAATATGAGAATATGTGAATGGAGGTGTAGTGAATGAGGGAGTAAATGGAGGAGAATTTGATATGACCTCACTCGTATCTGAATTAGATCTAGACATAGAAACCTTCTTATGTTGTGAATGTATTGGAAACTCAAAAGAAGGTATTCCAAGTTTATCACTTTTTGATCGCGTTAGGATACCATTTTCTCTGAATAGTGAAGTAATACTTTCTTCAGAAGCTTCGGGTTTATCAGGATTCTCAGCAGAAATAGATATTCGTTCTAGTTTATGAACTAAAGATTGAACTTCAGGAGATTCTGGAGTATATTCTGAAAAATGTAATTGTTGAGATACTTCAGGAGATGAGGGGGAAGTTTCTACAACCTCTGACTTCTGAGTGGGTGACTTAGAACGTGATCGAGAAGCTTTAGGATTTTTTGAGGGAGATTGACTCTTGTGAAGGCTTCGAGTTTTAGATTTAGATTTATATGCCATTCATAGTCAGGGCACTCCTTCTAGCGCCAAAAATGTTGAGGCCTCAAAAATCTGTGGCAACAACAAGGGGGATAACCACCCGGTCCAGACCTTAAAGCAGCTCCTTTTCCATTTGGGATAGTGGCTCCGACTGGGTATGATGGGACCAGTTTCCCAATGTTTTTGGTTTATATGATTTGTGGGTTTTTTTCTGATGCTTCGCAAAAGAATAAATGGAAATTAGCACAACTTTATTCTAAGATGTAAAACTTTGAATTAAATCTATTTTAATCTAACCCAGGGTATTGTTGGTTTTATGCGATATAAAAAGATGTCTATCTAATCTATGATGATATAGATCAATCGCAGACCATATAGAGTTTATATATTGTAAGATAATTCCTTTGAAAAGATAGTTAATTAAAAGAAATGTGAAAAACATATCGCATATTGCAATGATCACATATAAAACAGACCATTCTCTATTCTGATATCGTACAATAGTGCAACTGATACTTCAAACAGAGATGACAGATTTCATACATAATTCATGAAACATAAACTTATCGCTAATACTAGAACAAAGATTTAGCAAACATGATAATAGTACCAAATGTGTACCGTTCTGCTCATTTGACCAGTGACAATAGGCCACAATCAATCTTCTACCAATGAGTATTTCAAAGAATACAATAGTGCACCAACAGTGATCAACAAAAATATATTTGATTGAAAAGACCATGTTCCATGATTCCATCAAGACATCTACAAGTTTACGATAGCGCATTCTTTGTAAATGTTCTTAATAAAATTCAGGACCCTTCTCTAAATACATGAGAAGGGTTTAAATACTATTCTTAATTAACTAAAAATAACTTATACAAAATAGATATGAGGAGGTTTCAAACAACCTTCCTCGTTCCTAGTATCCAACTTTCCAAAAATAAAATTTCTCAAAAATGACTCAGGTCTTCACTGATTAATCACCGTTGCCAGCTTTGCTTCTCTGCTCACAAACGTCGAACATTGGCATAACTTGTGGTGGCATCCCGAATTGTGTTCTCAACTACCCTGCAAATATAGCATCATGTAAAGGTGGCAGCATTCTCTATACTGAATCCAAGGAGAAATTCAAGGTCATGACCTGACTGTGTGGTTTGACGAAAAGTTGCCATACTGCTTCCCAGTCGGTTTTTGATAGCCCCCAAATTGTTTCTTTCTGTAGCTGACTCTTATTCTTCCAATTCTTGTCTAATTCTTTAAGATCAGGAAGTGTTTTTGGATCTCCTTTATGAGGTTGGATGTGTGCAACATGTGATTTATTGTTTTAATAATGCTTTTTGAAATACCCGATGCTCTGGCTATTGATAGTTCGGCCTGTTTCACATGTGAGTCCCAATCAATGAATAAAATATCCTTATGTCTTTTGTTGATCTTCAAGAGACTTGACCTTTTACCTTCAACTGAATCCTGCCACTCAATATAATCAGAGATCTTAGAATTGAGTTCATTGAACTCAATTCTTTGATCAATAATGATGTTTGTTAATTGTTCACTAGTATTCAGATGTGGAATGATATTTGATATATGTTGGAGGAAGAGATGCTTTTGCTTTGATAGTAAAGTATTCAGTGTTAAAGCCTCATTAATGAATTCCTCTACAGTAGGAATATCCTTATACTTTTCTAGGTCACTCTTTAGCTCCTAGATTTGTTTGTTTTTAGCAGATAAGTCATTTTCATGACTTATTCTCAGTACTTCCATATCCTATTGTAGCTTATGCAGCTTCTCCTCTACTTGATGGTTCATGTTGGCTCTTTCTTCATCTAACTGTCACTGTAATAGTGTGATCTGGTCGTCCTTTTCTTTAATCAAAACAGAGACTTTGGTTGCTTTGTCGATTGTTTCTGTAGCATAGGCTCCAGCAAATTGAGATAGTCGATTCAAATGTTCGGTCGGATTTATTTGTGTTTCCTTCCATAGGACATCCATAAATTCATGTTCTGAAGGAATTTCAATTCTCCTCCTCTTCCTCTGTCTTTTTACAATAGCTTTATGAAGAGGGCTATAAAATACATCTAAAGGAGGGATATTTTTTACATTCCAGACAATTTCAGTAGTTGGATCTGCAAGAATTACCTCTGTATCTTGGGAACTTGTTTTTGGACCTTCAGTGGTCACTGTTTCTATCTACCCTCGTGGGGTCTGAAATCCTGTGGGTTCTTGTGTTGATGATACCTTAGGGGTATCCTGTAGTTTATTATTGAATGCATCCCACAGCTTTTCTAATTCATCTGTTTTTTCTTCGTGTTCTCGTGATGTGCCTATCTTAGTCTGCTCCTGAGACTTGGTTTCAATTCTATGATCAGTAATCCAAAATTCTTGTGGAAGGTATTCTAACCTCTGTCCTTTAAACTCCTTGAATCTTCTTAATTTCTATGGATTCAACTTTGTCTTGGCCGCATTCAGAATCTACTCAAAGTTCTCGGTTGATTCTAGTAAATCTGCAAACTCATCTACTGTATGAGTTACAGGTTTAATCTTAACTAAAAGGGTGAATTTGTTTGCTACTTGTTGTGGATCAAAAGACCTTGTTGGTAGAATGGGAAGCTTTAATAACTACATATTCTGATACTCTTTATATGCATGCCCATAATTAAGAAGGGCAAATCACCCACACTGAAGGGGAAAATTTGGCCATAGGGATTTCTTCATTTCCTTCAATGTTTTTGTGACGCCATTTCCTACTATTTGGTATGCTATTTCTCTTGCCAATAGTTTATCCGATACATACATAGGGAGGACATGTGGGAAACCTTAGCTACCAAATATCCTGATATAAGAGAATGACTCTTCAAGAAAATAGCTTCTGATTGCTTGGAGGTCTGTGATAGCTTCTTTTGTGAATCTCGGACATCTTCTGTTGAAAATTAACTAATGTAAGGGGAGAAAAACTCCCTGGCATAATTGGTGAAAATGTGGAATAAAATCTTGTTCCCACATTTTCTTATAACTTAGGAAGATAGGAGTAGGATCATTGGTAGCCCATTTCCAACCCATGGTTGGAAAATGAGTGCAGAAACAAATAGCATCGAAGACATATGCAGACATGAAGAATTGGGGAACTGCTCTAGAGGAGGCAGCCCTAGTTTGGCGATATTCAGTAATCACTTTGGCAAAATTCTTAGACAGAATGGTTGCCCAATTCATAATGTGAGAATTAACACAAGCATCAATTAAAGGAACCCAATTGATCAAGAACTTAGAATTATCAAGGAGACCATACAACCTACATAGCAAATAGGCTGCAAAATTATAAGGGTTGGCTAAGGAAGCAATAGGGTACATACCCACTTTATCTTGTTTGAATTTATTGTCTCTTCTCCTCCATTCCTGTATCATTTAAAATGGGTCTTCATTTTCTTTTACAAACTTTGCAACAAATTGTTTGTCGTAAATGTCCTTGGCATCGGGTGGCTTGTACATTTGTTGTAAATCTTTCGCTCTAAAAGAACCCAAGACTGTGTTTTTAGCTATCTTGATAAGTCTGTCTTCCACTTTTGTATTCTAGACTACCCATCTTATCATATCTGTGTATGGCAAGAGCCTAGCCCTTGTTGCTATTCGGTGAAGGAAAGAGCACGCCACGTCTCTGAACTACACTCTTGATGGTTCTATGTTGTCAGCGGTTGGTTGAATGTCTATTACTTCAAGTTTTTCATTCTCCAGCGTAGTATAGATAGTCTGCCATACAGTGGCGCCGCCTCCATCTTTAGTGCATATTGTATCTGTAAAAATGGATGGCATATATGTGCTTTCGGTTTCTGCGATAGATTGCTTGGTATGCTTCTGCATCAACTTTCATATGGACATCGCTTGAGCAAAGTTTCTATTAAAACCAACAGCAATTAATTGTTGCGTAAAATAAAAGATTTGTTGAAATTACTGAACTTTGTAAGAAAATATCGAGGAGCGAGTTCAGCATTAATCAACCATAACGAACACCATGATTACATGCATAGGGATGATAACCGTATTAAATCATTATGACCTAACTCGTGTCCAGCTTAAAAACACTATTAAACATCTGTCAAATCCGTCATATCAGATATTTAAGCTATAGCGCGAATGAAACTTTGTTTGATGGATCTTGCGATAATGTCGCAAGATCGCAATATCAGAGTTTCAATAGGTAACAATTAAGCTCTTGCCATAATATCCTCCGATGTGCGATATGCGATCGGGATGTCGCATACAAAGTTCAATCGCAAGTCGCATATTAGTATTTTTTGAATGTGCTTAACTTTGCTACTAAGGAATTATGAGATTTTTTGATTTGCGATGAGGACTTTTAATATGTTTTAAGTTAGATTCAAAAAGGGCTCTTTGAAAAGCAATAATTTTCTGAGAGTTGGCATTTTATTCAAAAGGAAAAGAGGAAAAATTCATTTTTTTAAAAGGGTCCCTATTTGTATTATAAATAAAAATGGGGGGGAGGGGGGGGAGGTTGTTTCATAACACAACACTTCATCATAGAGACAGTATGCTTTAGAGGTGTTTGAATACCCTAGGAAGATACAATTACGACTCCGTGCACCAAGTTTGTTTCTATCTACCTTTGGTATCAAGGCATAACATGTGGAACCAAAGACCCTGAGATGCTTTACCGAAGGAATGTACCCATACCACATTTCATAAGGAGTCTTGTTTATAATAGCATTAGATGGACATATATTCTTTACATATATAGCACATAGAATTTCATCAACCCAAAACATCAATTTTACATTCTTGAAAAGCATCATGGAGCGCACAATATTTAAGATTGTCCTATTCATTCTTTCAGCCACTCCATTCTGTTGGGGATTATAAGGCACATTTGTTTGATGTTTGATCCCATATTGGCGAAGATAGTTTTCAAATTCATTTGAAATGTATTTTTTTCCATTATCAGTGTGAATAGATCCAATATGAGATTGTGCATCGTTTTCAATCCATGTATGAAAGTTATTGAATGTTTGAAAAGCATCAGATTTGTTCTTCAATAAATAAACCCAACACATTTTGGCCTAGTCATCAATAAATGTCATCATATATTTATTTCCATTTGCAGAAGGAACAGGAATTGGACCACATAAATCTGAATGAATGAGTTCAAGTTTTCTATGTGCTCTGGAATGTGAATCATGAAAAGACTGTTTGTTATGCTTTCCTAGAATGCAAGCATCACATTGCTTAAGTTTCCTAGGAATTGTACGCAAACGAGTAACACCATTTTTCTTCAACAAGCGGTGGTTTTCATAGTTCAAGTGTCCAAATCTAGCATACCATAATAAACTTGATGGAAATGTACCTTCTTCATAATAAGAATTGTATGAGAAATTTTGTGCACGAGAAGAGGTACCTTGCAGTTTGAGAAGCCTTTCTTCTTCTATCCCCGTCATGACAAGTGAGTGTGTTGGCTTGAGGAGGCCTGACCCAGGTTTAGTTTTAATCATCCAAACAAAGCCCTACACTACTGGCCCTTTCAGCATCAGCTCGTAGAGCGCGGACCAAATTCTCACCCAAAGCAATAGGGGGGGATGTTGGAACCAAGTTTTCGCACCCTTAAGATGGTTGTGATGTCGTTTGATCTCTTCTATCCCTACCTTCGCGCAGGTAATCTTGCTCTAGGGCTTGTAAGACAAACCCTTTATTCCGGCCTTCAATACCTTCAAGAAAGCATACGGTCGACCTTCACGCAGCCCTAACCTGTGGTTTAGGTACTTTCACGCTGCCATAGCAGCGTGCAGTGCAGATTCCTCAATTATCCTAAGTGATATGCTTATCTTGTCAAACACTTAAAGTTATCACCGCTTAAGCAAGTATTGGTGATTGCGTTCAATTTTTCAATGTAATTGCATTCATTCGCGCACCATATAAGCATAATAAAGGAAATTTATACACAAAATAACCAAAACCCATCAACAGAACAAATACACAGAAATTTCAAAATAACTCTTTTTATTAATATCTTCCAAGTATTACAGACTCTGTTCACCCTGCGCACACAACTGCAGGGGTTCGTGCACTCAACTGCAGACTTCTACCCTAGGCCTCTGTGCACTCAGCTACAGAGCCTCTACCTACACTATAACCCAAGACTTTAGACTTCTCGCTCTAAAGCTACGACTCTCTTACTTCTTCTATCGATCCATCTCTATCTCTAACTACTTAGAGCTTAGCTCTTTTTATACAATCCCATGGTTCGCGAACCATGGGTAGATATCTTACAGCCGACTTTACTTTACAAAACTAAGGGCAAACTACCCTTTGTGACACATAATACCTTCACGCTCCATGACCACAAAATGCATAGTATTTACAATAATATTACAAAAACTTGACTTAAACATGGGCTTTTAGCCCCAAAACTGCCCTTGGGGGATCCCGCTCCCAATAGGCCCCCAACACAAACATCGTGACTCGCCCTTGAGTCACTCGATAGGCGTGAAGATCTTTATGTGAAGCCTATCCAACTCAACCCTGATGACCGCAACTTCGGTTGTGCACTGAGTTGTTGCCTCCTTCGCATCTTCGTCTGTCTTCTCAGTTACTACCCCTGTGCTGTCAGCCTAAAGCTGTTGTTGTGTGGCTTACAGAGTCTCAGGCTTGCCTTCAATGTTTCTTGTAACTACATAAGCTTCCTCTAGCTAGGGCTTGAGTCGTGCCTTCAACACTGCTTCCCTGTGCAGTGTTGCATCCACCTGTTCCTTTACCTGCTTGGCTTCCTACAACTTGGCTAACCTCTATGTCAGCGCAATGGTTCACGTTGTGCCCTTAACTTCATCATAGCATTGTTGGATTTCGCACACTTCTGTCTCGAGCATTTGGATGTTTGGGTCCTCCTGTCAGCCGGCCAGGACCTCAAACGATTGTTCAAACAATTGGGTGCAATCTGCTACTCCAACTCTCCATTGTCGAGATTGCTTCTGTGACAGTGGCCACCCGTTGTTCCTGTTAGCTCTGCTACAAACTTCAGTATTTGGAGGACCAATGTTCAGATCGGCCATGTGTTTACGCTCAGAGGGGGAGATCGCAGCAGTCTTTTTCTCCATTTTCCTTCATCTTCTCTTTTCCCATAGCCATGCCATCTTTGTTTTCCTCTTAAAGCCTCCTCATTTCCCGTGTACAACCCCAAAATCCACTAAAGACCCATATTTCCTTAGCCCCAGGCACCAAGTTCAAACGGTCATATGACCGTGACCGTGTGACCGCGCACTCTTCTTAAGCCCCTTTTCCTTCATCGCAATCGCAACTTTCCGCAGGTCTCTCATAAGTCGTGTCCTTAATAATCATCGATTGCCGATCACCGATTGCCCCTTCGAACGCGACATGACTTTAAGCTGCGGCTAATTCTTTTATCGGGTCCGCAGTCTCGTCGCTATCGGCGATCGCATCTATAAAAAGGCTTCCGCTCCCCTTGTCTTCCCGATGCGATGTTGGAATCATTTCTCCGCCGTCCAATCAGTCCTAACAATCCAATGGCCCGCACCCAATCACTGATCGCAATCGCATCTTTGTGTAAAGGGCTCCCCTCTATGACTTCCTTCGATGCGATATTGCGTTAGCCGTCAGATCCAGCTGCCCGAGATCTAACGGCCCATGTCTGTTCGCGCCTGCTTCCGAACTGCCGATGCGATATTCATCGGCGATCGCAAGTCGCAGGGTCAGGGCTTGTTGTTAACGTAAACCACTCCACTCCGCCGATGCGATATCAGGTTCCGGACCCGATTCAACTCGCTGCTCCCTTGTATAAAATTTCAAGTCCGCTTTTCTGCCTCCGACAGTGTATTTGTGTGTAACTCAATCTTTCTGCCTTTTGTGCTTCCCGATAGTGTATCCCTTATCCGTCGATCATTCATTTTATCCAACGATAATCGCTAATCCCACTTCCACCTGTTTCCTCCCGCTGAGCTATATCTGTCGTCCGTCTATTTCATCCAACGGCTCAGTTTCATTGTTCCCGTTTCTTCCCAGTAGCCATTGCAAAGCGCTCTTCACCGTCGATCCACGATATTCAACGGTGGATCTTCCTCCATGCTGCCCGTGTCCATAGCTGTCCTGTGCTCCCGAAGGTGGCCAGCGTTTACCACTCAACGCAGTTATTTTGCAACCACCGCATTTAACTAACAGAGTGGCCAAAGATTGAAAAGGATAGCCTCGAGAAGATCACTGCATTTATCAGTTATGGGGCGTCTTTCAGTTAATACGCCACCTGCCCAAAGAAGGACCGCAGAGAGCCAGAGGGGGGCAAATCCATTTACAGCACAGCCAGATTCGTATCAAAGGACCATTCCTGAGTGTAAATGTGGTTGGTGGCCATTTATGGGCTCCTCCACGCATAGCTTAGCAGAGCAATTTTGTAAACAAATTGTATATATACCCAGAACAGAGATGTAATCAAGGGGGATGAGTGTTAGATGAAGAGAACCCTGTTGTAAGGTTCAACTTCTGGAGACTGTAACTACTTTGTAACCTGCAGCGTCTGGTCTTCATTTCCAGCTAATGCAAGCTTCTTTTGTTATTTATTGCTCACTTTCCACTTCTCTTTCTTGTTCCAGGCTGTGCCTGTTTGCATTTGTTCTATTGCTGTGAATGTTTAGCATCAGAGGGGCTGTCATCCCACCTCTGTGTTAGGATTTAGCATGTATCATAGAACATGTGTGCAGGTTTCTGTTGTTTAATGCATAGAGAGCTGTCATCCTGTCTGTGCATTAGAAACTAGATTTACAGACCTCTTAACTGGTTGCAGCCGGCCATCACAGGGTCCTGTGCATCTGCTGGTGTGGTCAGTCTTCTCCATTATCACCTTATCCTCAAATTGTGAGTAATAGGTGGTTAAAATCCTTGTAGTCTGGGGGTGTTCACCCATGTCTGGGGTCAATCATAGTAGAAGTGGTTATCTGGCTTGAATATGCAACATTTGTTCCATTCATCCACCATTTATCCAACTATATTTGGTTGAATTTGTAATGTTCCCGAGCATCACCGATATGCAACCTAGGTGAGTTTCTTGGGGTGATAACATTAAATGGCGCCGTTGTCGGGGAGAGGAGAATCGAAGCTCAGCATCCCTGGGAGACGACACAGCTTCAAGCTTTGATGACAGACAAGGTTTGAACACAGATTTTGGTTGTAATCATCTGTCTGGCGACTCCACTGGAGGAAGGCCATCCTCTGGTGACTCCACATTGAAGTTCTGGCGCAGTTCGTGAAACATGCTCGGAGAAATCTTCAGAAATCACTAGCTGACCAGTTCTTGATCCTGAGAAGACCGTTAAGCAGAAGAAAATATTGCAGAAGGAGCATCAGGGTCAGGTAAGCCTTAAAGAAGTTTATGTATCTCTGCTGTTGAAGTATTTCCTTCAGAGATTCATTCAGCTCCTTCCCCATTCAGTTCCCTTTCGGACCTCAGTTGAAAGAATATTTCCATGCTGTCCATCGTATTCCTCTGTTTCTGTCAACCTTTTCATTGATATCTAGGTTATCAGCGTAAAAATAAATGTCTTTTTATTGATTATTTCCTCTAAGCCTACCAGTATTCTTTCATATACCTCAGTCATGGCAAGCCAGCAAGCTCCCACAAAAATAGAAAAAATCATTGCTGCTAGGTATAGACCCTTGGTCTTGCCGGTCCCATTACATGCCATGCCTGCAAGAGATTATCAAGAATACATGCCTAAGTTTACTGGTACAGAAGGAGTATCAGCAAAAGAGCACCTCGAGTCTTTTTATAATTATGCTGATAACGTGGACATCTATGAAGAGGATGTATGGATGAGGGTGTTTATCCAAAGCCTAGAGGGAGATGCTAAAAAATGGTTCAATGAACTAGCCCCTAGGTCTATTGTAGACATTGAGGCCCTAGATGAGGTATTTTTAAAGTACTGGGGGAATAAGGAAGATCTGATCTACGATAATACTAAGTCTGGAAACTCGCAGAGGGATGGGCTCTCATCATCATCAGATCATGAGATCAACGAAATGGCCAGGATGATAGAGCTATTGGCCTTTGAAATTTCCAGGTTAAGAGCTACGCAGCATTCAGAAGAAGAGCAGTTTGATGAGGAGGAGGAGGTCAATGGTTTGGAAAACAAGGGCAATGCCCCCTTCTTAACCAGAGCTGCTTATGAAGAAGCTTTATCCAGAGGCACCGCTTATCAGTTTGTTGTACCTGCAGAACAACAAGCTTATCAGCGGAGGCAGCTAGCAGCAAATCCTTCCGTCCTCGAAGAGTCTGAGCTCGAAGCCAGCTCAACTTCCCATGACTACGCAGATCTGCAATTTGAGCAACCTGCCGATGTCCCTGCACCAGTAATCAGAAAGGGAGAAGAATGCTCCCCATCATCTTATGTTTCTCTGTCTGCTCAAGTAGAATTCCCTCGAAGTTGTTCCTTGAACACTGAGGCAGCAAGTAATTTAATGCTCAAGGCTGAAGCTGATCATCTCAGTCTTGATATTCTAATGTCTGCTCAGATGGCCTCCACACTGAATGAGAGGGCAGCTTGCCAGATGACAGAGGAAGAAAATGTTCAGTCATGGGAATCCTCCTTGGATGAGGATTGTTCAAAGAAAGATTCAGGGGCAAATGTCGTCTCTGTGTCTCCTGCACAAGAATTCAATGGTGCCTCATTCATATTAGTCGTGCAGACCACAGAAGACAAAGATAAGTACACAGCAACGATAATTATTCAGCAGGTGTACAAAGGCTCCTCCGAACAACGTCCAAGGAGGAAAACACACAGAAAGGGAATGAAGAATCGATCATCTCTACCTATTAAGCTCAAGTGTCCTAAACTGTTTGAGGTGGATGATCAAATCAATCCTGTCCTGCTGATATATGATGAACCGGGCTGAGAGCAGGAGAAACAATTTTGGTGGCCCAGCAAATGGGCAAATTTTGAAGTTTGCATTTTCAGGCTTTTATGTTTGTAATTAAGTTCTTTTATAGTTTTATGTTGTATGTTTAGTTGACTCCGTGCCCAATGGACACTAGGCAAATGTTTTTAAAGCTTGTTTTGTAGGAAGGCATTGGTCTGCAGTTCTTGAGACCTCGCAGGGAGGATCTCATCCCCAGAAGGAGCCAGTGTTAGCTCTGCTACAAACTTCAGTATTTGGAGGACCAATGTTCAGATCGGCCATGTGTTTACGCTCAGAGGGGGAGATCGCAGCAGTCTTTTTCTCCATTTTCCTTCATCTTCTCTTTTCCCATAGCCCTGCCATCTTTGTTTTCCTCTTAAAGCCTCCTCATTTCCCGTGTACAACCCCGAAATCCACTAAAGACCCATATTTCCTTAGCCCCAGGCACCAAGTTCAAACGGTCATATGACCGTGACCGTGTGACCGCGCACTCTTCTTAAGCCCCTTTTCCTTCATCGCAATCGCAACTTTCCGCAGGTCTCTCATAAGCCGTGTCCTTAATAATCATCGATTGCCGATCACCGATTGCCCCTTCGGACGCGACATGACTTTAAGCTGCGGCTAATTCTTTTATCGGGTCCGCAGTCTCGTCGCTATCGGCGATCGCATCTGTAAAAAGGCTTCCGCTCCCCTTGTCTTCCCGATGCGATGTTGGAATCATTTCTCCGCCGTCCGATCAGTCCTGACAATCCAACGGCCCGCGCCCAATCACTGATCGCAATCGCATCTTTGTGTAAAGGGCTCCCCTCTATGACTTCCTCCGATGCGATATTGCGTTAGCCGTCGGATCCAGCTGCCCGAGATCTAACGGCCCATGTCTGTTCGCGCCTGCTTCCGAACTGTCGATGCGATATTCATCGGTGATCGCAAGTCGCAGAGTCAGGGCTTGTTGTTAACGTAAACCACTCCACTCCGCCGATGCGATATCAGGTTCCGGACCCGATTCAACTTGCTGCTCCCTTGTATAAAATTTCAAGTCTGCTTTTCCGCGTCCGACAGTGTATTTGTGTGTAACTCAATCTTTCTGCCTTTTGCACTTCCCGATAGTGTATCCCTTCATCCGTCGATCATTCATTTTATCCAACGATAATCGCTGATCCCACTTCCACCTGTTTCCTCCCGCTGAGCTATATCTGTCGTCCGTCTGTTTCATCCAACGGCTCAGTTTCGTTGTTCCCGTTTCTTCCCGGTAGCCACTGCAAAGCGCTCTTCGCCGTCGATCCACGATATTCAACGGTGGATCTTCCTCCATGCTGCCCGTGTCCATAGCTGTCCTGTGCTCCCGAAGGTGGCCAGCGTTTACCACTCAACGCAGTTATTTTGCAACCACCGCATTTAACTAACAGAGTGGCCGAAGATTGAAAAGGATAGCCTCGAGCAGATCACTGCATTTATCAGTTATGGGGCGTCTTTCAGTTAATACGCCACCTGCCCAAAGAAGGACCGCAGAGAGCCAGAGGGGGGCAAATCCATTTACAGCACAGCCAGATTCGTATCAAAGGACCATTCCTGAGTGTAAATGTGGTTGGTGGCCATTTATGGGCTCCTCCACGCATAGCTTAGCAGAGCAATTTTGTAAACAAATTGTATATATACCCAGAACAGAGATGTAATCAGGGGGGATGAGTGTTAGATGAAGAGAACCCTGTTGTAAGGTTCAACTTCTGGAGACTGTAACTACTTTGTAACCTGCAGCGTCTGGTCTTCATTTCCAGCTAATACAAGCTTCTTTTGTTGTTTATTGCTCACTTTCCACTTCTCTTTCTTGTTCCAGGTTGTGCCTGTTTGCATTTGTTCTATTGCTGTGAATGTTTAGCATCAGAGGGGCTGTCATCCCACCTCTGTGTTAGGATTTAGCATGTATCATAGAACATGTGTGCAGGTTTCTGTTGTTTAATGCATAGAGAGCTGTCATCCTGTCTGTGCATTAGAAACTAGATTTACAGACCTCTTAACTGGTTGCAGCCGGCCATCACAGGGTCCTGTGCATCTGCTGGTGTGGTCAGTCTTCTCCATTATCACCTTATCCTCAAATTGTGAGTAATAGGTGGTTAAAAGCCTTGTAGTCTGGGGGTGTTCACCCATGTCTGGGGTCAATCATAGTAGAAGTGGTTATCTGGCTTGAATATGCAGCATTTGTTCCATTCATCCACCATTTATCCAACTATATTTGGTTGAATTTGTAATGTTCCCGAGCATCACCGATATGCAACCTAGGTGAGTTTCTTGGGGTGATAACAGTTCCTTTAACTCGGGTGGTGTCGAAGGCTGAGATCTCAATTGAAGCTCTATAATTTACAAGTTCAGCTCCAATTTAACCCGCGCAATCTCTGTCCGAGTGTCCCGCACCCCTGTGGCCAATTTATGCATGCATACTTCGATTGGCTCCTCCTCTAGAATGGCCGATTCCGGGACCATTCTGCAGGCCTCCTCCATGACTTGTACGATCTTCTTTCTATGGCTAGTCGCCTCAACCTCAGCAGTGATGGCAGAATCCCTCTGCAAGGCCATCTGCTCATTATTTATTCTCTGTTCGCTGATCACTTGGAGGTCGCAGTGCTCACAAGCCCTCAACTCTGCAATTACTCCATCCTGTAAGGAGTGGAGTGCTTTGCGCGGGAGTGCTTCCAGGTTCAATCTTACTCCCTTCAAGGCACTGACAGTGGGCCTGGCCTCATTTTCTATTGTCAATGCTCCATCCAACAACTGTAGCGCACTGGAAGCCTTCATGCGTAGCATATCGATAGCCTCTGATGTGCCAATAGACAAGATGCTAGACGCCATACCAATTTGCGACGCGTGGGCCTACAACTCATGCAGTCTAGTCTAGATGGCCCCTAGGATGATCTACTGCTCCTTTTCAAATTGTTGTAGGGCCTTCGCGGTGACATCTCTGACTGTGTCACCGATGTCGTATAAGTCTCCCTCCATTAGTGTGATGGGGTCCAGCGAGGTCTTGGTCGCCTTGGACTTCTTTCTAGACCCTCCCTTTTCCGGCTCTCTTAGGCACTTAATACGGTCGGACGTCTCCTGGGGGTTTGTGTCATGCTACTATGTGTCCTCTTCTTTAGTTGCAGATGAAGTTGACTACGTGCCTTTGTCAGAGCCCCACTATGTGCCTCCTGTTTGTTTTCCTACCTCCTTTCATGTCTGCTCTGCCTTGCCCTTCTCAGTGGCCTCCTTCTTCCTCTTCTCGACCAGCTGCGCCATCTTTAGCTTGGCTTCATCCTTCTTCTTTTGTGTGGCGGACTTTCTTCCACCCACTGCCAAGTCCGTGGAGGTGCGCCACTCTGCCGACCATTTATCCAATACCACATCAATGGCATCATCTATGGCCAGGTACAACAAATCATACCACTTTTGCGCAGGGTCTTTCCGTGCCCTGATTGAGATCTGATGGAAATCAACTTTGAATTCGGAATAGCTCTACAGGTTAGCATATATTGTGGGTGAAAACTGCAGCTTGCGATTGATATCCATCCTGATATTCATTTCCATCAGCATCCAAAAGATTTTTTTGTCCCGCACGTGCTCCATGTCCTTTTTCGCCCACAGTGAAGCATACTTCGTTGCTTCAAGAAGGTCTGACGCGACTGAGGGGAATTATCTTTCTTCCGGTAGCTCCCACGCTACGAGAACAATTGATAGTAAGAGCCACATGTAGTGAAACGTCTTGCTTTGCTCCTACGCTTCGCGGCAGTTTGCCAGGAACTTGCCGCAAAGGTAGTCCGACAGTTAAACTGGACTCCTTCCGCCCACTTCTGTGTGAGCACGACGACAAGCGTCGGCACTTCGTCGGCGCGACACTTCCGCATGGCCTTCCCTACAAGGATCTACTTTACCACCTTTACAGCGAGGTTGCTGATGCTGGAGATTGCATTCCCGCGTGACTTCTTCACCAATTTGAACTTTTCTTTCATTGATTCGGCAAGTGCCAGCTCACCACCCTTACCACCAAAGATCATCACTGGATTTTCGCCTGTATACAGCAGGCGTGTTATACAGTGAATCAACATATCAGTGATGGGTATCGGCTCCTCCAGCCACAGACACCCATCATGCACCAAGCACAGTAGCTGCTTGATGACTAGAACTGTCACGAGGGTGTGGTTATAGTGTAGTAGCCATAGCAGGTTGAGTAATCCTGCCTTCTCTACTCCTCTGAGCCATTTCCGCGGCTCTAGTGTAGTCATCCCCATCTTTGTGTCTATGATGCAGTGCATCAACTGTTCGGTTGCCATGTGCGGGAACTTCTCATGGTTCGCCAAGTCCCATTCTTCAAGCTTCAAAATCGGCACCTGTGCCAAACGCGGACCGTCAAAAGTGATCTCATCTAGTAGCAATGGGGTTTGCAAGGGAGTCTTACTTTCATCGATGTCCTTTGGGACCTTGGACTTAGATTTGCGCGAAGGGACATGCTCCGGAAACCGTGTAATAGGGTCTACACCCTGGGCTTCAACCTCCTCTATTTCCACTCCCACATCCTTATCGTCCATGGGGATGTCTTTGATATCCTCCTCTTCTACCTCTAGGTTTATAGCCTTGCCTTTATCCTGGGCAATGGGCTTAGTTGGGTTTCGTCTCGGCGACACGCACACCAGGATGGTAGGCTACTTGCCCTTCTTGCCGTTCACGGTCTCCTTGGTTGGGATTGGCTTCGGTCTTCGGTCTTCTGGGGCAACTTCTTCGGCCTGTTTCTCCATCTCTTATGCTGGGTCTTCTACCACCTCCTGTGTATCAATAACTTCTGGGGGTGATGACATAAAACTCTCTATCAATACTCGTGACGTCTCAGGCAAGTTCGCAAATGCACAAGTTTGTTTGAGAGCTTCGAAAAACTCTAGGTCCATAGACATCAGAGAGCTAAACAGCTGAATGCTAAAAATTCCAAGTGTTTCTTATTGGAAAACCACTTGTAATTTATAGGGCAATTTGAATTCAAATCTGACCGTTCCCCCTGAAATCGGTTCATTAATGTCGAATTAGCGGAAAATTTTCAAGGATCTAAGCCACAAATTTCATCTTAAATTCTGGCCGCCCGCTCAATTTGGCCTCACTTCTATCGTCTTTTCATGAACAGTGACTTGAACAATCACTTTCCAGCCGACCTACACGATTTCTCCCTGGGTAGCGCAACTCCCTCTGCACTATCGCGAACCCAGTGACATGTCCTTGCTTCGCACCATCTTCCAATCGCGCAGCTCCCCAACTTGGGCAATGTAGTTTATAGTCCCGCACCTCCTTTCAGCTGCCTAGGGCACTAAGACTGTGCTAGTTTCATTTAGTCACATGGTCGGACCACCGATGTATGGCTTCAAGCGACTGCCATTCACCTTTCCTGGGAAGGGTTCTCCATTTAACTTGACCAGCTGTACCGCTCCTCCATCGGTAATATCCTTAATAACATAAGGCCCTAACCAATGCATCCTAAATTTTCCTGGGAATTTATCTAACTTACTATCATACAACAAAACCATATCATTTACCTTAAATGTGCTCAGCTTGATGTGTCGATCATGCCATGCCTTTTCACACTGCTTTTGGACCTATTGGTGAAACCCAGCCAAAAATATTTCTTCTTCAAGCTCATCCAGCTGTGTGAGCCTCTCTTCTAGGGCTACACAATCCATCATACATGTGAGTGCTGCTATGCGCAGACTAGGCACAATGTATTCCATAGGCATTACGGCTTCCACACCATAGACAAGCCTAAAAGGGGTTTGTCCCATCAGCTTCTTACATGTCATTCGATAAGCCCACAATATTGCAGGTATGCGTAGGTCCCAATCACTTTGCTGAGCATTGCAAACCTTGGTCAGCATGTTTTTAAACACTTTGTTAAACACCTCCACTATCCATTAGCTTGTGGGTGATAAGATGCGCTCTTCTGGTGATACCTGAAATTCCTCTGTTAGTGCGTTGATCATCTCATTCAGGAAGTGTGTACCACGATCACTCATCAAGATCCTTGGACATCCAAATCACGTCAGTACATGCTCAAATAGGAACTTTGTGGCCATCACACCCATGCAATCCTTCACCGACTGTGCTTCTACCCAACGAGTCAAATGCTCTGTCGCAGTGATAATGTACCTCGCCCCTGTCTTCCCTTGTGGTTGAATGGGTCCTACAAAATCTATTGCCCACTTCTCAAAAGGTTGCAACGTCATTTGTGGATTCAAAGGCATTTAATCCCTCCACGATGACCTGCATGTTCTTTGACATACATCACATGCCTTGCAATATGATTTTGAATCCTGATGAAGGGTTGGCCACCACAACCCTGTGAGTAGAATCTTCTACGCGATTTCTCTCCCTGCATAATGTCCTCCCGTAATGCCCCCATGAGCATCCATGAGGATGCTACTTCGTTCGAACTCAGGTACATACTGTCGCAATATCTCATCAATCCCCACCTTGTATAGATTCCCAGCAATGACAAAGAAATCTACCACGTGCACCACTAATTCCTTCTTTTGTTGGACAGAGTATCCTTCCGATGCAGTTACTGTTGTTAGGAAGTGTATTATATCCTCAAAATGACCATCCGCGATACTCACTACAAATAGTTGTGCTTCAGGCAATCCTTCTTCCAAGTTAGTAGGTTCCTCCCCTATTTCAATGCATGACAGATGGTCTAGTCCCACATTCAATCATCCAGGCTTCACAACAACTTCAAAATCATACTCGT
The DNA here is from genome assembly GCA_031772625.1 of Pinus tabuliformis. NCBI lineage: Eukaryota > Viridiplantae > Streptophyta > Pinopsida > Pinales > Pinaceae > Pinus > Pinus tabuliformis. The sequence continues at coordinate 244,952,350 of CM062805.1, read as the reverse complement.
GGAGCAATAAGAGCCATCTACAGATTCACCCCCCCAACATAGGCTTATTGACCAGGTACTTCAGTGTGGAGTGATCCGTATACATCTTAAAATTGCCTTCTAGCAAGTAGTGTCGAAACTTCTAGAGCGCATACACCATAGCTAGCCTCTCGCGTTCAGTGGTAGAATAATTCTTCTCTGCTTTGGATAATTTGCAGCTTGCAAACACGATAGGATGGTCTAAGCCTTCTCCTCCATCCTGTGTTAGTATTGCCCCCAACGCTATACACGACGCGTCGACATGTACATGAAACTCTTTCTTCTAGTCCGGGAAGACTAGAATTGGCACGGTAACCATATTTTCTTTCAATATATCCAATCTTTTCTTACAGTCATCGTTCCAGTAAAACATGACATCCTTCTTCAACAATTTTTCCATCGGCACAGTGACCTGGGCATAGCCTTTGATAAACTTTATGTAATATCCTGTATGTCCCAGAGTAGCACACAGCTATTTCACACTCCTAGGTGCTTCCAAGTTCAGTATCACTATGATCTTCGCAGGGTCTACTATCAATCCTTGTCTACAAACCACATGCCCCAATAGGTTCCCAAAAGGAATGCAAAACAGACACTTCTTGAGATTGAGCACGATCTTGTATCTTCGACAGGTATCCAGCATCAGGCACAAGCTTGCTACGTGGCGCTTAACCAGCCCAAATACAATCCAGTCATCAAAATATACCACCAGGAACTTATGAATAAATTCCTTGAATGTTGCAACAACCACGCACGAAACGATTGCAGGAGCATTCTTCAATCCAAACAGCATTATGGTGTATCGAAAACAACTCTACTCAGTCGCGAAGGTTGTCTTGCTCCTATCCTCCGACGTGATTTTGATTTGGTGGTACCCAAAGAACCCATCAGTGAAGGAATATGCTTCCTGGCCACCTACATTGTCCAACACTTCATCCGTGAACAGAGTCGGGAAAGGATCATGCACACAAGCGTCATTCAGTTTTTTGAGATCCACGCAGATCCTTATCTCATCCTTTTGCTTCTTCTCTTGCACCACCATTGGGCTTACCCAATCGGATTCCTCCATAGGCCCAATGATGCCTACCGCTACCATCTTGGCTAGCTCTAAGCGAACCTTCTCCTTGTATTTCGGATTGAGGCGGTAAGGCCTTTGCCTAACTGGCTTCGCGTCGGGCTTTAACGTGATCTTCATCACTCCTAGGTCTCTGATTAGTCATTTCAGATCCGTGAACTTGGTAAGGAATAAGTCCTAGTATTCGCAGAGCAATTCAGTGATCTTATCCACCGTCGCATCGTCCCAGTAGTCTCCAATATTTACGAATTTGGGTTCTGCCTCCATACCAATGTTCACTTGTTTTGTTTTCACTGGTGCGGTTATATCAAGGTTCTCAATCTGCGGTCCTTGAACCTCGCGGTGGCCTTCTGTTTCTGGAATTTTAATCTTCCATGGATCCTCATCCTCATCTTCAGCAATTACATTATAACATTTGAGCACGTGACTCAGCTGAGTAGCCCATTCAGGCTGAATTAGGTCTAAAGGATCCTACGGTATCCTAAAGATGGTTTCTTTCACCTCTTGTAGCGCTTCATCAATACTATCAAACCCATCCTCAAAACTGAATGTCATCATGAATCCTTCGTGTAGGATATCCCAGTCACCTGTCCCATGGAGGAGCTCTATTTCTATATACCAATTCATTGGGATAACATCCAGGGTATGACAGAATAGGTGCACCCATTCAAGTTGGGGGTTTTCTCCATAAGCCTGTGTCCATTTTGCCAGATGCGCGCGTGGATCATTCTGCCCAAAGTACTTGTCTTTCAGTTGCATCTTAGGCTTCCGAAATTGTGTTCTCATCATCCTCCTATGTTCGCGCCAATCATCAAAGCTTCCCTTGTGTGTACCCCACCATCTTGGGGGCGTAGCATGCAGTGCCAAGTCCAAGGCCTGGAAGCGCCGCTTTTCTAGTACCTCCCTTCCAAATGCATCCAAAAAGATATCTACCTCATTTAGACCATCATAAATAGGTAGATTTCTTTCCTTTGACGACACACAATGCAGTGACCAGTTCATCACGTTGCAATTCAGCATAGTTACTTCGTGTAACAGATCCTTCCAGCGTTCTATTTCTTCGTCGGAGTCCGAAGTGCAGGAACTCTCACGATTCCATGTAATCCGTCCATCCGCAGTGGGATTCATCCAGTCTTGGTCTCGCGTTGTTATCTTATAGATGCGGTCAAGATCATCATCACTCTCATTATCGCGGACTGGTTTCGTATAGCGCGATCCTTTAGCAGGATCTAGGGTATTATTACGCACAGTGATTTCTTCTCAAAGATCATCTTTCACTTCTTTAGATTGATTACTCCGTTCATATCAGTAGCCCAGTCAATTCCCAAGAGTGTAGGGTAGGGATTGTTATCATCCACTATCTTTATTACTTCAAAATCCGCCAGTGCGCTCGCTCCCTTAGTGTCCACGGTCACCCCCTGCAGCCGTCCCATGGGGATGATTTTCTACTGATTCGCCATCCTTAGCTGAATCGGAGACCATTGCATCACAGGTCTCCCCATTCGCTTCCAAGTCTGCTTTGGTAGGACATTTGCATCTGACCCCAGGTCCATCTCCCATCTCGTCCTTGTTTTATGCTTACCAATTTTTCATACTACGCGCGGCTCACCTAGCACAGTCCCAACGCATCTATTGATGAGTTCTTGTAACCCTTCCACAGCCTTATTATCATGCAGTAACTTCATACAGGTTTCCATGAAAGTTGTGAGCATATAAGGGTCCATCTCTGGCTCAGGCTTATCCTTGCTTCCTGAGGTGGAGGCCTCAGTGAAGCTCTTCTTATCTTCCATGAAGGTTTCACGAACATGCTCCAAATCGAACTTAGCCTCTTTTGTCGGGGCTTTGCGAACCCATGTACAGTCTTCTAGTTGTTTCCCTTTGTCATCCCCTGTCGTGATCCCACTCTTGAGAACTATATTTACATTCAGATCTTCCTCGCGCGGCTCAAACCTCATCATCTGCAAGTTTTAAGTCGATGGAGGTTGTAGTGCCCCTTTGTCTCGTATCCTAGCTATCATCGTAGGACAGTCTTCTGTTTCATGATCAAACATTGTGCAATACTTGCATGATGGATGTAGATTAGTGCAATCATGGGCATAGTGTCCTGGTCCTCCCCAATTGTAGCAAATAAAATGTCTATGACCTCTACGAGGTCCTCCTCCACCTCGGCCTCTTCCGTGCCCCTGAAATCATGTCCGTGCCATCCCTACATTCTGGTCAAGGGGCCATGTTTCGGCCTGAACCCTATAGGCAGGATTTCTATCCATCATCAATTCATAGCTCTTGCAAGTACACTCATCATGTCCTACCAACCTAAAAAAGTTGCAGAACAGTTGTTGCGGTGCTTGTACATACTTTTGTAGCAAGTGACAGTTATCTGTGGCATGTTTTCCAGCTACTTGACAAATAGCACACCATAATGCAAGCCCCATGCTAGGCCCTGCTTGAGCTTCCGACCTTAAAGGCATCGGTCCTCCTCCTGCAAGGTAATTCGCAAAGACCGAGAAATGGTCTTTGTCATGACCTTGACTCTTGCATTTCAAGCACCATACCTCCTCGCATACCTCTGGTCGAACCATCCTGTCCTGCTTCAAACTTTGCATCTCGAGGCATAGATTCTTCAGCTGTGCATGGATCTACTGAACTCCTAGATTAGGATCTTGCATCAGAGTCTCATATAGTCTCATGGCAATCTCCAAGGCCTCTGCCCAAGTTGTTATCTTCTGTTGTGATAGCGCACTCCTTAAGTGTGGTAGTAGCGAAGCCAAAAACCACTCACGATGTCGTCCATCTGTCAAATTCATGTTGGCTTCACGAATTGTACATTTCAACCTTTGATCTAGTTCCCAAGGCATCTCACCTGGTTGCATCGCGATCTCTTTGAATCCCACAATCGACTACACCTCATATTTAGGCCTGCTAAATTCCCAATATAGTGTTGCTTGGATGTCTCCTACTCTAACATTCGGATTATCATTAAATTACTTAATATACCAGGTTAGTGCACGATCTTGCAGAGTGCTAACCAATGTCGCCTCCTTTATATGATCATCTGTAACAGCTTGAGCTTCCCATACAACCCTTACAACGAACCAGAATTGGTCTGGGTCCTCATTTCCCAAGCCTTTGAACAAAGGAAACTTCACCGTATTTTCCATATTGAATCGCGATGGAGGTGGAGGTGGTACGGGTGAAGTTGGAGGTGATGGTGGTGAAGTTGGAGGTGGTGTGGGAGGAGGTGGTATTTGCAGGAATCCTAGTCTTATTAATAAATATTACTTCGGGGAAAAACCTTTTCTATCCCTTCTTCGTCCCTTCGCGAAGATGAAATCAAGGGGCTATACTCTGGACCCTTATTTCCTTTGTTTCTGTAAATTTTTCCACTTCACATAGTCCTAGACATCAGGTAGCTGCATAACCCATTTTTCGCACAACAGCATTTTAATCCAAGTATTCAAAGATTTTATGTACTTACCTCGCGGTCCTTTGAAAAAGCGTCGCTCCACCTTGCTATAGCTGAACGAGGTGTCGATCGCGAATTCAATCACAAATCCTCCTATCACGTAATCAATCCAATGATCGACAGCATGGGCGATCTTATCCTCTGATGCTTCCAACCTTTTCACTAGCTCTGGGGTCCACACAATAGGACTGTCAAGTTTCCACCTTCCTTGTCTATCTGCTAGCTTCACGATCCACTCATATAACTCAATAGGGAAAGAGCAGAAAAATATCTCGTGGATCTCTGTATACAAGTACCAGTCCAACCACTGTTCCTTTGTCAGTCGTGGGTTTCTATTCTCTTGTGCCACGAATTCGTGGATTTTTTAATCCAACCAGTCTTCAATCTCCTTCTTAGTTGGATTCCAGTGATACGACATCACACATCTCTTATGCAGATTCTAGTCCCAACAACGGAACCATTTGTTGGCTTGAGGGGGCCTGACCCAAGTTCAGCGTTAATCAGCCAAACAAATCCCTATAATACGGGTCCTTTCAGCATCAGCCTGTAGAGCGTGGACCAAAGTCTCACCTGAAGCAGTATGGGGGGATGCTAGAACCAAGTTTCTGCACCCTTGAGATGGTTGTGATGTCGTTTGATCTCTTCTATCCATGCCTTCGTGCAGGTGATCTTGCTCTAGGGCTTGTAAGACAAACCCTTTATTCTGACCTTCAATACCTTCACGAAAGTATACGGTCAACCTTCGTGCAGCCCTAACCTATGGCTTGGGTACTTTCACGCTGCTATGGCAGCGTGCAGTGCAGATTCCTCAATTATCCTAAGTGATCTGCTTACCTTGTCAAATACTTAAAGTTATCACCGTGTAAGCAGGCATTCGTGATTGCGTTCAATTATTCAATGTAATTGCATTGATTCGCGCACCATATAAGCATAATAAAGGAAATTAATACACAAAATATCCAAAACCCATCAACAAAACAAATACACAAAAATTGAAAAATAACTCCTTTTATTAATATCTTCCAAGTATTACAGACTCTATTCATCGTGTGCACACAGCTGTAGGGGTCCGCGCACTCAGTTGCGGACTTCTACCCTAGGCCTCTACTCACTCAGCTACAGATCCTCTACCTACGCTATAACTCAAGACTTTGGACTTCTCGCTCTAAAGCTATGACTCTCTTACTTCTTCTATCGATTCATCTCTATCTCCAACTACTTAGAGCTTAGCTCTTTTTATACAATCCCATGGTCAGCGGACCATGGGTAAATCTCTTACAACCGACTTTACTTTACAAAACTAAGGGCGGACTACCCTTTGTGACACATAATACATTTGTGCTCCACGACCAAAAAATGTTGAGTCTTCACAATAATATTACAAAAACTTGACTTAAACATGGGATTTTAGCCCAAAAACCTCTCTTGGGGGATCCCACTCCCAACAGAGTGATCTGATGCTTTTCTCACCTCAACCTTGTCATCAAACATATGAATGGAGTGTCCTTGCTGGCGGATGTGGACCAAGGGCAACAAGTTTCTCCTCAGTTGTGGGGATATAAAACATGATGCAGAAGAAAGTATGGAAGACCAGGAAATTTAAGCCTGATTGTGCCAAGCCCTAATGGATTGAGTTTTGATTTGTTTGCAAAGTATACTGCTCCATCAACATTGTCAGTAAATTATTCAAAAAAATCTCTTCTAAAGGTCATGTGGAAATTTGCTCCTGAATCAAGCAACCAATAATTTTTCCAAGAAGCAAGTGAAGCATTAAATAAGTCTTCATTTACTCCAATATTACAGTTTACCACAACAGAGTGAGTGGATTCAGGTGCTTTACCTTTCTCTTTGTCTTTAGTTTTACCTTTGGGTTGGTTTCTTTCCTGCTCAATTCTGTCCCAAGACAACTTGCATGTGGATACATCATGTCATCCATCTCTTTTGCAATGTATGCATTGCAAATCTGACTTTTCTCCTTAAGAGTCTCTACCCCCCCTGCCTCTGAAATTTCTTCTTCCTCTTCCTCTTCGGCCACCTCTTTCTCTGGAATAATCTTGAGCAAGATTCTTCTCTATATGTGCAAGACACATAGTCTCTTTAGAAGATTGAGGAGTTGTCTTCTTCCCAAAAGCTTTCTCTCTTTCAGCAATTTTTTTCACAAGGGAGTCAAAGGTAATTTCTTTGAGGTTTCCATTTGCTTGCAATGACTCAAGATAATTTGAGTAAGTGGGATAAGGTGCCTTGACAAAATCTATCAGAGGAATGTCGAGTTAAACTCCAATGACTTTGATATCATGCATAATAGATTTTACTTCTGATGTAAGAGCAAGAGGATCATCATTTTGTAATTCAAGGCTGAACAATTTAATCATGAGTTGAAAAACTTCAAGTGAAGAGTGTGAGTCATAGAGTTCCTTTAGTTTTTGTAAGGCTTCAGTTTTTCTAGATAATTAACAAAACTTTTGCTTCTCTCATGTGCCTCTCTTAGGATATTACTATTACTTTCCTTCTAGAGAGCCACTCTTGTCTCCTCTCTCATGAAGGCCTCCTTTTACACATGGAAATTGGCATTTCACAATGTCAACTTACTTGTTTGTTCAAAGGTTACAAGTATAATCTCTTATGTTATCCATTGAAACCAAGGCAAACCTTACGTTATGGTGGTCAGGCTGATACTCTGGATGGGGCTCCTACTCCAAATGATCTGAGGTCTAATTGCGACAACACATCGGGGAAACCCCCTGTATGTTGGCGGATTTCCAGCACCATCAACAGAAGGTTATTGTGAGCTTTGTAATGTCATTTGGCCTTACTAATATGCCTTCCACATTTTAGAGCCTTGTGAATTTTATTTCAAATCAGTCTCAGAAAATTTTTGTTAGTACTTTTTAATGATATGGTAATCTACGGTAAATCTTAGTAAGAGAATGAACAACATGTTGACATGGCCTTAAAACTATTAGAAAAGCAACAACTATAAGAAAATCCTACCAAGTGTTCCTTTAAGGTTCAAAAATATGGTATTTGGATCATATCATATCTCATGAAGGTGTCAAAGTGGACCCTAACAAAATCAAAGCTATGATGGAATGGCCAATTCCCAAAACCTTGACTAATCCTAGGGGATTCTTATGATTGATGGGATATACCACAAGTTTTTCAATAATTAAGGTCAAATAACAACACTTCTAACAACATTATTAAAAATGAGGCATCTTGTTGACATCAGAAAGCAACCAATCTTTTGAGAAACTTAAGGAGACTATGTCTACAACTCTTATTTTGACCACCCCTAACTTCATAAAAAAATTTATTGTGGAGGGTGATGTATTAAGGCATGGAATTAGCACAGTTTTAATGAAAAAAGGAAGATACCTTTCCTTTGAAAGCAAGCAACTTAAAGAACTTAATCAAACCCATTTTTTAAAGAAAATGTTGACCATATTACATGCAATTAAGAAATGCTTCCCTTACCTAATAAGAAGACACTTCAAGGTAAAAATAGATCATATTAGATAGTTTGAAGTATTTCTTGAGAGAATGATTATATTTAGAATATAAACAGAAATGGGTTATAAAGATAGGATATGACATTGAAATAATCTACACAAAAGGAAAACATAATATGGTGGGAGATGCAGTTTCAAGGAAAGAAGAAGACACCGAGAGTGTACCATATGCTATTTCCATTCTGCAATTTTCTTGGGTGGAAGAAGCAAGGATAGAATGGAATCAATATCAAAAAGTAGGTAAGAACATTCAAAAAATACATGAGAACCCAAGTGCATTAGATAAATTTATGTGGAAGAATGATTCACTATGGTATTAAGATATCCTATATTTATGTACGAATTTGATCCAAGTGGATATTGGTGGCCACCCGCCTATTCCACCTAGACCTCAAGTCGATTTCATCTGTTTCCTTGTTAGTTTTTCGGGTCCTGAACTTCTAGAGCAGTTTTGACCCCCTAAACAGCATTTTTTAGGTTCGTAGTAGGATCGTATCCATAAGTTGCGACTTGCCACAAATCCTATAGTACTCAGAGATATCTTTCCAACAAGGTATCTTACGCGCCAAATGGAGATAATATGACCAAGTTACGACCCTGGGAAGTTGTATTCCCAACTAACCCTAACAGGGCCCACAAACTCTTGGCATTCCATCTCCTGGGGTTAGGGTTTTGGTTGTTTAGGGTCTCCCTTTTTGTTCAATAATAAATAGTTCCTTGAGCCTCATTGTAACACAATTCATAGGCATGTAGCCACCACATCTCTTCTCAGAGATAAGCTACGATTGCCCGAGTTAGTTTATTTCCATTCTATTTGTAAGCATATTTCAGTATTTGATATTAATGAAATGAAGTGTTATTTCCGCTACATCTCTGTATTTATGGTTATATCTGTAATTTTTTGTGTTCCTGTTTAAGTTAAGATTAGTGGTATCATAACGGTATGTTCTCTCTCTGTTTTTCTTTGCATGTCCCCAACGAGGTTGGGATATAAGGAGTTAGGGCTCGAACTAGTCGAACCTTTGCAAGACCAGCCTCGCAAATCCCGATGGCCTCCCATGGCGGAAGAGAAGAAAGACGAGGGGGTAGGAGATCCTTTCAAAATATTCCTCGAAGAATCCCTCGAGTGACAAAGGAACACGAATATGAACAACTTTTCCCAGATCCTTCAGCGGCTACCCAAAGGCGACACATCTCCTTCTTTCAACCACTTTGGAAGCATCACACCCTTTAAGGTACAAGTTAACTTTGACAATCCCATATTTGAAGGTCAGATAGATGTGGACATTGTAGATAAATGGTTAAATCTACAAGAAGGATTTTTTTTGTTCTTGGATTTTCCAGCTGAGAAAATATTACTTTTTCACTTCTCAAAGTCGCCCCCAACATTAAGGACTGGTGGTAAACCTACTTCAAGAAGAAGGATGAAAGTACACCCTCACTATTTTTAGCCACATCCACTTGGAATTCATTCTGGGATGCCATCAAGGAGTCGTATTACTCTGTCGAGAGCTATGAGGATAAATACATAAAGTGGACCATGATGCGACAGGGAGGGGATCAAGATGTGTCAGAGTTTACCAACTTTTTTCATACCCTTATGTTGTAGTGGCTAAAACCACCCTCCAAAATTTTGGCCTACACCCAATTTTGGAGCCTCCCTTGAGAGTTTCACTTGATGACTGCACACACTTGGGTTCACTCTATGAGCTCGTGTGAGTCTTTGCATCCACCTTGCTTGTTCATTTCACCAAAGTTTTTGCATGTTGATGTCAAATTCATGCTTGCGACCATGTTTTGGTCATGCTCAAGGTCTTCACTTCATGTATACATGTTGTGTTCGCTATGAAAACATCTATCGCACTCACACACAGAGTCACATTCACTCTCGCGCAGGCATCGTCACGGTCGATCAATGATCAATCACAAGTGTTGCACTTGTCACTTGCACCATCAGTCAGTCATGTTGAACATGTGTGTCTCAATGGTTTGGGTCATCTCGTCGTTAAATCATGTAAGTGTGTGTTTACAGGATCACATATGCATCTTTCACTTGTTCACACACTTAGTCATTTTGTTGAAGTTATGATGACCGTACTCCCCTCCGACAGCCTGACCATCACCCTGCTCTCGACTCGGTCGATTGTCACCTAGAACAGCATAGAAGAACCAAGCAATTAATTTCAAGTTGCACTGCCCACAAGCTAATCAATCAGCCTTCATGTTGGTCAACTTGAGAGTTTGACCTGGCAACCACCCTGGGACTGACTCCCCTCAAAAATTGCATAGAGCTTACAGACCTTGCCCGCTCCGCTAACTGGGAAAATTGCAGAGACAGGTCAGACAGACACCCATTGCCCATCCTTGTCTCCCTCAGAAAATTGCATAGTTTTTCCAGCCAGGCCTCCCAACAGTCGACCAGCTGCTCACCAAGAAATTGTGCAGTTTTTATGAGCAAGCCCTTTGCTGCCCAAACAATCAGCTCAGTTCAAAAAATACGCAGAGGTGATCAGCAGTTTAGCCTCCCAACATTAGCGCAATTTTTCCTGCCAGTAACTCCCGACAGCAGACTGCTAGTTCCCTCCAGGAATTGCATAGTTTTTGCTACCAAGCTCCACCAAATGACTGCCAGTTCCCCTCAGGAATTGTGCAGTTTTTGTTGCCAGTGACCCAGCAGCAAATTGCCAGTTCCCTCTAGGAATTGCGCACTTTTTGTTGCCAATGTCCTGGCAGCCAACTACCAGTTCCCTAAAGGAATTGCATAGTTTTTGTTGCCAAGCTCCCACTACCTGCTCGTTCCATAAACTGTGCAAATTTTTCCTGCCCAACCTTCCTGCAGCCCGAACAGTTCCTCCCAAAAACTATGCAGTTTTTTCCTCTAGTTGAGCCAGACCCCGTGGATAGTCACTATCAGTCTGGATTTCCCATCTTCATCACCCAGTGACTCTTATGCATTTTTCATTAGCAGTGCCTAGAGCCTCCATCCCACCTTGCAACCTTTTTGCCTCTCTCGATCACCTACATCTGAAATGTTCATGTATCATGGTAGACTACGATGTTTTTGGATTTGTTGTCGTCTCGTGATGAGTGATTGTAGGTACAGGTACACAAACAAACATGATGCGATGACGGATGGGATGAACGAAGGGAGCACATGCAGAAGGACCAGTTCACTAATGAACAAACAAACGATGCATGCGAAGAGATGTTCTTGTGAACATATGATCATGCAAAGATGTCTTCACGGATGGAAAAACGCAAAAACATGCAAGATATGTTCACAAACAGACAAACAAACATGCACCATTTGCGAACAGACGAACCTGTTGATCTTACTAATATACAAGCAAGGAGAAACGTGCAAAAGCAACATCAAGCAAGCCAATGACCATCGAAGAATCTGCACACTTTGCCATGCGAAGGTGAAGCTGTGACCAACCATGAGGACATCCATCACCCAGCAGCACTGCAACTCGACATGCACACCAGCAGCAACACGAATGTACCAGCATTGTCATGTCGAGTCATGTCATGAGTCATGTCATCCACATCTCTACTGTGGGCCATACTGTCAATAAATGTAATGTAACATGGAAGTCCAAGAGACCCACTTGTTGTACAAAGATTCATGTAAAGTCGAAAATTCATGGAAGTTAAATAGTCATGAAGGTATTCGAACAACCACAAGGGTCATTTTCACCCTTGGCTATAAATACCCCCTCATTTGTACATGCAAAGGACTTTTTCACCTCAACTCCTCCCACATAGCCAAGAGATTCTCTAATCTTTTCTTTGAGGAGTAAGTAGTGGCTCCAACGCCCTGCCCACGGTTTAGTGATGTATGGTGTAACGATGTGTCTTGGAACTTTCACTTAATTCAAAAGCCTGCTAACAGGCCAGCCCGTTTTCACACATGCATTGCAACTGTTGTAAGACTAATCTTGAACACTTGTGTTGCATGTTGCTTTAACCTGTGTTTAACACTTGAACTCATTCACTTGTTGTAATACATAATCTATTAATGAAAATGTATTGTATATGTTGTTGACGTTGTCCTGCTAGTGGTGGCTACCTCCCCAAACATTAGACAGACATTTCACTTAAAACTTGCTATAACAACCATTGCACTCGCACAGACTCATTCGCTAAGTGTTGTACATGCTATCTTCCCTTGTGTGTTGTGACTACCGCATCCATGTGGACTGCTCCTCCGGAAGTTGTGCACATCTTGTTGTGTTGTGTGTTCCTAGCAGAGTTGGGGCTTCCTTCCAACCGACTTGGGACTCACTCCCACCCTCTCCCTCTAGAGTGAAAGAACCATTGACACAAGTAACACTAGCAATCACCAGGCCCGCGAACATCACTTCTCAAAGACAAAGCATACCACTCTCATGTGCTGAAAAGCAAGAGTTGAGGAAAATCCTTAAGATAATGGCAATTGGGCCATCATACTGGATGGGACTCAACACCAAACAGTGTGAGGTCTAGTTGGGACTTCATACCGGGGTGATCCCCTAAATGTTTGCGAGTCTAGCACTGTCAACATTTCTGGCGCTAGAAGGAGGGCAGCCAGTTGTATATGGTTGAACATACTCTCACACTCATTCATCAACCATCTGGTTAAGGTAGTAACTCACACTCCCTCTCACCTATGCGCGACTCTGCAGTTGGTTACTCCTCACCTCCCATGACTGAACACAAGATTCAATATCATCAACTTCGCTCCATCTGTCCCATAACTCGCTAGTTCGTGAAAGCATTCGAACTGATCCTAGGCATACAGCGTCTTCCATACGCATCAAGGAAGCCAAAAGCCACTCCTATAGGAGTTTTTGTATCATCAGTGGAAGAGGCAGTCCTTACCACACTTGAAGGTCTGGAAAAAGCTATTGAAGACGGAGAAGAACCTCCAGTCTTCTAACAAGGTGAATGAGACACTCTTGTGATCTTGGGATCAGACTCCAGTACAGGAGACAGAGGGGAAGGTAGTGGAGGAGGCAGAGGCGAAGACGAACCAACGGACTTAGAGTCGGAACCATCAGATTTTGAAACAGAAGAGGAGGATGAAGAATAAGAAGAGATGGCTGACCCAAATCTGGAATAGATGACCCAAGGACCATTGGCTCTCCCAGGTGCCTTGCACAAGATGTCGAAGCAAGCAGAGAGAATGAACATCAAGTTTAACCCTGACAGCACAGTGAAGGCGGAAGATCACTTGAAAAAATTCTACCTGTAGCCGCAAACCCTTGAGGTGTTGTATGACGACGTAGCATGTAGATTATTTCCATGTACCTTGGATGATCGTGTAGTTGCATGGTATCACAGCCGTCCACCAAACTCCATATAGAACTGGGGATGCATTCAAATGCATGTTCCTTGAGAATTTTGTTGATGACAAGACCCCAGCCATGCTACCCAAAGAATTGGGGAGCCTAAATATGAAGGGAAAAGAAAAAGTAAAAGACTTCAATGAGAGGTTTACACGCATATTGAACAAATTTGCAGTGGACACCAAACCTCATGACTCCATCACTGTTGATTACTACACGTCCACACTGTCGACCAGCATTGCATAGCTCATCAAGCGAGCTGCGAAACCAACACTCCTAGAAAACTGTGAAGAGTTTATTGCTGTTGAGAAAGACATGCGCGCAATTGGAGTCATCAAAGATGACGAATCAGCAAAGGACTCCAAAGATGAGAGCAGGAAGTCCCAAGCGATAGCGAGCAAGGGTAGAGATAAGGAAGCAACTGATATTGAAATCCTCACTTGCCTCATCAAGAACTTGACTACGGAAGTGTTCGAGCTCAAACAATGGAAAACGGACACATCTGCAAGTAGCCATCCGCCCAGGCAGAGGCAGGTAAGAAGTTCATCAAACAACAACCGATACCATTCAAAAACTGCACAGAGCTCTATGTTCCAAGTCGAATAGTGTGCATATATTAAGTTATGTTCATTCCACAAAGAACATCACCCCAAGAACTCTTGTTCGGACTAGAAGTGAGTTGCGAACTTTGTATGCAATCATACTTTCGATGCGGAAAATAGTATGTAGGAGTAGTCGGAAGACACTGATAATGATGAAGAGGTTGCACCTAATGAACCATCAAATTTTTGTCATGTGGTGAACACATATCAGTGCTCGCAAGCAATGTCGAAGATGAACACCGAGAAGCAGCCCCAAAAGCAAAATGACCGATACAATCTTAGGAGTAAAGGGGATCCCCTTACACTTGTGGAAGCACAAGAAAAGATGAGACTATTGTTGAGGAAGGCTGATCCACTGGCCGTCCCAAAGCATAAAACACAGAACAAGTCTAGGAAGACAGCGGCAGACAAGAGTACCCTCATGAGCAACAAACTCCAGAACACTCTGCCGAACAACACAAACATTTGTTCTACCTTGGATACCTCAATGAGTCTACCACCTTTGGAATACAACATTGTAGATGACATGAAGAAACCTCGAGCGAACATCAGTTTGTTCGAGTTAGCTAAGATGCAGAGTCAGCGAGACATCCTGCTTTGCGCATTCGAACGGACAACAATGGACAGCGCAACCTCTACCAACAAGGGAGCAAGCACACCTCCCAGATCACTTTCTACTATACAACACACTCCGGATGGAAGAAGAAAACTCAGGTTTCCCTCCATTCCTGCTATCATTTGAAATTTTCAACTGCAATGTTCACAACTGCTTGGTTGATTCTAGTGTGGCAACCAACGTTATGCCACTCTCCATTGCGAAAAAGATCAATGCACAATGGAGCAAGACATCTGCGCAAATCATCCAGCTTGATCGAACATCGGTACTAGCCATTGGTGAACTACAAGATGTGATCATCCGACTATCTCATGATGGTAAAGTCCACCAATGCATCAACATAGTTGTTGTGGACATACTGGAAGCATACGGTCTACTACTCAGCAGAGACTGGTCCAGCAAGCTAGACGGATATTTCGCTATAGACTGGTCTCACATGTGGCTTCTGTACAAGGGAAAATGAAACCAAATCCTGGTGTTGTTCGAGAGGTATATGAAGCATAATGTCACTCCCCTTAACAACAAGAATGAACCGTTGGCCTTCGTAGAACTCATGTTTGCAACTGCCTCTTAGAAACAGCATTGGGGTGTTATCCTGCACGACCAGCCCCAACCCCACTAGACATGCAGTTGGGACTCCTTCCTTGCCCAACTGATGGTAATGAAACTTGTATAGTACATTGTACCAATAGTAGCAGTTGTAGTAGCAACAGTAGTAGCAGTAGTACTACCACATCAAGTGGTCCGTGTACAGACAAGTTGTGGACCATGAACTTTGACAGATCAAACACACAGGACGGATCAGGGGTCGGGTATGTCTTGATCGACCCTTACAACAGGAAGCATCTGGTTTCAAGTCGCTTGGCGTTTGAGTGCACGAACAATGTTGCTGAGTATAAATAACTCATGTTAGGCTTGCAGAAAGCCATCAGCCTCAACGTGGTCATGCTCAAAGTGGTAGGTGATTCAAAGATAGTGGTATGGCAGGTACGTAACACCATTCACTATTTTTCACCGCATCTCAAAAGTTACCAGCAAGAGGTATGGTGGCTAATCTCTAACTTCTAAGAATTTAACATCATTGATGTACCACATACGCGTAATGCAGCTGCCAATGCTCTGGAAAATGCATCTTCGAGAATTTCACCGATTAGGGATAGATTTAATATTGAAATTTTGTATAAACGATCTATCCCGAATTAAATAACTAATTTACACATGTTTAATGATGATCAACAGATACTGCATTTCATGGCCAATGCTGACATATTCAAAGATGCAACAATAAATGATGATGAGCACGAGTGCTCCCTACAAGCATACGCTGGTAACAGGAAAGGCCACCTTATCACAAAAGGTGTGGAAACATTGGAAAATATTTATGACTTGCAAGAACATTTTCAGGGGCTGAGGAACAACAAGAAACACAGTTCCACCATGATGCACGAACTGATCAAACTAGGAACAAAACAAGATCTGAAGTTTGTCAATCTTGGTACATGTTGCACACAGCAAGAGCGGCAAGCATTTGTCCGCTTGTTCAAACAATACCAAGATGTGTTCGCGTGGACGTATGATTATCTGAAAACTTATGACACGGGGATCATCCAACACATTATCCCAATCAAAGAAGGGTTCAATCCATATCAACAGAAGTTGAGAAAAGTACATTCATCGCTTGAACCCTCATACAGAAAGAGATTACTAAGTTGTTGGATGCACGGATCATATACAAAGTTCTTCATTCCACACGGGTTTAAAATCTTGTTCCTGTACGCAAGAAGTCTGGGGAAATCCGCTTGTGTGTTGATTTCCAGAACGTAAACATGCCTCGGACAAAGACAACTACCCCGTGCCGTCTATGGACCACATTCTGCAAATAGTATCTGGGGCATAGATGTTTTCTCTTCTTGATGGTTTCTCAGGATACAATCAAGTTTTGGTAGCAAAACCTAATGAACTTAAAACTACTTTCTGTACCAAGTGGGGTACGTTCGCTTACAGATGAATGTCGTTTGGGCTTGTAAATGTAGGCACAACCTTTCAGCGCGCCATGGACATTTCTTTTCACAAACTCATCGGACATAGTGTAGTGGTATACCTCGATGATGTGACTGTGTTCTCAAGAAGATAAGAAGACCATATATGCCAACTGAAGAAAATCTTTAAGCGATGCCAGAGATACGGGATTTCCTTGAATTCCAAAAAGAGTGTATTCGCAGTGTCATAAGGGAACCTCCTCGAACACATTGTTGCCAAAAGAGGGATCAAGGTGGATCTGGACTGGGTCCATACCGTTACACAGATCCCTCACCCAGCCAACAAGAAATCCGTGCAGTCCTTCTTGGGCAAGATAAACTTCCTTAGGAATTTCATCTCGGATTATGCGCAAATAGTCAAGCCTATGTAGGACATGCTCAAGAAAGATACAGTCTACAGCTGGGGCAAGAGGGAAAAGTATGCATTTTTCCAGATCAAGTAGGCCATTGCAGAAGCCCCTACACTTTATAGCCCAGACTTCAAGAAAGATTTCCTGCTATACACCTTCACCTCCGATAATCCACTAGCTACAGTACTCACTCAGAAGGACGAAACGAACGATGAACGCCCCATCTCCTTCATGAGTGCAAGCATGCAGGGACTAGAGCTTAACTACCCCACCATTGATAAACAAGTGTATGTAGTGTAAAAGGCGGTGAAACACTTCAAGTCCTACTTACTGAAGAACCACTGCATAGTCTTCGTCCCTCACCCAATAGTCCACACATTGCTTGTACAACTAGAACTGGATGAACGATGTGTGAACTAGATGACAGGCTTGCAAGAGTATGATCTTGAAATCAATCTAGTTCACACGATCAAAGGACATGGGCTCTGCAGACTTGCATCTGAAGCAGTACATGCTCCGGAGAGTGAAGAAGAGCTCGTCAGTTGGGAGCATGAAATTAAAATGTATGATATAAGGCGAGCAACACCCACTAAATATGGAACCTCTTGGTATGCAATTGTGCGCCAATACCTTGAGCATGGCACCATACCCTCTCACTTTTCCATCAGATAGAAGAGGGAATTGCGCCTTAAAGCCTTAGCATATCAGTCGATGCACGGAGTGCTTTACAGAAAGCATAGTAATGGAGTTTTTCTCAGGTGCCTGGAGGCACATGAATCAGAGAAGGTACTTCAAGATCTGCATGAAGGACCCATCAAGGGTCACTTTGCAGGGAACACCACTGTGCACAAATTTATGTGAGATGGTTTCTACTGGCCCACATATTCAAGGATGCACATGCTTATGCATGCAAGTGCCCATTCTATCAGCGATGCATGGGAAAAACACAAAGATCAGTAGCCCCACTACACCCTGTTGTAGTGACCGAACCATTCCAACAGTGGGGCCTAGACATCATTGGGGAAATATTCCCACATTCGTCAAAGAAACACTACCACATTCTAAAATCAACTAATTACTTCACGCGGTGGACAGAAGCAGTTCCACTCAAACAAGTGAATGACCAAGAATTCATCAGCTTCCTCCAACAGAACATCATCTCATGCTTCGGTGTTCCGATATCACTTGTTTTTTATAATGCAATTTACTTTTTGTCTTTGAAACTCTATGATTTTTCATTATAGAATAGTATTGTTCTAAAACATTCATCTAACTATTACTCGCAAGGAAATAGTCTCATAGAATCCACAAATAAAAACATCATCTGCATAATCAATAAGATCATTTTCTCTGAGTTATGCGACTGGCATACTGCCCTAACGAATGCATTAAGGGCTGACCATGTAATACCCAATCCCTCTCTGAATACCTCACCATACTTCCTGGTTTACGGTAAATAAGCCATCCTTCCACCAAACATCTACTTTCCTGCACTTCAGCTTTCCCAAGAATCTCAAGGCAAGCCTTGCCAGCTATTTCAGCATAGGATGGATGCTCTCTATAAGCTTCAGGAAGAAAGGATGAAAGAAAAAAGAAAAATTCACACTCCACCAGAACCGTATCAAGAGATGGTTAGATAAGAAGTTTGCAAGGAAAGCTAACTTTGGTGTTGGTGACTTAGTTCTGAAATGGGATAAGTCCCATGAAGACAAAGGCAAACATATGAAGTTCCAGTCCCTGTGGATTGGTTTGTACACAGTCCACAAGAAACTTGGCCCACACATGTACCGTTTTCAATCACTTGACGAGAGGGTTGACAACCTTCCTCTCAATGGCCAAGATCTCAAACATTACTTTCAATAGGTCGAGTCGCGCCCCATGCCATGTACATAGTGTGCTTGATGCTTTTTGTTTTCATCTTGTTTGTTTTTCTTACTATCTTTGTTTTGTCTTGTTTGTTTTGCTTATTATTTTTTTACGTTTGTCTTGTTTGCTTCATAGCTTCCTACTTTTGTTTCTGGAAATAAGTGTTGCCAACTACTACGTTCTGGCTTTTGAATAGAGTATGTGGCTGAAATTGAAGAGACTTGTGACACTGCAGCACTTGGTCAGTCTTGTGTTCATCTTCTCTATGCTTGGTTATAACCTTCGGCTGATGAAGTCTTGACGGAAAATACAAACCATCTGCAAGGGAAGTTTTGGTCCAACCATGAACCTGTGTCCACACTGAGAAGCCTCATGCCTATACTAAACCTTTTGCTTTGTGTGTTCAAGCTCATCCAACTAGTAGAAACAAAGAAGGGAAAAATCTAAACCGAGCAAAACTATGTCAGAGGTCTTACATGCTTTTCTGAAGGAACAACCTCTTCTGCTCTCAATAAGTTAGGATCCCTCTTCTGCCCCAAAAATAAATAAGTGCATATGCACAGTCCTCTTGAAAAAAATATAAAGGTGAAAGAAGAGAAAGGCTTCCTACACAGAGAGGTGAAGCATGCAACTCCACCGAGGTACTGACCATTCTCATTGGCAGTGGAGAAATGCGTGTGTTCATGCGTGACTCCGCAGGGGTATTGTCCAGGCCTATTGGTAGCAGAGCAACACCAGAGATGAAAACTTATACTCAGAAAATTTTTAACTCGCGAGCTAAACTACCCTTCCCAGATTCTAAACACTATGATCAAGCGGAACTTTTGACTTTGTTTGACTGAGTTGGCAAAAGTTGAATCATGTATTTCCATGAGGTAAGTGGAGAAGCCAAAGTAACCTGCACAACAATTCAATACTCCCAGAAAGACCAAGGCTCTATGCTACTAATGAACCAAAACAGAGAAGTTGGAGTTCTACTAGTGTGTCGCCAAGTGTTGTAGCAGCTACAACCACCCTCCAAAATTTTGGCCTACACCCAATTTCGGAGCCTCCCTTGAGATTTTCACTTGATGACTGCACACACTCGAGTTCACTCTGTGAACTCGTGTGAGTCTTCGCATCTGCCTTGCTTTTTCATTTCACCCAGGTTTTTGCATGTTGATGCCAAAGTCATGCTTGCGACCATGTTCTGGTCGTGCTCAAAGTCTTCGCTTCATGTGTACATGTTATGTTCGCTATTAAAACATCTATCGCACTCACACACAAAGCTGTATTCACTCTCGTGCAAGCGTCGTCACGATCAATCAACGATCAATCACAAGTGTTGCACTTGTCTCTTGCACCATCTGTCAATCATGTTGAACATGTATGTCTAGATGGTTTTAGTTGTCTCGTCATCGAGTCATGTAAGTGTGTGTTTGCAGGATCACATATGCATCTTTCACTCATTCACACACTTAGTCATTTTGCTTAAGTTCAAATGATCATACTCCCCTCTGAAAATCGGACCATCACCCCATTGTCGACTTGATCGATTGTCACCCAGAACAGCGCAGAATCACTAAGAAATTCATTTCAAGTTGCGCTTCCCACAAGCTAATCAATCAGCCTTCATGTTGGTCAATCGAAGAGTTTGACCCAGTAGGCACCCTGGGACTGACTCCCCTCAAAATTTGCGCAGAGGTTGTATACCTTGCCCACTCCACTAACTGGGAAAATTGCGGAGATAGGCCAGACAGACACCTAGTACCCATCCCTACCTCCCTCATAAAATTGCACATTTTTTCCAGCCAGGCCTCCCAATAGTCGATCGGCTGCTCACCAAGAAAATTGCACAGTTTTTATGAGCAAGCCCTCTACTGCCCAGCAATCCGCTCAGCTCAAAAACTGCGTAGAGGTGATCAATAGGCCATCCTCCCAGCATCAGAGCAATTTTTCCTACCAACATCTCTCGCTAGCAGACTACCAGTTCCCTCCAGGAATTATGCAGTTTTTGCTACCAAGCTCCAGCAGCTAACTGCCAATTCCCCTCAGGAATTGCACAGTTTTTGCTGCCAAAGACCCAGCAGCTGACTGCTAGTTCCCCTCAGGAATTGCGTAGTTTTTTCTACCAGTGACCCAGCAACAAACTACCAGTTCCCTCCAAGAACTACGCAGTTTTTGTTGCCAATGTCTCGGCAGCCAGCTGTCAGTTCCCTCAAGGAATTGCATAATTTTTTTTGCCAAACTCCCACTACCCGCTCGTTCCAGAAACTGCGCAGATTTTTCCTGCCCAACCTTCCTGTAGCCAGGACAGTTCCTCCCAAAAAATGCACAGTTTTTTCCTTCAACTGGGCCAGACCCCACGGAAAGTCACTGTCGATCCGAATTTCCCATCTTCATCACTCAGTGACTCTTGCATAGTTTTCATCAATAGTGCCCAGAGCCCCCATCTCGCCTCGCAACCTTATTGACTCTCCTGGTCACCTGCATCCGAAATGTTCATGTATCATGGTATACTAGGAGGTTTTTGGATTTGATGTCGTCTCGTCATGAGTGACTGCAGGTACAAGTACACAAATGAACATGGTGTAATGACGGATGGGATGAACGAAGGGAGCACATGCAGAAGGACAAGTTCACCAATGAACGAACAAACGATGCATGCAAAGAGATGTTCTCGCAAACGGATGATCATGCAAATATTTGTTCCCAGATAGGCGGATGAGCAAACATGGAAGATATGCTCACGGATGGACAGACAGACGAGCATGTATCATTCGCGAATAGATGAACCTGTCGAGCTTACCAACATACAAACAAGGAGAAACGTGCAAAAGAAACATCAAGCGAACCAACGACAATCGAAGACTCCGCGCACTTTTCCATGCGGAGGTGAAGCTGTGACACACCATGAGGAAATCCATCACCCAGCAGCACTGCAGCTCGACATGCACACCAGCAGCAGCACGAATGTACTAGCACTATCATGTCAAGTCATGTCATGAGTCATGTCATCCACATCTCTACTGTGGGCCATACTGTCAAACAATGTAATGTAACATGGAAGTCCAAGAGACCCACTTGTTGTACAAAGAGTCATGTAAAGTCGAAAAGCCATGGAAGTTAAACAGTGATGAGGGTAGTCGAACAGCCACAAGGATCAATTTCACCCTTGGCTATAAATACCCCCTCATTTGCACATGCAAAGGACTTTTTCACCTCAGCTCCTCCCACATAGCCAAGAGAGTCTATAATATTTTCTTTGAGGAGTAGGTAGTAGCTCCAACGCCCTGCCCATGGGGTTAGTGATGTATTGTGTAATGATTTGTCTTTGAAATTTCGCTTAATTCAGAATCCTGCTAATAGGCCATCACGTTTTCACACATGTATTGTAACTGTTTTAATACTAATCTTGAACACTTGTGATGCATGTTTCTTTAACCTGTGTTTAACACTTGAACTCATTCACTTGTTGTAATACATAATCTGTTAATGAAAATGTGTTGTATATGTTGTTAACACTGTCCTTCCCGTGTTGGCTACCTCCCCGGACATTAGACAGACTTTTCACATAAAACTTGCTATAACAACCATTGCACTCATGTGGACTCATCCGTTGAGTGTTGTACATGTTATCTTCCCTTGTGTGTTGTGACCACCGCATCTGTGTGGAATGCTCCTTCGGAAGCTGTGCACATCCTATTGTGTTGTGTGTTCCTAGCAAAGTTGGGGCTTCCTCCCAACCGACTTGGGACTCACTCCCACCCTCTCCCTCTACAGTGAAAGAACCATTGACACAAGTAACACTAGAAATCACTAGGCACGCGAACCTCACTTCTCGAAGACAAAGCAAACCACTCTCTGTGTTGACAAGCAAGAGTTGAGGCAAATCCTTAAGATAACGGAAACCGGGCCATCATACCGGATGGGACTCCCACACCAAATGGTGTGAGGTCTAGTTGGGACTTCATACTAGGATGATCCCCTTAATGTTGGTGGGTCCAACACCGTCAACACCTTCACACGAAGTTGGGTATCAAGGATTCTGAGCAACATTTGGTACTCAAGTATCGTGGCTCTCTACACGGGTACATCCAAGATGAGATGGAGTTCCTAGACATCTCCTTGCTCGGCACGGTGTACCGATACGCTGTCAAGATTGAGCAGAAGTTTTAACAGAAGAAGAAATAATTTGGATCTGTAAATCTAAAGCAACGTAAAGGTGCCCCCAAACTGCAGAGAAAAGGACAAATCCAAGGCAGAGTGACCCAGGACAACCCACCAAAGATGCAAGAAAAGAACAACACCATGAAGACAAAGAAGGACACGAGAAAATGGTGTGAGTTCCATAAGAGCTCCACACAACACAAGTGAGTGTCGGGCCAAATAGTCAATGGTGGTCAAGCTGAAGGCTTTCGAATCAAACGCATGCTCTGACTTTGAGTCAAAACCCAACAAGGGGAATGACAAAGGGAAGAAATTTTTTGACACGAAGCCCAATGCCATGTGGCCACCACCAAGATCTAGAAGAATGAGCCCGAAGATCCAGAGGAGGGAGAATGCCTCTTGCACTCACAGATGTGGGTGAAGGGTTCTTCGCTGCAGTTCATTTTCAACATCGGGAGCCAAAAGAGCCTCATTTCAACAGAGGTCGTGAAGCATTTGGGCCTACCAACTGCAGCGCATCCACAGTCCTACAACATTGGGTGGATTTACTAAGGACAAGATCTCTGCGTCAGCCAGCAATGTTGCCTTCCCTACATCATCAAGCCCTTCAAGGAAGAGGTATTGTGTCATGTTTCTCCTCTTGAAGTTTATGATGCATTATTAGGACAATCATACTTGTGGAAGTGGCATGTTGTATATGAGTCTAGACACCACTTTGTGATTATTAATTTGGGCAATAAGTTGTATAGGATACCGGAGGTATCCCCGCCTAATGCCATCTCTTTGATCTCTACAAAGCAATGCAATAAGATCGTTTCACATACCAGGAAATTTGTTTTCCTTATGATTCACCCTCAAGAAAAGAAGAATATTGTGGCCACGCCTTCCATACAGAGCTCCTCTGCACAACAGTGTAAATGGACAAGTTTGAGGAGGAGTACATAGACATTTTTGCCTCACCTACGGGGGTACCTTTGCACTTGTCAGGTCAAGCACTCCATCGATCTGACCCCAGGCATACCACTACCCAATGGACCAATCTATCGACGTTGTATCCTAGAGAACGATGAGATCAAGAGGAATATTCAAGAGCTATTATAGAAAGGGCACATCAAGCCAAGCTCATCACCCTGTGGGAGACCGATTTTATTGGTACAGAAGAAGGATGGGACCTGGAGACTCTGTATTGACTATCGGGCATTGAACAAGATCACTGTACGGAATAGGTACCCAATCCCACAAATTGATGACCTTCTGGACCAGCTCAAGGGGGGAAAATATTTCAGCAATATTGCCTTGAATTCTGGTTATCACCAGCTGCATATCGAACCCTCCGATGTGTGGAAGACTACCTTCAAATCCAAGGAGGGTATTTTCGAATGGCTAGTCATGCCTTTCAGGTTGACGAATGCCCCCACAACCTTCATGATATTGATGGACGACATCTTGTGACCCTTCACCAATGCATTTGTGGTGATGTATTTAGATGACATCTTGATCTTCGGCCAGAGTTGGGAAGAGAACTCCACCATATTCGACAAGTGCTCCAAACCCTGCGAAAACACAAGTTGTGTACCAATTTGGAGAAATGCACTTTTGGCATGACCTAGGATCAATATCTAGGGCACATCATTGATGAGCAGGGTGTGTATGTGGACCCAGCCAAGATACTAGTCATTTGGGATTGGCCATCCCCAACCACTCTAACAGAGCTTCACAGCTTTTTGGGTCTTGCCAATTTCTACTGCAGGTTCATGTTGGGGTTCTCTCATATCACTTGGCCTTTAATTCAAGTCACCAAGGGTAGAGAAAAAGAAAAGTTCTTTTGGTTTGAAACTCGACAGAAGGCATTTTCCGAGTTGAAGCATCGCCTCTACTCTACACTAGTGCTCACATTACCAGACCTGTAGCAACCATTTTAGATTGAGACAGATGCCTCCGACTATGTTATTGGTCCAGTTCTTACTCAGGAGGGGAATCCAGTGGCTTACCATAGTGAGACACTTTTAGATTGAGATAGATGCCTCCAACTATGTTATTGATCCAGTTCTTACTCAGCAGGGGCATCCTGTGGCTTGCCACAGTGAGACACTTTTAGACACAGTCTGAAAGTATCCCACCTATGACAAAGAAATGTATTCCATTAAGCAGGGTTTCTGTCAATGGAAGAATTACATTCTAGGGAAGGAAACGGTCATCCACACAGACCACCGACCCTTGCAATTCATATAGACACAAAGGAAGTTGCAGAACGATTGCCATTAGAAATGGCCCACATACCTGCAACAATTCCATTTGAACATTAAGTACAAGAAGGGAAGCACCAATAATGTTGCACATTGCCTCAGTCATCCACCAGTCATGGCATTGATCATTGTGCTCGACTCCTATGGGCATGAGACTTCGAATTGGCCGCATCTTTACAAGAGCGATCCAAAGTTCGATAGAACATACCAGACATTCCTGGAAGGTAAGAAAGTTCCAAATTTTCACCTCCAGAATGCACTGTTCTGCCATCTGGGACACATATGCGTCCCTTCAAGTGAGCATGCCAATATGATTTGGGAGGTGCACTATTGTCGGGTCGTTGGACATTTCGAAGTAGAGAAAACAGTGGAAGTATTGCAAAAGTATATTTTTTATTGGTTGAATCTTCAGCAGGATGTTTGGAAGTACATTAGATCTTTCATTGTCTACGTCATTTCCAAACCAACCATCAAGAAGCAAGGCATATATACTACTCTACCTACTCCTAGTCGACCTTGGGAATCCATCTCCATGGATTACATATCGAGCCTTCCTTCTACTAAGCACGACAATGACTATGTTTTCATGGTCATCGACAGATTCTCTAAGATGGCCATTATGGTGGCCTACAAGAAGAGTACCATAGCAGAGACCACTGCTAATCTCTTCTTTGAGCGGTGTAGGTACACTTTGGGATCCCACAGTCCATTGTCTCAGATCGGGACAGCATATTTCTAAGTGCATTTTGGTCAAGTCTCTGGTCGATGTTGGATACCAAAATTACTAAGTCCACGACTTTCCACCCCCAAATTGATGGCCAAACATAGGTTGTCAACAGGATGATCGTAGATATTCCGCGCATGTACAACTTGAAGCATCCACGCACATGGGATGAAAGCCTCCCCTATGTCTAGCATAGCTACAACAGAGCTCTCCATAGCTCAATGGGCCACAACCCCTTTCAGGTAGGGTTGGGATTTCAGCCATTATGTCCCATTGATGTGGCCATACCATTTGCAGCTACTCAGGCAGATTCAGCTCACGTCCAGTCTGAAGCCGACAAGGCTAACAGCTTCATTGAACGCATTAAACACATCTGCCAGCAAGTCCATGATATACTGGAAAGAGCCAATGCTAAGTACAAGCAACGCCATGATCAGCATCGGGTGTCACACAAGTTCCAATGGGCAAAAAAGTTTGGCTAAATTTACAAAATGAGTGCCTCGTTGGACCCCACCGCAAGCTTCGCTCACTCCGATATGGGCCATACACCATCACCAGGGCTGTAGGGGGGAATGTATTTGAGCTCAGCATTCCACCGTTCCTTGGTCTACACCCAGTGTTCAATGTAGACTGCCTTCGGCCATACTTTCCACCATTGCTGGACACATCTGACATTGCAGAACAATTCACACCAATAGAGCTAAACCCAGACTACATGGAACATACCACCATTGATCAGATCATGGACACACAGATCAAGAACACTCGCCAACAGAGAATCCAACTATATTGAGTTGTCAAAGCAGGGCAAGTGGTTCATCACAAGTCAGGTTCAATAGAAATTTCCTCACGTCATGGAGGCTCTGCATGCAATGGGGACCATTGCTTCCGAAGGAGGGAGGACTAATCTAAGTGGATATTGGTGGCCACCCGCCTATTCCACATAGACCTCCAATTAGTTTCATCGGTTTCCTTGTTTATTGCAGCATTTACTATTTTTAGCAGTTTTTCGGGTCCTGAACTTTCTTTGCAGTTTTGACCCCCTAAACGGAATTTTTTTAGGTGTGTATCTGCCCCATATCCATAGGCAGGGGCTTGCATTAAATCCTATAGTACTCAGAGATATTTCCAACAAGGTATCATACGCGCCAAACAGAGATAATATGACCAAGTTACGACCACGAGGAGTTGGCTGCCCAACTAACCCCAACGGGGCCCACAAACTCTTAGTGTTCCATTTCCTGGGGTTAGGGTTTTGGTTGTTTAAGGTTTTCCCTTATTGTTCAATAAGAGGACATAGAGAGTGTACCGTGTGTTATTTCCATTCTGCAATTTGCTTGGGTGGAAGAAGCAAGGATAGAATGGAAGCAATATCAAAAAGTATGTAAGAGCATTCAACAAATACAAGAGGACCCAAATGAATTAGATAATTTTATGTGGAAGAATGATTCACTGTGGTATTAGGATATTCTATATTTATGTACGAATTCCTAACTCAAACAAAAGGCCCTTTTGGAATTGCACATTTTTCCTCTAGGGGAACATTCAGAGTTCCTGAAAACTTACCATAGGATCAAGAAGGATTTTTTCTAGGAAGGTCTTAAAACCAATTTTCAAAAGTTAGTGATTGAATGTTTTGTTTGACAATAGAATAAAGGAGAGGCAATCATGACCCTCAATCTTCAACAACCATTAAACATACCAAGTCAACATTGGGAATAGGTTTCAATAGATTTCAAGTCTACCCCATTGAGAAAGAAATAAAGTTATCATGGTAGTGATGGATTGACTCAAAATGTATGCCCATGTTTTCTATCGTGATCGTCCTTTTCAAGTAAGCACAATAACTACAACATCTATAGAACCCATTCATAAGCTATACTAACTCCCTAAAATTATCGTACATGATAGAGATCCAATTTCTATTGATCATGTTTTGACAAAATTATTTTCTTGTTTGGGTACTCAGTTGACTCACAACTCCTTTTGTCACCTTCGGTCCAATGGACAATTTGAGATTGTGAATATATGTCTAGAAGGGTATATTCGTTTCTTTACATCTAATAAATAGACACGATAGATCAAGTGGTTTCCCTTGGCAATATGTGGCACGACACATCCTTCCATACTTCATTAAAAATGCCCTCATTTATAGCACTTTATAGCTATCATCTTCTAACATCTACTACATCACCTTTGCGAGGGAAAGCAAAGGTTCAAGTAGTTGAGAACCACATAGAGCACCAACAAAAGGTTCTCCTACTATTAAAGGACAAATTGGATATATCATAAAATAGGATTAAACAACCAAGAAAATCAACATAGCAATGAAAAAAGTGGGGGGTTACGTACTTATAGGGCTACAACCATACAAACAATGCCCCTCAAACAACAAAAGGACAATAAATTAACACTCAATTAGTACGATTCTTATAAAGTGTTGCAGAGGATTGGAAGTATGGCTTATAGATTAAAGTTGCCTATTAGAGACAAGATATTAGTTCATATTATTTTACCAAAGATTAATGAAGGGAAAAATCATACTCCAACCAACCACAATTCTTGAAACAACAATTAGGAAACAGTGAAACTAAGTAATCATTGAATACCTCATTAAGTAGAAGAACTTAACAATGGAAGAGGTGACATAACAATATGAGTTAATGCAGAAAATCTGGAATTGATCAATTGTTAAGGGCAACGCTTGTTTGAAGGGCGGGAACATGTTAAGCTTCATATATTGAGTTATTAAATTTCTATTTTTATATTAGTGTTGTCCTTGCTGATCAATTAGACGTTTTCATTGTAATTGTACTCTTCGTCTCTTTTACATACCAAAAAAGACCAAGTTTTAGTGAGCATCTCATCTTTATACATTTGTTATATTGTAAAAATAGGTTGCCCCCTCAAATAGGCTTCCCATTTATTATTTTGTCTCATTCTCAAGGTATGGAGTTACTTCTCTCTCTTTTTATGCTATTTGGATATTTTGGTGCATAACAAATCTTCACACCAATATCAATCATTTTCTAATCAAAAAATAGATAGATGGAGATGGTTACGAATACAAAGAATTTTAAATAGATACGATTTTGGGGCCCTTTGGGAGTTTTCATTTTTTTTTTAAATCAAACCTAATAATTTAATTATATCTTAACAATGTTTGTGTATGTTTATATCTTAACAATATTTAAGTCTCTTGTGTATGTTTACGTTAACGCTAAAGCATTTAATTTGTTTTCCACCATGGACACAACATGCACTTTTAGTAGCAAAATAGGCGATAATGGCAATGAATGAACAGGTCCTTAGAAATATTAATACTAGTGAAGTATTTCTTCAATTTAGGAAGTTGTGTTTGGATAGATCCAACCCTCTTATGAGGTTTGGTAGAAGGAATTGTGTATGATTAATGCTTTAGACACCATGTTGATCCCCTTTGGGAGATTCTTTCAAAAAGGGAAGGATAAATGATCAAAGCTTTAAACAACACTTGGGTCTCCTTTGGAAAAAAATTAGTAGAACGAATTATGATTAGGGACTGCCCTAGACATCCCTAGATATCAATTAGGGACTTTCATGGCAAAAGGAAATGTCGATGATCAAAGCATGAAACATCAAATAAATCTCCTTTAGGAACCTCTTCAACATCTTCAAGCTTCCCCTTTCCTATTAAGGATCTATATCAAGTTGGGTCAAGTGTGTATTATTTATAACCTACAAGTCCTACAAGGATTTTTATGGATGAATGAATGATGGTAAATATGTATTATGAAAGATGATAAATGTGTGTATGGAGAAAACATATCAAGTCACAAGAAAATATTCACATGGTAGACAATAAAATGTTCACCACTACTTTGCTCACATGTGTTTCTATTGGGCAAAGTTGGAAAGATGGAACAATAGAGCTCATTAACATTGATTGATTTTCTTCCTAAGAAAATGGTGGTGATATTCATATCTTTTTAGCTTTGCAAGTAAGTCAATTATGGGCTAAATATCATATAATTGTTTAAGAAAAATCATTTAGCCAAGAATTGTAGGATCTCAAGAATTGTGGGTTAGCTAGCTTATTGGTATTCATTTGAGTAATCACTTGTGGTGGAAGAATAAATAATAAGTTCAATAAAATGCATAAAGTACATTAGATAGCTCTCTTTTGGGTTAGAGGTTTAATTGCAGTAATTGACATAGAATTGCTCTCCTATGTGGCTAATTTTATCCCATCTTTTGATCACATTGCCCAACAAAAGATTGTAATCGTTGCTTGCCACATAACTACAACACATAACTACGTGGAGGAAGAGTGATTCAGTTACCCCTTCTTGTAAATCCATCCATTTTGGATTAAATGCCTTAATATTTGATTAGTAATGTTATTTCATCAATGTTGATATTTGTGCTTCTTTTAAGTGTTCTATTAAACTCATCTAATTTTATAAAATATATGATATTATTAAGACAATATACATGTCATTTCCATTGGTATATTAGATACTCCATATTGAATAACTTTTAATGCAGTGAATACAAATCATTTCCACAATAGCTAGAGATTAACAACAACCAATCATGTGGCAGTTTCAAAGGACCCTTTTGGTTAATAATATGATTAGAAGAACTGCACTTTTTAAATTATTCAGATTACCAAGAATTTGTATCGCTGGAAAGATTATATCTCAAGGGAACTTTAAAGGTCCAAGAAAATAATGAAACTTGATTTCAATATTTTCGTTAACCTTTTCGATTACTTCAAAGGCAATTATATGCCTCCCCATCTATTTAAAGAGAAAAAGAAATCCTAACAGGACTCTAGCCTAGGTTGACTTAGAGTTGAGGAGAGGTCCTTACAATTGAATTTGGGAAATATAAATCTTTTTATATAATCATTTATAGCTTTGTAAAGTAGTTATTGATTTTGATTATTTTAAACGCTCATTAAGAGGTGCTATTGAAAAAATATGAGATACGGTGTTTTTGAATTTGAAAAAAATGGATATGGAATTATGATAAGTCTCTTTTGCTAAGAGGCAAAACAACGTTTTAATAGTAGAAAAGCTAGACTGTGGAAGATAGAGAGGAGGACAAGCAAGAAAAAATGTGTTAAACAATATGTAAGGAAATAATTGCAGTTAAGCATGGAGTTTTGGGCTAGATGATAACCAACAAAAGCTTTAGATTTTACTAGTTGCAAGTTGAAAATAACCAAGGGAATTTTACAAGATGTTAGAAGCAGAGAAAAATCCAACGTGGGGTGTGCGATAGTTTTTATTGTTATAAAATTTCTTGTCCACTCTCTCTAGAAAGGTGTATGTTGAAATATGACAACAAATATGTAATTATGGGTAAAATTTAAAGTTACTATCAGTTAGTTTATAGTGAGATTCATAACAAGAAGGAGATATGTAATGGAGGAAAAACCCATATTAATTGGGATGGTCCAAGAGGCTTGTATGAGGGAGAATCAATTTTGATTAATATATTTCTAATCCCTTGCCCTGTGGATGTTTCTTTGATACCTTGTCAAAGTTATACCACGTAAAGTTAATATGTGTTTTTCATTCAGTTTCCTTCACGTATTTTTTCGTCGGTGTTTAATCTTGTTTTTAGATTTAAGTTCAAGAAGTGGTATCAAAAAAGTTGGGTCGTTGAAGTCGTTGAGGAACTCTGATTGAAGGAGACAGGGTTCATTTGAATGAGCATGTTGTCACTATGTTGTGGGGGAGCGCCCCCCCCCCCCCCCCCCCCCCTCGAACCCGCTCCCGAATCGCGCTACGGGCGGGAGTGGCTCGGGAGCGTGCTCCCTTAAAAAAATTTGCGCTCCCTGGTCTGTTAGGGAGCGATCGCTCCGGCGCTCCTGGAGCGATTTTTAACGCTCGGGAGCGATCGGGGAGCGATCGCTCCCTGATCGCTCTCGGGCATTAAAAATCGCTCCGGGAGCGATTCGAGCCGGGCCGGGAGCGGTTCAGCAAAAAAAAAAAAAAAAAAAAAAAAAAAAAAAAAAACCGCGGACCCGAAAAATAAAAATAAAAAAAATTAAAAAAAAAAATTGGGTTTTAAAAGCCCAGTGGGCCAAAACAAATTCGTTCTAACTTCATTGAGCTTGAGTTTAGAGCTGGAGCAAGAGGAAAGGAGCAAGGAGCAAGTGCCAAGGAGCGAGGAGCAAGCCTGCAGAGGTAAGTAACTTAGTAATTTAGTTAGTTTAGCTGGTTAGATAGTAATTTAGTTAATTTAATTTAATTGTTTGAGTTTAAAAATCATGTATTTAAATTAAATTAATTAATTAAATTAATTAATCCCAATAAATTAAATTAATTTGCAGATTCAAGAATCAAAACCCTACAAACATCAAACACCATGGACCTGGCTATATTTATTGGCATTTTCCTCTTCCTGGTCCCTTTTATGGTTATTATGGTGCTGGAGAGTAGGAAACGGAGGGGGCCCCAAACTGAAGAGGGGGATGAAGAAGCCGGAGAAAGTCAAATGGGTGAAAACCCCGATGAGGAGGAGCTGGAGGAGGGTGAACATGACCCTCAAAAAACTAAACAAGACCAAACTCCATTGTGGAAATATGTTCACAGGGCTGAAACAGGGAGAGGGGGTGGAACCACTAAATTTCATTGCCCCCATTGCAACACTGATTACACAAGTTCATACACCCATGCTAGAAGACACCTCTGCGGGAAAAGGCCATGTGATGGAGAGAAACAAATAGGAATCAAAACTTGTACAGCGGTGTCAACAGTGGATAGAGCCAAATACATAAGGGAAGAGGAGGAAGCCCAATGCAGAACAAAAAAATCAAGGGGTTTCTTTGAACCAAGCTCACAATCACAAAGAACTCCTTCAGCATCCTCCCAAGGCAGTGGATATGGACATGGAGGCACAGGGTCATCATCTTTAAGGCGTAGAACCATATCAGATTTCCTTGATGAGGGGTGTAGGAATGATGTGGATTCAAAAGTTTACAGGTTTCTCTATGCATGTGGGATACCATTCAATGTTCTACGCTCACCTTATTGGCACGAAATGGTTTCTGCCATAAATGATGCCCCTAAAGGATACAAGAGCCCTGGGTATGACAAGGCAAGAACCGTTGGCCTTGATCATGAAAAAACAAAAATATCACATTCTTTGAATAAAATGACAAGTTCTTGGACTGACCATGGGGTGTCCATTATATCTGATGGATGGATAAATGTAAAAGGCAAGCCATTGATAAGTGTTCTTGTTGTGTCTGTTAGTGGTCCCATCTTTCTAGTTGCACATGATTACTCAGACAAGTTCAAGACCGCCATCTACGTTGCAGAAGCATTACTTGAAACAATTGAGCGTATTGGCCCATACAATGTCATCCAAGTCATCACTGATAATGCTCCTAATTGTAAGGCAGCGGGAGCAATTATTGAGGATAAATACCCCAACATATTTTGGTCTGGATGTTTGGTTCACACATTGAACCTTCTGTTGCATGATATTGTCAAAAACAAAAATGAATAATACCAATGGATTGGTGATTTGTACAAGAAAGGCAAACAAATGATAAAATTTATTACAAATCATAGCAATACCCATGGCCTTTTCCGCAGTCACTCGAGATTGGAGTTGCTGAAGATTGCGAAGACTAGATTTGGTAGCTATTACCTCACCTTCAGGCGCCTTTTGAAGGTAAGAGAGGCATTAGCTAGCATGGTATCAAGTCCACATTGGCAGGTGTTAAAGGAAAGGGCTACAAATGTAGCTGACATGGCAGGTTTTGAAATGGTGGAGGAGGCCACTCTTGATGGGCAGTTTTGGACAAGTGTGAGGCAGATATTGGATTTCACCAAGCCAATTTATCACATGATTCGATTTGCAGATACAGACAAACCAGTGATTGGCGAGGTGTATGAGCAAATGGATACCATGTTGGGGGAAATAAAAGACATTGTTCATAATAGAGATCCCAACTTGTACAAACTGATTCATGATTGTGTGTGTGAACAGTGGAATAGGCTTAACCTTCCACTACATTGCTTGGCTTATATCCTTACGCCAAAATACTACTCTACATCTTGGTTGGGCCAACCTGCAGCAGGGGGTGGGGTTAGGACCAAACCCCATTTAGATCCAGAGGTAACTAAAGGATATTTGGAAGCATTAGAAAAGTTGGTACCTAACAGGGAGGAATGTGCAGCTGTGCGCCTTGAAATAGGCAGATACTTCAGTGGCACTGGTTTATATGGTAACTTCCATGCAATGAACGACAAAGATAAATTTGAATCTCTCACATGGTGGGAAACATATGGCGGCCACGGACTTTTGCCAAAATTGGCAAAAAAAGTTCTTTCACAGGTTGTAAATTCTTCTTCTGCAGAGAGGTGTTGGAGCACCTACAGCTATATACATAATGTGAAAAGAAACAGACTCAATGAAAACCGAGCAGAAAGCTTGGTTTATGTGCACTACAACTTGGTTGTTGAGTCATTACTGTGATCGGGCTAATGAGGATCCCACATATAAAATTTGGGAGAATCACCTAGAGGATGACAATTTGGAGGATGGCATTGCACATATTGAAGAACTAGAAGAGGAACTTGTAAGGGATGAAAATGAAGCAGCAGCCATGCCACCTCCACCTCCACCTCCACCATCCAGTAGCAGTGCTCGAGGTCCGAGTCTTGTTCCTTTGTTGTCGCCACCTCCATCTATACCCTCGCGTGGAGGTTCTAGTTCTGGTTGTCGGTCTGTGCGGGAGACTCCTAGAAGACCACCACGACCTGCTTATACTCCTGGAGACTCTCGTGGCAAGGGCCACATGTAGATTTATAGTTTACTTGTCCTTTTTAGTTTCTATTAGACTTTAGTTTTCATAACTGTTGAGTTTTGAGTCCTTGACTCTTGACTCTTTCATATCATAATGATATTTTTTGTAAACATTATATCGCTGTGACAATGAAAATTTGAAGTTTGAAGTTGGGCCTTGGCAATTATAACTCATTGGTAATGATTGTGAATTATGAATATGATGCTTTGTGAAAGACTAAAGTTGTTTCATTTCATCTCATTATTCATGTTTCATTTTATAAATTTTTAACATTTCATATCATGTTAACAGTTAGAAGTTAGGACTTAGAAATATCTTCGATATTACTTCTTGTAATGGTTAAACTTAGCTTACAAGTACAACTTTGGTGATCAATGATGATAAATGTTATTGAATTTTCAATTCTGAAAGCTTGAAGTTGAAACTTTAAGATTGAATTTGATGAATCATGATTTATAAAACTCAATATGTTGCAATTGTAATATGTATTTTACTAACTTGTGGACATGGTTGATGACAATTATAATTTCTAGATGATTGATGTGATATGGTTCAATGATCAATCTATGTTTTTTTATGTTTTTTATGTCTAATTCATCATTCTACATGTTTTTGTTGACATATATGTATCAAAAATTAAAAAATATAAAAATATATATATATTTTTAAAAAATCGCTCCTGAATTCGCTTCCAAACTGGGAGCTTCTGAAAATGGTCGCTCCCGCTCCCGTTTTCGCTCCCGTTCCCCGCTCCCGCTCCAGCTCCCAAGTAACATTGTGTTGTCATTTTGTTTAAAGCCGCCAGTCAAAGTCGAGGAGCTCGCTGGATGAATTGTTGCGACTTCCAAATATCGCATGCACAGTCGTATTAAAAAGGAAGAGCTCATTGTTTGTCGTGCCCGCCGAGAAAGAAAGATAACCTGTCACTGGACGGAAGATCCCAACTGGTGTATCCGATGTTTTTGTCAAGAACCTGCTACCAAGCCCGACTAGTGTATTCGTCGTTGTGAGGTCTATCTACCGATCGGTCAGAGCTAGAAAGGAAGAGTGCTTAGACTGAATCTGTTAGAGCCGAAAAGGAAGAACGTTGCATCTGCCTGCTGGAAGTTTAAACAAAAAAAAATAAAAAATAAAAATCTATGTGAACTCTGTCAGAGAGAGTCAATTTTGAGAGCCGCAGAGGCAGCCACCAAAGTTTGAAAGCCACAGAAACAGAGAGCCAGTTTGAGAGCCGCAGTTTTTTGCGCATTTCTTGAGGTCGAGCCGCAAAAAAGAGAGGCCAAGAAATAAAGCGTCGCATCCATTGCAGCTGATCCGTTGTCTAAGAAAGAAACGACACATCCTACACATTTGTCGACAACTTATCATAAGTTGCCTGTTTGGAGGATTGAAATGAAAGCTGGGTATTTCTAATTTTTTTTTAATTTCTTGAGAGCATATTTTTTATTTTTTTTGGCTGGTTGATGATTCTTTACGCTGGAAAAAAAAAAAATAAAAAAAAAATTAGAGGATATTTTTGAAGTGTTCTTAAGTCTTTTGGAAAAAATAAAAATAAAAATAAAAAATTCTGAACTGAGGATAAATAGGCTTTATTAAAAAAGGAGGAAGAAGGAATTTTTTTTTTCCTCTGAAATTCTGTACTTAAAAAAAATACAATAAAGTGGAATAAGGTTTGAAGCTTTTTGTGGAAATTCTGGGAATTTATTAAAGGGGAACAAAATCATATTTTTTTAAAGAAATCAAAGGAAATTATATTCAAAGAAACCCTAGCTGAAAGCAAAAAGTGAACTGATAAACCCTAAAAAGAAAATCTAGAAACAGAATTTTGTTAACCCTATAGGAAGAAATGGCAAAAATGACGAATGCAAAGTTCGAGGTGGAGAAATTCAGCAGCGAAAACAACTTTGCTTTATGGAAACTGAAAGTTAGGGATTTGTTTGTACAACAAGGGTTACCAAAAAAAAAAAAAAATCTGAAATTCTGAACTGAGGATGAATAGGTTTATTAAAAAAGGAGGAAGAAAGAATTTTTTTTCCTCTGAAATTCTGAACTAAAAAGGATACAGAAAATTTTGTGAAAGTTCGAAATTTATTAAAGGGGAACAAAATCATATTTTTTTTTAAGAAATCAAAGGAAATTATATTTAGAGAAACCCTAGTTGAAAGCAGAAAGTGAATTGATAAACCCTAGAAAGAAAATCTAGAAACATAATTTTATTAATCCTATAGGAAGAAATGGCAAAAATGACGAATGCAAAGTTTGAGGTGGAGAAATTCACTAGCAAGAACAACTTTGCTTTATGGAAACTGAAAGTTAGGGATTTGCTTGTGCAACAAGGGTTGCACAAAGCATTAGACAGGGTGAAGAAGAAACTTGCTAGCATGACAGATTCAGACTTGGAGGACTTGGATGCCCGAGCTCTCAATACCATCAGGTTATGCCTGGCGAATGAAGTTCTCTTTAACATTATTGAAGAAAGTACAATTGCAAGATTATGGAAAAGAGGGTACAAAAGTTGCAAACATTTAAACATTTTTAATACACTTATTTGCCAATTATCAAATATAGAAGTTAAAATTCAGGAAGAAGACAAAGTTATGACCTTGTTGTGTTCTCTCCCTGCGTCATGGGACCACTCTGTAACTTCAATCAGTTTAAGCACTATTGATTCTTTGAAATTTGACTCAGTTGTGGAAGCTCTATTATCTGAAGAAGTACGGAGGAAATCCAGTATTGCAACATCTGCACCAAAAGCCATGATAACCAGAGGATGATCAAAGGAAAGAGGGGAGAAAGCAAGAGGTTCTTCCAGAACAAAATCAAAGGGCAAGAAGTGTAAGGAAAAATGTTGGAAATGCAATCAAATTGGACACCTCAAGAAACACTGTCGGAAGCGGAAAGAGTCTGAAAACCCAAAGAAGGAAGCAAATCAAATTGATTCAGGTATGATTGATGAAGTTCTATCTGCTGAAGAATTATGTATGGTCGATGAAACTTTACCTGTATGTAAGTGTAAGGTCTCTCAAAATGTTCAAAATTGATTGTTAGTCTCTGGTGCTTCTCATCACATGAGTCCGCACAGAAATTGGTCTACTTCATATGAAGTTGTAAATGGTAGTTTTTTGTTTATAGGTAATAATGTATCATGTCAGATTGTTGGGATGGGAAATATCAAAATTAAAATGTATGATAATACAGTTAGAACATTAGCTAATGTTAGGCATGTACCTGAATTGAAGAAAAGTTTGTTTCTTTGGGAGCGTTAGACTTGGATGGTTATAAGTTTACAGGGCATAATGGAGTGTTGAAAGTCTCAAAAGGTGCCCTAGTTGTTATGAAGGAAGAAAAAGTCAGAAATATTTACAGACTCAAAGGAAGTACTCAGGTCAGTGAGGCAACGATTGTGTCAGAGAAAGAAGAAGAAGGTACTTGCCTATGGCATCAAGGATTGGATCACATGAGCAATAAGGCCTTCAGGGACTGATGAACCACAAATTGCTTCCTGATTTGAAATCCTTGAAGTTGGATTTCTGTAAACATTGTGTGTATGGAAAACAATGTAAATAGAGGTTTAAAACTAGAAGTCATAATAGTAAAGAACTTTCGGACTATATTCATTCTGATCTGTGGGGACCATCTCTTATTGTCTCTTATGAAGGTGCTTTATATTTCTTAACATTCATTGATGATTTCTCCCGGAAAGTTTGGGTCTATATATTGAAAAGGAAAGCTGATGTATTTAATGTTTTTAAACAATTTAAAGCAATGGTGGAAAAGAAAACAGGGAAATCAATTAAATGTTTAAGAACTGACAATGGTGGTGAATTTACTTCTCTAGAATATAAACAATATTGTAAGGACGACGGAATTGTTAGATATAAAATTGTTGCTTATACTCCTCAGCAAAATGGTGTCGCTGAACGTATGAATCGAACTCTTATGGAAAGAGCCAAAAGCATGATCAACAATGCTAACCTACAAAAGGAGTTGTGGGCATAAGCAATATCCAATGCTTGTTACTTAGTTAACAGATCACCTTCAATTGCAATTAATTGTAAAATTCCTAAAGAAGTTTGGTCGAGTCAGTCTTGTGAGTATTCATATTTAAGGATATTTGGTTGTGATACCTATGCTCTTATTCCTAAAATTTAGTGTTCAAAATTAGATCCAAAATCGAAATGTTATGTCATTGTTGGGTATGACTATGCGGTGAAAGGATATAGGTTGTGGGATCCTACTTCACAGAAGATAGTCATTAGTCGAGATGTAACATTTGATGAATCTTCTCTTTTAAAATCAGATGTTGGAAAAATTGAACAACAACAGGTATCGCCAAGTTAGCAAATTCAATTGGAGACTAGACCTTTTTCAAAAAGTCGAAAGGAATGAGAGACTTCTAAAAGAAAAGGTGAAGAAGATGCAAAGGAAGTTTTAGAACCAATTCAGCAACAAGTCACTCTCAGAAGGTCTACAAGGGAAAGAAAAACACCCAAAAGGTATAAAGATTTCGCTTCATCTTTTGCATTGATTACTGAAGGTGAGGAACCTTCTTGTTATCGGGAAGCAGTGGATGATCCAGATAGAAGCAAATGGAAAAAGGCTATGGAAGAAGAAATGGATTCCTTAGCCAAGAACAATACCTGAGATCTTGTAGAACTTCCTGAAGGGAGACGTGTTGTTGGATGCAAATGGGTCTTCAAATTGAAACAGAAAGTTGATGGAAGTATCGAAAGGTATAAGGCGAGCCAGAACTTTATTAGAAGTGAGTATGATCATTGTGTATACTTCAAAAGTTTCAATGGCATATTCATTATCTTAGTTTTGTATGTTGACGATATGCTTATTGCAAGCAAAAGCATGGAAGAGATCAACAGGTTAAAGGCTTAGCTCTCTAGGACATTTGATATGAAGGATCTTGGAGCGGCAAAACATATCTTGGGCATCCAGATACATAGAGACAGGAAAAATGGAAAGCTTTGGTTATCACAGCAGAAGTATGTGGAAAGAGTACTTGAAAAGTTCGGTATGCACAGTGTGAAACCTGTTAATGTTCCATTACCTTCCCCTTTTAAGCAACATTACCTTCCCCTTTTAAGCTTTCTTCGGTTTTGAGTCCTAGAACTAACAAAAAAAAACAGTATATGTCTCGTGTACCATATGCAAAGGTTGTAAGCAACTTAATGTATGCGATGGTATCTACAAGATCTGACATTTCACATGTAGTTAGAGTTGTCAACAGGTTCATGGCAAATCCAGCTGAAGAACATTAGCGAGCAGTGAAATGGGTACTTCAGTGTTTAAGAGGCACAAGTGACCA
Organism: Pinus tabuliformis; assembly: GCA_031772625.1. Lineage (NCBI taxonomy): Eukaryota > Viridiplantae > Streptophyta > Pinopsida > Pinales > Pinaceae > Pinus > Pinus tabuliformis. Next base: position 244,912,234 of record CM062805.1, on the reverse strand, counting down.
TTGCATCATCTTTAATGGTAGTGAAGGATCGGTCTGCGGATATGTTGATGTTGATTATGCAAGTAATTTGGACAAAAGGAGATCTACTACAGGTTATGTCTTCACTCTTGCAGGTGGAGCAATTAGTTGGATGTCAAAGCTTCAAGAAATGATTGCGTTGTCCACTACCGAAGCAAAGTATATAGCTACTTCAGATGCCAATAAAGAAGCAATTTGGTTAAAGGGTCTACTTGATGAAATTGGAAGGACGCAGGGGAAAGTGAATGTATTCTGTGATAGTCAAAGTGTTATTCTTTTGGCTACAAATCCAGCGTATCACATCAAAACCAAGCACATTGATGTAAGGTGTCATTTTCTGAGACGTGATCGATGGCGGAAAAGTGGCTCTCAAGAAGGTCCATACACAGGAGAATTGTGCAGACATATTCACGAAGCCAGTTACAGTAGAGAAGTTGTGATGGTGTTTGGCTTCTTTTGGCTTGCAGAAGAGATGATGATTGGGCATGGGCATGGGCAAGCGATTAGGAAAATTGTTGTCAAAGTGGAGTTTGTTGAAATATGACAACAAATATGTAATTATGGGTAAAGTTTGAAGTTATTGTTAGTTAGTTTAACGAGATTCGTAACGAGGAGTTATGTAACGGAGGAAAAACCCATATTAATTGGGATGGCCCGAGAGGCTTGTATGAGGGAGAATCATCTTTGATTAATAGATTTCCAATCTCTTGCCCCGTGGATGTTTCCTTGATACCCTGTCAAGGTTTTACCACGTAAAATCGTCTTGTGTTAATGTGTGCTTTTCATTCAATTTCCATTCAGTGTCCTTCACGTATTTTTTCTTCGGTGTTTAATCTTGTTTTTATATTTAAGTTCAAGAGTGTATATGTGGCAGACTTGTCATAATCAAACAGCATGGGAATACAGAGCATAACGTACTAAGGATTTGTATTTCTTTGGGAAGACACATGAATAACCAACCTTTGATTAGAGAGATAATAGCATTTGAGGCTAATAACGCCGAGGAAGTGTTAGCCAAATAATTTGGTATAGAAGAACGATACAAATTCTCAAATTTGATGAAGATACAAGTTCTCAAATTCGATGCTCATACAAATATGTTAACTCAACTGGCTTATGTTACGAGGGAACCAACTGAATTACCACTTAGCTAAATGGATCATGACTGTTGTAATTTAATCATCCTTCATTGCAACTCCTTGCCCAACACAGAATTTGAAAAAATATATCCTTAATAACTATGTGGTAAAATTGTCCATTATCTTGAACTACACGATTTCACTCTTAAATGGAGTTCCAGTGTTTTAGAAAAAAATAGACACGAGGAAACAAACTCTACTTTTGCATTTATTCTGGCATACCCATAATGTTGTTGCTTCTTACAGCTGAACTTCTCGTAAGCATTTATTCTGGCATACCCATAATGTTGTTGCTTCTTACAGCTGAACTTCTCTACATCTACGAGAAGGGCATAGCATGCATAACATCCTTCTATATACACCTCATTCATACGCATCATAAGCATATATTTAACAACTCCCAAGAAAAATAACCAATATGGTATGAAATACTCATGAAAAACTATCATCTTTTAAAACCATGGCAAACCAGTAATAACACACAATTTTGAGAATCAAGTTCCAGGTCTGCCATAAACATGTCACCTAATCATGTTCAAGATATTCTAAATATAAAATAAACATGTCACCTAATCATGTTCAAGATATTCTAAATATAAATAAAAGCATTTTCTATGAAAGGAGAATACATTCAACAATTGACATACAAATAAATAGCATGTTAAATCACATAAAAACAAACATCACTGCATTCATCATACAAGTAAAATGTAAATTGAAAGTAAAGGTCAAGGTGTTGTTAAAATTGTAAAATGGCTATGCATGAAAGCCAGCTATCTCTAAAAAAAATAAATCTGAATCACTCATCATATCATACTCTGGTTGTTCAACACTACAAAAATAATCTGCATCTTTAATATTTTCTTAAATTAATTTTGGTATGGACTGAAAAACTGGTTCTGATTTCAATATTATAAATTAGACATTCAATGGGATACAATCCTATATTTCAAGCATCTTGCATTGTTGAGAAGAAAATGTCTGAAGTTAAAATTCATCAATTACACCAGCAATTTCATATTTCAAGTATCTTGCAAAGTTGAGAAGAAAATACCTGAAGTTAAAATATATCAAACTAGATAATAATCAAATTACACCAGCAATGCCAAAAATTGCTATAATAAATTAATACCTTTACAGAGTTGAAAAGAAATAAAAGGATGCAACCTTTTTATTATTGGGTTTGTAAATTCATCGTATCAAGAGTGAAACTATTTCAATAAAACTAATTTAATGTGCAACATCTTTTGCTGGCATCTATGCAATCCATTTAAAAGAAGATTTAAATCCCTAATGAAAACAAAAATCCAATTCAATTGCAGTTGACAAGAAAATAAAATCTCCACAAAAAGATCGAACAAAAATATGCAGGGTTTCTAGAAAAATCAAACAAAAAGATGGAAAAGTACCAAATATGCTCAAACTAGGCTATACAAATTAACACTAGTGAGAACACAATCTAGAGTATCAAACAAGTAAACAATTATATGCTCAAAAGATACTATACAAAATTTAATGTAAATTGGAACCACAGTAAACGATAGCGACTGAAATTTGAATAGACCATGATAATAAAAAATTCCTTAAATAGCCAAAGCGGATTTTCTTCCTGTAGGCTTTTAATAAACATGAAATTACTTTTAAATCCAAGCTTCAATATAAAATAGTAATGAAGAATTTTCCACCACGAGATAATTCATAAAATTATGTCAGGCGTACATGGTATCAATCATAAGAAACAAATGTTGAATAAATCTATCACACAAAGGAAAAGACGCTAAAAGAACCATGTAGTAACAACTTAAAAGCTGACACCAAAAGTTACACGTAAAACAAAAGAGAGATCTCAATGGTCAGAAGAGCATACGGGAGCTCACTCTATTGGAAAGATTAAATGAGATTTCTAGTTTGTCTTCCATGAGGTCAAACATAAAACTTCTCTCTTAAATAAGTTCAGACATCAAGTTGATCACACTAGGACCATGTATCATATGTACATATCAAATATCTCAAGAAATGTATCATATGTACATATCAAATATCTCAAGAAATATAAATTATAAAATTTGAAAAATTTAAGTCTAAAATATGATATCGTGTTAAGTTGTTTTTGAATCACCACCAAATTCTTACCTCCCAATCAAGAACTGAAAAATACACATATGGTTTACCATGTGAGATACTCAGAAGCTAAATGGCTAGTTAAAAAGGAAACACCTACATATGGTTTACCATGTGAGATACTCAGAAGCTAAATGGCTAGTTAAAAAGGAAACACCTAATTGAACTCTAGAATACTTGGTATTTCAGTGTAGTAACAACCACATAAAGGAAGAGAGACGCCCAGAAAACCATGTAGTAAAAACGAAAAACCTGACCCTAAAAATTATATGAAATCAAGAGAGAAATCTCAAAGTCAGAAGACCAATTGAAAAGATTAAATAAAACCTACAATTTTGTCTTCCATAAGATCAAACATCAACATCCTCATACTAATACCATGTAACACATATCAATCATGTCCACAAATATGAATTACAACCTACGAACACTTAAATAAGATCAAACATCAACATCCTCATGCTAATACCATGTAACATATGTACATATCAATCATGTCAACAAATATGAATTACAACATACAAACAGTTCAAGTCTCTGGATATAAAATATGACATTATGTTATGATGTTCTCAAATCACCCCCTAATTCTGAACTCCCTACCAAGAACTGAAAATAAGACAAGTGGCTTCTCATGCTACAAACTCAGGATGTTGAATGGCCGGTTAAACTATAAACGTCTACTTGAACTCTAGTGCCCTTGGTATTTCAATGTCCTTAAGCATACCCACAACTTAATGTCGTTGAGAACCAGAGGCCTGTTGACTTCAGCACTGTTGTTACCAGCATACTAGGAAAAGAAGCACGGTATGTCCACTATAAGTTTTGACTTGTAGCCCACCAAGTCAAAGTATGAAACATACCCGTTTTGACTGTACACCTTCGCGATTACGTACATCTCAACTCCATAAATATCCGTAACCAGCTTAGAAGAAAAAATGAACATTTCAGTTTTCCAAGGACGAACCTTTTTTTGTCAGTGCAATACCCCTTGTACTTACATGGATTTTTGCGGTAACCACTTCTTTCAGCAATGTCTTCATTGATAGAAATATGAAGATTATGATTTTCAGAAGACATCCCATTGAACCTACCAAGATATCCCCTAGAACTCTCCAGAAGAGTTCATCACACTGGGAAGAAGTTTCCATCAATAAACAGACACGTTATGAGGTAGAATGACTACATCCACTGCCATAGAGAATTAGGAAGAGAGATAAGTCTCAACGTACCTTTCTTCCACCAGACTGTTAGGCATAGTAAGTGCTAGTCACACTACTATCACAAAATAAATCTGAAGGAAACGGGAGAGAAAGCAGCACCTTTGCATGCTCTATATTTATATACCTCCATGCAAGTTTGGGACTCATATTTTATATAGATATTCACATTAGAAGACAGCTACTTGATGGTAATTCCAGAAAAGTGGGGCTAAGGGAATTACGGACTCTGGGTGATCTGTCCTCCTTCCAGCAAGAGAATAGTAGGCCAAAAGTTGTGCTACCTGATCCTGTTTTTTTTCTTCTGCCACATCTTCAGCAAACACATCACTCGATTGCAAAGCAGGAGAAAACTCTATGTTCCAATAAGGTCGAGCCATCGCTAGAAGGTTAGCACCAGTAACAGTTGCATTATATCCTTGAACCCATATGTACTTCAGTGATTTCAGCTGAAGCACTGCAGCTGCCAACGCAGATTGACTAAAACAACAACCTCTAATTTCTAGCCTTTCCAGCTTTGGGCAGCCCTTGGAAAACTCGAGAATGCCTTGGTCAGTTTCACCAACAAAACCTAGAAGCATCCACCTGACATTAGTGCTGTACTCGCCAATATAACCAAGACCTGTATCTGTCAACCCTCCAGGCCTGACATAAAATGCAAACCTACTCAATTTTTGACATCCACGTAGCAAAGCCCTGACATTGTCCAGCGGTAAATCAGTGATGTGCTCTTCTTTATCTAACAAGACCAACCGGAAGTCCTTGAGATTTTTGCAACATTGACCAAAAGTCTCCAAGGTTGCGTTGCATATATCTGAAACATAGACGGCAATGTACTCAAGAAGGGGGCAGCCTTGAGCTACCAAGGAAAGCCCTTTGTGGGAAATCCAACCTTGTTCGTCCTCCAAAGATGGGTCATCTGCTCCTCGTTCCACTCTAAGTCTTTTCAGCTTTTTGCAAGTATTAGCAACAACTTCTAACCCTTTGTCTCCGATAACATTTCTAACCTGTTTATTAGCAAAACATTCCACTATTAAACTTCAAACACTTTGTCTGAATTTAAAATAGCAAGGTTAATGGAATAGTTGAAATATTGATGTCAAAGCATGCCATAATTGTTTTTGGAAAGAAACATACAATAACCACATCCTAAGAATGACAAATTCAGGCAGTAATATGCTATTGTTTCTGACTGGACAGCAGGAAGTGGAGCTTAAGTTAATCCATTTGCTCAAGATTTGAAGACTATTTCTGTGGGTACTGTTTTTCAATTAGTCACTGCAGCTATCAGGATTTTGCTTGGAGTTTATAGCATGTACATTCAATGTCTTTGGATGACAATTTTAATGACCTGTGTTGCCAAGATGTTTAACTAAATTCGCAGCATATGAATGGATCAATAAACATCCTAGATTTTCCAGTTATATGACAAGCATATTCAAAACTTTGGCTTGGACACTTTCAGCTCTGTTCTCAGGAGGCTGTTTTGTAGCCAATCTGCTTGTGTCTGCTTAAGTACAATCTTAGCTGGAACCTACAGCATGTACTTGAAGTCATTGAAATTTGTTTCCATGGATCTTCATCTTCATACCAAGAGTTTGAAGCTGCAATACAAATCAATAGTTAAGAAACTTTCCCAGGGCAACCTCTACTTGAAGCATACCAGGTCAAATTGATTGAACTCCTTTGTTTTCATCTGCCGATCTTCTTATTTTCTTATGCAGTGGACACTTACACAATATCTTGGCATTTTCCCTTTCTTATGCATTTTGATCAACTGACATTGCCGGCAACAAAAGAAAGGGAAAATGTAAACATATTCTGTAAGGAAAATGTGAACTGGGATTGCTCCTTCAGATATGATAAAGGGAAAATACCCACATATTCTTAAGTGTATCTTCATAAATATGGATTGGGATTGCTCCCGTTGAATATTCTTTATGATGGGACATATCAAATATAGAATTAGTGTCTTCGTTTGATGCCAATTCTGTAGATTGTATATAAACATTTCTCATCGTTCATAAAGTTAGAAGATAGTAAACTGTGAAAAAAGGCACCGTGGTTCTTTCTAATTTTTAAGCATTTGTTAGTTATTTTAGTCAATGTTGTGAATATCAGATAAAATTGGCAAGGGTTCGGAAAACAAAAAAATCGTAAAAATAAGAAAATATTGCTAAAAATTAGCCAATATTTACAAAATTAAAATACCATCAAAATATCTTTAAAAATCGGCAAACATTAACTACCCAAAAAAAATTATAATTTCAAAATATCTTTAAAAATCATCCAACATCAACTAGGCCAAAAAAATCATGATTTCAAAATAAAATCCAGATGTTATCGATAGGTTCACAACACCGATTTAAGTTGATTTCGTCAGAGGAGCTACTTTATACTCATACTATATTTTTCTGAAATCAAGAATTAAGCAGCTAAGGCAACTGTTAATTGTGGCGTACCCTTCCATGCCCTATACACTGGACAGAGGGTACCCACTTAACCAAATCTCAAAATCTTCCCATCAAGTAGTCAGATTTATTGGCCGTTAACCGGCCTGGCTTCCAACGATACCGCCTCAGATTTCATATGGAACTAGAATGAGGAATTACATTGCATACCCAGAAATTTTAACCAATATCCAACAGAATTTATTAACATACACAATGAATTGAGGTTTTCATCAAAACAACCATCCCGTCAAAATAATTCACGGGAGTTATAGAATTCAAGGAATTAAATGGCAGGATTACAAAACAGAAATAAACCACACATAGACAGAAACAACTACTTATCTTTTTCTCACACAGACGTCTACCAGTTGTAAAGGAGCAATTCATCTCCCAGCTGTACGCGTCTGCTGTGTAGATGTCACTCCCAAGCAAGGATATGAGGCCACATGGCGAAGGAAAGCTACTAGATTCTATTTTTCTCTCAACCCAGACCACAATGCTTAGTACTAGGGCAATTCTCTCACCACAGGGTATTCCAGGCATCTCACCAACTTTCAATCAACCATGAACTTCTTCCTCTCACCAAATCCCAAAACCAGCTCAGGCATTTCCCTTGTTTGCTACACAGTCCCTTGGGATATCCATCCCAGCAAGTGCTTTAGTACAGGCATGAAGAGTCCTGCTGATTGCTCTTTGGAAAATATTTCAGGTCAACTTTAAAATTAAATTTATTACTATTATTAGTTAATGTAATGTTATTGTAATAGTTTAATTAATATTTTTGTTTTTAGTTGGAATTGGATGATATAATGTTTGGTTAAATGGTTAATTTTAGCCATTTTAAAAAAAAATTAAACATTTTATTTTTAAAAAAATTAAAATTTTAAAAAATCCCCATCGACCGAATTAACTAAAAAAACGAAAAAAACATAAATATCATCTAACAATTTGACAACCGCAATCGATTTAATGAGATATAAAATATCCTTTCCAACTAATAAAATCAGTTAACACTTTCAAATATTTTCATATGCAGAAATTTTCAATTTATTTAATACATTTTTACCACATATCATTAATTTGGTTAAAATAATATATTTATCTTAAAACCAAATATAACATTGCTTTATCTATCTTTTCAACATATCATTAATTTATTTAATAGCATTGCTTTAATGTAATAGATTATTCAATATAAATTTGAGTATGTGTTAAAAACCATTTATACTCCCACACTTTTCGCATGACATCAGAATAGGATTGGAAGTCCCTGGAGAATTGATTCAAAGAAATGAAAGGCTGTGTGTCACATGTGTTGCAGAATAGATTCGGCTTAATTTTAGAAGTGATTAAAAAAGAATAGATTATGAGTTGTTTTTAATGTGATTTTTTGGATTTTTGGTAGAAAAATTTGAGGTAAAATTTTAATTTGTGTTATTTAAATTGGTTTTTGATTGTATATATGGATTCAGCACTTTCAAAAATCACTAAAGCATTTGGATTGTGTCGAAATTACCATCAAACTTACGATTTTAATAAATCCTACCAGATTTTAGAAAAAATAGACTAAAAAAATCAACCAGAAAAACTTCGAAAAAAAAATTACACTAAAAACAACTGGATATAGATTAATGTAGGTGAGGGTATTTCTTTGGGTTGGTTTGTTGAGTGGATTGCTTATAGGATGTGTTTTTTATTTTGAGTTTAATATGAAAGACATATCCTATTTTATGCTGTTATGTTATGCATAGGTATCAAGCCACTTGAAGGAGCAAGGCCTGCGTGAAGGTAGTCGCTCTGCAGCATAAAGGCCAGGAGACGGGAATAGTGCCGTTCTGCAGGGGTCTTGATGTGATACAGCAGGCCCAGTCTCGAACGGGCAAGGCAACGACTTTTTGTTCCGGAATTCTGGAGCAACTCGACTATGGCTTCTTGGACTACCCGTCTTTGGTTCTCGTCCCTACCTACAGCAAATCGAGAAGGTCATGCACGCTCTCCGGGATTAGTTCATGTTGTTGTTGGAACCCGAAGCTGCCGTGAAATCCACTAAGAGGGCTTCCATTGTCGGGGTCGCTCTCGATCTCTTCTACAGGAAGATTGCCCTCGTGCCCAAGATCGACATTTGCCACTTTGTTCAGGGCTGTGCCGGCCAGAATTGCGATTGTGCACAAAGATTCAATGATCGGATCCACGACAGACCGCAGGCGGACTTGTCTGTTTCTAATTGCCAAGAGGAAGAAGAGATTGCAGAAAATAACCCCATTGACAGAGCCCTAATTGATCGAATAGCGAAATTCAATATTCATGGGAACATTGCCTCTGCAATTGGCAGCCCTGCGAGGCATCATCGTCATAGCTTTTCCTCATCAGATGGGCAGATGGAAGATTGCAGTTTCAAGGTTGCCAGAATTCCCCTCTCATGGGGACTTCTACAGCCGACGCTGAAGATCTTGGGTCACTACCTTCTGGCTCCTCTTGATCCACAGGAAGTCTAGGATGCCGCTTCGTCAGCCGCACGGGCACTCTTCGCCAGAGTCTCGCGTGATCTGGTTCCTGAAAGAAATCTACAGGAGTCTCATAAGGCTGGACATATCTGCCCTGGCGACTGCGATGACAACTGTCGTTGCCGATGCTGCAAGCAATTCCGATCCACCGACCAAGCACAAGAAACCGGAGGTCTTCCTGGATGAGTGTTCTCTGTGCTTGAATATGCCAGGGTGAAAATTGGAAAAATGAGATGAAGCATGGGATTGGTTGCTAGTTGTAAAAAGAAAACTCGTGGCTCGTACTGGAGCGTTGGTGGCTTATTGCTCACTCATTCAGGCCTCATCGAAGATTAGTACAACGATGCCAGTTTATTGTGGTGTTACTGTGAAGATGCTCATAGAGACCCTATGTAATATATGGCATATAATGATAGCATTGCCTACAAGTTGAAAAGTTGTTCACTAGTGAATACCGATTAGTTCTTGAGCGTGGAAGTTGGGAAAAAGTGACTTTGCGTGTTGCTTTAGGGACTGTGTATCATGACATTAAGAAGGATATGGGTAGTCTGGTGTGTGTTTTGATGAAAGCCGCTGCCATCTCTTGCATGTAGTATTGACTTGCAAGTATTTCCTGGTATGTGGATGAGGATAGTCCCAGGGGTAGCACAGTATGGACTATATGGTGTTACTAGAGAGAAATCAAAATTGCAACAGTGGAGTAGTAGTGTTGTTCTAAATGTTGAGCTTCTGTGTGTCACATAAGGCTCAGAGCTAGACAAATATGGTGTCCATTTTCTCTCCTATATGTGTCAAAGGATTGGTAAATGAAGCATGATGCATGGATTCATTGCTGTGTGTGTCATGGTAAATGATAGTATCAAGAGATCCACTAGTTGTCACCAGCGGTATGAGAATAGCTTGGCGTGTCCAAGCTGATAGCTTGCTTGGTGTGTCCGAGTTGAAATGGTAGCTCATTTCAATAAAAGGCTTCGAGTCAGACGGGTTTCTATCAAGGTCTAGCAATTAAAACAAGGCTCAGTAAAGCGAACAATTTCAATGCAATTTGTCGTCAACGTTAGAGAGAAGAACCAGTTGGCCGTTTCTTGTGGAGTTGTCCAATTGCCAAGACGTGTTGGTTACAAGCGAAATTCAGCTTCCTCTTCCTGTACAGCCCCCTGGCTTGGAGAGGTCTCTTCTTGAACAATGGCCGGATGATCAAAGGATTACTAAAGAATTTTATGGCATACAATATGGCTGTCTGCTATTGCTCTTCTTTGGAATAGCAGGTGTAAAATAACTTTTCAAGGAGACAGTTCACAGCTACGGCTAGGAGATTGAGCGCATCCAAACGCGATCTAGCAGTTCATGTCAAAGCTAAAGTCAATATGCCACGGAAGGATGTAGACTCCTTTCCCCTTTGGGCCACAGGTTCATATGAGCCTTCTTAGCTTTCATAGGGAGAGGATCTTCAGGTAACTTGTATGTCTTTCGGCTGTGGCTCTAAGTGCACATCTGAAGTAACATAAGTTGCAATTAAAAACAAAAAATTAATTTTAATGGAGAAACTTTTTAACGGTCAAGGAGTTTTGAATAGAAGGAGTTTTGAATAGATGATGATTAAGTGTGCTGTTGTTAAGGTATTTTTAGATGTTAAGTTACTGGTTCAATTTTCTGTTCTATTCAAATGTTATTTTTCAGATATTATTTTCGAACATAACTATTATGTAACAAAACAAAAATAGAAAAATCTTTCAATTGAGTAAAAAAAAACCAACCCATGTCAACAGCAAAAAGTAACCCATTGAAACCAAGGTTAGTGAAATAATAAGGAAACGTCAAGCCCACATTCTCATTGTCTTTTCAGTTAGGCTGGAAGTTTCCTCTAAATATCGGCTGATATTGTAGCTTTAGTTCAATGATTATCTTTGCCTACCCAATTAGGCATATGGGCAATCTCAGTATAAAGCTATTAGAAATCGGTTATTAGCAATGGGAAGAGAGGTAATTGAAGAGGATATGCCGGTAACCCTGAAAAGTTTCCATTCATCATTTGAAAACTTTATAGAAACGCTTAAAATCACTGGCACAAATTTTGAGGTTTGACAAGTCAAAAGGAAAGATGGAAGAACAATATGAAAACAAAAGTAGCACTTTTGAAAACGTTTTGCAGCGAAGTACAAACGTAAACAAAGGCAGGAACGGGCAAGTAACAATGAAAGAGTCTTTACAATTTTAGATTTAGGTAAAGGTAAGAACTTGAAGTGCTACTATTGTGGCAAAATAGGACATATGTGGTTGAGAAATCAATGAAGGAGGTATTAGGGTTTGATTCCTCGTTTTTATAATTATTTGTAATGTAGGTTGGTTTTTTTTATTTTTTTATTATGTTGTTTTTTATTATGTAATTATCAAATTAAATGTATATAAAGATTATATGAACAAAAGATACAAGATGTAGTTCACATAAAAGAATTTTTCAAATAGTAATGTTATACCATTTTATATCATTTCTCTCATTTTTCTTGTGTAAACTTTTTACAATAGCTGTAGGGAAAATTTGAGGGGCGAAATTTAGCTAATTAGTTATTTTTTTGGACATTTTCTAAAAAAAAATATTCACTCATTTGGTTAAAAATTAGCCTATTTTTTACCTATATATATGATTAAATGGATGATATTCACCAAAAAATTTCTAATTTTGATAATAAATTATATATTTTTTTATTGAATATTCAGCTACATTATATTTGTATGACTTTTCAAACCAAAATAGTCTCCTATTACTATACATAAGCATAATATCTAAGTCCATAAAAAATACCCCCAACTGATATATGCAATTTACTAACAATGATCAAGTAAATCAGTGGCTGAGCATCTTGGCTGAGCATCTTGGACACAGGATAGTGTAGTTGTCAACCTCTGATGCGAAATGGGTGGTCAATGGCTCGGCAATATCTTGTAGAGAGAAATATCTGCTGCTAATCTCATAGTAAGATGAGAATGGGAAGATTATGTGCTCTTCAGTCTCAACCTTCTCAATGAATAAAATCTGAATGCCTATTCCTTTTGAGGGATGTGGTGCTCAATTTAGACTCTCAAATATGTCAACATACCCTCCAATATCTACGGAATCTAAGTTAGTGTAATCAATGATGCCAGTATACTCTGGAATGGCGATAACACCATTAGAAAGATGGACTTGTTTTTCGGCTTTGTAACAGCCCAGAGGACATTGAGAATATGCCTTTGGTGTAAGATATAGTTGTCTCTGTCCATCCTGTTCTTTTATTGAGCTGACAATCGGGATTCTTGTATACATGTGCTTTACATCAACACTACTTTTTCTTGTTATCTAGCGGAAAAAGAGTTAATTTCAGTCCAAACAATAGAAATATACAGAAATTTATCTCCCCTATTACTGCTCTACATGTAAATAGCAGATCTGTTCACAGAACTGACTTTAACATTTTCTATTCCAATATTATTTCTAAGGACAATGAGAGGACTATAATGTTAAAAAGAATTTCCACACTACAAAATACAGTCGATACTGCAAAATACAGGAATCACTAAAGTTCAGAGTTTGTATAAAAGCCGTAAGAAATTAAAATCAGTTTGGCAGAAGGGCCTCTACTGAGTCAAAGTACTCATACAAGTATACTGAAAGCATAGCTTTATTTATCAGTCTAGATCATCGAAAAATATGTTGCCACTCAAACGTTAAGTTCTCATTTTAATCACCTTGACGTAGTCAATGAGGAAATAAAATAAAGAGAAGGTATATAAATGGACATAAAGCACCCCTGCATATAAGGCATTTCCATACTATACCCTACCATACGACTAAAACATTCGCAACATTCCGATGCTGATTAGTTATTAACTTATTTCTAATGAAGGGCTGTGGAGGAAGATCTGTGTCTATGAGAATGTACAAATATTTGTTCTGTAAAGAGAAGTACAATTAACATTAATAAAGAGAAAAGGGCAAAAAAAACATAAAACAGTGGGTTAGGATCTTGCCTCGAGAATTTCAAGATTAGGACAGAGCCCTGCCAACTGACAGTGATTTTCTGTGCTCAAGAATGTGTACTGCAGATCCAATTTCTTAAGGGCTGAAGCTCTTGGGAATATAGCAGGCATCTCAGCCTCAATCATGAAGTTTAGTCCTAGCAATGATGTCAACTTTGGAGGAAATGTAATCATACTGGTCTCTGTCGCATGCTCTTCACTGTTGTCAAATGTCCCACCACCAAACTCCTCCAATGCAGTAGCCTTACTCAGAACGCCTCTCATCTCAACTATATCACATTCTCCAACCTTCAAGGATGTTAATGAAGGGCAGTTTGTTACTATTAGCTCAAGATCACTGGTATTGATCGTTTCTAATGTTGTCATGTAGAAGTTCAACACTTCCAAAGAAGAATTGTTAAGAGCAAGCTCATGTAGCCAGTCCCCGCTTTCCTCTTCAATTTGACTCTCGTCCAGCATTAAGGTCTTAAGAGACCTACAAATAAAATACAGTATTGAGTAAAATTTCATTTAAAAACTTTGATAAGAAAGAACATGAAAATACTCTAGAAATTCTCAAAGCAAGTAGTCAAATGAAATTTAAAGGCAAATGACTTTAAATGGCTCCTTCTGGATCGTTGTTTAGTCTAGTGAAAGTAACACTAGTGGTTCACAGGCTGTAAATATTTAATACACACGACAGTTTCAAAGCTATTTGCAAATTTGAAAAGGTATACTATTTATGATCGTGTGCATAGTTGATCAATTCCTTGTCTTAGAGATACCCTTCTAGGCTTTCCATTTTGCATATTCCAGTCCGCCACTTTGAGTTGTATTTTATGTTCAGATCCAGTACTATATTCTGGGCCCTGCCATTAAAAGAGAAAGTGGTTGGTACAAATTTGCATGCATGTCCCTTAATAGCACTCATTTCCCTTATTGATGAAGCTGAGGGGAAGATTAGGTCTCCGCACTTGTCCTTGGCAGCTGCCTCTGGCATTTCTTGACATCAGCTCTTCTCAATCAGCTTCAGCATTGAGTGCCTTCTCCTTATAGTACTCCAGCGTCTTTGCATCATGTTGTGTACCCACAATTTATTTCTTATGCCTTATTAGCTAGATGTTTAACTGGTAGTTATGTGCTTAGATTTTCTGATTTTGGCATCAGTCAGGAGTTTCTTTTGCACTCCACTGTAATTTATGCTTTGGAGATTGGATGTACTTTCTAGTTCCATTAATGTATTTTTGTGATCATTTGTCATACATTAACAAAATTATATTGTTTTAAAATTATCTTATTTTAAGATATCAGTGAATGCCTAAGTTAATATTAACAATCATACTAGTGGAACTCAAGTTTTAAGTTTTAACTATTCATTAGTTGCAACAAGAAGCTAGAGCAATGGTTAAGCTAGTTTTGGCTAAGACTCCATAATGGGAACTTTGTTAAATTTATAACTGTGAAGCAGGCAGATAAACTCACAAGTTTTACAAGTAATAATTTTTTTACGAAATAAAACAAGTAAACAGTCAGCATATTGTGGATCAGTTGATGTTTTTGGGTCAATGTTTTTCAGTAAAAATTGTCAGTTTGATGGACAATTATGAGCTGATATCTCTTCATATATTAATAGCTTTAAATTCACCAGTATAGATTTATTTTAAAATTCACCAGTATAGATTTATTTTAATTCTGGATCTACGTAGCAAATCAAATCTTATATGCAAATCTCTATTCAAGTGTAAGAGATTTGATTCCTCTAAATGCTTGGTAGATTTAGAGTTAAAATGGATCTAGCATATAAGATTTGATTCCTCTGGGTGCTAGGTAGATCCAGAGTTAAATTAGATCTATGGTGGTTCTTAATTATATTATTTATATTTATATAAATTTCACATCTTTATATATAGAAATATTTACTACATTTTCCTTCAACATGTTTTATAAATTTTTTAAATTTAATTTTTTAACTTGATATGTATAAGGATTGATGATAGAGGTAGATATATAACTTGGAAAAAAAAATATTATAAATATTGAATTTTTATATGCTCATTAATTAAATTTAAATAGTTCTGAAATATAATAATGTAAACTATTATTTTAATTTATATGGTCAAATGAATCTTACTTTATAGCTATTATTTATAATATAATTTATTTATATTATATTTTTTTAATTATAAGTTTATTAATTAAATTTATTAAATTTTTATAAGTTTTTTAGTTATATATCCTGAAATATCATGGTTATTAATAGGAATTATTATTATTTAAATTTATTTTATCGTAATATGCATAATCTACTCTTTTCCTAAAAAATACTTTATATAAAGTTTATTAATAAAAAAATTATAATTCCCCGATCAAGTGAGCTCTTCTAACTTTTAGTTTTCATTTACATGTTTGATGATGTAGATTTTTCTGATTAATAAAAGGGTCCACTAGGCAGCTTAAAAAAAATACAACATAACAAATTGTATTTGAATAATTTTATTACTTTGTTGTAGTTTAATTTTTATTATTTTTTAATTGAGCTGAAATTATTATTATTATTATTATTATTAAATGTAATGTAATCTAATGTCCTGTAAACAAAAATAAAAATAGAAATAAAATAAAAATTAAACTAAATTAAATTAAAAAGATTAATGCAATGTAAACATTTTAACTTGGTCAAAATAAAATTAAAAAAAAAAAGAGTAAAAATAACAAAATAAAAATAAAAATAGCCCATGGTATTCATGTGAAATATAGCTTATTTAAAGGGGAAATTAAACCAATCTATATCTATCTTAACTCCAGATCTACCAAGTAAAAGCAAATCCAAAATTAAGATAGATCTACACTCGTTTTACTAACACTACAACATCTCTCCTCTATGAAACTTACATTTAAATGTTTACACTTATTTATAACCACTATCTCTCCTAAATTAAATTTACATTTAAATATTTACACTCATATATATTAACTAATTGAATACCTCCCATCCCAATAATTAAAAAACTGTTTTCTATCCGTTCATTACTTTGAAGTCATACTTGACATATCCGTTCATTACTTTGAAGTCATACTTGACATCAAGCTGGCCCGGTAAACTTTTTCATTTCTTAAATGGGACTCGAGACTTGTCTGAAACACATACAGGAGGACTGAAGATACTGATAATTCAAATCATTGTATTTTTGCAAGTGCTTGGTAAGTCTGGACTCTTATCGGCTAATTTGTCAGACCATGTCAAAGATATCTCAGACATATAAATTATGTTTCGTGACTTTCAGGTTGAGGTATAACAATATGAATATCCATTTTGTCCATTAATTATTAATTTCTAGATCTTATTGATCCAACTCATTTACCCCTCTAGATGGATTAAATCTTTCAATATTCATTTTTAAAGCCAGGCCAATATTAGAAGAATTCTACCTCTTTTGTACCTCTTGCAAAATAGAACAAACTTGTAATTTAACATACTTAAAATTCTACTAAATTCATAAATTTTGAGTTGACAGAGCTTAGGGCTCAAACATAAACTCTGTGCATATTAATCATCCATATTCTTACAGAGCTTTGGCATGTACACACAAGCCACTGGGGCCATGATGAAACCCATTTGAATTTTGTACCATGCAGAATAGTAAAGAACATAAAAGAATACAAATTCCATGTGTAGATACTGTTTGACCAGTTCTCTTTTGGACCAAAAACCCTCAGGAAAGGGACTATCATTTCTCACGCCATTATGGACAGGAGCATGACATCTGGCAGCTGCCAAATGCACTGGGAATGACTGAAATTTCTTGGAATACTTGTCCAGGGAAGTGTCATAGCGTATAGCAACGGTTGGGCCTGGTTAGCATGTCTGATGCCTAAACACAGCACGGGGTAAACATAAAACTAGAGACCTGCAAATGGATGAGCCTATCATTTGGGGGCAGGTCCATTTGCCAATTTCATTTTTCAGATGTAAATTATCTCATGTGCTCCAATATATGCAACTACACCGAACTTGGGAAGCACTAAACGTGGGACTAACAAATAAAGATGCTAAAGACCCATAATTACCATTAAAACACACACATAGAATCTAACAGAAACTCCCCATTTTTTAAGCTGGAGTGGGGTCAATCTCCTGGGACATGTCATTCTGGGGATTCTTAGGTATAGCCATACAGAATGCACTGTGAATTGAACCTTGTTCTGTTGTGATAAATTTCCACAGATCTAAGGCTGGACCACATCCCAACCAACAAATCAAAATGGCAAGCCTTAAGGAGAAAATGGGAGTGGGCTTGGGTCCTATAATGTGCACATGGTCATGGCCTCCTAGTGCCATAGATTCAAACCCATAAAATATAATCTCACACACAAAAAGCTATCTTCCTGCCAATATAAGAGGAAAGAATTATGTGCCCCACTGGAGCTTGCATCTTGCCACTCCAGAGGACTTGAGTGGACTACCATCCTAAGGAGGAGAGGATGAGTATTGAAACTGGGTCTTGCTGCTACAGTAAGCACTCCATTACTTACTGCAGGGGGTTTTACATATTACAATTGCAGTCATACTAAGAGAAGGCAAGATGACAAAGATTAAATTTTCTAGATCTAAATACCCAATCTAGATGCCTACAGGCTACGATTAAGGGAAGCTGTTGAATAGTAGCAGGACAACAATTGCACCCTATTGCGCTAGTAGCAGGTCAGCTGCTGCATTGATCCCGACCTACTTTTCAACTATTTTCATAAACCAAGAGAAAACATTAATTTATACAGAGATCTCAGCACTGGTCTGTCCTTGGCCATAACAGGACTTGTTCTTTAATAGATACTATATTTTCCATTATCTAAATTTAACACTGATTCTTTTCCTAATATTGACAACCCATTTCTTAGGCTGGAGTATTGAAACTGGGTTTTAGTGCTGCAGTAAAATCGCTATTACTTTCTGACGGGGATTTTACATATTATAATTACACTGATACCTTGAGAACTTAGAAGGCGAGATACAGGGATTAAGTTTTTTAGATCTAAATACCGGATCTAGATGCCTACACTTAAAGTAAGGTGCCAAATAGCTTAGCTTAGCTAGTAGTAGATCAACTGTTGCAGCACAAACTTATTGGGCTTCAGAAATATATAACCCTCAGCCAAAACCATGTAACCAACAAATAGCTTACCATAGCTTTGCAAGTCAACTGTTGCACAAACTTATTGAGCTTCAGACAGATATACTCTCTGACAAACATTGGGCCCACAGAGCCCAACTCATAGGCTTTTGCTATTCATCTCACTAGAGTATTAAAACTGGGTTTTAGTGCTGCAGTAACCACTCCATTGCTTACAGTGGGGATTTTACATATTACAATTACACTGATACTGTGAGAACTTAGATGGCAAGATGACAGGGATTAGGTTTGCCAATTTAAATACCCAATTTAGATGCCTACAACTAAAGCAAGCTTCCGAATGGCTTATAGCTAGTAGAAGGTCAACTGTGGCAACACAAACTTATTAGGCTTCAGACATATACACTCCGCTTCAGCCAACCCCATGTAGCCAACGAATAACTTAGCTTTGCTTTGCCGGTCAACCATTGCACCGACTTAGAGGGCTTCAGAGTCATCTACTCCTCTTCAGCCGTGTAATCAACGAATAGCTTAGTTTTCTAAATCTAACTACCCAATTTAGCTAACTAAATTTAAAGCGAGCGGCTAAATTGCTTATAGATAGCAACAGGAACAATCTTATTGGGCTTCACAGACATGCACTCCTCTTCGGGCAAACCAATGTAACCAACGAATAGCTTAGCTTAGCTTTGCAGGTCAACTGTTGCAGCACAAACTTTTTGACCTTGAGAGACATATACTCCTCTTCAATCAAACCCATGTAAACAACGAATAGCTTAGTTCTCTAGATCTGAACACTCAATTAAGATGCGATTAAAGCAAGCTACTAAATAACTTATGGCTAGTAAACAGGTCAACGGTTGCAACACAAACTTATTGGGCTTCAGATATACATACTCCTCTTTCGCTAGACTGATCTAAAGAACGAATACCTTGGCTTAAAGCTTTGCAGGTCAACTGTTGCAGCACAAACTTATTCAGCTTCAGAGATATATAATGCTCTTCAACCAAATCCATATAATCAGCGCATAGCTTAGTTTTCTAAACCTAAATACCCAATTTAGATGCATACAATTAAAGCAAGCTGCTGAAAAACTTATAACTAGTAGCAGGTCAACTGTTGCAGCACAAACTTATTGGGCTTCAGATATATGTACTCTTCCCCCAAACCCTTGTAACCAATGAATAGCGTAGCTTAGCATTGCAGTCAACTGTTGCAGCACAAACTTATTGGGCTTCAGATATATATATTCTCTAGCTTAACCAACTAAACATTTGGCCAGTAGAGCCCAACGAACGGGCTTCTGCTGTTCACCCCACCAAGGGAAAGTGTCCAGATCACTTATAGGCAAAAATACTGAGCAGGTCAACTGCAATAATTGAAAATTCCTGACACAGAATTGCATTCAAGCCTGAGCTTTGAAACGCAAAAATTCAGCACCCCCATACCTGCAACCGTGAGCCACTTCCTCAAGCCCCCTCGTAGATAACCCAGAGCACTTCTCGAGTTTGAGCTCCTGCAACATGTGACCGCGGCCCCTGACGAGAGTGGTGAGATCATCATCGGTAACAATCATTCTGCGGAGATGGAGAGCCTTGAGGCAGAGACAGGTGAACGAGATCTGGTCTATCCAGGGTTTGGCATAACCCCCCCAATCGTGAGGGAGCAGATTATACATGGCCGCCCTGGGTTTCCCCTTGACCGTAAGGGACTCCAGCCTGGTGAACCTGCGGGTAAGGTCGCTGGCGTGTATTGAGTAGCAGAAGGCCACGGTCACATGTTTCCTCGTGAAGGCATCCACGTCGTACCATTTCTTGCAGACCAGAGAGACCGAGCCACGGTCTCTCGGATCCTCCAGCTGGCCCATAACGCACTCCAGGGCCTCGTCCGATATGCATCCATAGCTCGTCCGCTTCATGGTCACAGCATTCAACACAGAGAGACAATATACTGAATGAATATATTCATATGCACTTCAAAGCTATATACACAGAGAGCCCATGGTCGAGGTCCTCGGCCTCTGATTTTGTTGCTTCCTTGGTGATCTTATCTCTATTTTGCGATATGCCCATCGCTCATTGATCACTCATGGCATCTTACAGTAAAAATCTATGCTTCCTGTAGGTCGGGAAAATCTGTCAGACGACAAAAGGGAAAGCAAACCGATCGTGGCCGCCGGGGAGTGGATCCGACGGGGAAGGCAGAATCTTGCGTCAGCGTCGCGTGACGGAGTTCGATTTCTGGACCTCGCTCCGACCGTGGGCTCGGGATTCGCTTGCGGGCATCCCGCCACGTAGAGAGATACGATTGGTTGAACGTATGGTGGACGTGGAGGCACAGTAGCCTGATATTGTTCCATTTTTGTCGTCATTTGTCTGCGTCAGCTTGGCAAAGGGAAGTTGCAACTTGTTTGAAAAGAGAGGCCTGGCACCTTTGGTGGTGGGTGATGTGAGATGAGGTGGGCCCGCCTTTGAACTATACTTTGGATGTTTGAGGCTAACTGGTTGCAAAGTTAAACACCTACAATTAGTAGGTGGGGATCATTGCATCTAGACAAGAAAGGTGCTTTTACAGTTACAAATTAATGATTTTTAAATATATGTATATTAATATTTAATATAAGTTAGTGTTATGGTGGGGGAGGTATTATATATATGGAAAAAATTTAATAAATAAGAATCATTATATTGAGATGAGTGAAATATTCTTATATAAGTTAACATATTCCTATATAGATATATGTATGTATGGGCTGTTATTGTTAATAAATGGGAATTAAAAAAAAACCAATATAAAATTATTTTAGATAAAATGAATATTTATTAATAAGTATAAATTATTGGATTGAAATAAGTGAAGTGTTATTAAGATAGGAGATGTAATTTTTTTTATATATAATATAGATAATTTTAATTATATATAGTTTTTTATTTTATTTTTAATATAGTGAATGTCATAATAAATTGTTTATCTGTTTTTAAATATTTAAAGTTAATTAAGAAATTTAAAGTATTTAAGTGGTGAGTTGGCAATAGTTACTACTATTTCATCATTTGGGGTTTGGTAGAAAGTTCAAAAGGAAAAAACACTTTATCTGACCAAATGTAATTTTATTTTTATTTTTCGTAGCCTAGCTAATATGAGCCCTTGAAGCATATACACTGATACTCAAGGACAATATATGAATGCACTTGTGCACCTACTTTATGTAACTTTTTTTTTGTTGGTAGAAAATTGTAATTTTTTCTATAAAAAATAAACATTAGATTTTAATAATAATCAATCTTGTTTTTGCAAATAAATTTAGGAAAAAAAAACAACAACAACAACATAAGATTTTAATAATAATTCATCTTGTTTTTATAAATAAATTTTGGAAACTCTTAACCAGTTTCACCTTTATTTTATATATATATATAAATAATTCCATGTCTTTAAAGGATAAAACACTAAAAAAACTTTACATGGGAATATTTTAAAAATTTTAATTAAATATTTAATTAATTCACATTAAAGATGAATCTATACAAGTAAAGGAGCAACATTGTTTGATATTATTTCTTTTAAGTAGGGTGAAAGTGATAAAGTTAATTAAAAATTTCTATAAACAACGGATTTTATTTTATTTTCTTTAATAAATATGGGTATTAGATTCTAATGATAACCAATTTTGTTTTTATAATTATTTTTTGAAAATTAAATAGGGTTTCATATATGTATTAATACATTTATGTAGGTTTTTTTTAATATATTAAACAAGTGTTGAGAGGGATCAAATCTCTCTAGGTGCAAACTTCTTTCTTGAATGCAAAATTTGAAGAAAGGTTTGCACCTCGAGAGATTTGATTTTGATAGGTCAGGGGTTAAGATGGATCTAAGTTGGTTTCAGTTCTTTTTTGAGTGCAAAATTTGAAGAAAGGTTTGCACCTCGAGAGATTTGATCTTGATAGGTCAGGGGTTAAGATGGATCTAAGTTGGTTTCAGTCATGTGCAGTGATACAAAATTTGTTGAACATCTAATTATTTTGATCATTTTAAATATGTTAAATACGTCTAAGATTAATTTGGTCAATTTAATTTTAAATTTGCTTAGTTACCTCAGTTTGTTGGGATGAGAGAGACTATTAGTAACTTGAATGATGAAAAATGATGAAATAAAAATGTTGAGTGCAAAGTGACAATGTAACAATAGATAGATAGATATATAGATATGGAGAGAGTGTGTGTATGTTTGGGGTGTGAGATGGAGAGATAAAGAAGGAAAGACAGTGGGAGATAGAGATATAGATGGAGGGGGAAAATATGTGCTTACACTAAAATCATTACACACTATTAATCTAATTACTTTGAAATTAATGCTCATCATACATCTAGTTGCATCAAATTAGAAATCATCATCTACACTAAAATCAATGCATTTAGTGCAAACAATCAAATAGGATTAGAAATCAACATCTACATTGAAATCAATGCATCAAGTGCAAGCAATTAAATAGGATTAGAAATCAATATCTACATTGAAACTAATGCATCCAGTGCAAAAAATCAAATAGGAATAGAAATCAACATCTATACTGAAATCAATGCATCTAGTGTAATGTAGTAAATAGGATTAGAAATCGACATCTACATTGAAATCAATGCATTTAGTGCAAGCGATCAAATAGGATTAGAAATCAATATCTACATTGAAACCAATGCATCCAGTGCAAGCAATCTAATAGGGGTAGAAATCAACATCTACATTGAAATCAATGCATCTAGTGTAAGGTATTAAATAGGATTAGAAATCGACATCTACACTGAAATCAATGTGTCTAGTGCAAGAAATCAAATAGAATTCGAAATCAACAACTACATTGAAATCAATACATCTATTTTAGTGAAAAACCAAAAATATTCATGACTTTCTAGATATAACTTCTATGTCTATATTTGTCTCTGTGTGTCTCTTTCTTCTTCCCTCTCTCTCCACCTTTCATTTTATGTCTCTCCCTCCCTCTCTCCTCTCTCTCCCCCTACCTCTCTCCCCTGACTCTCTCTCTCTGCCTCTCCCTCCCTTTCTCTATCTTTTTCTTCTTCCCTCTTTCTCCCTGCCATTTATATCTATACCTCCCTCCATCTCTCCTTATTTGTATCTCTATCTCAACCCCCTAAACACATCTCTCTCTCTCTCTCTCTCTCTCTCTCTCTCTCTCTCTCTCTTCATATCTATCTATCTTCCTCCCTCACTCTCTTTGTCTCTCTCTTCTTCCCTCTTGCCCCCTCCATCTATATCCCCATCTGCCTTTATCTCTCCTTCTTTATCTCTATATATCAGCCCGTAAACATACACTCTCTCTCTCCATATATATTGCTCTCTCTCTCTCTCTCTCTCTTCCACTTCTCTCCATATATATCTCCTCCTCCCTCCCTCTCTTTGCCTCTCTCTTCTTCCCTCTCTCCCCTCTCCATCTATATCTCCATCTCCCCTTGTCTCCCCTTCTCATCCCCAAAACATGCACACACACTCTCCATATATACCTATCTCTCTCTTCCTCCCTCTTCCTTTCCCTCTCCCTCTTCCTTTTCTGTCTCTCTCTCTCTCTTTGTCTCTCTCTCTCTCTCTTCCCTCTTGCTATCCTCTATCCCTCTCCATATCTCCCTTGTCACTCCCTCTCCCTCTCCACCTTTCTCTCTCGATGTCTTTCTTCCCCTTCCAATTCCATCTATCTCTCCTCCTCTCTCTTTCCTCTCTTTTTTCTCTCTCTCAAATCCTCTCTCTCACCTCCCTCTGTCTCTCCCCCCATCACACTCTCTCTTTCTCTCCACCCTCCAACTTTGTCATCATCTCCCTCCCTCTCTCCTTCTTGTTCTCCCCCTCTCTCCCCCCTCCATATCTATGTCTTCATATCTCTCTCTTCCCCTTCTTTCCATATCTATATCCTCTCATTTTATCTCTTCCATCATCTCCTCTCTCCCTCATTCCATCTTTATCTCTCCCTTGTCACTCCCTCTCTCTCTCCACCTCTATCTCTAAATGTCTTTATTCTTACCTCCTTCTCTTTCCCTCTCCAAATCCATCTCTCTTTCACTCCCTCTCTCTCTCCACCTCTATCTCTAAATGTCTTTATTCTTCCCTCCTTCTCTTTCCCTCTCCAAATCCATCTCTCTTTCACTCCCTTTGTCCTCCTCTCTCCCCCCTCCTCTCTCTCTTCCTTCATCTCTCTCCCTATCTCTCCCACCTCTATGTCTCTCTCCCCCACTCTATTCCCCCTCCATCTCACTCTCTCTCTTAAGAAAGTATCTAAAAAAAAAAAACATAATTGGTTGTAAAATATTAAACCTATATTTTTTATCAATCATGTCAAAGAAAATACAATAATAAAAAACTTAAAAGAATCATGCACTATCTTTCCTCTATCATTGTTAGTCACTTTGCTTTCTCTCTTCACTTGGATCCTTGGTTAAGATGCATCTATCATGGTTCTTTATAATATTATTTATATTATATAAATTTCACATATGTATATATAAAAACATTCTCATTTTTAATTTATTAAAACCTCGATTTAATCTTTACGGGAATATTTTTAGTAGTCGTGAGGATGGAGAGTTTAGAGATACCTCAAAAGTAATTATAACCTTTTTGATTTTAAATTTAATTAAAAAATGTTATAAAGTTAAATTAAAATAAAGTATTTGTAAAATAGTTTGAATTTGAAATAAGTTATGTTTTTTGGGCATGTGGTATTGATAAGCCATGGTATTGGCCCATGGTATTGGCCCATGGTATTGTAACAGAATAATTAAAAGCCTAGATCCATAACATAATAATCAAAAGCCTAGATGGCCCATGGTATTGTAATAGAATAATTAAAAGCCTAGATCCATAACAAAATAATCAAAAGCCTAGATAGCCTGTGGTATTGATAAACCATGGTATTAGCCTATGGTATTATGATTTTTTTCCCTCCTCCCCCTCTCTTCCTCCGTGGGTATTGGCCCATGATATTGTACAGAAACCTATTTATAAATTAATAATATCCATTAATTAAATTTATAGATGGTTATGAAATCGTTATTTTAATTTATATGGTAAAATGGATGTTAATTTAACATCTAACATCGCATCTCACATCTACCCTATACTGAGTATCTTCATCATGTCCAACTTCTCATCCCGATTGAGGGATAGCACAAGATTTGAACCCAAGACTTCCGATTAGGAGAGGCTTCATTTCCATGGCCATTACCAATTCAGCCACCCCAATTCAGTGAGATTTATGTTAATTTTATATTAATAAAAAAATAACTGAATTGTTTAATAATTCGAAGTGAAGTTGGATTTAAATAAGTGATAGAACCAACAACATGACTATATTATCATTTTTTTTAAATATGATGGAAATGGTAAAACTAAGTTCAAAATTCTATTAATGGTTAACTAAGTTTTATTAACTAAAATTTGTTTTAAGGAAATTTAGATTTGAAAATTTAACGATCATTAATCTTATCTCTACACCTACCTATTGGCAATAAGAGCAATTTTCTCATCTTCTTATTGTAACCTGGAAGGTCATGTTAAATCATTTTTCATTATACTTCATTTACATAAAATTTAAAACATTTGTGCTATTTACATTAATCTTATCTCTACACCTACCTATGGGCAATAAGAGCAAGTTTCTCATCCTCTTATTGTAACCTGTAAGGTCATGTTAAATCATTTTTCATTATATTTCATTTACATAAAATTTAAAACATTTGTGCTATTTACTTATACATAGTTCATCATCTTATGAATTTAGGAAATTAAAATTTGTTTTAAGGAAATTTAGGTTTGAAAATTTAATGATCATTAATCTTATCTCCACACCTACCGATTGGCAATAAGAGCAAGTTTCTCATGCTCTTATTGTAACCAATTTAAAACATTATACTTCATTAAATCATGGCATTATACTTCATTTGCATACAATTTAAAGCATGTGTGTTATTTACTTATGCATAGTTCCTCATCTTATGAATTTAGGAAATTAACAATGTTTATGATATTTGTATAATTTAGGAGATTAGCATTGCTCATTTATATTTATTTATCACCAAAGTTCATTATTAATGATTTGAGAGGTCTAAATTGGTTACTTATGAAGTTTTCACCACCATGGTTCCCTTACTATGTGGGACATTGACACCAACCAACTATAAATTTTAATTCTCATAATTAATCTACTAATTCGAGGAATTGTTTATGGTTGGAGAGATTCACAATAGCCACTTATAAAGTTTTGGTCATTATAACTCATGCATGTATGATTTAGGAGGTTTACACAAGCCCTTATGAATGTTCAATAACCATAGTTCATCTTCTTAAAATTTTGGAGGTTGACATACAAGTTTTTGGTCATTACAGTCCATTTGCTTATGGTTTAGGTTGTTCACAATAACCACTTAGAAATTTCATGTCATCATAGTCACATGCTTAAATTTAGAGTAAGGGTTAACATTGGCAATTTACAAGTTCTCAATGACCATAGTTCATTTACTTATGGTTTGGGATGTAGGTTAAAATTCACCGCATGAATTTTCAATTCTCATATTTCATTTACTTACAATTTGGTACAAGATTTTTATAATTTCCACTAGCAATTATTTGTTTATCATAGTTCGTCTACATATGATTTAGTTCATTGTAGGCATTTTTGAATGTTTAATCATTATAGTTTAGTTCACAATAGGCATTTTTGAATGTTTAATCATTGTAGTTTATCTGCTTACAATTTGGAACATTAGCTTAGGTCATTTATAGATTTTCAATCATTGTAGTTCATTTTCTTATAATTTAGGGAGTTTACGGTAACCAATTACAAATTTTATATCATCATAGTTCATATGATTACGATTTGGGAGGGAATGTTAACATATTTGTTATAAGTAAGAGGTAAATCATCTTTTCATATGCATAAAAATCATTTACATGCAATTTGAAAAATTAGTGAAGAAACCCTCAAATTGATTCTTAGATAATGTTCAAACGTCTTAAAGCTTAAGCAATACCATACTAAAAGCTCGAAAATGTTTAATAATGTCCCAACAAAATAGGAAAGCTAGATAGTTTCATTAACAAAATAGAAAAGCTAGATAGTTTCATAGTAATGGAAATAAATTGACAGTCAACCATTGTAACCTATGATATCATAATATTAAGAGAAAACCATATAGACTATAGCTTCAAAGAGAGAAGTAAACTAGAGACACTCTGGACAAATCTTCATCATTTGCAAGGGAAATACGTTATTGAGGATTGGCTCTAGTTTAGTTTCTTCAAGATCTCCCTCATCCCTTGGTTCTTCACAATCCTTTATTCTTTGCCCTAATCCCTCTATGGTGTTTAGAACATAGTAATATTTATCATTGAGTCGGTATAGTTCTTCTAGGATGGTGCTCAAGAGAGGGTTGTTTTGCTTTGAGACCAAGTCCAATGGCTTTTCTTCTTGAGAACTCATGTCTAAGACAATGGTTTTCAATTCCTTAATGAATCGCTAACTATTAGTGACAACTCTTCTAGCTCTAAGCATGTTTCTCCAAGATTTCCTAGTTTTGGATATTGGTGACCTTATGCTTACTAGAAAACCCCTATGTTATGTTGAATGCTTCAAACTAATGACCCTTCTACTATTCCTTTTAGGAGTATCATCCCTAAGAGAACTCTACTTGGGAGGCCTGCCTATGCCTCTATGTCTAGGCAAGTCTCCTTCCTCAACATTTCCTTGTTCTTTTGTTACATATTATGAAGATGAAAAACAATGGGGACATCGACATAGTCCATCTTATCCATCGTGGGGGTGATCATGAAAATGAGATTGGCTCTATAACATAAATCCATAATCTTCCATAACCTTTTATTTGCCCTAAATTATACACACTTCATCATTATCTTTCATTTGGAGGTTGACTTGATCTAGTGTACAACAATCTCCTCTTCTCTATTTCCTCCCTTGTCACATGAATGTCATACATGCTTGTTGTTGAGGGCAATCAAATGTGTATATTTCCTTGTCTAGGGAGATGTCTTCCCTCCCTAACATCCCACCCAAAGAAGGGGAAGGGGAAGTTAACATTAGCCTCTTAGAAATTTCCAATTATCATAGCTTATTTACTTACAATTTGGTAGGAGAGGTTCACGTTGGCCACTTACAATTTATTGGTTATCATAGCTTATCTGTTAATGATTCGATAGGGGAGGTTTGGATAGACCACTTATGAATGCCCTACTATCATGGTTCATCCACTTACAATTTGAGAGGTTCGCATCATCTGTGAGATTTAATTCATCAAACATCATCCACTTATAATTGGGGAAGCCATCATAATGCATCTATTTATGATATGGGATGTTTGTGCTACTAATTGTAAATCTCTCATCATCCCAATTCATCCACTTAATGTTTGGGTGGTTCATTTTTTTATTCATTGGAAAGTCTACATTAATAATATAGTCACAATTTCGAAGTCCATTCACTAGTTGCTTACAAATTTTCAATTATTTCAATTTATACGTTTACAATCTAGAAAATATGACATACTTTCCACTTACAAATTGTCATTCATTATCACACTTGCCACTTACAAATTGCTAATCATTATCATTCATTGAAAAATCAAGAAGTCTACACCTACCACTTAACAAAATACTAATCATTATGATTCATTCCATCCAACATTATTGATAATATTTATAATTTCACTTTTATTAATTTGAAAAACATAATCATAAAACTTTATCATAACTTGTATTTAATTTTTTTTAATAAAAAAAAAATTATTAAATTTTATTCTTTAATTAAACCATTTCTGATAACCAGAAAAATGCATTAAACTCTCACAATCAAATCTTAACTAGAGCATATTCATGTGTCAACATGTCCATGTCCCATCCATTGCTAAACTTCGTATTGAAGGGGAATCACAATAATTATGGTGAGTAAATGTTGGTATTCAATGAATACATTCAACCTTGCAAATGGCCAAAAGGCCTCTTCTAGAACTTCTGATGTTGATTTATTTAATTTTAAGGCATTATCTTGTGCCCTTTTTAATATAATTATTTGCCCACCCATGCCAAGTTGGAAATGGATTTTTTATTTATATAATAATAATAGGTTTTTATATTGACAATGTTCGTTTTTCCTCATATAAATTATAAACAAGAAAATATCTTTTAAGAAAAAAGTACCGTATATTAAACAGAAAATGGTGAAAATAAGTTTATAAACATGAAAATATCTTTAAGGAAAAAGTATTGTATATTAAACAGAAAATGGTGAAAAATAAGTTTATTTGAAATTATTATATATATGTTTAAAAAACTAAAATGAAGATTTAGTTTTTTAATAAAAATATATTTATTTATGTATTTTAAATATAACTACAAAATTTATGTTGAGTAAAAAATTGTAATTGAAATATAAAATTGAATTATATTGAAAATAACTTGTTTCTCAAAAATTGAAGTATATGGGTTTAGATTAATGATGGTCAAAAGGTTTAAATTCGTTATATAACAAGATATTCAGGTAATACATGATTAAATCATGTTTTCAGTTTGATCAATATATTGGTTAAGATTTTATAGAGGATTTATTTTTCTTTTCCCTAGTTTTGTTCAGGTTTCTTTTGAAATAGGTCTAGGCAGAGTACTTGTTGATTCTTCCAAGCTTGGAGTGTCTTGAACTAGTTATTCCTTTTATTCTAGAGTTTCAACTTGTTCTACCCAACTTACTGTTCCTCGAGGACCTTGCTTTCCTTGACTTTCTTACCCTGAATCATGTGGGACCGTATCTTTTGTCTTCGTGGTTTTGAGATATATGTTTTTGTTCTTTTTCTCGAGAAACTAGAGTTGATTAATTCAAAGGATTTGCAAGTGGAGAATTATCATGGAAAATGCCTTGGTGATTCTATATAGAGTCAATCCACCATGTAGATTTATTCCATTGTTTTCTTCTTTTTTGAAACCCGGGTATTGAGTTATGATATGGCATGTTTCAAAACTAGCCCTACAAAGCAAGGGGACTCTCTTATAATCTAATTTTCCAAGTTCAAGAAAATTCTTTGAAAATCAAATTAAAGTTTGTTAGAAACCTTAAACTAAAATCCATTTCCACACAAATTCTAGCATATGTTGTTATATTGCGCCTTTGAGTTTCACTAGAAACAAAATGGAACTTTACTAGAGCTGATCCAATGGCCCAAAGAGTGGGTAAACCCCAAGAGTGAAGCTAAAACTCAAAAACCTCTCCCAAACATGTTGTTGCTAGAACCTATGTTAAAGGATTGAAAGAGAGACCAAGTCTCCATGCATAGCCCTCCATTGTTCCAAAACCACAAACTCAAATCCCTATCATATGCAATGGCAAACTCAACAACAAAAGAACACTTTGCATCAGGGCAGATGAAAACTTCTTGTTTGATAACCAGAATCCAATATTTCGAAATCCATTCATGAAGGTTTGATAGCGAAGGCCAAAACCCTTAAAAACGACAAACCAAGCTACTAGAACTGAGAAAATTTGTATGTCCATCCACATCAAAGCCAATGGAATGGAAATAGATAAAGATTTGTGTACTAAAAGAAAGGGAGAGCAAGCATAAGATTTTTGCAACACAACATCATGGATTTCACAACTAACGACATGAACAAAGTAAGGAATAGACAAAGGTAGCTCAAGCAACTAAGATTAAACCGTAATCATAGCAACTAAGAGAAGGAGCGCCATCTTTTAATAAAATTGTATTTATTGATTAATAACATTTCAATAATATTTCTTTTTATATAAGTTATAAAAATATAAATTTTTATAAAGGAGTTATATTTAAGTGACTTTTTGGAGTTTTTATTGGATTTCCAGCTGGAAATAGGGAAAAAAATTGTGGTGAAACCTCGGGTACTTCCATTGTGCAAAGTTCACCATTAAACTTGTGATTTCAATGAATATCTATTGGATTCTAAACAAATTAGATAAGAAAATAAATCATAAAACTTCTCAAAAAACTCTCACTTAAACACAAAACCTTTATAAATAATATATATATATATATACACACGTGTTTTAATAAATATTTTAATTGAATTTGAATTTATGTGATCTATATGTTTGCTTGGGGTAGCTCAAGTGGCGATGGCCATGGAATGAAGTCTCACCTCAGAGATATTGGGTTCGAATCTTGTGCTACCCTCCCTCGTAGCGGGGTGAATAATGGACATGTAAACTCAAAAATAAAAAACTCCTACCAAACTCATAAAAAAAAAATTATGTGATTTATATTAAAAAATATGAAATTTTTTAGTAAAAATCACATCATCAAAATTTTGTCCACTAATTCTTAAATATTTTAATAGTCTTCGTTATTATTTTAAATAAAAAATTAACGTGATGAATAAAAACATTAATATTAAATTATAAAAAAAAAAAATATCCATTTACATTCAATGACTTTACCCATTTAACTTAAAATCACATCACTCCTTTCTAAAAATTACCCACTATCTTTCCTTTTGATTGATAAACATGAAATGATTATCTTATACAGTAAAATTACAGAATCACAGTGACTGCACTCAACTCCATTCAATGGCTTTACCTCAACAAACAAATGAATCAGATATGTGATTGCCAGCTGTTGTGCCGGCCATCACAGGTGGCAGCGCATAGAGGAAGGAATAAGCAGAAGGGCTCCATTTTAAGTGGACAAGGAAGATCCATTGAACCACTGAATACTGGTATCCATGATGTGATGGGTTCGAATATTATGCGCTGAAAATTCATATTAAATTTTTAATATCTGATTGTAAGCGACTTTTGGTAATGTGGTATAAAGTGAATTCATTATAATAATTGACATGACATTAATCTTATCCTTCCATGCCATAGGCATATTCGCTTTCACATAATTAAAAAAAAAATATATATATATATATATATATATATATAATTTTAAATGGTTGAATTTTTGTTTTGATAAATAAAAATATTAATATACATATCGCTGAATTTTTTAACTTTTTTGAAATATTGAATGTATCATTCAATTATCAGTTATCAAAGTAGTTGGTAATTTTGACTAACTCAATTGAGTTTAACTTGAACCATACATTAAGGTCTGACAACCTAACTTATATGTGATTTAACCAATAAAACTACCCCGTGGACATTTTAATTTTAATATATAATATTATTTGACTTAACTAGATGCATTATAAAATTAAATTTATTTTGGAGTTCTTAATGACTATCTCACATCATAAATAAATTGAATGTCCTCATGTGGCTCTTAAGCTTATGGTTTCATTGTTTACCATTTTCCACGTTCAAGTAACAAATTGTACTTCTTATATAAAAAATTCCTTGTCCATTTTATTATTTGTATAGTTAGATTTTAGACTTTGTCTCATATATTTTATCTTGGTATAGGCTATCATGATTATAAGTGTGAAAATGAAGTGCTTGGGTGTGAAAGTTGTTACCAATAAAGGTAGAAGATGCTTTTTATTGTGGTATTATTTACACATTGTAATGGGTATTGTTACAATATAATTTTATATTTTTTTGAGATAAAGTGTAAAAGTTTAAGTTCGACACCCATTATATTTAGGAAGGGACTATTATCATCTTACTAACTTTCCTTTAGTTTTTAGCTAACTCTTCTCCAATTTCAGGGGTTCTCTCTAGTAGATCTTGAGGATATAATGGCCTGATCAAACCAAGTACCCCTAAGGCTTATACTTTAAATACCACCAATCAAAGGATTGCATCGTATAGTTTTTAAGGTGGATAGGATTACTTGGGTTCTTTGGGTAATTTCAAGGTTTGAGATCAAAGAGAAAAATCCCTAAACACATACAACTAAAGAGTCACTCAAAGTAGTGAAACCCTAAGAAGACAATTTGAATGATTTAGAAGGAAAAAGGGTGATGGGGGATAGAAGATTAGTCCCTTAACTTGCCAATATATTTTTGGGGGCATATATGGAGTCAAGGAGCAACACACTCAAAGAGAAAGCAGATCATTTGAGCTTAGCTGAAGGTCCTTTGAAAAGAGCTTAATGAGAGATTCAAAGAGTCTAAGAGAAAATTTAGCCTCAAGGACTAGGGAAAACTAACTTGTCCACCGTATACACTTGGGCTAGGTGCCTTATAATTGTGAAGGATAAATAAAGATTGAACTTAACTTAAATCAACTCAAGAGAACTTAATGAAGAACCTTGTTCAAGGAGAACAAAGAGATAAAAAGACTAGCAAAAACATAGTGAATATTTAATAACCCTTACTCATCAATAATAAACAAGATTGTAAGAAGATATCTCACATTGAATAGCACATACGATCAAAGTACACCACTAGTCATCTATAATATCCCTTTTTCTAATCCCAAGTTTTGTAATGTAATTAAAGGATGATAATGCTGAAGAATTAGCATGGCTATATGGCCAAACTGTTTTATATAATTATGTTTACAGATTTAAATTATAACTTGTTGAAGTTGAAGATGACGACATGCCTATACAGATCTTAATGTTTGGAAGGGTAGCTTTCTTAGGAAGTTCGCAAGGGAGATTGGGAAGTTTTCCAATCTTCCATGAATTTAAAGTTTTGAACCCCCTAATGTGTTCATTGAGTTACCAACTTACATGCAATTATAAGAAAAGGGGAAAATGTACCAAAGACGCCTAGGCAGAGGCTACATAATTCACAACAGTCTTGGGCCAACTCTGCATCCTGAGAAGGAACCTAGACCCCCCAACCTAAAGCAAGCACACATGGGGAACGTTGTCAGTGTGGGAAGAGTATGAAAATTTTGAGCTTTGGGAAATAGAATGAGGATAATTGGTAGTGATTGGAGAGACCTGAACTATGTATATGAAATCCCATAACCCTTGTGAATTGGTGAACTAGAGACTTGCATCCATGTGAACCTGGAACTTATGTTTGGAAACAGGATTGTTGAGTCCATTTTTAAATTGCAATAGCTAGGGAAACTAGTGAGAGAACCTGATGCCTAAGTTGAGCAAACCAAGAAGAACTTGACCCCATTTTATTGTGTTTGTGGACGTGAAGCACTGGAAGGATGGAGGATCATCGAGAGAATTGTAGGGAGCAGTGAAGGGGTCTCCTTCTATGTTGTGCAAGCCCTCAGTGGGCATATTTTGTTATGTATTTAGCCTAGAATCAGTGCTTGAGAGGTGGCACTTGTGTTTCCTAGTGAGTGAGGGAGATTGGCCTTCATTCTCTATCATTGAATTGAACTTTGGTGTAATTTCTAGAATGAAGGATCCTTCGGACATTAGATTTGGTTCAGGGGTGTCCAACTGCAAGAAATATATAATGTAGTTGTGCCTACAATTGGGTGGAGAGTGGCAATCCCTCCTTTAGTTTCTAGTAGCAAATAAGTGTATTTCTCTCTTGTGAATGAATTGTCAATGTTGTTCAATGTTTTATGTTTATATATCAAGTTGGAAATATTGTGTATGTATGTATTCATGGTCTAGGAGTATATATATATATAAGTATTCATGGCTAGTGCATCTATATGTAAATACTAAATGGAATAATTATGCATGGTTAGTGCACTAGCA
Organism: Pinus tabuliformis; assembly: GCA_031772625.1. Lineage (NCBI taxonomy): Eukaryota > Viridiplantae > Streptophyta > Pinopsida > Pinales > Pinaceae > Pinus > Pinus tabuliformis. The sequence continues at coordinate 244,877,039 of CM062805.1, read as the reverse complement.
ACTAATATGGCTTGTCGGATTCCTAAAATGCATTCCTTTACAAAAATGAATAATGTGGGAAATGGGAGCCTTGCATACATGATAAATGAGAATATTATGTTCTTTTTGTTCATGGAATTCAGAGGTCAGCCTTAGTTGTGTTGATTGTGTCATGCTTATATGTCTGCTTGAAATCATTCGTGAATTTGTGTGATGCATGGTGTGTCACAAAGTGAAAGGATTGATATGTGATGGTCATGTTCATAATGGAGTTTTGGTTAAAATCTATGTTCTTTGTGAGTTTGAATCAATTCCTAGCGAGTTGGAATCAGTTCCTAGTGGGCTTGAACCGATTTGAATCAACATAAAATTTTGGGATTGAGCCCCATAATGCCTTAGTTCATTGAAAGTACAGGAAAATGATACTCCCCATCAACATGGCAGAGAATAAGAATTTTGGAGTTCAGGGAGGCCCCAGCGTTACCCCTTGGTCACTTGGGTTGAGAGGAGCCAATACCAAGAGCTAGATGTGGAGGGGGCTTACCAACATATCATCTCTCAGATGAATACAATGAATGGTGTATAGAGAAATTTTATATGTCGAGGCCTAAGAGATAAAACGTCACTTGACAGACCTTAATTCTATCACCAAGTTCGTTAATTAATTCCCTTGGATATCAAAGATATCAAAGCATTGGGTGCTCAAAGGTTTTGGAGAATGATGTCATCATGGTGTCACAAATGATGATGTGGCAGTCCATGTGAACAACATGTGTCACCAAAATATAGTCGTTTTGATATGCCAAGTTGTATGAAAAATAATTAACATGTAGCACACATCAAGAATGCCACATGGCAATCGACAAGTTAGCTCAAGCCACCTGTTAGGTGGCTAGGTGTCAAACACATCAGCTTGCATCTCATGACAGGTTGGGATTGGATAGCGGAGTGGTGAGGTGGCAGGCTGAGCTAGCCACCAACCTATCAACTCATTTATGTTTTGTGGGGCCATTTCTTGCTATAACAAATTTCTTGAACCCTCGGTAATCCACATTGACATAACATTATATCGCCATATTAGCAAGTTGGGCCCCCAATATATCATCCTATCAACCATTTCAGATATTGGTGTATTGGAGGCTATGCCCTGTAAACATATTGGCCAGTCAAACCGCCAATGTATTGGCCATATTGGAACCTCAACCCTAATGGTTATATCGAGAAGGTGGTGTGCCTAATATACGAGGATATTGGAACCCCAAAAGAATGGTAGTGTGGTTATATGGGAAACTACCAATATGCCCGGGACTTGATAAGCCAAGTGGGTTTGGTGTGTGGACTAGTGTGGAGGTTGTGCATGGTCAAGGAACTCATGGGGCATACAAAAGACAATGTGGCCTTAAAAGGGTGCAAAAATTTAAAGGGGCATAACTTTGTGCTCATAGCTCCGAATGAGACAAAATCAATATCGTTGGAAAGCTCTTGACAAGTAGAAGAGGATGGTGGTATCGAAACTATGATTTGAGGTGATGGAAGAAAGAGGATTTTTGGATAACCCCGTCTTCATAATGTACCTTGAATGTTGGGTCTAATTATGCCCCACAACCCTAATATGGCATTAGGGGGTTGGGTGTGTTACAGAGTGGTATTAGAGAAAACGTTTATCATGCAGACTAAATGGGCTCAAGAAAAGTAAAATTATCATAAAGAATTGGAGTTTAGAGATCAACGATTAGACTAGAAAAAGCTTGAAGTAAAGAGAGTTAAATTTAAATATTTCTTTCACTAACATGTTGATTATAAACCTATCAATTTATTTAACTTATTTCTAAATGTATAAAACAATAGTCTCGGACAAGCCTAATCTAGTGTTTGTGAACCGAAGGTAACTTAATATGTTTCCTGCTATTTATTATTATGTTAAACTAGCAATTGTGTGAGTCACTCCACCACATAAGATGATACATCTTCCAACGAAAAAAAAGGAATTTGCAACATAATGTTTCAATACAACATGGAAAAAACTTATCATAATAGAGAAGTAGAGTGAGATGAGAGGAGGCCAATAGAGACACCTTCTACTGGATGGAGACCTTAGAAGCATGAGAGTTGAACTCATAAGTTGTAAGGATGATAATGAGAATATTATCAAGGCTTGAGAAAAGCAGGAGGAAGTTATTGTTGTGATTTTGAAAAGTCTATTAGATTTGCAATGACAGAGGCAACATGAATCGGTTGCCAAATATTTGAACAAACATAGGTCCAAACAGATCCATAGCCCATCTAAGATCCATAACTATGAACCAAGGATTAACAAGGAAAAAGGAAGCATATCAAGAAAGAGGCATAAGAGTGCAAGTCATAACACTTCAACTAACACCTCGAAGGATGGGACTGACAACACTAACAAGATATCAAGCACAATGACCAATTCATAGTTGCATATGAAGAAGAAGAGAGTTGACAATAGTATATTTCTTAAAGAATTTAAGAAGACAAAACCCATATTTTTTATGGGGAGGTTAGAAAGAATGAGGACTTGGTTGAATCATAGCTTCTCAACCTAAGGAAATATTTCAAAGCACATAATTACTTTGAAAACATGAAGGCACGAGTGTCTATATTCACTTTGAGAGTAAAAGTAAACATATGGTGGGAAGACCTCAAGAATGTCAAGGGAATTCGTGAGAAGAAGCACTTGGAGTAAGTTTGAAAGATATTGCAGGGAGAAATACCTATTTCGAAAGGTATTATGATGGGAAAATTAAAAAATTCCATGATCATAAGTCGGGACAACTTACCATGAATGCTTATACCAACATATTCATAGAAAAGTTGAGGTATGTGCCTTACATCAAACATGAAAAGATAAAGATCTAGCACTTTCACAGTCTTTACCAGGACAAAATATAATTTGATGAACCAAAGACGCTAGTGGGTACCATCCAAAAGGAAAAATATTGTTACGATCGGTCCAAGCATACGACTAAATTCCAAGTAGAATGGAAAAAGAAACAAAACACTACTTTTAGAAAGAAGGGATCAAGATCCTCATGCTACAAGTAGGCTGGGAAAATATTCAAATTCATTGTACCTTCCAAAAGCAAGTTTTAACAGAACTTTACCACTCCAAGTGGGAATAAGTCAATTCAGCCAGTAAATGGAGAGGCCAAAGAACCAAGGAAGAAGTTGATAATGTGTTTTGTTTTGTAGGGAAGAGCATATGCTACTAGATTTCCCCCACAAACAGAAAAAAAATAAAATGGTATACAAAATCTAGGAAGATACTACAATCAATTATGTGACCCAGAGTGTACCCTGGATTTGTGCAACTGTGGGAAACAAGAAAGCATATCACCAAGCCTTAATAATGGAAATGGAATGTATACTTTCCAACCATCCTATTTCAATTTTAGTTGACCCTAGTTACAACCTCAGTTATGTTACTCCACAGGTCATGGAAGCTTGTGTTTTACAAAGGAAGTAGAATGTTAAATTGTGGCTGGTTTAGTTAGCCACTAGAGTAAAGAGGAAAGTGATTGATTCTGTTGAACCATGCCAATTTGAGATGAGTGGCCAGCGTACCAAAACCACTTTAAATATATTGCCATTAGGGTTGTATGACATGTTAATTGGCATGGACTAGCTAGCAACACAGAGAAAAGTTGGGTTGTCAAAAAAAATCATAAGAATGCAAAGATGATGAAGGAGACTGAGGTTGTTTTAAGGAGTCAAGAATCATGTCTCTATAAGGTAGGTTTTAACTCTGCAATTAAATAAATATAGTAGAAAGTGATGTTCCCTATATGCCATTCAAGTGACAAATTCAGCAAAGGAACACAAATTGAATATTAAAGGTCATCCCATATTGCAAGAATATAATTATGTATTTCCTAAATAATTTGAAGGATTTCTACCCAAAGAGACATTGATTTCTCAAAAGATCTCTCTCTAGGAGTGGTTCCTATGTCTAAGACCATACCAAAGGAGCATACCTGAGTTAGTGGAGATGAAGGTACCACTAAAGGAAATGTTGGATGAAGGGTCCATTAGACCCTGTGTGTCACCCTAGGGAACTCCAACATTGATTGTGAAGGATGGCACCCTTAGATTGTGTATTGATTACAAACAATTGAAGAAGGAAACTATTAAAAACAAGTACCCATTTCCCAGCATGATTGATTTAATTAACCAGTTGAGAGCTTATCATGCCCGTTTCTAATCCATAGAAGCATGAAAGGGTTGGAGTCATAACCTAATTAGATCCCATGGGCTATTGACAAAAAAAGGGGGTCACCATAATAAAATAAATAATAATTCAATAAAGGTCGTAAAAGTTACTTTAGGAAAAGTAAAGTGACCCATGGTTTTTTTTACCACCCATGGTTTTCGGAGGAAACTATTATTAAATAGTGAATTATCAAGGAGCTTGTGTTGCTTTTTGAGTGAGGGAAAAACCCTCATTGTTTCCCAACTTCGGTGTTGAGATACACACCCTAGCTGGTGGTGGTTGGTTTCGAAGGTTTTAAAGCTACCCTAGCTAGCCATTGTGATATTTGCTGAGAAATTGAGTCAAATCCATCAAGAGGTCGAATTGTCAAAGAAGGGGTTGAAATCCTTAAGTAGCAGTGAATTGATTTACAATTGGGTGAAGGCCAAATCTATTTGGATTTGAGAGGCCGAGTTGCATGTTTGTCAGGAACGAGTTTGTGGTGCTTTATGGGGGCGAGTTAATTGAATTTATGGAGTAAAATAATTAAATTCTTCAAGGCCGAATTATTATTTCATTTTCCAGAATTAATTGAGGGTCCAATTCTCTTTTTTTTTTGATAAGTAAGAGATGAACCTTCTATTAATCTGATCAAATTACATAATATACAGAGTGCCCCAGACAACAAGGGAGGCAAAAAACCAGGGACTGAAGCTTACAAGATTCTAATAAACAGCATAAAGTGGTTCCTACCGCATCCACCAGACGAACCCAATGGCAGCAATAAAAAGTCCACTAAATAAAACGGGTTCGAAACCCACAGGCAACAGGCAGGAACCAATCCTCACCGTTGAAAACATAACCCCAATCCAATGGCCAACAAGTGAAGGGACCCACCATCGGGCAACCAGCACAACCAATCCCAGCCGTTGAAAGCAAAGTCCCGATCCAACGGCCAGCGGGGATATCGCATGGACGAGAAGCACGGAGGTTAACCACGCGATGAGAGTGGTTTTCTCTCCCCTCTCATTGCCACGTGTTACCCCTTGAGTGGAATCGCATGCAACTTTCACAAAACCAGATACCAGCCATGTCCCGTGCGATATACCAAATACGGTTTTGGGGTTTTGTGTCCATGGTTTCGCGGAAAGCCCGGGGCCCATACAGGGACCCACCGTGGACCCCACTGCCCCTTGCAAAACGGACCCGAACTCAACTCTAAACTGGATCCAAAAAACAGAAACAGGTTTGGAGCCCTGAGGCAACAAGCCCGATCCATCTCAGCCGTTGAATACATAATCCCGATCCAACGGTCATCGGTGATATCACACGGACGAGAAGCGCGGAGGTTAACCACGCGATGAGAGCGATTTTCTCTCACCTCTCGATGCCACGTGTTACCCGCTGAGTGGAATCACATGCGCCTACCAAAATACCAGATGCCATCTAAGTCCCACGTGAAATACCACTTATGGTATTGCGTTCATGGTTTTGCGGAAAAGCCGGAACATTCCCGCAGACCTTGCTGAGCCTTCCACCTGGAGTCGCCAACAGAAACTCGCTGAGCCAAACACACCCAGACAGTCCGTTCTGTATCATTGCCCGACTTGAAACCTTCATCATTCATCCGAAAGTGAACAAAGTTGTGGAGAGCAACCATATCCCAAAATCTTGGACGAATTAGGTGATATCATCCTCACCAGGATGAAGCAGTCCTCTCGCAGTTTCCCTTCAGGTAACAACTCCCAAGCATGCCAAGAATCCCTGTCCTTATTGGCCACACCTTCATTGGCCAACCGATCTGCAAGCATATTTGCCTTCCTTCTAACATGAACAAATCTAATAGTTTTAAGGGTCTGCAAGTGAGAGTGGAAACGATGAAAAACCTACAGCACCTTCCAGTGTTTCGACACTTTAACTGGCGAAGTTCCATTGTGAATCTTCTTGGCTGCTCTGATGATCAAATTTGAATCTGCTTCAATGATAACATTATGTAGATTTGCCTCCACCAGGATCTCCAAGCATTGATCTAATGCCAGAAGTTCAACCATGTTATTGGTACCCTTTTCCAAGTGGCCATGGAAGATGTATTTTGCGTACCCCTGAGGATCTCTTATAGCACCCCCAAAGCCAGCTTCCCACAGATTGCCCTTAGAAGCTCCATCAATGTTTACTTTGAAGAAGCCCTGAGGAGGGGGCTGCCATCTACTGGCCTCTGTGCTAATTATTCTCACTTCCTTCTTTATTCCTCGAGGATTGATCGATTGAAGACCCAAATTAAGAATAATAATCTCCTCGTGAGGCAGAGGAGGATCCATGGGAATTGACCTCAAAAGGCTCTTAACTGTTTCTTTAAGCTGTTTTAGAATTTGATTGATTATGTGTTGTGGCTTGCCAGCTTTATTTATGAAGATCTGCCTATTGCATTCTTTCCAAACATTCCAAATGACAAAGCCTGGTACTAGCATCCAGGCTTTGTTGATGATTTCATTCTCTAAGAAGTTCTTCCTCTAGTTTTTCAGAGTGTTGGATATGCTGAGACTGTCCCTGTTGGTTTGTCTGAAGCTTGAGGCCACCCAGTCCCACACCTTAGTAGAAAAAGAGTAGAGGTTGAACAAGTGTTCAATTGTTTCCTCATGTGAGCTGCATAGGTGACATTTGGAAGGGCCATTGAAACCTTTCTTTAGGAGGTTTTCCCAAGTTAGGATCTTTCTTTAGTGCACAAGCCAGATAAATAACTTTATTTTCATCCAGTGAGGAGTTTGCCAGAGCTCCTTCCAGACTTTATCAGCATTTACAAAGTTGAATCCTATGATTGCTTGTTTTGCCTCTTTGAGGTTAAATTTACCTTCGTTATTCTTCCCCCATCTTAATTGGTCTTGTGAGGAGGAGACCAGAATCCGTCTGTACTTTAAGTCCATGGTGAGAGCCTCTGCCATGGCCTTCAAAGGACTCTCATCACTGTAACTTAGTTCCTTCCACTTCCTCCATTTATCATTGTTCCTTCCCTGATCCCATAAATCTTTTACCAATAATAGGCCTTTGTTGTTTGTGTCTCTTTTGAGGGCTGCCAAGTCATTCCTGTTAAGGATGGGTTCCTGTTGCCAGCTGTCCTCCTAGAATCGAGCTCAGTCCCCTGCTCGGATTTCCCAAAAACAATGTTGTTGAACAATGCTTTTGTTCTCCCAAGCAAGGTTCCATATGTGTGAGCCCCTGATTTGTCCTGTCATTCTAATAAGATCCTTTTCCTACCAATGCTTGGCGTACTTTTGTTTCCAAAGCTTGGCCCAGGGGGCATTCGGCTCCTTGATCCATTGCCACCAAAGCTTAGCTCCCGAAACTTTACTGAGAGTTTCCGGATCATGCAACCCTAAGCCACCATGGCTTTTGGGCTTGTAGAGCTTGTCCCAGGCAACTAAAGCCCACTTTTTTTTCTCTTCCCCTCTACCCCACAGAAAGTCCCTTTGAATGTTCCTTATCTGCTGCTTAATACCTTGAGGAGCAGGGATAGCTACAAACATAAAAATGGGAATGGCTTGCAAGACCACCTGTGTGAGCACAAGTCGCCCTGCTAAGTTTAAGGATCTGCATGTCCATTTTTTGATTTTGTCCTGAAGTTTATTTAAAATTGGTTCCCATATTTTCTTGCTGAGAGGTTTATTAGTAAGAGGAATGCCAAGATATTTCGAAGCCAACTGTTCCCTTTGAAAACCAAGAATCCTGGTAATATTTCTCTGTATAGCAATATTAGTGTTAAAGAAAAAAAAATTGGACTTGTTTAGGCTTACCTCTGTACCTGCTGCCATAGCAAATTCGTTTAAGATATCTTTGATTGCCTTAGCTTCCCTGACTGTGGGTATGCCTTGCAGCATAGTATCATCCACAAATTGTTGATGAGTGTTAGCCTCTCCATCCGAGGTGAGCTTGATCCCCTGAATTTGACCTTCAACATTAGCCACTTTGATTGCCCTGCCTAGCCCTTCCATCATGAGGACAAAGAGGAAAGGGGAGAGCAGATCACCTTGTCTGAGCCCTCTGGAAGGTGTGAAGGTATTTGAAGGAGCTCCATTAAGCAGAATGGAAAAATTGGTTGTGGTGACTAGTGCCATAACCCATCTTATCCAATTCTGGTCAAAGCCATATGCTTTCAGAGTAGCTCTGATATAAGACCAGCTGAGTTTGTCATAGGCTTTCGCAATGTCCAACTGAATAATCATGCCTACTTGCTTGTTGCTTTTGAGAGAGTGTACCACCTCATGTGCTTGGATGATGTTGTTGAGAATTTGTCGTCCCTCCACATAGCCTGTTTGCTCTTCCGAGATGAGGGAAGGTAGTAGGGGCTTGAGTCTGTTGGCTATCACTTTGGAGATGATTTTATACACCACATTACATAGGGCTATGGGTCTAAATCCATCCAGAGTCATAGCATTTTCCTTTTTGGGGATTAAAGCTATGAAGGAAGCATTCAGTGCTTTCAGAACCTTTTTGTTTTTTCTTGAGTCCTCCACAACCTCGAGGATGTCCTGTTTGACTGTATCCTAGCATGCTTTGAAGAAATCAACATTGAATCCATCCGGGTCTGATGCTTTTCCACTTTGCATTTCCTTGATCACCTTACTGACCTCCTCTTTCAAGACTGACCTATTGAGATTATGATTGTCCTCTCTAGTGACCAACTTGGGAATATACTGGGTGAACTGATCAATGAACCTAGATCTATCCTCCATTGGCTCCTTTGCAATATTAGAGAAGTGTTGTACTAGATTTGATTCCATGTCCTTGTGGGAGACAAGCTCAACCCCCTGAGAATCCTTAATCTTTGTGATTCTATTATGTGCCCTGTGGGCCATAGTGGACTTGTGGAAGAACTTAGTATTTCTTTCTCCCTCTTTGATCCATTGAATCCTAGATTTCTGTCTCCAGAAAGTTTCCTCTTGTAAGCATCGATCCTCCCATTCTTCCTGCAAAGAGTTGGTTAACTTTTGCCTCTCTTCATTGAAGCCCTCTGTGATATTGATCTGATTGATATCCTGGAGTTTCTATTCAGTCTCAATTCTAGCCTTGAGGATATCGCCAAATTCATTTTTGTTCCAAGCTTTAAGTTTGGATTTAATATATTTCAGTCTTTGCTGGAGCATGTACATTTTAGTACCCTGAATATTCAGATCCTCTTTCCACCATTTGTCAATGTTACTGGTGAATTTGGGGTGTGAGAGCCAGGCATTCTCGAATCTGAAGGGCTTGTTCCTCGGAGTGCCCATAAAGGTAGCTTCTAGCTGAACTGGCCAATGATCCGAACCCCAAAGGGTAGAATGGATGCTGTGATGGCTGGTCCTGTGAGGAGGAGATCCTCAGAAATGATAAATCTATCAAGTTTTGAAGCCACTTGAGAAGCCCCTCCCCTTTTGTTATTCCACGTGAAGGTTCCATTTATTGTCTCGGTGTCCACTAGTCCCATGTTCATGATGAAATCTTGGAAGGCTTCAGAGTCTCTGCCTAGCTGTCTGGTGCCTCCTCTTTTTTTCAAAAGAGATCTTATCATATTGAAATCACCTGCAACTATCCAAGGCATATTGGGATATCGTGCTCTTAGATCTTCCAGGGAGGTAAGAAGCTTGAGTTTATCCGCTTGCTTCTGAGGTCCATAAACATTTGTTATCATGTATATCTCTTTATCACCTACAGGACTGCACACCAAAGATAGATAGTTCCTAAATGCTTCAGCATCCAGGATTTCAAATTTCTGTGGATCCCACAACGTGAGAATCCCACCTGCTTAGTTGTTTGCCTTAACCTCTACATACCCATACTTGATTAACCATTTATTATGAATTTCTCTTATTTTCTCCATTGAACATTTGGTCTCCTGAACAAATATCATATCTGGTTTTTCTTCTTTTATTCTGTTACTCAGATTCCTTTATTTCCTTCTACTACCTAAGCCTCTAATGTTCCAAGTTGCGAGCTTCATTAAGAAAGGTTGGTAAAGGAGTAGCTAGTAAGATCTTTCATCTTACCGAGTTAATCAATAGTTTTCCACATTCGTTTAGCAGTTCATTCTATCTTTTTCTTCCTCTTTTCCTTCTTGAGTTCTTTGGAGATTGTGCCTGTAAGTTCTCCATCATTTTAACCCCACTCTGCTCCTGGCTTTCGTGGTTTCTCTTGACACCAGTTCCCTTCGATTGTGCCCTCCATATAAAGAGCTGCTGAACTCGATCATAGTCTTCTTTTGGCAAGGAGTCCACTCCTTTGTTCCTGCCTTGTTCCAGAAATAGTTCTAGATCCAGATTTTCCCTGTCTAGAATCTCCTGAAGTTCATGGTCCTCTGTTCCTGCTTCACTTGGAGTCATCTCATAGTATTTACTGATTTCCATGCCGCTTGGAAGATCCTCCTTCAGCTGGTTGTTTATTGTGATATCCTCCATTTCAGCTTCCATTTCCTGCTCCTTGGATGCGTTCTCCCTGTCTTGGACTATCTCCACATTCTCCTCTACTTCCTCTAGGATTTTGAAACTATTGTGTCTTGTATTTCTGTCTTCATTACTTTTCTTGTGTGGCCGTTTACCCCCTTTCCCTTTGGCCCCCACCTTGGTAAAACCTTCGTGATCTCTATCCAAAGAGGTTTTCCCATTACCTTCCATACTATTTGTTGGGCAGTCTCTAAATAGATGGCCATGCTCATGAAATTTGCGACACCTAAAAGGTCTGTGCTCATGGTCCACCGTTTGCACCCACTCTTCATCATATACCTCTAAAATTATTGCTTCCGGAAGGGCTCCAGATAGATTTATTTCCACACATATTCGAGCAAAGGAGGTATATTTACCTTTGAGAGTTGCCTCTAATATCTTCAGAAAATTCCCCAGCTTGTTGCCTATGGTTTTCAAAGATTCTAGTAGCCAGTAATCCAGAGGTAGTGAGTATAGTCTGATCCAAACTGGTACAGATGTAAATGTTTCACGTTCCAGGACAAAGTTCATCATCCATGGTCGCATGTAGAGTCCTGCCGCAACATAGAAATACAGCCCCCCTTCAAACACTCTATCTTTGTCCTCTAGGTTTGCAAACACTACCGTGAAGAAGCCCTTAGAACCCAGATGTAAATGTATTTCTCCCTTTGGCTTCCAATGGATTCTAATCCAGATGTGTAATGCCATTTCCGTTGGCCATAACCCTATGAACTTGCAGATAATCGCATGTTCTTTCATATGATCCTTGTGCGCTTGAATCGTTGAATCACTCAATATGACTTGGGGAATGATGCTCGATTTGGGTTTGCAGACTCCCTTGGTTCTTGTGGAAGTCATTTTTCCGCTACTGTCTCCCTTCCCCATTTCTTTACTCGTCTCTTGTTGATTCCCTTCCTGACCCTGGGGTTCATTTCTTCCAACTGTCTCCTTGCCTTTTGCTTCTGAAATATTTTCCAACGGTTTTTTGAAATGCTTCCCTCCTGCTTCCTTGCCTCCTTCTGTGACTACCTGACTGTAGGAGGGATTGGTGCTCTCCCCTACGCATCCCTCCGTGGAACCCTAATGCAAAACCCTAGCTTCAACTTCAATCCTTGTTCAGGTTCCACTCCATTAAGTTCAATTGAGGGTCCAATTCTCAGGCTGAGTAGTTGAGTCAATTATTGGAGGACAAGTTGCTAACATTTCAGGAGGCCACAAGCATGATACTTATAGGTCGACTCTGCAATATTGTTTGAGGTCAAGTTCTCTTCTCACAAGGGCCAAATTTTCATTTTCTGGGAGGGCCAAAATTGCTTATAGTAGGGGGTTTAAAATATTCAATGGATCTGAAATTATTAAGGAGATCAAGTGCAATCATTTTCAGGAAATAACTCCCTAGTTTTTACTTCAAGTATTTATGCAAATTTCCTCTTGAGAATTCCACTAATAAAATATTGTTGAAGTTGCAACATTCATTTAATTTTTGAGTTTTACATTATGTAAATTCCTAGCAATTTTTTTGGGTGAATTTGTGAAATTTTTATGGTGTCTTTGGAATGGAAATTCATGGTACAATTTTATGTAGTAAATTCCCTAATAATTTAGCAAAAAAAATCAAGGTATTTTATAGTAGTATTAGATCTGTGTACATATTAGCCTGAAAGGGTTACCATAGATGATGATTTCAGGAGATCAAGGGTACATAACCTATAGGAAAAAAATAAGCAAAAGGAGAATCGCCAATTAGAACGAGATGAAGAAGAAGGAAAAATGGGGGATCACAAGGAACAACACTAGGAAAGCTTCAAACATATGTTAAGTGACTTAGCCAAAGGGACATTGAAGAATGTAACTAGGTTCGACCTTCATAAAATGTATTTAAGTCTCAATATAATGTATTTGTCAAAAGAAAGAAAATGAAATTTTATTATTATTAAAATTGACTTATTAAAGCATGGGTTTCATGCTTGGGTCAATTATTTTTAGGTCAAAGCCTCCATTGCAGGCTTCTAGGGTTTGTGTCAAGTGTCCTTGTCCATGTCATATTGTAAAGAACCCTTATTGGGATTTATTTATCAAAGAAGAAATTTATTTTATTGTAAAATAGGTCAATTAGGCCTCCTCCACCAAGTCAGCCTCAAACTAGATAAGTCGGGCTAAAACTGGGTAGTAGAATCACTATATAAAGGCAACAACTCGACCTCATTTGGGACTCACTCACAACAAGTTCGATCTGCAACTTCTGGGGCCAGAAAAAGGTGTGAATTTCAAGGAAGAAGAGAAGAAGGATAACAAAGAAGAAGAAGGTCTCTCTCAAGCATAAAAGGTCGAAATCTTCTCTCTCTTTCCCACACGTGTGAAGTTGTGTAGTTGCTAGAAGGGGTCGAAATTCTCCAGTAATTGGGAGGCCAAAATTTTGCTACCGAGAGTCGAAATTTTACAAATGGGAAGTCGAATCTCTGGATTGTTGTTGGACTGGAGCTGGTGGAAAAAAGAGACTACAATAACATCTTGGAAGGATGACTTCGTGGAGGAGAAAATTATGTTGGTCTAGGGTCTTAGTCCAATCTCAATCTGAATTATTGAAGGAAGAGTCCTTGACTCGGTTTTCCCCTATGTAGGGGTTTTAGCCTTGGTTGTCCACCTACATATGGTGTCCTTACTCTTCTTATTTTTCTTTTGATATTTGCTTGATGAAACTAAGATAAAGAAGAACATAAGAAAGTTAATAAGAACATACTAATATAACAAAAAATTATCAACGTAAGAAAATCTTTCTGCCTTTCTGATTTTCTAACAAGGGAAGCAAGATATATTCCAAGAGGTATCTAGAGGACAACGCAAGATGACCCAAGAATTAGCCAAAGGATAAAACGAGGCATCCCAGATGATAACTAGAGGAAATCATGCAATGGATCAGGCCCTAGAAGATGTTGCTCAATCTGTGGCCAACGTTTGTGGGATTCAACCCAATAATGGAGAACAAGGTTCACACCGAAATTACAACTTATTCGGAGGAGATGATAATCACCATGCTGAAGCTAGTAATTCCTCTAATCCAGTTCCCCTGCTAAAATGAGCTTTGTCAAGGTCACTAATGCCCAAATTCCTGGAGGAACCTACATATTACCAACATATGTGAGATGAAAATTTATTGGGCTGCATGAGGAAGTACCAAGAAATGGGAGCATATTTCTGGGCCCAAATGTCACTCTATGATTTTTTTTTCTAAGTAAGGCTAAACTATTATATTACAGCAAGAGCAAAGTTACATCATCAAAATTACAACGGGGCCGCGACCCTGTAAGATTTGTCCTAGGACAGACAGTAGACACCGGAGTATTCATGCCAGGAGTACATAGGACACATGGACAAAAACTTAGAGCAACACTCATGTAGCTGACACATGAACAAAAGCACTTGAAGAACATCGACACAGAACAGAGATAACAGAAAACCGACACAATTACATAGAGACAGAGTAACAGATTCATATATGACCGCGTAGGGAGCTGACAGAGAAAAATTCTTGCTGTAAAACCTGGAGCGCGAGCTGGGCATGTTAATCTTCATCAGTAGTCTGCGGTTCATCTTCCGCCTTGCAGCAGGGAGGCTGGAGGATGGCCTTACCAGGGTTGTGCGTTCCACGGTCACTTGGGCCAGCGCCATAGTCACAAACAGGTTCTCTCGGGCCTGCTCCCGGGTCATGTATGGGCCGCATCATCTCAACAGCAGGGAATTCCATTTCCACCGTAGGAACAATCCCAGGAACACGCGGAGGGTTGGCACGGGGATTGCCTTCCTCATCTTCCCAAGGATTGCTGCAGTGCTCCACAGAGACAGTCACGAAGAAAGTAGAATTGGCTAAGGTGCAGGGAAGGCGGTATCTCACCATTGGGTGTTCCGTATGCCCACAGTCCATTCGCGCTGGAGGTTCCCCTATTCTGCCTCTGCCCGGGGGCCTTCCCCTCGGCCTTCTGCACTCAGAGGTTTCTTCAATTGAGGAAGAAGTCGAGGGGGCTCTTCCACTGTAGCCTCCCCTTCCACTGTAGCCTCCCCTTCCACTGTTACCCCTTCCACGATTGCGCTGCATTCTGGTCCTCTGAACAGGGCGATCAATTCCCCAACGCAACACCACTGTTGGCACAGGTTTACTGCTAGACCGAGTCCTAGCCTCCCAATTGCCCAAAGCTGTGGCTGCAGAGCCTTGACCTTCGCTTTCAAAGCTTGAATGAGAGCCGAGACTCTGAACCTCCACCACTTCCTTCGAAACCAGAACAAGAGCCAACGAGAGATGCGGGTAAGTAAGCACTGCCAAATTCTCAGAATCGCAACTGGCTTGCTTGTGAGCCTGCCAATTGCCCCACTCTGTAGCTGCTAAACACTTACATTCACTCTCAGGGCCAGAATGAGAGCCGAAGTGCTGAACCTCCGTCACCTCCTGCAAGATCAGAACAGGTGCAGACGGGAAATGCGGGAGAATGTCCGAGAGATTGCAGTTATGAAGCGCCATGTTTCGCTTCTCAAGACGCGCCATGAATGTCGACAGGACGCCTCTGTCAACACCCTTAACTCCCTTCCTTGAATGCAGCGGGTTGGTGAATTTATGGTGTGTCCTCCTGGCATGCGTGGCTCGTCCGGGCGGACACCTGCCCTTCGGACGAGCCTTATGCGCTATATGTCTAGCAACCACCCGCATCCGGGGAATGTCACTCTATGATTACTGCACTATCAAACATAGGATTAAATCAAGAGATCACAACAATTGGTGGATGAACAATGATGTGCCAAAGAAGGAAAGGAAAATAAATATACTAACATTCAGTGGGACTTTCAATGGCACAACTACATCATGGGTACAAAAGCTAGATACATATTTCCATCTTAACCCCATGAGGGAGTTAGAGGCAATCCAATATGAAACACTACATTTGGAGGGTGAAGCACATGAATGGTGGTATCACGGGTTGTTCACACTCAGGCACGCCACACCACACCACCTCCTATTTGGAGTTTACTAATTTATATTAATCTAGAGATTTGATAAGAAGAATATGGAGCTACATTTTAGAGATCTAGCACAACTTAAGCAGACGGGGGGCCTAGACAGCTACATCACAGAGTTCCAAATATTAGTAGTGATGGTGACATATATATCCCATGATCGGTTGGTGATGTTATTCTTTGAGGGGCCAAGTGATTCATTGTGCCATTGGGTCAAGGCTTTTAAGCCTAATACACTTAAGGATGTTATTTCCAAAATGAGGGATATGGAAGATGTAGTGCCCAAGAAGGCACCGACTAAATTCATTCCCCCATAGAAGAATAAAGAGAAGAATCGGGTAGAAGAAACCATAGATGAGCTAAGAAGAAAAAAAAACTTTGTTATAGATGTAAAGAACTTTCGGTTCCAGGACATGGATGCATGGGCAAAGGGAAGGTTCACTACATAAAGGCGATGTTAGACAATGAAGAGGAGAAAGAACAGGTAACGTCTCAAGAGGAGGAGCATAACAGCAACAACAGTGACGAGGAGTCACCAAAAAGAAACTCAACTAGGCTACTATAGCAAGCTCTCTTGTGTCCCCCAGATACATCACCTTTAGAGTAAGGGGAGTCATACAGGGGAAACAAGTTGTTGTCCTCATCGATGGAGGATCCACTCATAATTTTATATATGCATCCTTGGTCGCTAGGAGACATTTAGCTATAAAAGAGTTCAATGGTTTTGATGTAGAAGTGGTTGGAGGACGAAGGATGCATTGTTTGAGGATGGTTCCTCAAATGGAGTTGAAAATGGGAAATTACAACCTAGTGGATGATTTTTATGGGGTAGAACTTATTGATATAAACATGGTGCTAAGGGTACAATGATTCATTTGTGATAGTGTTGTCGCATGCCAATATTTTAAAAAAATTTAAAAAATCCCAAGCCATTGAGAACATCTTCTCATTTTTTTAATAACAAAATTAAAACATAAATTTTGAAAATATAATCAACATTAAAATTAGTAAGTGAAATCTAACTAGTATTTGACAAATACATATATCAAATTTGATGGAACTGAAATAAAATAAAAACAAAAACCATGCTATCAGCTCAATAGAAGTAAAACAAGACCCGGACATATATTCATATGATGCCATGTTTGGAAAATATATATATATATATATTTATATATAAACAGGTAAAGGTTTGGGCCTTATTTTTGCAACTTGTATGTTCTACGATGATGGAAGCATAAGAAGGAACTTGTTGCTCTATCCATTAAGTCCTTTTCAACAAAGGGCATACCATTATGTGCACTTTATGGTATGAGCTACAAGGTATGCAATGTATACGTTACATTTGTAAAAGAGAGGTTAAATTTACGAGGTGGTATTCAATGCTTCATTTATAAAATTAATATTATTATTCCAAAACCCTATGTCTTATATGGTTGACGTGGCAAGAGATAAAGTTAGCTGCTGCGACGTATGTTACAAATGGCATAAGGTCCTTTTGTCTCTGAATAACATGTTCGATTTGTGAACTGTTATGATCTTACGTGCCGTGCCTCGTTTGTGTCGGAAGTTTGTCACCCTCATTTACTATGTTCAATAAATATAAACTCAGTGTCTTTTATTGAGTCTTTGTAAATTCTTAGATATTTCAAATCACAATATTATACATGTGATTCCTCAACCTTGCGCATACTTGTTCTTAGTACAATATTTATTTCTGCTGATATGTTAAGTAAGTGTTGTTCATTTCCCCAGAATTATTATTTTTCCTAATTGTTTGCTATTAAAAACTCATGTGATAGTAGGTTCGTTGGTAATGATGTCTTCTTCACCATAACTTGCATATGGAACAAGAGTAGAGGAAGATGAAATAGATATAGGAATTTGGGGATAAGAAGAGAAAGGAGACCAAGAGCCAAGGTGTCAGTTTGTTTCGATGGGATTCAGAAGAACTAAGGTAATTGCTTCAAACTGGCATAGTGAATCTCATAGACCAATCTATTACCCAACCCATCGCTTAGCCTTAGCAACCTCCCATTCATGATGGGCCAAGCAATGACATCCTTATGACACCCCACATGTTTGCCCCTCTTGTTGATCCTAATAATGATGGTTGGAAAAATGTGATTCGAGCACAACCTTTGTGTTATGTTCAAGGCTAGCCTACTTTTTCATTGCACCCTCCTCCTCTTGAAGAAAATGTATCTCATCACCCACAATCAACTACTTCACGTGTCATACCTTCTCCACGAGCAACATATTAGCCTTCTAGACCTGATAATCAACATCCTCCATCTACTGTCCAAGTTTCTATGCAGCCTATTGTACTTTCTCATCTAGTTACTCAATCCTCCAAATGTGAAATCACCCCTCAACCTATTGTGAGCAATAAAAGACAAAAGACCCATGTCACCCTATCTTATTCCTTTCATGGTTCTTCTCACTCAGTGGCATCTCACCCTCGCCAAGAAGAGCAACATGCCAAAAGTGCTCCTTCCCAGACGTTGAAATGACAGTTCATGGATGCTTTTAGTATGATTTTGATGCACAAATTGACATTATTTGTTTCCTGCTACTATTTGGTTTATTTACACTAGTTATGGACATGTGGCGGTTTTGTGTATTTATGTGGATATGTTTACAACACTTATTTATATGGTGACCTCTTTTGAGGATTTTTATGGTGCATATATTATGTTGTCTTGAAAATGCACATGTATTATGGAGGATATATTTATATAAATGGATCATGACCATTATGGAGAAATAAGGGGTCTTTTGGGAGGTACAAGGAGGATATGTTTATTTCTATTGTTGATGACATTTATTTCAGCATGCATATAGTTAGATAATGATAGTTTTATGGAGGCATACGAACTATGTGTTGATTATGCATATTTTTGAACAACATTTTTTAATTTATTTGTTTGAATGATACACATGATGGTTGAATGATAAATGGATACAAGTCATGTCGAGAGTATTATTATGATTAAAAGTTATGGAACAAAGAGGGTCCCACCTACTAGTAAACTTTAGCATATTTTACAAATTTAATCTATTTAATCTCACCTTTAGAGCCCCACCCTCAACCTCTAATCAAAATTAGATTAAAGAACATGTCATGATTAATTACTGAAGTGGTTCAATTGCATAACTACTTTGATGGAGTATAAAAGAGGGAGAGGGCTATGGAGGAAAAGAGAGAAGACAACTATGAGAGTTATGCACTAAGTTTAAGTTGTCATTCATTCCCTATGATTTCAATATTTTGTGAGTTATGAGGAGATGAACCCAAAGGTGGCAACATATCTCATTCAAAGGGAAGATATTGTTTAACAAGCAATTCCACTCATCCTTTGGATTCAACATTTTAGGTAACTTGATATGTTGTCAATTTTACTTGTTGTTTGAAGGTCTGGTTTTATTTAACCAATGCTAACAACAATTAATTTTGCAGAGAAGTGGGTTGTCCATCATTATATCAGAGCATTTGAAGTGTTTTAGAGGTTGTCTCATCATTATTTTTCTTTCTTGAACATTTTTATATGATTTGTTGCATTGCAAATGTTTAGAATCTGATTTGGTCAATGGTTATTTGCAAGAGTCTGACTTCTTGATTATGTTGTATTCACAAACTTTTTTTTAATAAAAATGAACATGTTTCCTCTATCTTTCATGTGTATACTTCTTGCAGAATTTCACATCTTTATTAGCAGTTTATTTTCTTTAATTTATAAGTTAAGCACAACTAAGGCTCTACAACTTTTGAGTACCTAAAAAGTCTTACAACGTTGATTAGTTTGTTGTTGTCTACGTTTGATTTATGATTTATATATGCATAATTTTAATGTGTTTATTTATATTTCTACACTTTTATAACCTCATACATTCTTATGTAAATATTGCATTTTATTTTTGCTTTATGTTCGTGTAAATCATCCTCTAAAATCACAAAAATTTGTAAACTCTAAAACCGCTTTATGTTTGCTTTCTACACTCATTTTTGGGATATTGGCATATTTTTGGTAGGGCACACTTGTCCCGACCCCTATATACCACATATGTGACCCTTATTGTTGCACATTTGACCAATTTTAGTGGGGAACTCTTCCATTTAAGGATTGTGAAGGTGGTTTGTGCCCACTTATTGTATTTTGCTCATGGATTTAACTTGAGCTAATGGTTTCTATTCATAGTCTAAGTTAGCGCTTTGTATTTACCTCTTGTATTAAGGAGGATCCTTATCTATATAAGGAGGGTGTCTCACTCATTTGAATTTGTTGGAGAATACTGAGAAAAGTTTCCTATAAAGTTTTTGTGATCTATATTTTTTCCAAGTGTTGTTTAGATATTATTCAAGGGCTAGATTATACATTTTTTTAGGCTAGTTGGAGGACAGAGATACTACAAAGCCAAAGAAGGAATCTTGTTCCATTTGGAAGGGTAATCAAGATATAATCTTTCTTTCCTTATTCCATTCGATTGTTGATGTTTCTTTCATTTGCATTGAGGCGGGACATCCTGAGGCTCTTCCCTCTTTTCTTGGACAAACTTTGAGATCACCTTGTAAATAATTAGATAGGATTTCTAGAAGACAATCCCCCCATCCAATCTTAAAGAATCCTAGTTAGCCCTAGCAAATACTTGAGAGGAAATCCTTCTTGGTTCCCTCAACATTGTCTCATCCTTAAAACCTAAACTTTACCTAGAATTTTGTAGGGACCCCACATCCCTTGCTATACACCTGTCAATTAATTTTATTTTTAAATACATCATTTCCCTTTCCTTTTTCTTTGTTATTTATGCAATATGGGGCTTCTATTTTCCAATATGTTCAAATAAGTTTCTAGTTCCAAGTGTTTCATTGCTATATTTTATAAAGCTTATATATTTCTCATCTTAATTGTTTTTTTTGAGTCTTTTCTTTTGATGTTAGCCTAATCATGGGTGTTGATCTTGTTTCATTTATATTAGATCTAACCATAAGTTCAATAACAACTTCAAATGTGTTTAAGATTTATTATCTATATTGGGTTGCTTAAGTTCATACTTAGACATATGGTAAACATTGGTCTCATATCCTTTGACACTTCTTTCACAAGGGTTTTACATGCTAGCATTAAGACCTTTTCATGACTCATATGTTCAATGAAAATAGATCAATGCCATAATTGATAGAACAATCCAATCATTATACCTAACATCTTGCATGTTTGGCATTCATTCTTACTCTCGTAAGCTAACATCTTGGTTTTGTTCTTAAATCTGAGTTCGTTTGTGGTAATGTGCAATGACATGTGAAATAAATAACTTTCTTACAAACTTGAATGCATGAGACATATTTTGTGTTAATTTTCTAGTACCGTTGATGAGGCTTTATAGTTTGTGTAAGGTCTAATTTGAGGCTCATTGCATCATTCTCATTGCAATGTTTTAGCTCATTTTTAATCTAGAACACTCCATTAAGTAAATTGATGTAATGAATGATGGAATGTTATGATTTATAATGCAAACATCACACCCATTCATGATTGTTTTGAGGGTTTCAACATTGGTTTTATTTGTAGAGTTATAGGTGTCTTTCATATTTTGAATGGAAAACTCTCTTAATGCATGATCTAAACACTCTAATAGTTAAATATTTCATCATTGGTATATACTTCTTACACAATTCCATAGAACTTTGCATGATATTTGTTTTTTTTTAATCACTACTTGGGATATGCTACTTGGATTCCTTGTAATACCAACCTTATAGTAAAACATTATTTAAAAGTTGAAGTATATCCTTAATATCTTTTAAATTTCCAAGTATAACACATGGTTATGTCGTCCACATCTCACCACTTGGACTACCTTATTTCATCATTCTCTAATGGTTATCATTACATTGATGTTGGTATACTTTTCATGGGGACAACAATTTGATTTAATAGGTGGAAATGAATTAGCTTTGTTATGGTATTTAGACACTTAGAAGTTAGTTAAGATCAACTTGGTACAATATGTTTTCAGGTAAAAGTGTGCCTCTTTAGTATTGATTACTTGCATTGTAATCCAATGCTCACAATATGTTCTAGAAATAGAGTGTTACAATTGCTCGCATTCTCCTTTATACAAATGATAATTGAAATTTGATCCATGGCATAGACACATGATTGGTCCATGATCTCCATATAAAGAGCATGGAAGGTCATTGTTGATGATTAATTGTGAGAAACTCTCTTATATACAAATTTTCTTTTGCATTAATAAAATTGCCTTGAGTGGTCACATTGGATGGGGCCATGGATTGTTTCTACCTCAGAGGGTTTTGACCACATAGAAATACAAGTGTTATGATATTTTCTCTAACTGTATGAGTGGTTACAGAAGGTGTTTTTCATGTATAAAATATTTCTTGAACATTATATTGTAGCCTGTTTGAACACCTACTTCCATTTTTTTATCGAGATCATGAATCGATGTTGTTGCATGCAAATGAAATATTTCAGGGTTCTATTATTTCCATGGATTTCTAGGCTGAGTATATTATTCTAGTATATCTATAACACCACTTTTAGCTAAAAATGCCTTTTTTCATCGAAATAGATATTCATTTTCCTAAGATACAACTATTTTTGTTAGATCTAGAGGTATACACATTGAATACATCATTTAAAAAAAAATCCCCTATTTCAATTTTATTGCCTTTTATTCCTAGTTTGCTAATCCTTTTGGTTTTTGTATGCTCTTTATGCATTATGTGCAAATTAGAAATAGAGTAGAAAATGTTTTCTTTTCTTTTCTACAAATGATGTTTTTTGTGCACTCTATATGATCTCAACAGATCAAAAGAAAAAAGAAAACTTGTATTATTTGGGTAAGCTAATCGAGATCTAACCCCGTTGTTTTTTACTTTTGGATTTGTTTTTAAATTGTTGCCTAATTTTAAATGAGCATGCAAAACCCAAATTTCCCTGGGTAAGCACACACTTTGAGATGAAAAAACAACAACACCAACCCCATCCTCCGTTAGTATTGTTATGCATTTTGCACTATCTCACTTGATCGAAAATTATTTTAATTAGAAAGAGGTCTTAAGTTCAAGACCTTTTGTTTAAGTTACTTTTTTGAAAACATTTATGCAAATTTGAGTTATTCCATAATTTTATTGTAAAGTGTATTTCACTTATATTATAAAAGTGAATCACTGGATGTATATTTAATATTTTTTTTGGATATTTTTTGCATGCCACTCTCATTTACAAAGTAACTCAATTGTAAAAGTCATTCTCACTTGTTTTATAAAAGTGAGACATCTTATAAAGCAACTTGTTTGTAAAAGTGAGTTTATAGGTAAAGGTAGTTAGGGAAAGGAATTTTTTGTTTCTTAGTGACATCCATCACTATGTGGGCCAACTTTTACCTGCCATGTGGCTCTTTTTTACTATTAATGCCTTTTAAAAAAAGGTGTAACTGCTTATAAAAGGTTGTCATTAATGTCAACCCAAGGAGCGCCATATGCCCTGCCTTTTGTCGACTAATATGATAGGTCAATTCATGGTTTTTTGTGTCAATATCATCCTTGATGGATTCTCATCGTCAAGTTGATTCTAGTGGTGTGTAACATGCCACGAGAGGCCTCACGGTTTGTAAGTTATGCTTGTTTAAAGTTGGAGAACCCAATTTGTGGGTAATAAACCCGAAGGAAGATGATGTGGCAATCCCTCATTGGCCATCATATCATCCACATCAAGGAAGTTAGGATTTCATCAAAATTTTATGACCAACGCATTTCTTGAAAGGCCTTAAAAAATATTTTTATATTTACAAGGGGTCTTTGGCTTCAAAGAAAAGTCAAATCCTAACTCCTAAAAGGTAACGACTACATATCTTAAATGAAATTTAAACTTCAAAACGGGATTTCCCTCCTTAAATCCAAGAAAAAATATATATAAGGACTTTCAATTAGCCTTCATGTGATATGAATTGAATGTGTATCTTGTGAGTTTCTCTTTGAAATACTTTGGCCATGTGGAAGATAGACACATCAGACGAGAGGCTTAGAGTTTTTTCTTTTCACTTGACTTTGTTGGGATTCGTTGGTCACTTATGCAAGAAAAATGAGTTTTTGGCCCTCATTAGAGCGTCAAGTTCTGGGCTTTAATATATTGATGTGGGTCTACTTGTATGGGAATTCTTTGCAAACCTAGCCGTAGTCAACACACCAATCCAAGGTCATTTTCTGAACATTTTCGACACTGTGTTTTGATGCTTGTTCGGATCTCTCTTGACATATAATACTTCAGGCGTGACATTGTTATTTTATGAGCATAAGGGCTCTTTCTTCTTTGAAGATTCAGACCTATTATAGGTTTCTAAACCTTGCGGTCATCACTATTTCAAGACTTATTAGATCACTAGAATTTCCGGTAGATCCCTTCCTAGCAGGTCTCTACCCTTTAAGACATCAAGGTCTGAAGCAATGGCTTCTCTCAACAAGGCTTCTATTTTATATTGGATCATCGTCTTAACCTTGAAAAGAATGTGGCGATTGGTTAAATCTCTGTGGCCCTACTTCTATGCCTTTATCGCAGTTTTAATCAATTTCAGTGAAGTAATTATGGGCATAAGTTTTGTATGAGGTCACAGGTCTTTAAGGTAAGCTCCAAGGCCAACAAAAATAGCACGCTTTTGTGGCCAGTGAAGAAGAGTATTGCTTGTTTGGCAAACCTCATTCATTACACAATTACAAAAAGTTTGAGTATATTTGAAGAGGAGTTTGATGTGATATACATACTTGTTCTAGTGCCTGTCAAACAAGTGAAGCCGACCTAAACAAAAGTCCAAACTTGATGATAGTATGTGTCGAAGTAGATGAAAACAAATGCCCTTAAAACTAAATAAGTTATTGTTTAATAACAATATTAATTTGTATATTTTGCTCCCATCTTCTCCAATAACATAAGAGAATTGAAAAGGTCTTATTGGTGGCTATAATAGTCTTGTGGATTAATGACATGGTCAGATGATATATGCCACTATGATTTGTAGTTACATTAATGAGGAATAAGCAGATTGTTTTGATACAATAACAAAGGATTCACAATAGGTTTCTCGCAACAATACTCTCCACTCATCTATAAAGAAAATGTTTTGATCTCATTTGCAGAAGTATAATAAGCAGGGTTACATCATTATATGGCAATAAGGGTTTTCACATTCAATTCATCAAGGATCTCAGTTTGAAGTGGCAGTGATTTATCTACAACAGTTATTTCAATGTTCTATCATTCAATTGTAGTTGTGTTGCACTAACCATATTCAAAGGTATGGTTTCAAAGATATCACCATGGCTTCTAACTTAAAGTCTACAACAGAGAAGTTGCTATATCATCTTGCAACAATTTACGTCAACAAGCCTCGGTGAATCATCTTCATCAAATCAATCATCAGTAAAGATATCACCTGACAAAGGTACAATTGTTTACACTTAAATGGTATCATATGTTACATAGGTGTAGAATAAAGAGTCAATCAATTTATGACTTGTAAGGGTTTCTTGCATTCATTATTGTAAAGGTTTGGGTAATGGATTTCATATCATAATTTATTGTAAGTAGGTCATTGTCCTTGGTATGGGAGCCTACATTAGAATATTGTTCATTGTAAGTGGGTCATTGTACCTGGTACGAGAGTCCACATTAGTGTATGAAATCTATTATCATTTCATAGAGGTTGGGTGGTGCTAGGATGGTGATTGAAGTCACCTTCAAGTTGGAACCTGAAAACACTTCAGGGTGGTAGGGTGGTGTGAACGCAAGTTGAAGCTTGTTAAGGTGTTGGAGTATCCTTTCAACATTTGTTGATAAAACCAGGGCGTTGGATCATGCTTCCAATTGGAGCTAGAAACTGAATGCTTTTCTACAATACTAGGGAGTTGGGGCGTCCCTTTTTAGTTGGAGCTAAAACATTTGATGTACTCATAAATTATTAGAGAAGCATTCAACGGTTTTTGTCCCGGAGGGGGTTTCCACCTAAACATTTTGGTGTCTATTGTATATCGTTTATTTATGCTTTGAATTATTGTTGAAGATTAATTAATGATTTGAAAAAAATTAATAAGTTAGTAATTGCTAAGAAATATTAATTCACCCCCCTCTCAGTATTTACAACAACAACTTTCACATTCAATGTCTGAATTCAATGCCATTTTCTTGAAACCACCTATCTTTTTTAGGAGCTTTCCATCCAAACATTATGTTGCAACCTTTGAACCCATAAAGTCTACTAAATTTATCTAATTAAAGTGAAATTTTTCTTACCAATACAAACTATTTCTCATGTAAATTACATATAGAGGATGTATTAAGAAGTAAAGGATTGTACTTGAGTACCTTGGGAAAAGAAAAGGCATCCATTGATGCTAATAAGAAAGTCAAATGGTATAATAAGAATGATGAAGCACATGAATTAATCCGAATGTCTATTTCTCCTATGTTATATGTTATGATTTCATATTCAAGGAATCAATGACCTAAATGAAGCTTGGAAATGTTAATAAATATATTTAGGGAGCCCAATGTGATTAGAGCCCATTAGATTGAAAATTAGATAATCACTTGGAGTCATAATGATATCCCTTGCTATGAAGATTATTTTCTTAAGTTCAAAACACTTATAATTTTACTTGTAGACTGTAAAATTGATATGAAGGTTGACTGATGCATATATGTTATTCTTTCTAAGATTGATCTTTCATATTCTATTTTTGTGACTACCTTTTATACTAGATAAGCTCTAGGGTTTGCATATAAAGTTCCCACTCCTAAAATGTGTTGTGACTTTCATATTAGAGAACAAGAGAAGCTCTTTTTTATTGGAATGATCAACACTGTAGGTACATCTAACAAGACCTTCATGACCTAATACAATGATAATACCAAACATCCCAAGAAGCAACATCCTCGTTGTTGTAAATTATTTTTCTTACAATAAGTTGTAAATTTCCTTTTATTTTCAAAAAGAAAAAAGAAAAAAATAGAAAAGAAATAAGAAAAAAAGGAATAGAAAAAAAAAATTCAAAAATCAAAAGAAAGAATTGAAAAATAAAATGGGAAAAATATATATATATATATATATATATATATATATATATACCCCTCGAATAAGTGAGCACATTTAAATGTCGCTCTTTTTATTTTATTTTATTTAGCAATTGAATAATTGTTTTCTTTGTAATAAAGTTGATTTGATTGCCACCGAATGAAACTTAATTCTCATGTAGATACCAAACATCCCAAGAAGCAACATCCTCATTGTTGTAAATTATTTTTCTTACAATAAGTTGTAAATTTCCTTTTATTTTCAAAAAGAAAAAAGAAAAAAATAGAAAAGAAATAAGAAAAAAAGGAATAGAAAAAATAAATTCAAAAATCAAAAGAAAGAATTGAAAAATAAAAGGGGAAAAATTTATATATATATATATATTCCCCTCGAATAAGTGAGCACATTTAAATGTCGCTCTTTTTATTTTATTTTATTTAGCAATTTGAATAATTGTTTTCTTTGTAATAAAGTTGATTTGATTGCCACCGAATGAAACTTAATTCTCATGTAGATTTTAATGACTAAGATTAAGTGCGCCAAGATCAATGACACCTGATGCATTGCGGGACCCCCCACATTCCTGAAAGTTAATGGAGGGGGGGGGGGTCCACAAAGTGGTTTCACTCGAGTCCACTTTTTCTATGTGTCCACTCTTTGTGTACTATGGTTCCCCCACTTGAAACCACAAACCGACATCACCCCCCCTATTAGGCCCTGAAATTGTCATGTTTAAATCACATTCTCACTCTATGCTTACTCATGGTTTTCATTGTTATTGCTATCATTTTTCACAATTGTTGGGCTAGTAGCTTAAACTTGGAGCATGATCACATAAGTGTTCATTATTTAACCTATTTCCTTTATTTCAATAAGATTTGCATCAAAATGATTATTGATGATGGTGCTTGTATTGTTTTAGGAATGTGTATGAAATAACGATCAAAGATACATGTGCATCAACAATTAGTTGCACTTAGTTCTGTTCCTGCACTAGCACTCCTACACTAGATAACAACCAATTTGGCGCTTCGACATTCGGCACGTTTCTCGGGAAAACCGAGGAAGTTAGTCCAAAATGATGTTCTAGCACCTTCCCATGAGTTGGATTGCACTCAAGTAGCACGTGTGGGTCTCTAGAATAAAATCAACAAATATGCTCAAAATCACATAATTTTCAAACTGCCAAGCTTGACCTCGATTTGCGTGCAACTGGAGGTGAATCTGGAAAATATGATCAAATGGGTTTTTCTACTAATATAACAAATTATCTATAACCAAATTTTTTTCTCAAGATTATCTATTTTTCAAAAGTTACACGCGGGTCTTTAAGGCAGTTTCATAAAGAAACATTGTTTTCCAGAATTCTAGAATCTTGTAAAAAGAGCCAAATATCCAATTTTAGACACGCTTTCTGAGGACATGGAGTTGAATTAGAAAAATATAAGAGAGGTTTTTGTTGAAAATATGATAAATTAGGTTCCCTCCAAACCGTTTTTCAAAATTTTCCATCGTTAGGAAGATATACCAATATCTTTGGGGTCAATTTGTTAAAAATATGCAATTTTCCAGAATGAAGAAAAATCAGTGTGAGTCAAAATTTGCCTTGTAAATTTTATAAATGGTTTATCCATGGTCTGTGTGAAGGGAGGAGATGTTAATAGCTTGATATTGATGGTTTGGAATTGGAGCATATGGCTTGGGATGTAAAGCACTGATTCAATTTTAATAAAATACTTCTAATGCCAGGTTTCTTTCTCCAAATCTATTGTTTTTAATGATCATTTTTATTCTGTAATTCGATTTCATTTTAAGAGAGTGAGAGTTAGATGGTTTGGGCCCAACCAACCAAGCTCAACATCCGTCACTTTCGATTAGTTTTCAATCGTTAGAAATTAGCAAAAGTTGTGTTGAATGATGATTTTCCGTGTATGAATAGTATCTTTGATATACTTGCATGACTCAGAGCATTCAAAGATTGTTTCCTTTTAGATTTGAGTAATGATTTCATCATGAATCGTTAAGGACTATGTTAATGAAGCATGAAGGATGCTTGAATGCGAATTCCGAAACAAATTCTATTTAAACTATATAATCTTGCATTCCGTGCTCATACAGAGTTATTATGTACTTAGACAAGTTTGTAATATCATGTTTTATATGAACGTCTAGCGATAATAAGACAAGAAGTTAATGGTTGTAGCTTAGTTAGAGTTGAAGTAATGGTTGGATTGAGAGTTGTAGGTTAATGTTTTTCATGAATATGCTTTCTATTAATGTATTTGTTGTAGTTTTAAATTAGAATAAACTTTGATTTGTAAATGTGAGAAAACATTAATTTGAAATTTTTAGTTTCCTTCGAGTGTTTGAGAGTTGAATGTTAGCAAAGATAAAAGACTAGTTTGGATTCTTGTTGGCTTTCATTCTGAGACTTAGACTTACTGATTAGATTTGGTTTTGTTGGATTGTTTATCTTCCTTAAGTCTAGAATCACTTGAATTAGAATTAGTTTTGTTTAAGATTGAAAATAAAATAATCTTGATATTGAATGATAATTTGTTTTTTTGTTTTTTTGTTTATGTTGGCTTTCATTCTGAGACTTAGACTTAGTGATTAGATTTGGTTTTGTTGGATTGTTGATTTTCCTTAAGTTTAGAATCACTTGAATTAGAATTAATTTTGTTTAAAATTGAAAAGAAAATAATCTTGATATTCAATGATAATTTGTTTTTTGTTTTTTGTTTTGTTTTGTTTTGGTTTTTGTTTTTTTTTTTAGATTTCTAAAGTTTATAGTTTGAATTATAGTTAAGTTTTATTCGCATTGAGATTAAGTTTGATTGATTTACTTTACTTAGATTCAGATTAAATTATTTGCATTCTGTAGTTAATTCAGAAATAAGAATTTGATGTTAATTTAGGTTAGATGCCCTGATCATGTGTTACTTGTGCTTGTGCATCTAAGTTTTATGACCCCGGATTGAGAATTTAATGTTGGAATTATAACACATATAACTTCCCCAACATTTTTGGCGTCGTTTTCAGGGAGGTGCTAAAGGGATTAGAGCATAATTTATTTCACAAATTTTTGGTGTGATCTTAGTTGTAGGGGAATTAGAGGGCAGAGAAGACGATGAGACATGAGTGAAGAGCCACACATCCACTTTGGTTTGGGGACACTTCAAAGTCTAGTTTTCCAAGTAAGCAAGGATTCCAAGTTTGGTAAGTCTTATTGCAATTAGTAGTTTTAACTCATCTAGATTAAAATTTCAAGCTCTTTCAAGATAAAACATTTTGGGTGTTGTAAGAACCCCCTATATATGCTAATCCATGTGATGACAAAATATACTAGTTGTCTTGTTGAAAACAGGAAAATGGCATTTTGAGGAATCATTCAATGTGGAGTTTTGATGCTGCTACAGAGACATGTAAATCATCCAATGAAGAACTGACAAGTGAAAAATTCAATATTTTACTTGAACATAAATTAAATATTGTTAAATATTTCATTGCAACATTTGATGACTTACAGGAAGAACATAAAAAGGATGAAGAACCACTGTTGATTTATTGTGCCAACTATAGAAGGAAGCACTTCCTTGGAAATTGCCCACTTAGCGGTCTGAAAATTTGCAAAGTTTACGAGGATGGTCATGCAACTGAAAATTTCCCATCACTGCCACGATTACTAAAGGTACTCACAAAATCAAGTAAGGAATCGAATCAACCACCAGGTACAACTCAAAACCCATCACTATTTAATACTTGGACTAATGATTATTATCCTGAGCAGGTTCCTCAATAGATTTATAATCATGTTGTTCCATGGAAAAATTGCAATCCTCCTCCAATTGAATATCCTACTTTATGGCCATAGTGGCCCTCTCCCTGGACTTCTTCTTCGAGTCAGATATCCCTGTGGCCTTAAGAATCGTTTAAAGCCTTTTCCCTAGGGCAGTCTTTCATGCAAAATCAACAACAAGAACCAGAATTTCCACTCAATGCACTACGATTTCATCCTCCTCCATGCTCCGATCTACCTGTGCAACCTCACCCTAATCCATACCTGAGCCCTAATCCATACCCTATCCCTTATCCTAATCCACACCCTAGCCCTTATCCTAACCCTAGACCTAGACCTAATCCAAACCCTGGACCTATACCTAATCCATACCCTAGACCTAACCCTAGTTCAAAGCCTAATCCAAATCCAAATCCTAGTCCAAGCCTTAACCCAAAACCTAGCCTAAACCATAGCCCGAACCCTAATCTAAACAAGGAGGTTTCACAACAATCTAAAACACCTATTCTTCTTGTTGATTCCCCTACTGAACGAAATGATATATCTTTGAGGTTGGGGAAAGGGGTGAGTTTGGAAATGCCTCCTATCACTATAGAACATTCAACATAGGAAGATCTAATTCAAATACCATTAGAGGAGAAATATTTGATTAAAACGTATTATGAAATTGTTGTTGAAGCTAAAAACCCTAAAATTTCCCTTAACCATTCTTGTCAATTTGAAAAGCAGATATTTGAGCCCGAACTTGAGGAATTTTTCTTTTGGCTTTCACCAGATCCCTTATGCCTCTTAGAGAGTGATTATCAAGTTGTGGGAATCTTGCATCAGTTGGAGAATCATGAATATGTGGATCCCATTAAATCCTGGTTTCAAGCAGTCATCAACACACCTTATTTCCTCATTATTCGACAACTCTTGGTACCATATCAATCAGAATAACTGGTTTCTCATACTCTAGTATGTATTGAAGCTTACTCTTTAAAATTGAGTGTGAGTATATTTAACATTTGTTACACACATGGCTACATTGGAATTACTCCTACACTTGAAGGAGACCTTCCTTTCTTTAATTAGGGTAGGGTAGTATTAGAACAAAAAATAAAAATGCCATTTTAAATAGCAACATTCTAGAAATTGCAATTTTAAAGGCACGACTTTTGGAATTTATATCATTAAGCACTCTTGTGGTAAGACTCGTGAGAAGAAATTCACTCTTAATGCCTCATATTTTATAAAGTGACTTTGATTGTTGGTTAAGATTATTCATTGGGTCAGTTAGGGGGATTGTTATTGTTATATTTAATACTTTCCATTCATAAGCTTAAAAAATTACTTTTGACATATTCATTATAACAAACTATCATCCAAGAAATCATTTCAAGTTTCTCTTTGAAGGTATTGATGAAAAGCCTCATATGGTGGACCACTCCTATAAAACCCTAATGAGCTCTCATGAGAACCCTAGCACGATCAAGTTAAGGAATCTTTCAATCATTATCTGAGATGTTTTCTTTAAAATGAGTCTTTAGGGTAGAAGGACCAATCAGTAAAGATTAGTAATTAAAAACTTTTCATGCCATCCCATGCTCTTAAGGAGAAGATTTTCCTCCCCACCTATTAAGTAACCTACTTAAGGTTAATTATAATCAGAGTTTACTTTAAATGATTAATTGAGGGATGAGAGGTCTCATTACGAGCCGAACTACCATGATCATGGGTTGTAATGAGAATGACATTACCGCTACT
Organism: Pinus tabuliformis; assembly: GCA_031772625.1. Lineage (NCBI taxonomy): Eukaryota > Viridiplantae > Streptophyta > Pinopsida > Pinales > Pinaceae > Pinus > Pinus tabuliformis. The sequence continues at coordinate 244,844,761 of CM062805.1, read as the reverse complement.
GGTCACCAAGCAATAGCTTTCAGTTGAAAAGATGGAAGACAAGTGGACTCATCACAAGCCATCTTGTTCGTTCTTGTTAGTTCTTGTGAATGGCACAGTTGTAGGTGGTTACCAAGCCAAGACAGTGGTCTTCAATTAACTTCTAAAAAAAATGTAAATTCTTTCAATTGACTCTGAATTTATATCTAATAGATGGGACACATGCATTTCGTGGGGTTACAAGGCATCCTTGTCGAGGCTATAGACACTTGCTGGCAGAAGGTCCATGCCTATGGTATTAAATTCAATTTTAGACTATGATTTACTTCTTTTTTTTGTCTTTCCCTAAACTCATTATCATATCTCTACGAGAATGGTTTTAAGATCCTTTGAATAACGTGCTTTGGAGTTCATTAATTTAAGAAATAATTTGGTTTTTATGGATGTGGGACCCTTAGTGTAGGTGATTCACTTTGCTTGAATAAGAGGAGCTTCAACTATATGCTTGGGTAATGGTAAGATGGTCATCGTGGGAAGATATCATTTTGTCATACTTCTTTTTCCTTATTTCCATCCATTTTAATTCCTTGGCTTTCAAATAATTTCACTTCTATTTATAATAATGAGGTTATTGAAAGTGAAGACTTACTGATTTGGATTACTCTTGAGATGTTTTATAGAAAATTTTATGGTTGGTTATTTCATTATGATACTATCCTTGCAGTTTAGTGTTTTTTTTAGCAACCCTGGTATTAGACTTTATTTGGATCAGTCTTAATGAATAAATAATCCAGTACAAAAATGAACCATCATGCATTATCTTTTAGAACAATCACATCTAGCATGGAAAATTTATTTACATATGGTTGCAGGAACATTTATTGTTCAACTTTGTTTTTTTTTTGCAAGGGAACATTAGTAGCAGTTGATTTGCTTGCATGAGCACATGCAAGATGATCAACATGGGGGGATGTTAGGCCCAATTGTCATGTTTAATTCACATTCTCATCCTATGCTTACTCATGGTCATTGTTATTATTATCATTTTGTACAATTGTTGGGCTAGTAGCTTAAACTTGGAACATGATCACATAAGTGTTCATTATTTAACCTATTTCCTTTATTTCAATAAGATTTGCATCAAAATGATTATTGATGATGGTGCTTTTGTTATTTCAGGAATGTATATGAAATAATGATCAAAGATACACATGAATCAACAATTAATTGCACTTAGTTCTGTTCCTGCACCAACACTCCTACACTAGCATTCTTACACTAGAGAGCAACCAATTTGGGGCTTCGACATTTCGGCACGCTTCTAGGGAAAACCGAGGAAGGTTATTGTCCAAAATGATGTTCTATCACCTTCCCATGAGTTTGATTACACCCAGGCCACACATGTGGGTCTCTAGAAGAAAATCAACAAATCTGCACAATTTTCAAATTGCTAAGTTTGACCTTGATTTATGTGAAACTAGAGGTGAATATAGAAAATATCAGCAAATGGGTTATTTACGAATATAACAAATTATCTATTACCGAAACCGGTTCTCAATATTCGCTTTTTTTCAATATCTACATGTGGGACTTTAAGGCAGTTTCATAAAAAAAACATTGTTTTTCCTGAATTCTAGAATCTTGTAAAAAGAGCCAAATATCCAACTTCGGACACGCTTTTCGAGGATATGGAGTTGAATGAGACAAATATAAGAGATATTTTGGTTGAAAGTATGATAAATTAGGTTCCCTCTAAACGGTTTTCCAAAATTCACCATGGTTAGGAATGTAGAAATTTTGAATAATTTAACACATATTCAACAGAGATTATCCTGATCATGTACTATTGCGGAAAACATACACAATACATAATCTCCTCTACGTTGATCATCAATATAGCAGCATCAATAACAATAAAACATCAAGAGCATTCACACATTAACACAGTATGTATCCCGGGGAAAGCATCTCGCTAAAAACCCCAATATCTGTATATTAATGATTGAGTCATGTAACATTACACAGCATAATACTTCTCACAAGTATCTCCACCTCTGTTACACACAATACAACTCAGATCTGATCTCCAAATCTCTTCCACTGCTTGCCTGCCTCCACTGCTCAATACCTGCTCAAGAACTGATGAGAATGGCTTACCAAACTCGTTTTTCACCTGCAAAATAGTCACTCACACTTTGTTGGACGTGAGCACAAGCTATAATGTGGGAAAATACGTGAGCAAACTCATTGGCATACTCAATCCCTTGATTGTGCAAGATCTGGTGCACAACTATAGTCACAACTGATAGCAATCTGATTCTCTACCACCTGTCCCTGTTGAACTGAACATGCACTGACATGCAACTGAGTTAACTGATGTATTCATTAGTTGTATTATGAGTTAATAACTTGTGAATTAATTAATAACTAATTCACCCAACTCATCTCTAGTCTATTTGCCAGTTAGACTAAATACAACTAGTTTAACAAAGCTAAACTGAACACAACTCCATCAACTCCACAATCAACTCCACCAAACTCAACTGATTGAGTTCTAACTGAAGTCATGCATGCAACAACTCAAATGACTCATAAGAAAAGCGTATTTCCTTCTGACAACTGCATGTGCCACCTCTGTAGCTCAAACTGAAGTGCTCCAAGAGAATAAGATTAAGTTTATAGTCCAAATATTATTGTGAGATAATAATATTTGACTTTTCTATTTTTGACAGCCAGTCTAAAAATAGACTTTGATCACTTACACTGTGATCACTCACACTTTCATCAAAAATAGAAGTCCATCTATTTTTTCCCAACTTGATCAATCATCCATAAACAGCAACCTGCAATCCATAGACATGATCCATATGTCTAAAAATAGACATAGTCTAAAAAATAGACTTGCGCCAAAAATAGCCTGCGGGCCCACTTAGTGAAGGTGACTCTTTTCACTAAGCTCCATCATCTTGTTGCAATCTCAACACTCCCTCTCGACAAGATATGGATTATCAGCAACCCCTATCCTGCCTCGGTGGTACTCGAATTTTCTCCTGGTGAGAGCCTTCGTCAGAATATCAGCATCTTGATCCTCCGTTGGAATGTACGAAAGTAACATGATCCTCCGCTGCACACAATCTCTGATATGATGGTACCTGATGTCAATATGTTTAGATCTATCATGAAATACAGGATTAGCCGAGAGTTTAATGCAACTCTGGTTATCACAGTAAATCACAGTAGGATCCAAATGAGAACCGAACAAACCAACTAGGATCTTCCTCATCCATATAGCCTCGCATGCAGCCAAACTTGCTGCCATATACTCGGCCTCCGCTGAACTGAGTGCCACGGATCTCTGTTTCTGCTGTACCAAGAAACTGCTGTCGATCCAATACTGAAGACCCCTCCTGATGTGCTCTTTCTGTCTGTTGGGCTCCCTGCCCAATCTGCATCCGTGAAGCCACATAGCTTCACCTCATCCTCCTGTCTGTACCACAAACCATATCCCGATGTGCCTCTCAAGTAGCGCAATACATGCTTGCCCGCCTTCCAGAAGAGCTTGGTAGGCTTAACCATAGCTTGTGAAAGCTGGTTAACTGCATAGCATATATCAGGTCATGTATTGACCAAATACATCAGCGACCCCACCAACTGTCGATAAACAGTGGCATCCACTTCTTCTCCCGAAGTGGCATCCTCCTTCCTCCAACCTCCAGGAAGAGGAGTATCAACAGGCTTGCAGCCATGCATGTTGAACTTCTCCAGTATCTCCCGAGCATACTTGCCCTGAGAAACAAACAGTCCACCACTGCGCTGCCATATTTCCAATCCCAGGAAATAGTGAAGGAGGCCCAAATCCTTCATCTCAAACTCTGTAGCAAGATCCTTCTTGCATGACAGTATCAACAGCTCATCACCCGTTAGAATCAAATCATCAACATACAGTACAATGATAAGCAACTTACCCTCCACCACAATCTGGTATAGGTTCGGATCCGCCTCGCTCTTGGAGAATCCAAGTCCTGTGAAATAGTTGTCTATCCGTGTGTACCAAGCACGTGGTGCTTGCTTCAACCCATACAGCGCTCTCTTGAGCCTGCACACATGCGACTCGCTGCTGAAGACTTCAAAGCCTTCGGGTTGCTCAATGTACACCTCCTCCTCAATGACTCCGTTGAGGAACGCAGTCTTCACATCCATCTGATGAATGTGCCATCCCATCTGCGCTGAGAGAGCAAGAATCGTCCGTATGGAAGAATACCTTGCGACAAGTGCAAAGGTCTCCTCATAATCGATCCCCTCAATCTGTGAAAAGCCTCAGGCAACAAATCTTGCCTTGTACTTCTCCACACTCCCGTCAGCTGCCTGCTTAACTTTGTAGATCCATCTCGAACCCACCACTGATTTCCCTTCCGGTCTAGGAACAATCTCCCATGCACTGTTTCTGACAATAGAATCATACTCTTCCACCATGGCGTCTACCCATGCGGGATCCTCCACAGCTTCCTCGAAAGAGGATGGCTCAGTCACAACACACTTGCTCATAAGAGCCATGTATCCAGTGTACCGATCAGGTGACTGTCTCTGCCTGCGTTGGGCTGTAGGTGGTCCTACAACTTTCTCTCCATCTTGAGCCAGTCGCTCAGCTTCTGTCAAGCGCTTTCGCCCTCTGATGGTTGGCGCTGCATGAGTGGTCTCTTCCACTCCATGAACCTCGTCCTGTGGCTGATCCACGTCCTGAAGCTCATCCTTAGGAACTAATAGCTCCTCATCTGCATGCAAGTGTAGCTCCCTCTCAAGCGAACACTTCATGGCTTTCTCCTCCTGAAATTTTATATCCCGTCGCACAACAGTTTTACCACTGTCTGGCAAATACACACGATAGTTGTGGGGCGTATCAGTGTACCCCACAAATATCCCAACCTCTGCGGTCGGCTCCAACTTCTTCTTGGCATCTTTCGTCACATGCATGTAAACGTTAGCACCTAAAATCCTCAAATGAGAAAGATCAGGCTTCTTACCAGAATAAGCCTCCTCGGGTGTACTCATGCCAAGTATCCTATGAGGACAACGGTTTTGCACATAAACTGATGTATTGCATGCTTCTGCCCACAAGTGAAGGGGTAGGCCCTGATCATGCAACATTGCCCGTGCAGCACCCACAATCGTTCTGTTCTTCCGCTCAGCTACCCCGTTCTGTTGTGGGTTATGGGGAGCTATGAGCTCTCTACGAATCCCTTCTGCCTTGCAGAAATCCTTGAACTCGTCCGAGATGTATTCACCACCATTATCGCTCCTAAGAGCCTTCACCTTCTTCCCCGACTCCTTCTCGACCAGTGCTTTGAATTCACAGAACTTTGAATATGTCTCGCTCTTCTTCTGCATGAAGAAGATCCAGCACTTACGAGAGAAATCATCAACAAAAATCACATAATACCGGTGTTTTGCTGTCGAAGCAATTGAGAAAGGTCCACAAACGTCTGTGTGAATTCTCTCAAGGATCGTCGTGGCGCGACTATCCTTCTCGTGAAAGGTGGCTTTCATAAACTTCCCCAAAGTACACCCCTTGCACTGATCTGACTGCGCAAGTGTGCCTTTAGGAAGCCCTGTAGTGATCTGCTGCAGTATCTTCAAGGCTCCATGGTGAAGGTGACCCAATCTCCTGTGCCACAACTCGCCATCATCCCGACTCACCAATCCTTCTGCCTTGCTTGCCATTGCTGCGCATCCATCTACATGCAACTGATAAAGGTTCCTCACTTGAACCCCTATCTTCCGGGTCTCACCAGTTGTCTTGCTGCGCAGGAAGGCCTTTCCCTCGCTGAAAACAACATCATACCCCTTGTCTTCTAACATCGCCACTGAGATGAGATTCTTCTTCAATCCTGGAACATGCATGACTTCCTTCAATACAAAGGGTTTACCAGACTCCCTCTCAAAGGAAATGGTACCGATACCGGTCGCACTGTATCTACCATCATCGCCCATCTCGATGTGCACTCCAAGATCTTTGTCCTCCAGATCAGAGAACAAATCTCTATCTCCCGTCATGTGAAAAGACGCACCACTGTCCAAGAACCACACTGATCCCATCACACTTGAAACCAAGCATGCGATCAATGAAAAATCAAGCTCAAATTGAGAAGCTAAGGCCTCTCCCCCTGCAGATCTAGCAGCTTGCTTGTTCTTCTTCTTCTGCGGACAATTTGTGGCATAGTGTCCGTGCTGGTGACAGTGAAAACACTTCACCTTGGACATATCTTGCTTCTTGCCTTTCGCACCAGACTGAGAAGCTTTCTTGCTCTTCCCTTTCTTTGCTTTGTTAGCCAAAGCACAATTCTCTTCATCAGCTCCCTTTGACGAAGATCCGTCCCTGGTACTCCGCCTGATCTCCTCCTGCACAAGATCTGACCATAGTCTTTCCCATCCTGGCAACTTCTCCCGACCATTGACAGAGTCCTGATAGGAATGCCAACTCTTCGGAAGACCAAGGAGAGCCAAGCTCACCAAGTCCTCATCATCGACAGTAACCCCCACACTTCCCAGCTCATCTCGACACTGAGTGAACTTCGTGAGATACTTGGGAATACTGTCACCCTTCTCGCATTTGATGTTTCTGAGTTTATCTTTGAGCGCCAGCTTCCTCTGATCGCTCTTGCTTTGGAATAATTCTGTTAATGATTTCCACATCAAATATGGAGTAGCCTTTCCATGGAGGCTGGACACAATGTGATCCTTCACGCCCTCCAACAGAATCGTTCGACATTTTGCGGTCTTCTTTTGCCAAACTTCCGCCTCAGCAGCATCAGTAGGCTTTGGGATATCCGTATCTATGAACTCCTTCAGCCCGTTATCATCCAATACTGCCTCCATCCTGTCCTTCCATGCAATATAGTTTGAGCTGCCCTCAAGAGCATACTCCAATCGCAATCCGTTGAAAGACATTGCTGTGTTGTCACCAAGAAAACACTGCTGCAAATTCGAATTCCACCAGCAACCAACTCAACCGCCTTGGATCTAAGATTCGTGAGAACACAATATTTCTCGTACAGAGATTGACTGTATGGGCATTCACCGGATATCTCACCTTCCAAAGGAAGGATGAATCCAGAGGCTACCTGGCCCGATTACAGACTCTGCCTGAAGAAATAGAATGTAGACACTTCCTGAATAGTAGATCTGATGATCAATCCTCGCTTGATATCATGTAAAAATCTCTTCTACAAATCAAGCAGCTCTGATACCATGTAGAAATTTTTTCTACAATTATCTAGCTCTGATACCATGTAGAAATTTTGAATAATTTAACACATATTCAACAGAGATTATCCTGATCATGTACTATTGCGGAAAACATACACAATACATAAGCTCCTCTACGTTGATCATCAATATAGCAGCATCAATAACAATAAAACATCAAGAGCATTCACACATTAACACAGTATGTATCCCGGGGAAAGCAACTCGCTAAAAACCCCAACTATCTGTATATTAATGATTGAGTCATGTAACATTACACAGCATAATACTTCTCACAAGTATCTCCACCTCTGTTACACACAATACAGCTTAGATCTGATCTCCAAATCTCTTCCACTGCTTGCCTGCCTCCACTGCTCAATACCTGCTCAAGAACTGATGAGAATGGCTTACCAAACTCGTTTTTCACCTGCAAAATAGTCACTCACACTTTGTGGGACGTGAGCACAAGCTATAATGTGGGAAAATACGTGAGCAAACTCATTGGCATACTCAATCCCTTGATTGTGCAAGATCTGGTGCACAACTATAGTCACAACTGATAGCAATCTGATTCTCTACCACCTGTCCCTGTTGAACTGAACATGCACTGACATGCAACTGAGTTATCTGATGTATTCATTAGTTGTATTATGAGTTAATAACTTGTGAATTAATTAATAACTAATTCACCCAACTCATCTCTAGTCTATTTGCCAGTTAGACTAAATACAACCAGTTTAACAAAGCTAAACTGAACACAACTCCATCAACTCCACAATCAACTCCACCAAACTCAACTGATTGAGTTCTAACTGAAGTCATGCATGCAACAACTCAACTGACTCATAAGAAAAGCATATTTCCTTCTGACAGCTGCATGTGCCACCTCTGTAGCTCAAACTGAAGTGCTCCAAGAGAATAAGATTAAGTTTATAGTCCAAATATTATTGTGAGATAATAATATTTGACTTTTCTATTTTTGACAGCCAGTCTAAAAATAGACTTTGATCACTCACACTGTGATCACTCACACTTTCATCAAAAATAGAAGTCCATCTATTTTTTCCCAACTTGATCAATCATCCATAAACAACAACCTGCAATCCATAGACATGATCCATATGTCTAAAAATAGACATAGTCTAAAAAATAGACTTGCGCCAAAAATAGCCTGCGGGCCCACTTAGTGAAGGTGACTCTTTTCACTAAGCTCCATCATCTTGTTGCAATCTCAACAAGGAAGATATGCCAATATCTTTGAGGTCAATTTCCTAAAAATATGCAATTTTCCATAATTAAGAAAAATGACTGTTAGAGTCAAAATTCGCCTTGTAAATTTTATAAATGGCTTAGCCATGGTCTTTGTGAAGGGAGGAGATGTTAGTATAGCTTCATATTGCTGGTTTGGAGTTGGAGCATATGGCTTGGGATGTTGTTGTAGCATTTTTTTTGGTTTTGGTAAGTTAGCATCAATTAGTCAAAAAAATGACAATCATTCCAAAAAATGTTAAGATATGGAAAAAAAGAATATTGAATAAAAAAAATGTTAGGGATATTTTGATGAATGAGTCCATATCAAATAAAATGTTAGAATAGATGCCCTAAAAAAGGAAGGAAAAAATAAAAAATGTTAGATGAGAGAGAAAAGAAAAAAACAATAAATTCTAAAAATGTTGCAATCCAAATGCCACTACTCGTAGTCAAAGTTTATTTTTACAAATAAAATGTTGTGTGCAAATTTTTTAATTTCCACAATATGCCATAGAATCCAATTGTACAGTTTAATCATGATTGGATTTGATTTAAATTGTTTGTCAATAGGTAATAAATAAAATTGGCTCAACAGTTTAATCTGAGCCAATGGAAGCAATAAGGGATAGAAGTATATTAGTCATTAAAAGAAAAATGTTGAGTTGCTAGTCTAAGTGCACTCGGGTAACTAAGATTGAAAAAATGTTAGGAGTTAAGAGTAGGTAGACGAATGAAATACAACTGAAGCATGAAAGGATTTTTATCCTAAGATATAACATTGGAAATATGTGCATATGGTGATGGGTCTTATTAACCATAGATTATAAGTATCAATGTTATTTTTATCCAAACTTCATCCATTTATTCCCTAATACCCCATACATGTCACATCCGACAGAACTCTCGGCCCCACCACCACTTCCGCCTCGCATTGTTAAAACTCTTTCATTTTATTCTTCATCCTGCACACTCTCCCAAGATCTGACGGCTTACATCGTTCTTCAGCCCTCATTCGTCATCTGAGATTTATCGGCGGGGTGGGGAGGGGGTGTCCGAAATGGGTAGTTTTGGAAACCGCCCCCTAAAACTACTTTTCCTCCATCCTAGTCTTTCGAGACTTAAAATGCCAAAACAACTTACTGCCCTAACTTTCTCCCGAACACGGTTTTCATTTGACCATTCACTATCGCTCCTACATCATCATCCACGTCCGCTCCCAGTCTTTTCCTCTATCCAATCAGCTGCCGCTTATCCGTTATTCATTTAATTCGCCACTCCGCGAATTTATCCTCCATATATCCATTTTAACAGTCCCGTTGGGTAATTAATGAGGTTTTAGCTATTCATCAAACGACCCCGCTCCATTTTATTCAATAGAAGCCCTGTTCCTTCACGAAAACCATTACACAATACATTTCTGAAACTCAATTCATAACTGGATATTTCATGCTTGCAGCGTAAATGACAGATTCACCATCCAATCGAATTTTCAATTCTATCCAGAACCAAGCCGACATCCAGGTCCACCTAATCCATTTTCAGTTATACTGTTTTTCTATTATTACTGTGTTTCAGACCAATTCTTCCTATTTCCATCCAGTTCAGCCTGCAATTCACCTAATAAAATGCCTCCCAAGGGAAAGGAAATTGTAGAAATCCCAAATCCCCTCATTCATCCACAAGTTGATTTCCATCATACTCCCCTGGTTGACAGAGGCTATAAAATCATTGAGTCTTCCTCTCAATTTGATTTATATGAAATCTACTGCTGGATGGAAGACCAACTGGTTGATCAGACAGATGAAATAGGACTTTGGGACTCCCACCTTCCTCACTACATTTTCCCACAGATACACAAAGCACTTGAATTTGTTAGGAAATGCCACGAATCCTATGACCCCAGTCAAAGAGCTATCATTTCACCTATAGGAGAAATCCTCTGTTTTATCAATGTTCAGTCTATTGAAAAGATGTTGCAGGCCCCAACTATTGCACCAACCCATCCTTTTTCTCATGAAAGCCTGATAGAAGCCTATCAAAAGCTAGATTTTACTAAAAGATCTCAAACTCTTGAACTTTTCCTTGCTGTAGATAGCCCTCTGCCTAAAATAAACCCTCCCTATGATTCATCCATGTTCCCAGACAGAACCAAGCAAATTACCACTGTTCTTTCTTATTTTCTTGGTTGCAATTCTGATCAATATGTTAATGAAGCCATCCTAGGTTTCTTGTCTATATTTTCTGCTGATTCAAAACCTACTGTTCTCTATAACTTTAGCCAATTTCTAGCTGAAGCCATCCATGAACAATTTGTCTAGTTTAATACTAAAGAAGTATTCAAGTATGCTTCAGTACTTGTATATCTTTTTATATGTTTTCAGGGAGACAAGTTTCCATTCACCTTACAGAAGCTAGATGAATAAGGCAACCAACAACGAGTGATATTTTGGACTTCTATGGGAATGAAGGAGAAGGAAGAATTTACATATAAAAAGTTCATAGAATTTCTTGTTCATCCATCTATTAATCTTATGAGCAACACTCCAGTACTAAGAATTAGTGAGGAAATTGTGAAAGTATTGCAGTTGGTTGATCAAGCCACCACAGGAGATTGGTATCTTTACCAAAACTATACAAAAATCAGAGTCTTAGTTGTGAGCTTCCACCCTACAAACTTCCTAATTTCCTCCCTATTAGAATATTTGCATTGGAATATATTAGGCAGAGGTTAAATGCAGATGAAGTACATTTTGTAGTTGCAAAGAAGAAATCAAAATTCAAGCTAAAGGCTCAAGTTGGTCCTTTCATCTGCAACACTAGAGCAGTAGGAGAAGAAGCAGACAGGTTATTGAAGGAAATGAAGTTTGGTCTCCGCTTCACTTGGTCTTATGACCCAATGGGAGTAATTTCAAAACTCAGGTTGAAAATAAATTTATTGCATACCACCATACAACCAAGCCTGAAATAGAGCAGTAAAAAAATCAGTTAGAATGGAAGGAGAACACCCTTCAAGAAGTAGAAGAACATACAGTCTCTACTTCAAATGTACAAACTCCACTTGCACAGGAAAAGACAGCCAAGCGAGGAAGGGAAGAACAATCATCCCCTACAACTGAAGCATCAAGCCAGGGCTTTAGAATTGTGCATAGAAAGAAGAGACCTAGGATCTCTGTGAAGGTTAGTGCAACAAATGAGCCACAGAAAACAAAATTTGATGGACTTGGGGAGACTTTTCTTTTTACACAGTCTGGTGGACAGTCTACACAGTCCCCCACTCATTCCACTACTTCTTAGGAACAACAGGTGATTCAGACCAGTGGAACCAGTCAGAAGGACAAAGAAGATGATATCTTCCATGTTTTCAGTGAAATTAAGAAGAAGAATGAGGAATTCAAGCTAAACAGTTATACTCAATTCCAGAAACACTCTTCTAGTTATCAACCTAGACTTCTTTCAATCTTTGACTCTGAGAAGGGTAAGATGCAAATGGCTTTCTTAGAAGCTCAAATTCCACAGCCCATGACTCCTGCACATTATCAAAAGCAATCCTTATTTGAGTTTAATGTAAAATATGTACATGCAATTGACCAAATTGAGATGCACAAATAGACTGACCAGATGATTTCTTCCACTTTAACTCATACTTCCATGAGTTTTTCAATTTTGCAAGTCACCTTGGCCAATACACAGTCACAACTCAAGTTAGAAAAAGTTTCCTCACTGGCAAAGGACACCAAGATCAAATCCTTGGAAGATCTGGTGTTGAAGATGGGATATGATCCCTCAAATATAAATGCTGCAGAAGAACTTGTCAAGAAGAAAAATGCTGAGCTCTCAGCATTACGGAAACAACTCAAATTGCCAGCTTCTGAGGACCCAATGACCAAGGAGATTGAAGAAACAGAGACTCAGAAATATGACATGATGAAGCTCATCATGGAACAAAATCTGCAAATAAAACAGATGGAGGACCAAATGGAAAAATTGGTCAAAGAGAAAGAGGAAGCTGTGAAAAGGATTCAAATTCCAATGAATGTAGTTCCTCTTTCAGTAGTTTCTATAACCAAAGTTTCTACTTCAGGCACAACACCAACTATAGGTATAGTAGAAGGAGCTGAACAACTTGCAGAAGCTGTTTAGAACTTGTCCATTCAGACAGTTGAAATTAAGAAGTTGCAGGATGAATTGAAGGAATGGAAACATATGAAGGTAGTTGCAGACAGTTCACATGTAGCCGAGTTGCAGAGGATAAAAAGTCAAATTGAAGTTTTGCAGAATGAAATCAAAGAATCTTACCTTGGAAACAAACTAGGTTTGGCAAAGGAGATTCTAGGGGAATAAATTACTAAATCAGTCAAGGATATCTGGCCCTAAATCAAGATAATCTTTGATCAAAAATACTTGTTGAAGAAAGCTCAGGAAGCTATTGAAACTATCTCCGAGGAAATTGAGAACATGCCAGAAGTTGCCACTGAGGTAATCAAGCTTTTGAATTCTAAAGACAACTATGAGCTTGAAGAATTAGGTATAAATGACAGGACAACAACCATACTTGAAGTGAAGAAAATCATCACAAAGAAAAACCTCATTATTCAGTTGGAGGAAAAATGCAACAATGTTAATGTCATAGTTCAAATATTTTTCAGTAGGTTAGAACCCTTGAACAACAAGGTTTGCCCTCTATGCTTGTGATAAACGACAAATTAATGCCCATCGAAGATTATGTTTGAAATCTTACAGAGGTAGGTACCAATGCAGCTTCAGTTTCAAACATAAGAGGTGCAAAAACACCAAGGGTTGTGTTGAATGCACTCAGAGATTCCTTTTTCATTCTAAATGAAATCAGACATATATTTCGAGTAAAACCTACTTTTACTAAGTATACAGAAGTAGATGAAGTTTATCAAAGAGTAACTAAGTTGTCTATCCCAGATAAGAAACACTGGGAACAATTAATTAATTTACTTGACTGAAAAAAGGATCAAATAACCTTCAGTGTTTCCAGGAATAGGTCATCAACATTTCAACAATTTTCAGCTTTTCCAAGAATAGTCACCAACAACTCAACACCAAAATAGTGACCTATCGACTATCAATTTATATTCTTGATTTTGTGTTGATCTATTTTTGTAAATTTCTTTAAGATGTTTTTTTAGCTCTAAGATTGTATAAATAACTCCCTTCCACAAGTTATTAAGGGTTGCACCCTTGAAAGAAACATTTGTAAGCATTAAATGTACTTGGGTTTTTTTTTAATCATTAATACAAAGGCAAAGGATTCTGAGTTTCGATTCATACAGTTTTGTGTTCCCTGTAAGTTTTCCAGTTTTTATTCATTCTGTTCTTTCTTCATATTCTTAATTTTTACAGAGATAAATAGGTAGGAATAATTGTGTTTCAATTTACTCCTATAAGCTTCTAAAGTGATCACCTTTAAAGAGAATGAATTATATAAACTATTTGTTTAATTAAGTCCCTCTAAATCATAAAATCATCAGCATTGTTTGTAATCTTAGGCATATTCTGTTAAACTTTCTAAACATTGTTTGAAGGTTTTCTTACTTATGATTATTTAATTTTCTATTTGAAACTTGTAATAGTCATATCATCTTTCAGTTTCTTCTCATCACTAAACAAGCTATATCATTGTGTGGATTTTAATAGCAGCCCTCTGTTTAAATATTAATACTATTCAAAAGGTTAGGTATGACTGTTTTATATCTGTTTCATACATTGGTCCTCCAAAATTAAAACAAAACCCCCCAAAACAAATATCTTAGATGCCCTGGCATGATAGCTGACCATTATCATCTCAGAGATACAACATCAATCTGGCACCGTTGCCAGGGACTCGAATTTCATTAAGTTTTCCTGGGTCAACGATATAATTCCTATTCCTTTAAGGTGATTAAAGGTCTAGATAGGTCAAAATCCTTCACCTGGCAACTCCACTGTACCAAACTAACACCTTTTAAGCACACTAGATCCCATTCTCAATCTAACACATTCATTCCTTTGTCAGATCCAGAAAGATTTATGAGAAAGGCCAGTTCTAGAAGAAGACATCAACCATCTTCTTCTACTTTAGCCTTGCAGTCTGAAGATATATTACAATTTGATCCCTATAGTAACATTCCATCCAATCCAGAGTACACTCACTTATCACCAAGGGTTGTTGAAATCTTGGATAGGGGAGTTGATTTGAAATCACCTTTCCTTATTCATTCACTTGAATCTCATCCAGAACCCCCACTTCCACGGGGATCACCTAAATTTGAGTCTGACCTGGGTGTTCGTTTACTTGAATACAAACCTACAGACTTTATATCTCTTACAACTTATTCATTTCATTCCATCTTTGAACAACCAGAATCTTCTACTTCTAAACAACATGAAGGGACCTTTGTTATATATTCAAATCCACTTTTTGAAACTGAAGAGGATATTCATTCTCAAGTCCACAAGTTGGTTATTAAAACTCCTTTAAAATCATTTAGGGAGTCTCCACCTTCTTTATCTCCTCCTTCTTCACCCCCACATAGTAATTCACCCCTTCTATCACCATCTTCCTCTTCCCTATCATCATCTTCACAAACATCCCATACATCATCTTCTACTATGGCATTCCAATCCATTGTACAGGCAAGATATGCAGCTTTAGTTTTACCTCCAGTCCTTGATGCTTTCCCTAATGGATATTTAAAGCACCTTCCTAGATATAATGGAGAAACTAGTCCCTCAATTGAGGATCATCTTCAAGCATTTCTAGACTTTGCAGATAACATGAACATAGAACAAGAAAATGTTTACATGAGGTTGTTTGTTCAGTACTTGAGGGAAATGTGAGGAATTAGTTTAGGTAGTTACCTGCAAATTCCATTAGAAAGTGGGAAGAATTAACAAATATGTTTAAAAATCAATGGGGGGTGAAAAAAGATGCTCTTTAATTTTTGACTGAGTTTGAAGAACTTAAAAGAAACTTTGGTGAACCTGTCTCTGATTTTATCAAAAGGCTCAACAAACTTTATCATAAGATGCCCCAGATTATAAACTACCTATAGTAGCAGCTAAATCTAGGTTTTCGAAAGCTTTTGAAGATGATTTTGTTGTGATGTTAAGAGAAAGAACTTCGAGGACTCTTGAAGATATGCAAACTAATGCTATAGAGGTGGAAGCAAATAGGTTTTCCTCAACCACTTTAAAAGCTAAAGAGGAAAAGGCCCAAAAAAAACTTAAATCAAGTCAAGAGGCCCCTACTTCCTCTAAGACTAAAACTGAAGATTCTAAAATAGATGAGATAAATTCACTTCTTAGAAATCTATCTAATAGAATTTTCAAGATTGAGAATCAACCTAGAACAGTTCAACAAATGGTCACTCAACCCCAAAATCAAATCAAGGTCAATACAAAAGAAATCCACCATTAAAAATTCTTCAAAGGCCTAGTAATGATCAGTAGGTTCCAATTCCTTTACTGATAGATGATCAACAGCCTGATGACAATACTATGACTACCACTGAAGAGATTAACAATATGGATACCTCTTTTGCTCAGACCGCTATTATTCCTCTCTCACAACAAAAGCAGGTTCAAAAAGATCAAGACTCCTCACATGCTTCCAAATACCATGCCTTCTCTGAATTCCTAATTGCTGAACTAAACAAAAGATATGATCTTAGGCCTAGACCTGGTCCTGGAAGACCTCCTAAGGAACCTCGTACCAAAGCTATTGAAACTCAAACAAAAATTATTCAACCATTAAATCATTCAACTGATACTACTCAAATTGAAAAAATTGTTTTAATTGCATTTAATGTTGAAAAGGAGTTAGAGAGAGTTAAAATACCTATACCACATTTAGAACTTTCCAAAAACCCTGGATATAAAAATCAAGTCTCCAAATGGATACAAAACACCTCGGTTGATGCTGAAAGTGATATCATTAGTCTTCAAGATGAAAAACCAACAATTGTCTTTGGTCCTAGCTCAGATATGGTAGATGAAATAGTACCCCCTTTCTATGTGACTCTTAAAACAAATGATTCTATGCTATACAATTCTATTCTTGATTTTGGATCATCACATAATCTCATGCCAAAAACTATCATGGATCATTTAAATATCGACATAACTAGATCCTATCATGATTTGTACACCTTTGATTCTAAAAGGGTGCCTTGTCTAGGATTGATTATGGATTTAGTATTCACTCTCGCCCAAATCCCAGTAAAAAGTGTAGTGTTAGATATAGTTGTCACTGATATCCCTCCCAAATTTGGAATGCTCCTTTCAAGGTCTTGTTGTGCCAAATTAGGGGGAACTCTTCAGATGGACATGTCTTATGCCACTATTCCACTTTATGGGGTAGAGAAACTAAGGCTGTATAGAGAGGTGAGATGTGTGCACACTATTTGCAAAATAGATCAACCAAAGAACCATCCCATTTATGAAATTGATCAAGATTTTGGTTGTTTCCAACTTTCTTCAAACCAAACACATGAAAATCAAGTAAAAATTGAAGATGTAATTAAAAGACCTGTACCAAATCAGACTAATATCTGGAAGCTATTCTTTGATGGTTCTTGTACAAAGGATGGAGCAGGAGTTGGGGTAGTATTAATATCATCAGAAAAAGAAAACATTACACAATCATGCAAACTTGATTTTGAAGTTACAAATAACGTAGCTAAATATGAGGCTTTCCTTTTAGGACTGCAGTTAGCCAAGAGCTTAAAAGTACAAAACCTGAGTGTTTTTAGTGACTCAGAGCTCATTGTTAAACAAGTTAGAAATCTTTGCCAAATAAAACATCCTAGGCTTATATCTTATCTAAATGAGGTTTGGGATTCAGTTGAAAATTTCTTCAATGCTTTTAATTTGACTTATATCCCAAGGGATCATAATATTCATGCAGATTCCCTAGTTGTTTCTGCTAGTTCATTTAAAATCCCTAATCAAACTAATGTGCTCTATCAAATACAAGTCAAATATAGGCCATCCATCCCAGATAACCTAAAATATTGGCAGATATTTGAAGATGATGAACAATTAAAATCTTTTCTACAGGTTATAGATGAATTTTCAGTTCTACAAATTGATGAAAATAGAACAGAAACAATTGAAAATTCAAATGAAAATGATAATTCAGATTTCAACTCAAAAATTGCTAATCATGATATCATTCAGTTGCCTAACAATTTTATTCCCAAATTATTCTTCCTCTTAGATACTCTAATTGGGTTTCTAATTTAGTTCATGTTAGAAAGAAGAATGGGGAAATCAGACTTTGTGTGGACTTTAGGAATTTGAATAAAGCATCATTAAAAGATAATTACCTTTTACCGAAATGGATCAGTTACTTTAGATGGTTTCAGGAGCACAAAGACTTTCAATGCTTGATGGTTTTTCAGGGTACAATCAAATAAATGTTGACCCAGTAGATAGAGAGAAGACAACTTTACTACACCCTGGGGTACATTTATGTATTCTAGAACTCCCTTTGGCTTGTCCAATGCTGGAGAAACTTTTCAAAGTGCTATGGACATAGATTTTGTGGGATTGTTAAACAAATTTGTAGTCATTTATCTTGATGACACAACTGTTTTTTCTAATTCTGACCAGAAACATCTAAAGCACTTAATGAAGGTTTTCGACTTAGTTAGCGGAGAATCCACAGTAAGAACCATTTTCTGCCAACGTTTCAAATCCCAACTGGGATCCATCATCAGGACAACTTGAATGCTTGATAGAAGAAGAGCTTAGCTGAGAGATTAAATAGTAATGAGGAGAGTAAAATGAGATGAAAGTCGGCTCTCAATATCTGATTGATGAGAATCGGCTGTTACAGATTATTTTAATTAATTAATTAATTAATTTAATTTAATTTTTTTTTTTAAGATTGATCATTATAATTAAATTTTTTTATTAATATTAAATTAATTAATAATAATCTTTTAATAATTAGTTACTTTTAATATAATATGATAGTTATTATTAATATTACTTATATTATTAATTATTATTATTAATATAATAAATAATAATAATAATTAGAATTAGAATTTAATAATAATTCGTATTAATGATATTATAATAATCATAATTAATGTTAAAAATATTAATCTTAGAATATTGTATTAATATTTAATTTTTATAATAAATGTTTGATCATTAATATTTATTATTATCTATTACTAATATTAATTGTAATTATTATTATTATTATCATTAATTATTATTATTAATGATAATTAGAACTAATATTAATAATTATTATTATTATATTATTATTCTTACAAGTACCTAGGAATTGATATTCATCACAAGCTCAACTGGAACCATAGCATTGAGAAAAGGATTAATGGGGGGTGGAAAGCTTACTTTGGTCTTGAAAATAATTGTAAAATAGCAAACCTTGTAATGTGGGATAAAAAGAAGTTCCTCTTTGAAACTTTAGTCACTCCTGTTATCTTATATGGCTGTGAGGTTTGGGGTTGCAGCATCTCCAGAGAATCATGGAGAAAGATTGAGCAAATCCAGAAGCGTTTTATAACTTATAACCTGAAAATTAAAAGTAATACACCCTATCCTATTCTCCTTATAGAAGCAGGTCTTTCCCCTATTGAAAGCCTAGCTATGCTTAGGTTTCTGTTGTACAAGCACAAAATTAGTAACATAGACGATCATAGACTTCCTAAGCTAGCTTTAAATGCTAGCCAAAACCACCTAAGGCTCAATCGAGGGTGGCATAAAGACACAAGGGCCTGGTTAAACTATTGGGAGATCAACGAAAATGATGCATTCCAAAACATAAATAACATTAAAGATACTGTTACTTCTAAGTTCAAAGAAAAAATGTGGTGTGAGAAAGACTTAGCGGCTAAAAGAAAATTAAGTTATTATAAGAAGGTCATCAATCCCACCCTAGAAGATCAAAAGTATCTCTCTATTTTAACTAGCTCAAAGAAGAAAATTAATATAGCAAAGATTAAAACGAATTCTCATGAGCTCCACAGTGAAACAGGTCGTTGGGCAGTTCCTAAAACGCCATGGACGGAAAGGATCTGCCATATATGTGAGAATAGGAACATCGAGGATGAAAACCACTTCCTCTTAGAGTGCCCCGCATATAACCACATTAGATCTTAGTTTCACAATCTTTGTTACAATACTGACCTTCCTAGCCTTTTACAATGTCAAAATTATAGTGAGCTCGGGAGGCTTCTCTCCAAGTTTTTTGAGCATAGGAATAAAATCTTAAATCAAAATAGATAATTTGTTTCTTTAGGTCCGATAGACCATTATTTGGTCTCAGCGGACGTTAACCATCATCATCATCATCATTATTATTATAATATTATTATTATTATTATTATTAATATTATTAATAATAATGTTATTATTAATAATAATATTGTTATTATTATTAATATTGTTATTGATAATAATATTATTATTATTATAATATTATTATTATTATTATAATATTATTATTATAATAATCTTATTATTATATTATTATTATTATTATAATATTAATATTATATTTAATTAATAATAATAATAATTATATTATTATTATTATTATTATATTTATAATAATAATAATAATAATAATAATAATAATAATAATAATAATATTATTATTATTATTATTATAAATAATAGTTATTATTAATATTACTTATATTATTAATTATTTTTATTAATATAATAAATAATAATAATAATTAGAATTATAATTTAATAATAATTAGTATTAATGATATTAATCTTAGAAAATTGTATTAATATTTAATTTTTATAATAAATGTTTGATCATTAATATTTATTATTAATATTAATTGTAATTATTATTATTATTATCATTAATTATTATTATTATTATTATTATTAATCTTAAATAATATTATTATTATTATTTTTATAATAATCTTATTATTATTATATTTAAATTAATAAAATGAGTTAGATTTTTCTGATTAGGGGAAGCCAGCTTCCACTAATCTCCATACCATTGTCTCTGTTGAGATTATGCAGGTGTTTGATAATTTCAAGGGTTTCTCTGATCTTTCATCTATGGTGTTGCTCTTCCCTAGCGATAATCGAGGCGCTCTCCAAGTAGACATGGTGCTTAGTCTTTGAGGAGTGCTCTGCAAGGGCAGAAGTACAAGACCTTTCATTCTTAATATCAGCTCCATGTTCTTTGAGTCTGGTCTGCAGAGAGCGACCTGTTTCACCAATGTAGCTTTTTCCACATGAGCAATCAATTTTATAGACCCCTTTAAGTTGATATCTATCAATATTATCCTTGACAGATCTCATACCTTGCCTAATAGTTCCAGGAGCTGAGAATTGCGTGCTTATGTTTTTCCTTCTTAGGATTTTCACAATCTTGTCTGTAACCCCATGAATGTAAGGTAGAAAAGCCCTACCACTCTCAGGTTGATCTTGGGCCTTAGGTTCATGAGATACCATCCTTTTCTCGGCTTTCTGAATTGCTCTTTTAATCTCATTTTCTTTGTAGCCTATACCCTTGAAGGTTGAGACTAAATGCTTCTTTTCTTCATTCAGATGATCGGCGTCAGAAATTCGAAGGGCCCTGATAGCAAGAGTGTTAAGAACACCAAATTTTTGCGCTAGATGATGGTGGGAATTAGCATGGAGGTAGTTTTCTGTATGGGTTGGGGTTGCTGCTGAGTTTCTTATAACTTCATAGGTTGGGGATCCAATGGTATTGACTATTGGTCTAAGAGGGACTCCTTCTTTATGGATCTTGGGCAACCCATAAATCCTTGGGATGCAATCGCAAGAGGGAATTAATTTCTTTTTTAATTTATCATCAAGGCTGGATTCCAAAATTTCCTTTTTTCACCTCTTTCATAATCTTGACAGGTGTAGGAAATTTTGGAATATCCCTCAATCCTAAAAGGTCTCTGTTTTCTATCAAAGAAGGAAAGCTGCTAGGCCACATAATCTCAAAAGAAGGAGTGGTGATTGATCCCAAACGTGTTTCTGCAATAAAAACATTGTCATTACCTAGAAATAAGAAGGAGATCCAAGCTTTTATAGGCAAGATTAATTTTTTAAGGAGGTTCATCCCGAATTATGCTGAAATTGTGAAATACATAACTGACCAAATCAAGAAGGTTATCTCTGAAGCCCCAACCTTGGCTAGTCCTGATTATACCAAGCCATTCAATATATTTTCCTTTTCCTCTGAAACAACCCTTGTTGCTATTTTATTACAAAAGAATGAAGATTCCCATGACCAACCTATAGCCTTTTTCAATAAGGTTATGAGAGATGCCGAGCTTAAGTATGACATAATTGAGAAGCAAGCCTATGCCCTTATACAAGCTCTAAAATCATTCAGGATGTATGTCCTACATTCACCTATTACTGCTTATGTTCCTAACAGTGCTATAAAAATTGTTTTAACACAACCAAACACAGATGGGAAGAGAGGTAGATGGATCACTCAAATACTGGAGTTTGATCTAACTATCAAAACCACAAAGCTAGTTAAGGGTCAAGGATTAGCTAAGCTTCTAGCTAAATCCAACTGTAAAGTGTTAGGCATCAACTCTGTTTTGGAAATACAAGGGGAGAATCCACAAGAACTTGCTCAAAGTTCAAATAAGGAGAATCCACAAGAACCTTCTGTTCATGCAAAAGGGGAGAATCCACAAGAACCTCCTCACCATCCTGAAGAAAAGAATCCATAAGAACCTTTAGCTTCAAATCAGACCATTTCTCTACACAATGATGAGAAATTTATTTTTTCAAATTGGTATCAAGATATTGTAAATTTCTTAATCCATTTTGAATGTCCAACATCATTTTCAAAAATTCAATGTAAAGATCACAAATTGAAAGCAATCAAATACTGTATCATAAATGTAAATCTATACTGGAAGGACCTACTAAATATCTTGTTAGTATGCTTAACAGAATCAGAAACTGAAGGAATCATTGATCAATTTCATATAGGATTTTGTGGAGGACATTATGCTTGGAGAGCAACAACATATAAGATATTAAGGGCAGGATTTTATTGGCCCACATTGTTCTTACAAGTAGGAGCAAAGGTCAGAAGTTGTGTCCCTTGTCAGATGTTTGCTGGTAAGCAAAAACTAGCAGCTCTTCCACTGATCCCAACAATAGTCTCAACACCTTTTCTCCAATGGGGACTAGATTTTATTGGAGAAATTCATCCCACTTCAAGAAATCAACATAGATGGATCCTCACTACAATAGACTACTTTACCAAATGGGTGGAAGCAATTCTAGTAAGAAATGTTACTGATTCAGTAGTAATCAAATTCATTGAAGAAAATATTTTGTCTAGATTTGGTTGCCCAACCTAGATTGTTACTGACAATGCCACAACATTTTCTAGTGTTAAAATGATTGAGTTTTGCCAGAAATATCAGATTTTGTTACATCATTCAACTCCATATTATATTCAAGGTAATGGTCTTGCAAAATCATCAAATAAAAGTCTGATAAAGGTAATCAAAAATACTTTAGCAGATCATAAAAAGAGTTGGGTCTCTCATCTAATTTATGCAGTTTAGGAAAACAGGATTACTCCAAAGAGTTCTACTAGAAACACTCATTTTCAATTAGTCTATGGGAAAGATGCAATTTTCCCTACCAACTTGGCCTTCCATGTTTTAAAGTTTTTGCAGGATTCAACTGATGAACCTGATGATTTTTCAAGGAGAATAAACCAAATTATTGAACTAAATGAAAACAGAGATGAAGTTCAATACAAATTGAAAAAGTATCAGAATAAGATGAAGAGCTTGTTCGACAAAAGAGCAAGGGAAAGGGACTTCAAGGAGGGTGATCTAGTTCTAAGATGGGATTCCAGAAGAGAAGACAAGGGAAAACATGGCAAGTTTGATAACCTATGGTTTGGACCTTTAGCTATTGCTGAAGTAAAGGGAAACAATACTTTTGTGCTACAAAATCTTGAGGGACTGTATTCCACTTATCCTGTTAATGGAAGGTTTCTCAAACATTATATTCAGTATTGAGAAGTTGAAGTAGATTTCATTACTACCATTGTAAAAAGTCCGGTTTATTTTATTTTTCAAACTGTCAGTGTGAGTTTTCACAACAAAGACTCCATAGCTCGAGGAGAAGGCACATGGATATGCAGGTTCTCTGCATTCTATAGGAGAAAGCAGTCCCCAGTTGGAACCGATATTGTAGCATTTTTTGGTTTTGGTAAGTTAGCATCAATTAGTCAAAAAAATAAAAATCATTCCAAAAAATGTTAAGTTAGGATATGGACAAAAATAATATTGAATCAAAAAAATGTTAGGGATATTTTGATGAATGAGTCCATATCAAATAAAATGTTAGAATAGATGCCCTCAAAAAGGAAGGAAAAAATAAAAAATGTTAGATCAGAGAGAAAAGAAAAAACAATAAATTCTGAAAGTTTTGCAAATCCAAATGCCACTACTGTCAGTGAAAGTTTATTTTTGCGAATAAAATGTTGTCTGCAGATTGTTTAATTGCCACACTAGTCCATATAATCCAATTGTATATTTTAATCATGATTGTATTTGATTTAAATTGTTTGTCAATAGGTAATAAATAAAATTGGCTCAACATTTTAATCTGAGCCAATGGAAGCAATAAGGGATAGAAGTAGATTAGTCATTAAAAGAAAAATGTTGAGTTTCTAGTCTAAGTGCACTTAGGTAACTAAGATTGAAAAAATGTTAGGAGTTAAGAGTAGGTAGACAAATGAAATACAACTGGAGCATGAAAGGATTTTTATCCTAAGATATAACATTGGAAATATGTGCATATGGTGATGGGTTTTATTAACCATAAATTCTAAGTATCAATGTTATTTTTATCCAAACTTCATCCATTTATTCCCTAATACCCCATACATGTCACATTCGACAGAACTCTCGGCCCCACCACCACTTCCGCCTCGCGTTGTTAAAACTCTTTCATTTTATTCTTCATCCCACACACTCTTCCGAGATTTGACAACTTACATCATTCTTCTACCCTAATTCGCTGTCTGAACTTTATCGGCGGGGGTGGGGGGGGGGGGGGGGCGGTCTGAAATGGGCAATTTTGGAAACCGCCCCCTAAAACTACTTTTCCTCCATCCTAGTCATTCGGGAATTAAAATTCTGAAACAATTTACTGCCCTAACTTGCTCACGAACGTGGTTTTCATTCGACCATTCACCATCGCTCCTACATCATCATCCACATCTGCTCCTAGTCACTTCCTCTGTCCAATCAACTACTGCCTATCCGTTATTCATTTAATTCGCCACTCCTGTGAATTCATCCTGCATAGATCTGTTTTAACAGTCCCCTTAGATACTTAATGAGGATTTAGCCGTTCATCAAACAACCCCGCTCCATTTTATTCAATATAAGCCATGTTCCTTCATGAAAACCATTACATAATACATTTCTGAAACTCAATTCACATTGGAGATTTCATGCTTGTAGCCTAAACGACAGATTCACCATCCAATCGAATTTTCAATTCTGTCTAGAACCAAGCCGGCATCCAGGTCCACCTAATACATTTTCAGTTATATTTTTTTTATGTTATTACTGTGTTTCAGACCAATTCTTCCTATTTCCGTCTAGTTCAACCTGCAATTCACCTAACAAAATTCTTCCTAAGGGAAAGGAAATTGAAGAAATCCCAAATCCCCTCATTCATCCACAAGTTGACTTCCATCATAATCCCCTGATAGACAGAGACTGTAAAATCATTGAGTCTTCCTCTCAATTTTATTTATATGAAATCTACTGCTGGATGGAAGACCAGTTGGTTGATCAAACAAATGAAATAGGAATTTGGGACTCCCACCTTCCTCACTACATTTTCCCACAAATACACAAAGTACCTGAATTTGTTAGGAAATGCCATGAATCCTATGACCCCAGTCAAAGAGTTATCATTTCACCTACAAGAGAAATCCTCTATTTTATCAATGCTCAGTCTATTGAAAAGATGTTGTAGGCTCCAACTATTGCACCAATCCATCCTTTTTCTCATGAAATCCTGATAGAAGCCTATAAAAAGCTAGATTTTACTAAAAGATATCAAACTCTTGAACTTTTCCTTGCTATAGATAGCCCTCTACCTAAAAGAAACCCTCCCTATGATTCATCCATGTTACCATACAAAACCAATCAAATTACCACTATTCTTTCTTATTTTATTGGTTACAATTCTGATCAATATGCTAATGAAACCATCCTAGGTTTCTTGTCTATTTTTTATGTTGATTCCAAACCTACTATTCTCTATAACTTTAGCCAATTTCTAGCTGAATCCATCCATGAACAATTTGTCCAGTTTAATGATGAAGAAGTATTCAAGTATGCTTCAATACTTGTATATATTTTTATATATTTTCAGGGAAACAAGTTTCCATTCACCTTACAGAAGATAGATGAAGAAGGCAACCAACAATCAATGATATTTTGGACTTTTATGGGAATGGAGGAGAAGGAAGAATTTACATATAAACAGTTCATAGAATTGTTTGTTCATCCAGCTATTAATCTTATGAGCAACACTCCAGTACCAAGAATCAGTGAGGAAATTGTGAAAGTATTGCAGTAGGTTGATCAAGACACCACAAGAGATTGGTATCCTTACCAAAACTATATAGAAATAAGAGTCTATGGTTGTGAGCTTCCGCCCTAAAAACTTTCGAAGTTCCTCCATATCAGAATCTTTGCATTGGAATATATTAGGCAAGGTTAAATGCAGATGAAGTACATTTTGTAGCTGCAAAGAAGAAATCACAATTCAAGCTAAAGGTTCAAGTTGGTCCTTTCATCTAAAAAACTAGAGAAGTAGGAGAAGAAGCAGGCAGGTTATTGAAGGAAATGAAGTTTGGTCTCAGCTTCACTTGGTCTTATGACCCAATGGGAGTAATTTCAAAACTCAGGGTTGAAAACAAATTTAATGCATACCACCATACAGCGAGGCCTGAAATAGAGCAGTACAAAAATTAGTTAGAATGGAAGGAGAACACCCTTCAAGAAGCAGAAGAACAGGCAGTCTCTACTACAAATGTACAAACTCCACTTGCACAGGAAAATATAGCCAAGTGAGGAAGGGAAGAACAGTCACCCCCTACAACTGAAGCATCAAGATAGGGCTTTAGAATTGTGCATAGAAATAAGAGACCTAGGATCTCTGTGAAGGTTAGTGCAACAAATGAGCCACATAAAACAACATTTGATGGACTTGGGGAGAATTTTCTTTTTACACAATCTGGTGGACAATCTACACAATGCCCCACTCATTCCACTACTTCTTAGGAACAACAGGTTATTGAGACCAGTGGAACCAGTCAGAAGGACAAAGAAGATGATATCTTCCATGTTTTCAGTGAAATTAAGAAGAAGAATGAGGAATTGAAGCTAAACACTTATACTCAATTCTGGAAACACTCTTCCAGTTCTCAAGCTAGAATTCTTTCAGTCAAACTCTGAGAAGGGTAAGATACAAATGGCTTTCTTACAAGCTCAAATTCCACAGCCCAAGACTCCTGCACATTATCAGAAGCAATCCTCATTTGAGTTTAATGTAAAAGATGTACATCCAATTGACCAAATTGAGATGCACAAACAGACTGGCCAGATGATTTCTTCCACTTTAACTCATACTGCCATGAGTTTGTCAAAGTTGCAGGTCACCTTGGCCAATACACAGTCACAACTCAAGTTGGAAAAAGTTTCCTCACTGGAAAAGGACACCAAGATCAAATCCTTGGAAGATATGGTGTTGAAGATGGGATATGATCCCTCAAATATAAATGCTGTAGAAGAACTTGTCAAGAAGAAAAATGTTGAGCTCTCAGCATTAAGGAAACAACTCAAACTGCCAGCTTCTGAGGATCCAATGACCAAGGAGATTGAAGAAACCGAGACTCAGAAATCTAACATGATGAAGCTCATCATGGAACAAAATATGAAAATAAAACAGATGGAGGAGAAAATGGAAAAATTGGTCAAAGAGAAAGAGGAAGCTGTGAAAAGGACTCAAATTCCAATGGATGTAGTTCCTCTTTCAGCAGTCTCTATAACCAAAGTTTCTACTTTAGGCACAACACCAACTACAAGTACAATAGAAGGAGCTAAACAAGTTGCAGAAGCTTTTCAGAACCTGTCCATTCAAACAATTGAAATTAAGAAGTTTCAAGATGAACTAAAGGAATTAAAACATATGAAGGCAGTTGCAGATAGTTCACATGCAGCTGAGTTGCAGAGGACAAAAAGTCAAATTGAAGTTTTGCAGAAGGAAATCAAAGAATCTTACCTTGGAAACAAACTAGGTTTGGCAAAGGAGATTCTATGGGAAGAAATTACTGAATCAGTCAAGGATATCTGGCCCTATATCAAGATAATCTTTGATCAAAAAGACTTGTTGGAGAAAGCTCAGGAAGCTATTGAAACTATCTCCAAGGAAATTGAGGACATGCCAGAAGTTGCCACTGAGGTAATCAAGTTTTTGAATTCTAAAGACAACTATGAGCTTGAAGAATTAGGTATAAATGACAGGAAAACAACCATACTTGAAGTGAAGAAAATCATCGCAAAGAAAAACCTCATTCTTTAGTTGGAGGAAAAATGCAACAATGTTAATTTCATAGTTCAAAGATTTTTCAGTAGGTTAGAACCCTTGACCAGCAAGGGTTTTCCCTCTATGCTTGTGATAAACAAAAAATTAATGCCCATCGAAGATTATGTTCGAAAGCTTACATAGGTAGGTAGCAATGCAGCTCCAGTTTCAAACATAAGAGGTGCATAAACACTAAGGGTTGTGCTGAATGCACTCAAAGTTTCCTTTTTCATTCTAAATGAAATCAGACATATATTTCTAGTAAAACATACTTTTACTAAGTATACAGAAATGGATGAAGTTTACCGAAGAGTAACTAAGTTGTCTATCCCAGCTAAGAAACATTGGGAACAATTAACTGATTTACTTGACTGAAAAAAGGATCAAACAACCTTCAGTGTTTCCAGGAACAAGTCATCAACAGTTCAACAGTTTTTAGCTTTTCCAGGAACAGTCACCAACAACTCAACACCAAAATAGTGACAAATCGACTATCAGTTTATATTCCTGATTTTGTGTTGATATATTTTTGTAAATTCCTTTAAGATGTTTTTTCAGCTCTAAGATTGTATAAGTAACTCCCTTCCATGAGTTATTAAGGGTTCCACCCTTGAAAGAAACATTTGTAAGCATTAAATGTACTTGGCTTTTTCTAAATCATTAATACAAAGGCAAAGGATTTTGAGTTTCGATTCATACAGTTTTGTGTTCCCTGTAAGTTTTCCAGTTTTCATTCATTGTGTTCTTTCTTCATATTCTTAAGTTTTACAGAGATAAACAGGTAGGAATAATTGTGTTTCAATTTACTCCTATAAGCTTCTGAAGTGATCACCTTTAAAGAGAATGAATTATATAAACTGTTTGTTTAATTAATTCCCTCTAAATCATAAAATCATCAACATCTTTTGTAATCTTAGGCATATTCTGTTAAACTTTCTAAACATTGTTTGAAGGTTTTCTTACTTATGATTATTTAATTTTCTATTTGAAACTTGTAATAGTCATATCATCTTTCAGTTTCTTCTCATCACTAAACAAGCTATATCACTGTGTGGATTTTAATAGCAGCCCTCTATTTAAATATTAATACTATTCAAAAGTTTAGGTATGATTGTTTTATATCTGTTTCATACATTGGTCCTCCAAAATTAAAACAAAATCCCCCAAAACAAATATCTTAGATGCCCTGGCATGATCGCTGACCATTATCATCTCAGAGATACATCAGATGTAAAGAACTGATTCAATTTTAATAAAAGGCTTCTAATGCCAGGTTTCTTTCTCCAAATCTATTGTTTTTAATGATCATTTTCATTCTGTAATTTGATTTCATTTTAAGAGAGTGAGAGATGGATGGTTTGGGCCCAACCAACCAAGCTCAACATCCCTCACTTTAGATTAGTTTTCAATCGTTAGAAATTAGCAAAAGTTGTGTTGAATGATGATTTTCCGTGTATGAATAGTTTCTTTGATATACTTGCATGAATCAAAACATTCAAATATTGTTTCCTTTTAGATTTGAGTAATGATCTCATCATGAATCATTAAGGACTGTGTTAATGAAGCATGAAGGATGTTTGAATGCAAATTCTGAAACCAATTCTATTTAAATTGTATAATCTTGCATTCCATACTTATGCATATTTATTTTGTACTTAGACAAATCTTGCAATATCATGTTTTATATGAATGTTAAGTGATAATAAGACGAGAAGTTAATGGTTGTAGCTTAGTTAGAATTGAAGTATGGCTGGATTGAGAGTTGTAGGTTAATTTTTTTCATGAATAGGCTTTCTAAGTTTATTTGTTGTAGTTTTAAATTAGAATAAAATTTGATTTTTAAATGTGTGAGAACATTAATTTGAAATTTTTGGTTTCCTTCGAGTGTTTGAGAGTTGAATGTTAGCAAAGATAAAAGACTAGTTCGAATTCTTGTTGGCTTGCATCCCGTGACTTAGACTTAGTGATTAGATTTGGTTTTGTTGGATTGTTTATTTTTCTTAAGTTTCGAATCGCTTGAATTAGAATTAGTTTTGTTTAAGATTGAAAATAGAATAATCTTGATATTGAAGGATAATTAGTTTTGTTTGATTTCATTCTAAAGTTTATTGTTTGAATTATATTTAATTTTTACTTGCATTGAGATTAAGTTTGATTGATTTAATTTACTTAGATTGAGATTAAGATTGTTTATTTGCATTCTGTACTTAATTCATAAATAGGAATTTGATGTTAATTTAGGTTAGATGCTCTGATCCTGCGTTACCTACGCTTGTGCCTCTAAGTCTTACAGTCCCAGATTAATAAATTAATGTTGGAATTATAACACTTATAACTTCCCCAACATTTTTGGCGCCATTGTTGGGGAGGTGCTAAAGGGATTAGAGCATAGTTTCTTTCACAAGTTTTTGGTGTGATCTTAGTTGCAGTGCAATTAGAGGGTGGAGAAGATGCTAATACGTGAGTGAATAGCCACACATTCACTTTGGTTTGTGGTGACTCCAAAGTCTAGTTGTCCAACTAAGCAAGGATTTCAAGTTTGGTAAGTTTTATTGCAATTATTAATTTTAATTCATTTAGATTAAAATTTCAAGCTCTTTCAAGATAAAACATTTTGGGTGCTGTAAGAACCCCCTATATATACTAATCCATGTGATGGCATAATATACCAGTTGTCTTGTTGAGAACAGGAAAATGGTATTTTGAGGAATCATTCAATGAGGAGTTTTGATGCTGCTACAAAGACATATAAATCATCCAATGAAGAAATCACAAGTGCAAAATTTAATATTTGCTTCAACATAAATTTAATATTATTAAATCTTTGATTGCAACATTGGATGATTTACAAGAAGAACTGTTATGTGGAATTTTGCATCTACAGATAAACACAATTTCCCTAAGTGGGTGGCTACACTTAGAACGACAGAATTAAAGAGTTTAACCTTTTCCTATTGAAGATAATAAGACAAGGGACCTAACTGTTATCTTTCTTTTCCCTTTGTCTCCTTTGAATAGCTCCCATCACTCCTTCTCGAACTGAATCCGCTTGATAAGTACCTGCAATCATAAACAAAGGACAAAAACTAATCAAAGCAAGAGATCTATCTACTATAACCAAATGGAATCGAAAGCATTTACACATATAATCATCATACATAAAGACACGAATATGGGAAAAGGTGTAAACGAC
This sequence comes from Pinus tabuliformis, assembly GCA_031772625.1. Classification (NCBI taxonomy): domain Eukaryota; kingdom Viridiplantae; phylum Streptophyta; class Pinopsida; order Pinales; family Pinaceae; genus Pinus; species Pinus tabuliformis. The sequence continues at coordinate 244,813,452 of CM062805.1, read as the reverse complement.
TTTATTAAGTAGAAGGAAGAGTTACAACCAAAGAAGTCTGATCCCATGTCACTTATCCAGCTTGAGTTCCATCCTTCATCACACCAAAAGCACAACACTCCGACAGCATAACAATACTTGCTTATAATCTCAAACCTCAAACCAACAATATCTCCTTACAATTCTTCAAAGTCTAGCCCTTGATCACTATGATGAGTGCTCAATTTATAGGGAAATGGAGGTGGTTTTGTCATAAATTGGGCATTGAATGGCTTTCCAATTTGGTAGTTAGTTTCCATGGAGGAAGGGATGAGAGGATAGGAAGTTATTTGATTCATTCCCTATCCAATTTCGATCTCATAGGAGAGGATAAGAGGTGGGAATCTTCTAGAATGGTCTAGAATGTAGGAATATTCCTAGAACCCTATGAAGGTTTCGCTCAATCTCACCCAGCGTAGGTCAAAGTGGGCCTAGGTGCTCTGCAGAGCAGGCTTGAATGGGAATAAGTGCTCTGCAGCACATTTAACCCTGACCAATGTTGGGTTGTGTTATATTCTTTCCACAACTAGCCCACGTAGTTAACTGAGGGGTTAGAGGGGGGTGGAGCCCCCTTTCGTTGCGCCAATTGTGTAGCGCGGGGGGGGGGGGGGGGTCACAGGGGGTTTGAGGCGTACCCGTAACCCCACTTTATGGGGTCCAGGGCAGCTAACTGGAAAATTTTGGTTTTGGACCCTATGTTAGGATGGGTGGACCCACCTATGGTTTTGTGCATGATTTTCGCACATGTTTTTGGACGCGATGGTTTTCAGTCCATGGTATTGGACGCAATGGTTTTCGGTCCATGGTATTGGACACGATGGTTTTCGGTCTATGGTATTGGATGCTTCGGCATGCATAAATATGTATTGTAAAATTGAAAGGAACATAATGAAAAATCAAGCTGGTAGTCCCGATTTTGGGATCCAGAGGAAATCTTTGTGTATATGCGTTTTATGTTTTATGCTCTCGCATTTTTATTTTATGTGTTTTAGAATTCGTATGCAGATAATTTCTGTATGGGGTTAAAACCTACATTTGGTATCATAGCAGTTTTGGCTTCAATGGGAAGCCTTTGTTGCTGAGGGGTTTCGCTCGGGCCTGTGGTAGACCTTGTTCAGTGGGAGATCTGCGAGATCGATTATGGTGGTGAAAGAAGATGGCGAGTAGTGGAAAGATAGAGATCGAGAAATTTAATGGTCAGAGTTTTGAGTTGTGGAAACTCAAGATGGAGGATTTGTTGGTGGATAAAGATCAGCGGATCGTGGTAGATCCGGGTACTAAACCAATGGGAGTGTCTAATGAAGAATGGAAGAAGTTGGATTGGAAGGCAAAGAGAACAATACGATTGTGTGTCTCAGATTCAGTATTGCTGAATGTATCAGGGGAAGCTACGACGAAGGCTTTGTGGGACAAGTTAGGGACTTTGTACCAATCTAAGTCTCTGGTGAATAAACTGTTCCTACGGAAAAAGCTGTATAACCTGAGGATGAAAGATGGAGACTCGGTGACAGAGCATCTGAACGCATTTAATACTGTGGTAAGTCAATTAGCATCTGTTGATATTAAGATTTCAGATTAAGATAACTGCATCAGTTTGTTGTGTTCTTTACCAGATTCATGGGATAGTCTGGTTATCGCAATAGGTTGCAATGCAACTGCCTTGCAGTTTGATGAAATAGTCTCATCCTTGCTGACGGAGGAGATGAGATGGAAAAATATGGAGAGCCAGAATGGTGATGCCTTGTTTGTACGAGAATGGTCCCAGAATAGAAACAAAAATAAGTCATCGAGTGGGAGATCTAAATCTAGAGGGAGATCTAAGTCTCCTAGAAAACCTATAAAGGTGGTGTGTTGGAAATGTGGAAAGGAAGGGCACTACAAAAGGGACTGTAAATCTAAAGCTCCTGATAAAGGAAAGGGATCTGATGATGCTCCTTCAACAAAGGCGAAAACTACCTTAGATGAAGGTGGGGATGTGTACTTGGCTTCTTCAAGTACACATGTAGATCATGAGGCATGGTTGATTGACTCAGGTGCATCCTTTCACTTCACTCCCCATAGAGAGTGGTTCTGCGAGTATGAGAAATACAATGGTGGCGATGTCTTCTTAGGGGATGATAGGAAAGCTAGAATCATTGGTTGCAGAAAAGTAAAGTTGAAGTTGCAAGATGGAAGGGTTAGACCACTTCCAGGTGTTCTGCATATTCCTGCATTCGCCAGAAATCTCATTTCTGTAAGAAAGTTGGATGATGCAGGTGTAAAAACAGTGTTCGAGAAGGATACCTGCAAAATGGTTTGGGGAGCACTGGTATTGATCCAGGGAGTTCGAATTGGAGCTTTGTACAAGCTGCAAGGTAGCACTGTTATTGATGGGTGCAACATTTCTGTGGTTCCTGAAAGTGGAGCAAAAAATCTAGTGGTCTCTGGAGAGAAGACCATGTTGTGGCATCAAAGACTTGGACATATTGGAGGGAAGGGCCTTCGAATACTTCATGGTAAAGGTATGGTAGAAGGTATGAGTAATATCTCTCTGGATTTTGATTTTTGTGAAAATTGTGTATATGGGAAGCAAAATCGGGTGAGTTTCCCCTCTGGTAGTAAGAGGGCGAAACATATTTTAGAACTTGTGCACAGTGATGTGTTTGGACCTGTGAAGGTCATCATTGGGTAAGTCTATGTACTATGTATCATTTATAGATGACTTCTCAAGGAATACATGGATATATTTCCTTAAGAAGAAATCTGAAGCCTTTGACAGGTTTAAAGAATTTAAGGCTCTCGTGGAAAATCAGATCGAGAAGAAGATAAAGGCACTGAGGACAGATAATGGTGGAGAGTTTTGCAACAAGGAATTTGAAGAATTCTATAAGAAGTGTGGTATAGCACGACAGAAGACTACTCCATATACACCTCAGAAAAATGGAGTTGCAGAAAGAATGAATAAGATGTTGATGGAAAGGGCAAGAAGCATGCTAAGTGGTGTCGGGTTAGGACAAGAATTATGGGCAGAGGCGGTGGATACTGCATGTTACCTAGTCAACAGGTCACCTTCATCAGCGTTGGAGGATAAGACTCCACAAGAGGTATGGACTGGTAAGAAACCCTCTCTTTCACATCTGAGGGTATTTGGATTTGATGCATATGTAGATGTTCCAAAGGAGAAAAGAACCAAGTTGGATAGTAAATCTGAAAAGTGCATCTTTATTGGGTATAAGGATGGTTTAAAGGGTTATAAGCTTTGGAACCTAGTCACATGGAAGGTTGTGTACAGTCGAGATGTGGTGTTCATAGAGGTAAAAGATGTTATTAAACATGAAGTCCAACCAAAGGAACCTGAGAAGATAGAGTTTGAGCTTAAGGAGGAAGAATCAGAATCTACAGCAGAGGAGGAATCAGAAGATGAGGAGCCTCAAACTCCGAGTGTGAGAAGATCAGTTCGAGAAAGAAGGCAACCAGAAAGGTATAGTCCATCTGCTTTCTGTTCAAATTTTGCTTTATCTATTACTGACGATGATCCCAGAACTATGAAGGAAGCAGTAGATTCAGAGGATGGCAAAATCTAGAAGAGGCCATGGTTGATGAAATGGCATCTTTGCACAAAAATGACGCTTGGGATCTGATGGAGTTGCCGGCTGGAAGGAAACACATTGGCAGTAAATGGGTGTTCAAGAAGAAGACAAATGCAGAAGGAAAGGTGGAGAAATACAAAGCTCGGTTGGTAGCAAAAGGGTATTCCCAGGTGTCGGGAATTGACTTTGGTGATATTTTTCTCTTGTTGCCAAGGTAACTTCTATTAGATTACTTTTATCTGCATCTGCTGCTTTTGATTTTGAGGTAGAACAGATGGATGTGAAGACAACATTTCTTCACGGGGATCTAGAAGAGGAGATATACATGAAGCAACCTGAAGGCTTTGCGGTGAAGGGTAAGAAAGAACTGGTATGAAAGTTAAAGAAGTCTTTGTATGGGTTAAAACAGTCACCAAGGATGTGGTATCAGAAATTTGATACATTTATACGGGGACTTGGCTTCACCAGAAGCAAAGTAGATCATTGTGTGTATTTTAAATTAATTGGTGACTATGTTATTTATCTGGTCTTATACGTGGATGATATGTTGCTGGTTGGAAATGATAAAGAAATTATCTAGGATTTTAAGACCCAATTGTCCTCCAAATTCGACATGAAAGATCTTGGTGCTGCAAACTATATTTTTGGCATGGAAATTAAAAGAGATCGGACAAAGAGGAAGCTCTAGTTAAACCAGAGGAAGTATGTCGAGACAATATTGCAGAGGTTTAATATGCAGGATAGTAAACCGATGAAGGTTCCTATTCCTGTAGGTGTGAGGTTATCTGCTGAACAGTGTCCCAAGACACAAGAAGAGGAAGAGGACATGTCTCGTGTTCCATATGAAAGTGCAGTCGGTAACCTGATGTATGCAATGGTCTGTACTAGACCAGACATTGCACATGCAGTGGGAGTATTGAGCAGGTTTATGTCAAAACTAGGAAAGGAGCATTGGACAGCAGTGAAGCGAGTTTTTAGGTATTTGCGTGGCACTAGTGATTATGGTTTGTGCTACTAAGGAAGACTAGGATTGGACAGAGTGTTGGATATTCATGGATTTGTTGATGTAGACTGGGTTGGAGATCTGGAACAAAGAATATCTACAAGTGGGTATGTGTTTAACCTATTTGGAGGTGCAGTCAGTTGGATGAGTAATAAACAATTTGTAGTGGCACTATCAACTACAGAGGCAGAATACATGGCAGCCACTCATGCAAGCAAGCAAGCAGTTTGGTTGCAGAGATTGCGTTCAAGTATGGGGTTAGTACAGGAAGCTATAAGGATAGACTGTGACAGCCAAAGTGCAATTGTCTTGGCAAAGAACCCCGCATATCATTCAAAGACAAAGCACATTGATGTTCAGTATCACTTTGTGAGGGATATGATAGAAGACAAAAAGGTGTTGCTAGTAAAGGTGGACACTTTGAAGAATACTGTAGATGCATTGACAAAATCTGTGAGCTCTAAGAAGTTCTCTTGGTGTAGAGAGACAATGGGCATTTCAGGGTTGGAAAAATGACTAAGCTCTCTTGTGGCCCCCTGTGGAAAGAAAAAAACAAGTGGGAGAATGTTGGGTTGTGTTATATTGTTTCCACGACTAGCCCATGTAGTTAACTGGGGGGTTAGAGGGGGGGGGGGGGGCGGGGGGAGCCCCCATTCATTGCGCCAATTGTGTAGTGCAGGGGGGGGGTCACAGGGGGTTTGAGGCATACCTGTAACACCACTTTATGGGGTCTGGGGCAGTGCCTCAGAAAATTTTGGTTTTGGACCCTATGTTAGGATGGGTGAACCCACCTATGGATTTGTGCATGATTTTCGCACATGTTTTTGGACGCAATGGTTTTCGGTCCATGGTATTGGACGCGACAGTTTTTGGTCCATGGTATTGGACGCGATGGTTTTTGGTCTATGGTATTGGATGCTTCAGCATGTATAAATATGTATTGTAACATTGAAAGGAACATAATGAAAAATCAAGCTGGTAATCCCGATTTTGGGATCCAAGGGAAAATCTCTATGTATATGTGTTTTATGTGTTATCCTCTCGCATTTTTATTTTATGTGTTTTAGAATTCGTATGCAGGTAATTTCTGTACGGGGTTAAAACCTACAACCAAGGCTATGTTGTTCCCTCAAGGAGTCATTTCAAGATGTCTTCAGGTTAGGAAACTCTCAGGAATGATGGAATTCAATGTGATGACTTGTCTAGGGCATGTAGCAACTGAATTAGGGTTTGATGAGCCCTAATAGTACTGATCTGAATGTTGGAAGTGATGTGCCCAAATAGACCTATAACAACTACCCCCTAAAGCATGAAGTCAAAAATGATAGTGTCGAGTGATATTATTTACGATGTGATGAGGAGGAACTAAAGCAGATGGTGACCTGCATCAATTACAAGACATAATATCATGATATTTTGGATTTTTCATGAATCACTGAGGGAAGGTATACCCATGCTCAACATATAAATTTTTTATTACATGTACATAAATCAGACAGTCTTCTATAGATATAGACCCATGATAGGATGACCATCTGTGTAAAGCCATTATACAGATGATTTAGTACTCTCCTGAAATTACAACTCGGATGGATGAAACTAGATCCGGGGTCTTCTATCTCGTTCAATCGTTCGCTCGAGTACGAGTGTAACCATGTGAATATGTGATTTGGAGTCGAACATGGGAAGACACCAGTACATTCTACATGGCGTGAATATATGTTTTGATGTCGAACACCATACAAAGTATTTCAGTCGAAGGTCAGTGATGTCAACCTATCGCCAGAAGCGAGAAACTTGCAACTGATGTATGTAAGCCCCAAGGTACTAAAAGGGTGTTTCTAAGTCAACTTCTTGGATAATGTGATGATGTCGACAAGAAGCGACTCGTCGCAAGAGGGCCTTGACGTATCCCACATCAACGACACGAAACGAGTGTATAATTTTTGGAGACGAAATGTGACTGACGATACAAGGTTCAGGAATGGCGATCACGAAAATGAAGGTTTATGAGTATTGCAAAGGATGAATTTAACTGAATGACTTCTCTTGAACATGTTGATTACACTGAATGAATTGGAAACATTGACCCAACACCAAAGTAATGGATGATATGATAGACCATAGGTATGATAACAGTCAAGCAGATAACCCAACCCAAGTAGTCACATAGATGAAGTGAAAGTATCATGTTCAAGAGCGACTTGCTACCATAAAGTGGTTTACCCCTTTTCCCATTTCCCACAAACATTGCTGACCAATACCTCTTTATTTTTTATCAAGCTTGAGGAGGATAACATATTCTTGTTGTATAATTCCACCCTTCGGGTGAATCCATCACTATGTTATGTTTTAACGAGTCTAGCGAAGGTGAAACTCGGTCTTGTCATGATGGACAAGTTTGTCGCTATTTGATGTTTTAACGAGTTTAAAAACAATGATAACTCAATCCTTTTCATGTTTAGAGAGTTTGAAAAGGGACAAAAAGAAAACTCCACAAATTTTTTTTCGTAAGTTTGTCTCTCAAGTCCAAAAAAGCATAAAATAATACAAGAGAGAACATATTGACCATGTTCGATCAATGTATTCCTTTTTCGTAAATAATCTATCTCAGTCCGGAAAACGGTTAAACTTATACTGAGTAGATGTCGTTTCCAATCCATTAATGAGCTGAAAAGGACAAGTGCTCGACAATCTTTTCATATTTCGAGAGTCTGGAAAGAGCTTAAAGAGGACTCCAAGGGGGTTCCGTTTTCGATGTTTAATAGAGCTCGAAAAAGAGATAAGAGTATGCTCTATGGTCAAAGTACAATTCATGATCGTGCATGTCAAATTCACTAAGTCAGTTGTAAACCTGCTCAAAGAACCACCAAATGGATTAAACATACCTGTTTCATTGGTAAAAATAAGTAAATACTAAAGTTTATTCATTTAATGATCATGAAATAAACATAAAACAAGAATTTACCATGTTATTTCTACAATTTGATATTTACCATTTAGTTTGTGCTCTGAACCAGTTTTTTACCTTGAACTTCAGTAGCTGATTGTGAGAGATTCTGTGGATCATTTCTCATGTCGTTCAGACCAGGTAGAAGATCTACCCCCTCTCTTTCTTTTCATGTCATTATTTTATAGTTTCAGGCAATTTTTTTAGGTTTTTAGGGCCCCTAGGGTTAGTATATTTCACCCTAGGATCAGCGCAGCCTTCCACATCAAAAACTGCATTGCAGAGCACCCAAACAGAAGGGTACCTGCTCTGTAGCGTATTTTCACCTAACCTGGGCTACGCTGCGCGAGTTTCAAAAATTGGTTTCACCTGTTTGACCCAAAATTTCTCCAGTTTTTTTTCATGAAATAGATCTTAACTAAGCTTATGGTTTGATTTCAGGCTTTGATTAGATCATAATGTCTATTACTTGGAGAGAAAGAGAGCATGAAGAACAAGACATGGTTGCCCTAAATGATCCGAGTGCTGTAGAGGCCCTCAGAAACTGTGGGTTGCTCAAATACTTTAGGTTGTTCGAGATGAGTCAACAATTAGAACTATTGTAGTTCTTAGTTCATGCATGTGATCCAACGGATCAGGCTTTTCACATAGGGGACAAAGTGGTCCGTATTATGATCGATGATGTTTACTTTCTTACCTGGTTGTCGAGACGTGGTGCCCCCATTTCTCTTTCAGGATTTGCTCGTGGGGGTGAATCGGTGAGGGACTACATTCGACAATTTTTTTGGCCAGGTACATATCCTAGCAAGGATGGGAAAATAAACATCAGAGATGTATGTGATTTGCCTTTGAGAACAATCCTTTTCACTATCGCAAAGTTGGTAAGCAGTGTGACACTTCATCTGGCGAATAGATCATACATGCAATATGCACTTGAGTGTCTTGAGCCAACTGTATTCAACTGGTGTGAATCCGTACTTTCTTCAATGAAAGAGTAGCTGACAAAGGTAAAGAGCGGTAAGAAAAATAATTTTATCTATGGATCGATCTTAATCACTTTTACCTTAGAGAGAATTCCATTGATGCAACCTCAGCATGTAACATTGGGTGTAGCTGGTCCTAGAGATCCACGGATGCAGAGGTGGGTTGAATTGATGGCTAGACATGCTGGTCAGTCATCAATCACATTTTCTACTACATTCTTCAGTTGGTTCGATCGGCAACACATTTTCATTGAGGAGCATCCATACATAGGGATGGATTTTCGTGGAGATCCAGATTTGATTTCACCAGTGGGTGCTCAATAGGGTGCTATAAGTAAATTATTTTTGACCAAATATTTTTGATTTTTTAAGTTTCTACGTGTTTTTGTGTTTTTGATGTTTCCAAGACTAAACTAAAATCGTTCTCATGCATACAGATGTTGGTACTATTCGACCTATGGGACATTAACAAGAGGTAGGTGGACTAGCACGAAGAAATGTCGGGAGAGCAGTTCTCCAGGATTTGGATTTGACCGAGACACTGGCAGAGTTGCAAGATCATGTAGAGGGTTAACCCTCATTATTCCGGATGTCCGGATCGAGGAGTTACGTATGAGGCTACAATGCCATACTATTGGTGTTCCTATCCGTTGGATGAGGCTATTACGCATGATAGCTCAGGATGTGACCTGTTATCATGAGAATCACTAGGCCTACTTAGGATGATTTTTGTATGCATTTTGAGTTTTGAGGTCAGATGACCAAACATGCCTTGAACACAAATTTTGTAAAAACTTTAAAACATCTATCTATCTTTACTTTCAGAGTTTTTATATATGGTTATGTGCAATCCTATTCAACTAATGATGCGAATTGAAAATTTACTTTTACATATGTCGCAAATGTATGTTTAACACGTAGTTCACTAAATAATCAGTTAACGTGTTAAAGTTTCTGGAAATATATTGATATTGAATATATTCAAAATGTCTTTCCAAAAGACAAACTCTAAGGAACATACAAAGAATAGTTGGGTTTTGGACGGTATAAACACTTGTAAGTTGTAGTACGACGAGTTTTGAGTCAAGCCTAATGATGATTTGACAAATGCGAAGTGAAATGGCATTAGAGAGAAGTTCAATCAATGTGCTATACTCAGTGATATTATTCGTAGAATGACCGATACAAATCCCTTGAAAACTCACTAAATCGCCACTTGGAGCGAAAATGGCCCATGTTGCAGAAGATAGGTTCTGTGTACTATGACTAGCACCATCGGCATAACCAACAAATGGTTCCAAAGATTCCGACATCTGCAACAAATGCAAATCGGATTAATAACCACATAAAAATTCTAAAAGACACACTGAAACACACACATGCAATTAAAGCATATATACAGTGATTTTACTACACTCAATTAAGCATAGTAACGTTCAAGATACAACCTGTTTTGGGGCTGCGACAATGGAATTCCATCATAATCCACCAACTCGTAGGCACCTTTTGCCAGAACACGCTTAACAATGTAAGGGCCCATCCATAGTGGTTCAAATTTTCCTGCTCCTAGTTTATCAGCTTCCTAATCATAAAGTAACAGCAGGTCTCCTTCTGAGAAAATGCGAGGCTTGACATTTCGGTCGTATTGCGCCTTGATTCGTTTCTTATGTGCTTCGTTAGCCGATGCGACTTCATGACAGGTTTCATCCAAATGGATGAGTTATAAGAAACATGCTTCTTCATCAGAAGTGTTGGGTAACAGGTCAATTGCGAGTCTAAGAGATGAAATTTTACATTGTATTGACAAGATTGCCTCAAGACCTTACACCAATTGAAAGGGTGTGAATCCAGTTGCATTCCTTATCGAGGTTCGATATGCCCACAAAGAAGAGTACAGGATTAAATGCCAATTTTGTTTTTGAACTCCTATCATTCTTTGAAGCATTCGCTTAAGGACTTTGTTGATAGCCTCAACTTGTCCATTAGCTTGTGGATAATAAGGAGTAGAACTATCATGTGAAAGTCCTAACTTGGTAGTCAACTCAGTCATCATGTGATTGTGAAAATACGACCCATGATCTGTAACTATAGCCTGTGGTACACCAAACCAGGCAAAGTGCATCTGTCTCGCCACTATTGTTTAATGTAGGCATCGCCTCGGCCCATTTTGTGAAATAGTCAACGATGACTATAATGTACCCATACCCCCCGGCCGAGTGAGGGTTACATGTCATGAAGTCAATGCCCCATTTGGCAAATGGTCCAACAACGACGACAGGATGCAATGGTGCAGGTGGTAATCTATCTTTATGGTCATATATCTGGCATGCATGACAGCTTCTGAATACAATAACGCAATCTTTGAATATGGTAGGCTAGAAGTAACGAGCACGGAGAATCCTATGTGCGATAGCATAACCAAATAAGTGTCCACCACAAGCACCTGAATGGCAATCATTCAAAACTTTCTCAACTTCCTCATGTGTGAGGCACCTTCGTAAAATTGTATCAATACCACGACCGTAAAGAGTGTCGCCAATGATCAGATAATCTTTGGCTTGGTATCGGATACGTCGTTTTTATGAGCGAGAGGTATCAGGCCAGAAAGTTTGGGTCTGGAGATAAATTATTATATCTCCATACCATGGGTTAGATGACTAAATTAGGAACAAAGAGTCATCTAGAATTGATGGTTCTGATGTTGAATCAATGGAATTCGCGGGAAGGTCGCAGAGAAGCTAGGCGAAAACTAGATATTTCTTTGATTTGGATTTGATGAATTCCAAATCAAATTCCTACAAAATTACAATCCATTTTGAGTATTTCCCCCCCAGCAATTGATGTGATAAAATATATGTCATAGGGTTGTAATCCGAAATGATAGTGGTCTTTCGGAGCAGGATATAGTGGCAAAATCTCTGTACAACTTTAACAGCAACCAAAGCTAGTTTTTCGACGTAAGGGTACTTAACTTCTGTATCATTGAGATTGTGACTCAAATAATATATAGGATGTTCAATCCCATCTTCTTCTTGGACTAAAACCATCACAATGGTTGTATCTGCAGCGGAGAGATACAGGGAGTAGTCGTTTTGATAATTTGGGGAATACATTAATGACGCTCTAATCAAGGTATCTTTAAGAGCATCAAAGGAGGCTTGCGCAACCTGATCCCAATGGAAGGGTTCCCATTTTTCAAAAGACGAGTAAATCCTTTATCCATTTCAGAATAATTGGGAATGAACCTCCTCAAAAAGTTAGCCTTCCCTTGGAGTCTCTATAACTGTAGTAGATTGGAAGGTGGAGGCAAGTCAATAATTACTTGAACCTTAAGAGGGTCGAGTTGAATTCCTTCCTTTGACACTACGAAACCAAGAAAACAACCAGAACTAACACAAAACACACATTTGTGTGGATTGAGTCGAATTTTGTAGTGTCGGCACTGTAAAAATATAGCTCTCAAATGTTCTGGGTGATCAATCTGCTTTTGGTGAATGAGCAGGTAAGTCATCAAGGTATGGTTGAACAATAGATTTCATGGAAGGCATAGTTCATTGCCCTCTGAAAAGTGGCCCCAATGTTTCTCAAACCGAAAGGGAGTTTCCTGTAAGTGAATGTGCCCCATGGACAAATAAAAGCAATTTTAGATTGGTCCTCTAGGCGGATATTGATCTGATTATAGCTGGAAAAGCCATCCATGAATGAAAATATTTCACATTCGGCATACTCATCAATAATCTAGTTGATAAAGGGAGTGGGATAATTGTCCTTTGGACAAGCCTGATTAACATCCCTATAATCAACGCACACTCGTATTGTCCCTTATTTCTTCATGACAAGAACAATATTGGAAACCCAATCAGTAAGAGGAACAGGGTATATGAAACCAACATGCAAAAGTTTTTCAACTTCTGCTTTAATGGCAACAGCCTTCTTTGGATCAACAGGATGGAGGCATTGTCACACTGGTTTGACATCAAGATACAATTTAATTTCATGTTCAACTATACTAGAGTCAATACCTGGAATCTCCTCGTATGACCATGCAAATATATCTCGAAATTCACTAAAGAGAGCACGGTAAATATCAAGTTCTGATGGAGAACAAGATTGGCCAACATGAATGTTTTCTACAACTCTAGGTTTGGTTGAAATATTTATAGAAATAGTTTCTTCGATATTTGACAAGTTTCACTCGAAATCTACTGTATCTATAAAAACAAAATTTGAAAGAAAATCAACAACTGAAGGGTGATTAAGTTCATTTGAAAAATCTTCTATGTGATCTGGAATATGGGAACGATGATGATAATCTTCCCATGGATCTTCTTCCGTCATCATTGGTTGGATGATTCCTTCATCAGTAGAAAATATACGTGAAAAAGGATCAGAGGAAGTACCATATTCTAATGAACGATCTACCCATACAATTGGCAAAGATGGATTTAGGTTCACCGTGCAAGCTAGAAAGATTGATTGCTATGCAAGCTCAATGGGGCTTAGCGGCATGATTTCATCACTACTATCAACTTCAGTACTATTGGTAATCTTCCTTAAATTAGATGAAGTGGAAGATATCATGTTGCAAGTCTCAACTTTTGCAACTTCCTCCATGTGTGATGGTGACGGTAGCGAAAAAGTACCCATTAGGGAAGAATCCTTGAAGAGACCTACACCAATGTTTTGAAGAGACATCGGTGGTTTGTGAACTAACGAAATGCTTCTAGTAGCCTATGAACTAGAGGTGAAGAAAGTGAGTTGATCAATAACTGTGATTCTTCCTTTATGAGGGAATTCAATCATACAAAAGTATGTCGAAACCACAACAACCATAGCATATACCCACAGTCTTCCTAGAAAAATGTTGTATTCAAGGGGTTCGTCAACGACCTCAACTTCACTAGTTACTGTTTTCCCCCTAGTTCAAATTGCAGATTACTCAAAATTCCACAAGGCGTATATGTGTGATCATTGAAAGCTTTTAACATTGTTGGTGAACGTGACAAAGGTGATGAGCCAAGTGTTTTCCAGCAATTCATTGACATAATAAAAGTAGATGGCCCCTCGTAAATAATGGTTCAGTGAATAAGTTTATTCAAGGCATTTACTTGAATTAGGAGTGATAATTGCACTGGTAACTATGGTGTATAATCCGCATGGTTGAAAACCACAAGATTGCAATCCGTTGGATCGATTCCACCAATTGCTGACAACAAAGCCTGCTTTTGAAAGTGACAATTTTGAAGCACTTGAAGGGTCGACATAGTATAAGGTGACTGAGCCGAATCTTCTACTATGTTATAGTTTTGTGTTGCTCGAGCTCGAGGGTTAAATGTTGATTTATGTACAACTCCCTTAGGGGGTTTTATTGTTAACTCTGGCGCAATAGGCGGTGGAATAGGATCAGACAAAATCAAAGTTGAAGGATCAGGTTGATCAGTGGCTGGTTATTTGATGACGACGATGAATTTCCATAATATTTACTTCATGTTGACACTAAAACATCAATTTTAGGCTTAGAGGCAGATAGCGTAAGAACTTGGGAAGTGGAAGCATGATCTGTAGCAACCATATGTGTTCAACATTGCGGATGTACTAGAAGTCTTAAGAAGCTTTGAGACTTCAGAGTGGTGAGGAAAATCTCGTATAAAGTGCTCATCGTTACAGATTAAACATGGGTAACGAGGTTTCCTAGTCAAAGGAGAGGAATAAGATGATTTCTCTTGAGGGGGATTATTTTGTTTCTTCTTGTTTTTCCCCTTCTTCTTGCTTCCTGGTTGCTTTTCATTCTTTCCTTTGTAAGATGAAATGGAATTAATTTTGGAAGTAAGAGTGTTATCAGATCCATTTGAAGTTTGATTGGAAATGACAAGTGCTTCACCAGATGGTCTACCTGCCGCTTGTGTGCTCGAAGAACCAATCACACCGTCACTGACATGAGAGTCCTTACTCGATGGTGGTGGAGGAACAGTATAAGCTGGTTTGGGTTCATTCGGGATCTTGTCATAAAGCGTGCCAAACTATGTATAAATCAAGTCCAAATATTGGGCATGAGCAATTACTTTCTCTTTAGTGACAACTCCACCTTTTGCTACATTCTCAGTGATAGATGGCAACAAGGATTTTATAAACCACTCAACTAAAACTTGATTAGGAACATAAGTTTTGACCATTCGACGACAACAACAATGCCACTCATGAATATGATGAAAGATATGAGTAGCAGTAGTCTGTTTAAAGTTGGTCAATAGTTCCGTTCTAGTTTCATATCGTATGGGTAACTGGAAGTGGGTTAAAAATGTGGTAGCTAAGGATGTAAATTTATCAAAAGAAGCTCGTGGTAACTCAATTTACCACTTCGCAGCCGGACCAGTAAGTGTTCTATGGAAAATACGTAGTCTCTAACTGAATCATCATTTATGGAGTTTGATGAACACCATAAATTAAAAGTCATGGCATGGTTGGACGGGTCTTCTCTAGGGTTTCCATTGAATTTCGGAATATCGAAAGGTAATTTGTGAGGAATCACCGGCCACCAAGGTGCATAAAGAATTGGATCATTGGTAAGACGATTTAGATCTGGTAATTCAAGTGTTGCAACAAAAGGCAACTATATATTGAGGTTAGGTTGAGCATAACCAGGGTAAGATGGGATTGCCTGGGAAATAGGCAATTGCATACCAGCATAAGGCATATGTTGCTGGTGACCGTGATAGGGGTAAGTTTGTTGAGAAAATCCGGTATAAGGTGGTTGTTGGGAACCATGATAGATTTTCTATTGTCCAAACCCAACATAGGCTTGTTGACCAGGACCTGGGTAAACTTTTTGTTGACCAAACCTAGCATAGGCTTGTTGGCCAAGTCCAGGATGAGGTTGGTACTGCTGGAATTGTTGTCATTGATATTGGGGCTGCTAAGGCTGTTAAAGCAACTGTTGTTAATACAATGGTTGTTTCCCACCAATGTAAGCTTGACCAAGTTATGAATACACTAAACCAGTGTAAGTCTGAGTTATTCCAGTAAAAGGTAAACTGGCCTGAGGTTGTTGAATTCCTGGCACAAACGGTTGTTATAAAACTAACTGAGAAGGTTGAATCTATAAACCTGAAACTTGGGGGTCTGAGGTTGAAGGACCAGCTTGCACAGGTTGAGATACAACTAATTGAGCTTGCGACTGAGGTACAGTTGTAACAACATGAGTAGTAGGTGTGGATGAGACAAATTGCATAGGTTGTGATGGATACACAAGCCTTGGTTGAATGGGCATTGTTGGCTGCCACTGACAAACAATCATTCCAGGCTGACCTAAAGACGATGGCATACTGCCATATGGTTGCCCCCAAGAAAATGGAGGATAAGGAGATTGTGCATATTGTTCTCCATATGGGGGTAATCCAGTGTAAAGTGGATACATTGGATGGTAACTAGATGAACCAGCTTGATATTGACTTGATGGGTCAAGTTGTTCAGTATTCGTTAATGAAGAACCAGATAAAATTCCTGTAGAGGACATGGGTGAAGACCAAGGGCTAGAAGCAACACCTGAGTGGGTTCCAGATATAGGTTGGTAACCCAGTGGGACGGACGGAACACCATACAAATGTGATTCAGGTGTCGTTGTAAACATCGAAGAGGTAGCGATAGAAGATTCTACCGCAACTTTAACAGATGGTATAATTTGGGATGTTGACTCTGCTATAGTCAAATGTCCTAATAAATTTCCTAATGAATCAACGATTATCTGAAAGTAATCATGATCTAAAGGAGCAGCAAATGAGGAGTATGAGGATAAAGATAAAGTCCAGGTCCAAATCGAACTGGAGTTCTAAGTGTTTCTTCCTTAGGTTCCTCTTCTATCGAAATCAAACCAAGTGGAAGGATTTTACCATTAGGTCCGTAAAAGATTTCTGGTATTTGTTCCTAAGGTAAAGGGGAAGTATCGATAGTTACGGATGTCTGAGGATGAACCGGTTGATCGTCTTCCGGTATGGTAACAACTTCAGATTGTTCAAATTCAAGATCCAAGTGTTCTGGTAAAAGAACAACAGGTTTAGGTTGGGCTACTTAAACAACTTCTAGTTCAAAAGTAACTTCTAATTGAGCAGTGATAGGTTCAGGATCAGCTTCTGGTTGAACAAATTCAGGTTCAAAAGAACTTTTTGTTGGAAAACTTGGGTTGTCGTTTCACTAGGTTCACTTCTAGTGTCCTCAGGTAATTGTGGAAATTCCACTTCAGTAACAGATATACCAGTAATTATAGGAGTAAATAGAGTCACAGTACTTACCAATATAGGTGTTTATGGTAATTCAGATGAAGAACTAGAAGTTTGGGATGTACTGGATTCAGTCAAACAAGACTACTTTGACCAACTCAGTGTAACTTCAGGTGGTAAAGGCGGTTTACTTGTTGTCCTCCACAAACGACAAGGTAAGGGTTGATGTTCCTCCACAATTGTTGATTGATTTTATTACAAAAAAGAAATAAACAAAAAGGGTAAGCTAAGTAAAAGGATTACCAAGCAACTGTGAACTACAGAATACCTCCCGGCAAACCAAGAAGTATGGGCAGGAAATCTCCTCGAATGTTGTGTTCGGTGTATCACAATGTACAAGGCATTCAAATCAGTTACCTAAGGTTGGATAGAAACCTAATGTGGTCCTCCCATATATACCTGAAAGTACGTGGAGGCCCAATCCATGTTAGCACTATCTAATGCGAAACTACATAGTGAGAGCAGTCCTTTATACTTTACGTATTGTACACCGCCCTATATACCCGAAGGTACGTGAACAAGCTACGATATACTCACATACGTGGAATGAGGTATCACAGTCGGAATGTATCGCAGACAAGTTAGCGACAACTTCTATGTTTTATGACGCTGGAACACGTCTCTAGCCTAGAACCTTTAAATGTTTTGTGTTATGTGACAATGCTCCATTAGTTTAATTGAGGCTAATTTTAAGTTGATCTTGATTAAGAGTTTGTCTTTCAAGGTTCATGGCGTGATGTCTTTGAAATTCCTATAATGCAACTATAATGAGAAACATTCTTTCCATTTGATTTTGAACAATGAAAACCTTAACTACAAGGGATAGAGAAATCAAAATGTTTGATCAAAGAACAAAGAGCACATCTAATGCATATTCCCTAAACTATTCCTATAAGCACGCACAAACTTTTCAATGCACGATGCAAGTTTTTATTTTCAATTCCCTTAATGTTGAGATGAACAAAAGGAAACTAATGCACATACAATCAATCAATCTTTTTGCAAGAATGAAGACTTTACGATAGTTCCTTTTCGAAAGAAATGAAGACTTTTACGACACTTTCTTTTCAACAAAGATTAATCGACTATAATCTAACTTTGACAATGAATTGATAATGATAAAGAAATCATTTAAGAAACACTAAAAAATCAAGGCCAAAGTAGGGCTAGGAAAAGGAAATACAAATTTATTTCAAAGACACACCAATCATTGATCTTTCAGCAAGCAAAAACAAAAGGAAATTTGGAAAAAACCAAGCCAAAGGTGGGATTTTTGACCTAAGGATGATCAGTGCAGCCCTGAATGGAGACAGTGTGCTTCAGAGAACTGTCATCAAGCCAAGGGTTCTCTGTAGTGCACTGTGTCCAGACCAAGCCTGTGCTGGTGCCAGAGAGGCCATTCAAGGGACATTCAAGCACAAATTTTGACCAAAAAACACTTCAAAAAGGTTGAAATAAGATCAATGGAGGCAAGTAAAGTCTACTAGGGTGTACTATGATGAAGATAAACTACCTGGAATGATGATTGTTCCCCAGTATGGTTGCCAATTTATTATGTGGAATTTTGCATCTACAGATAAACACAATTTCCCTAAGTGGGTAGCTACACTTAGAACAATAGAATTAAAGAATTTAACCTTTTCCTATAGAATATAAATAAGACAAGGGACCTACTTGTTATCTTTGGCTTCCCTTTGTCTCCTTTGAATAGCTCCCATCGCTCCTTCTCGAACTGAATCCGCTTGATAAGTACCTGCAATCATAAACAAAGGAAAAAAACTAATCAAAGTAAGAGATCTATCTACTATAAGAAAATGGAATAAAAATAATTTACACATATAATTATCATACATAAAGAAAAGAATATGGGAAAAGGTGTAAACAACTTTATTAAGTAGAAGGAAGAGTTACAACCAAAGAAGTCCGATCCCATGTCACTCATCCAGCTTGAGTTCCATCCTTCATCACACCAAAATCACAACACTCCGGAAGCATAACGATACTTATTTATAATCTCAAACCTCAAACCAATAGTATCTCCTTACAATTCTTCAAAGTCCAGCCCCTGATCACCATGATGAGTGCTCAATTTATAGGTAAATGGAGGTGGTTTTGTCATAAATTGGGCATTGAATGGCTTTCCAAATTTGGGAGTTATTTTCAATGGAGAAAGATATGAGAGGATAGGAGGTTATTTGATTCTTTCACTATCCAATTTATAGCTCATAGGAGAGGATAAGAGGTGGGAATCTTCTAGAATGGTCTAGAATGTAGGAATATTCCCAGAACTCTATGAAGATTTCGCTCAATCTCGCCCAGTGTAGGTCAAAGTGGGCCTAGGTTCTCTGCAGAGCAGGCTTGAATGGGCCTAAGTGCTCTGTAGCGCATTTACCCTTAACCAAGGCTGCGCTGGTCCCTCAAGGAGTCATTTCAGGATGTCTTCAAGCCAGGAAACTCTCAGGAATGATGACATTCAATGTGATGACTTGTATAGGGCATGTAGCAACTGAATTAGAGTTTGATGAGCCCTAATAATATTGATCTGAATGTTGGGAGTGATGTGCCCAAATAGACCTCTAACAAGAGCATAAAAGGGATGAAGAACCACTGTCGATTTATTGTGCCAACTGTAGAAAGAAGCACTTCCTTGGAAAGTGCCCACTTAGTGGTCTGAAAGTTTGCAAAATTTGCAAGGATGGTCTTGCAATTGAACATTGCCCATCACTGCCAAGATTACTAAAGGTACTCAAGAAATCAAGTAAGGAATCAAATCAACCACTAGATATAACTCAAAACTCATCACCATTTAATACTTGGACTAATAATTATAATCCTGAGCAGGTTCCTCAACAATTTATAATCCTGTTGTTCCATGGAAAAATTTTAATCCTCCTCCAATTGAATATCCTACTTCATGGCCACAGTGGCCCTCTCCCTGGACTTCTTCTTCGAGTCAGATATCCCCATGGCCTCAAGAATGGTTTAGAGCATTTTCCCTAGGGCAGTCTTTCATGCAAAATCAACAACAACAACCATAATTTCCACTCAATGCACTACCAAGTCATCCTCCTCCATGGTCCCATCTATCTGTGCAAGCTTACCCTGATCCATATCCTATCCCTAATCCATACCCTATCCCTTATCCTAATCCACATCCTAACCCTTATCCTAACCCTAGAACTATACCTAATCCAAACCCTAGTCCAAAGCCTAACCCAAATCCTAATCCAAATCGAAATCCTAGTCCAAGCCTTAACCCAAACCATAGCCTAAACCATATCCCAAACCCTAATCTAAACAAGGAGGTTGCACAACAATATAAAACATGTATTCTTCTTGTTAATTCCCCTAATGAACGAAATGATATATCTTTGAGGTTGGCGAGAGGGGTTAGTTTGGAAACACCTCTTATCACTATAGAGCATTCACCCTAGGAAGATCTGATTCAAAGACCATTAGAGGAGAAATATTTGATTGAAACCTATTCTGAAATTGTTGTTGAAGCTAAAATCCCTAAAATTTCCCTTAATCATTCTTGTCAATTTGAAAAGCTTGCATCAGTTGGAGGATCATGAATATGTAGATCACATTGAATTGTAGTTTCAGGTAGTCATCAACTTATTTCCTCGTCATTCGACAACTCTTGGTACCATATCAATCAAAGCAACTAGTTTCTCATACTCTGCTATGTGTTGAAGCTTACTCTTTAAAACTTAGTGCGAGTATATTTAACATTTTGTTACGCACATGGCTACATTGGAAGTACTCCTACACTTGAAGAAGACCTTCCTTTCTTATAATTAGGGTAGGGTAGTATTAGAACAATATGTAAAAATGCCTTTTGAAATAGCAACACTCTTGAAACTGCAATTCTTAAGGCACAACTTTTGGAATTTCTATCATTAAGCACTCTTGTGGTAAGACTTGTCAGAAGAAATTCACTCTTAATGCCTCATATTCTATAAAGTGACTTTGATTGTTGGTTGAGATTAATCATTGGGTCAGTTAGGGGGATTGTTATTGTTATATTTAATACTTTCCATTCATAAGCTTAAAAACTTACTTTTGACCTATTCATTATAACAAACTATCATCCAAGAAATCATTTCAAGTTTCTCTTTGAAGGTATTGATGAAAAGCCTCCTATGGTGGACCACTCCTATAAAAACCTAATGAGATCTCATGATAACCCTAGCATGATCAAGTTAAGGAATCTTTTATTCATTATCCGAGATGTTTTCTTTAAAATGAGTCTTTAGGGTAGAAGGATCAATCGGTAAAGATTAGTAATTAAAAACTTTTCACACCATTTTGTGCACTTATGGAGTAGATTTTCCTCCCCACCTATTAAGTAACCTAATTAAGGTTAATTATAATCAGAGTTTCTTTTTAAATTATTAATTGAGGGATGGGAGGTCTTATTACGAGCTAACCTACCATGATCATGGGTAGTAATGTGAATGACATTACCGCTATTGGTCACCAAGCCAGGGTAATGACTTTCTGTTGAAAAGATGGAAGACAAGAGTTCTCATCATGAGCCGACTTGTTCGTTCTTTTTAGTTATTGTGAATGGAACTGTTGTTAGTTGGTTACCAAGCTAGGACAATGGCCTTCAATTAACTTCTAAAAAAATTGTAAATGCTTTCAATTGACTCTGAATTTATATCTAATAGATGGGACACATGCATTTCGTGGGGTTAAAAGGAATCCATGTCGAGGCTATAGACGCTTGCTGGCAGCAGGGCCATGCCTATGGTATTAAAGTTAATTTTACACTATGATTTACTTGGTTGTTTTTGTCTTTCCCTAAACTCATTATCATATCTCTCCGAGAATGGTTTTAAGATCCTTTCAATAATGTGATTTGGAGTTCTATATTTAAGAAATAATTTGGTTTTTATGGATGTGGGACCCTTAGTGTAGGTGATTCACTTTGCTTGAATAAGAGGAGCTTCAACTATATGCTTGGGTAATGGTAAGATGGTCATCTTGGGAAGGTATCATTTTGTCATACTTCTTTTTCCTTATTTCCATCCATTTTAATTCCTTGGCTTTCAAATAATGTCACTTATATTTATAATGATGAGGTTATTGAAAGTGAAGAATTACTAATTTGGATTACTCTTGAGATGCTTTATGGAAATTTTTATGGTTGGCTATTTCATTATGATACTATCCTTGTAGTTTAGCGTTTTTTTAGCAGCCCTGGGATTACACTTTCTTTGGATCAGTCTTAATGAATAAATAATCCAGTATAAAAACGGACCAGCATGCATTATCTTTTAGAACAATAAAATATAGCATGGAAAATTTGTTTACATATGGTTGTAGGAACATTTATGGTTCAAATTTGTTTTTTTTTGCAAGGGAACATCAGTAGCAGTTGATTCACTTGCATGAGGACATGCAAGATGATCGACATGGGGATGTTAAGCCCCAAAATTGTCATGTTTAATTCACATTCTCACTGTTTTCATTGTTATTACTATCATTTTTCACAATTGTTGGGTTAGTAGCTTAAACTTGGAGCATGATTACATAAGTGTTCATTATTTAACCTATTTCCTTTATTTCAATAAGATTTGCATCAAAATAATTATTGATGATGGTTCTTGTGTTGTCTCAAGAATGCGTATGAAATAAAGATCAAAGATACACATGCATCAACAATTAATTCCACTTAGTTCTGTTCCTGCACCAATATTCCTACACTAGCATTCATGCACTAGAGAGCAACCAATTTGGGGCTTCGACATTTCGACACGCTTCCGGGGAAAATTGAGGAAGGTTATTGTCCAAAATGATGTTATAACACATTCCCATGAGATGGAATGCACACAGGTCACACATGTGGGTCTCTAGAAAAAAAATCAACAAATCTGCTCAAAATACGCACAATTTCAAACTGCCAAGTTTGACCTCGAGTTTCGTGCAACTGGAGGTGAATCTAATAGGTTTTTTTACCAATATAAAAAATTATCTATAACCAAAACCATTTCTCAATATTCACTTTTTTTCAAAAGTTACATGCGGGTCTTTAAGGCAGTTTCATAAAAAAACATTGTTTCTCCAGAATTCTAGAATCTTGTAAAAATAGCCAAACAACTAACTTCGGGCACGCTTTACTAGGATATGGAGTTCAATGAGTTAGACATAAGAGAGAATTGTGTTTAAAATATGACAAATTAGGTTCCATCCAAACTATTTTCGAAAATTCGCCTTGGTTAGGAAGATATGCCAATATCTTTGAGGTCATTTTGTTCAAAATATGCAATTTTCAAAAAGTAAGGAAAATGACTGTTAGAGTCAAAATTTACCTTGTAAATTTTATAAATGGATTAGCCATGGTCTGTGTGAAGGGAGGATATGTTATTATAGCTTCATATCGCTGGTTTGGAGTTAGAGCATATGGCTTGGGATGTAAAAACTGATTCAATTTTAATAAAGTATTTCTAATGCGTGGTTTCTTCCTCCAAATCTATTGTTTTTAATGATAATTCTCATTCTATAATTTGATTTCATTTTAAGAGAGTGATATCTGGATGGTTTTTTCCCAAACAACCAAGCTCAACATCCCTCACTTTAGATTAGTTTTCAATCGTTAGAAATTAGCAAAAGTTGTGTTGAATGATGATTTTCTGTGTATGAATAGTTTCTTTGATATACTTGCATGACTCGAAACATTCAAATATTGTTTCCTTTTAGATTTGAGTAATGATCTCATCATGAATTGTTAAGGATTGTGTTAATGAAGCATGAAGGATGTTTGAATGTGAATTCCGAAACCAATTCTATTTAAATTGTATAATCTTGCATTCCGTACTTATATAGAGTTATTATGTTCTTAGACAGGTTTTGTAATATCATGTTTTATATGAATGTCCAATGATAATAAGACGAGAAGCTAATGGTTGTATCTTAGTTAGAGTTGAAGTATGGTTGGATTGAGAGTTGCGGGTTAATGTTTTTCATGAATAGGCTTTCTAAGTTTATTTGTTGTAGTTTTAAATTAGAATAAACTTTGATTTTTAAATTAGAATAAACTTTAATTTGAAATATTTAGTTTCCTTCGAGTGTTTGAGAGTTGAATGTTAGGAAAGATAAAAGACTAGTTTGAATTCTTGTTGGCTTGCATCCCGTGGCTTAGTCTTAGTGATTAGATTTGGTTTTGTTGTATTGTTTATTTTCCTTAAGTTTAGAATCACTTGAATTAGAATTAGTATTGTTTAAGATTGAAAATAGAATAATATTGATTTTGAATGATAATTAGTTTTGTTTGATTTCATATTTGTAAAGTTTATTGTTTGAATTATAGTTAAGTTTTACTTGCATTGAGATTAAGTTTGATTGATTTACTTTACTTAGATTCAGATTAAAATTGTTTATTTGCATTCTGTACTTAATTCAAAAATAGGAATTTGATGTTAATTTAGGTTAGATGCTCTGATCCTGCGTTACCTATGCTTGTGCCTCTAAGTCTTACGACCCCATATTGATAATTTAATGTTGGAATTATAAAACATATAACTTCCCCAACGTTTTTGGCATCGTGGCCAGGGATGTGCTAAAGGGATTAGAGGATAGTTTATTTCACAAGTTTTTGGTGTGATCTTAGTTGCAGTGCAATTCGAGGGAGGAGAAGATGGTAAGACATAAGTGAAGAGCCATGCATCCGCTTTGGTTTGGGGCCACTCTAAAGTCTAGTTGTCCAAGTAAGTGAGGATTTCAAGTTTGGTAAGTTTTATTGCAATTAGTAGTTTTAATTCATTTAGATTAAAATTTCAATCTCTTTCAAGATAAAACATTTTGGGTGCTATAAGAACCCCCTATATATACTAATCCATGTGATGACAGAATATACTAGTTGTCTTGTTGAGAACAGGAAAATGGTATTTCGAGGAATCATTCAATGAGGAGTTTTGATGTTGCTACAGAGACATATAAATCATCCAATGAAGAACTCACAAGTGAAGAATTTAATATTTTGTTTGAACATAAATTTAATATTATTAAATCTTTGATTGCAACATTGGATGATTTACAGGAAGAACATAAAAAGGATGAAGAACCAGTACTGATTTATTGTGCCAACTATAGAAAGAAGCACTTCCTTGGAAAGTGCCCACTTAGTGGTCTAAAAGTTTCAAAATTTGCGAGGATGGTCATGCAACTGAACATTTCCCATCACTGCCATGATTACTAAAGGTACTAAGGAAATCAAGTAAGGAATTGAATCAACCACCAGGTATATCTCAAAACTCATCACCATTTAATACTTGGACTAATGATTATTATCTTGAGCAAGTTCCTCAACAGATTTATAATCCTATTGTTCCATGGTAAATTTTTAATCCTCCTCCAATTGAATATCCTACTTCATGGCCACAATGGCCCTCTCCTTGGACTTCTTCTTCGAGTCAGATATCACCATGGCCTCAAGAATGGTTTAGAGCCTTTTCCCTAGGGATGTCTTTCATGCAAAATCAACAACAACAACCACAATTTCCACTCAATGCTCTACCATGTCATCCTCCTCCATGGTCCCATCTACCTGTGTAATGTTACCTTGATCCATACCATATCCCTAATCCATACCCTATCCCTTATCCTAATCCACAACCTAGCCCTTATCCTAACCCTATACCTATACCTAATCCACACCTTAGACCTAACCCTAGTCCAAAGCCTAACCCAAATCCTAATCCTAATCCTAATCCTAATCCAAATCCTAGTCCAAGCCTTAACCCAAACCCTAGCCTATACCATAGCCCAAACCCTAATCTAAACAAGGAGGCTTTACAACAATCTAAAACACCTATTCTTCCCGTTGATTCCCCTACTAAACGAAATGATATATCTTTGAGGTTGGGGAAAGGGGTGAGTTTGGAAACACCTCCAATCACTATAGAACATTCACCATGGGAAGATCTAATTCAAAGACCATTAGAGGAGAAATCTTTGATTGAAACCTATTCTGTACTTAATTCAGAAATAGGAATTTGATGTTAATTTAGGTTAGATTCTCTGATCCTACGTTACCTATGCTTGTGCCTCTAAGTATTACGACCAAGTATTGATATGTCTTACTTCCCCAACACCCCCCTCGCATACCGCTTATCTCCTTGTGCAAACACTCTACCACTATTCTTTTCGTTTTCACCTTCTGCTATGTTTAGCCATGACTATTTCTCCTAGTAAATTTAGTAAGCGACCATTACATCTATTATTTTTCCTGCCAACGTTCAAATGCATTAAATCTTCTGTGCCATTAATGGTTAATCCAACAAAAATCCGTTATGATTTCCTTGATAAAAGTTGTTATCCCTGCCAAACTAGATTCTTTCTCCATTCTAACTATAACTAGAGCTTCTAGAATGAAACCACAAGTGAATTACAGTGAATAGTAGCCTCAAATCATCGCTACTTCCGAGTAATTTTCCAATTGTTCTCAATAATTTTATTTTTCCCAAATGACCAACCATAAAGAAAAATTTAAAGTGTTTGCAGGCAATCCTCTGTTACCCCCTGTGATCAATTTAGATGATCTACCCCTTATTGATACCCATTTCAAAATTATTGAAACCAATTGTAAATTTGACTTGTTCGAGCTTCATAATTGGGCATTTCAAAAATATGAAGATGCCAGTGATGGATTTTATTTCAAGGAGTCCTTACTTCCTCAGTTTTGTTTCCTTCAGACATACCATTTTCCATAATTTTTCACCTAGTGTGGAGCATGATACCTCCACAATCAAAGAGTTGTAATTGCTCAAAATAATGAAACTCTTTTCTACATAACATCTGAGTCAATATGTCAGGCCCTCCAATTAAACCCTCAGGACTCCCTTCACCCTTTTTCCACTAATGTTCTTATGGAGATTTATGATAAACTTTCTTTTTCAGAAAGAGCACATATCTTTGAGTCTTTTCTACCAGAAAATTTAGAATTAACTAGAACAAATCCACCTTATCCCTTTGTAATGTTCCCTAGGATGTCTAGTTAGGTTATTTCTTTAGTTTCTCGTATGTAAGGATATCCCAATTATTAGTGGGTAGATGAATTTATTTGGGGTTCTTATTAGTGTTTTCTTCTAGTAAAAAACCTTCAATTATGTTCAATTACAGTCAGTTTTTGTCCGATGCAATTCATGATCAGTTCTGAAAGTTCAGTGTGAAGGGTCATTCTGTTGGAAATACCAAGAGGGGGGTGAATCAATATTTCTTTTCAATTATTATTTTTATCAGTTAAAAACATTTATATTTGGAACACAAAAATAGATAACAGGAATAGATGCTTTCATTAATATGATCTTTGCAATAAACAAGTACAAGATATATATATATATATATATATATATATATATATATATATATATATATATATATATATATGTGTGTGTGTGTGTGTGTGTGGTTTCAATCAGTTTCCAAGCACCAACTTGGACTCTTTGTGAGGCTCCAACCTCCAGAGCACCAACTTTGTCTTGTCAAGGCACCAACCTTGAATTTAGGAGCACCAACTCCCAGGACACCAATCCTTTCAGTTCTGAGGCACCAACCTCAAGGGCTCCACCCCTTTGTTGTAACTTTCTGGATCTGTTTGGTTGTAATTCTCTGCTCCCAACCTTGCTGGACCTATGAATTACTTCTGTCCTCCTGTTCCTTCCACTTCTACCAGAACTTCGGCTCCATTTTTTTCTTACAGTTTTCCAGCGCTTCAAACTTTCCCTTGTTCTCTGTTTTATATGCCTGATACTCCTGACCTTTGGCTTCTGCTCATTTCCTCTTCGCTTGCTTGATCTTTCGGCTTCCTCTACGCTCACTCTTCAGCTTCCTCTGTCTCTTTAGATTCATAAAATTCTTACAGGACACGTTAATGCGGAAGGGAGGCCGTATTATAATAATACTGCATATTAAAGAAATAACTATATCAGAGAGGCCCCCCCTTTTTTCAATATTCATACAATGGACCCAACGTTCTTTATAGCAATCACATCACTCCTTTAATCACAATCGCAACTCTTTGTCTTCATGATATAACATTTCCAATGCCCCTTAACATCCTCTGTCCTCCTGTAACAATATCATAGATTAACATAGTTAGAAATATATAATGAGTGGTCCCACATGCCACGTCACAATCTCAATCACAATCGCAGCTTTTAGGAGGTATTTTATAATTCATGTCTATAACATCGCCTATGGCCAATTACCGATTGCCCCTACTGGATGTGATATTATATTAACTCCACAACTTTATTGCAATCGGCAAATTTGCACATAACACAGCCAATTCCCCGATACTTAGACGCAATATTATTATAAAATATTTTTAATAACTATGTCGGGTCCATATATATATATATCGCAATTGGCGCTTTCAATGTGGCCAGGCTTTAGATATGCAATGGATGCGATAATATATTAAATCATATTGCAATGGTCTAGTCGAGTCCGTATACATGCACATTTTCCGATGTTTGCCTTTTTTGGATCAATCCTCCACCGTAGATCTTAACATCCCATCTGATAGTTAATATTACACTCGAAGTTTCAAACAGTCTGTTGGTCCTCCGCCGTCGATCACCTCCCGCAAGATCCAATGGTTCACAAGGATTTTGGGTGGACAAATAGCTCGAGGATTACCCACCCGAAAAATGGTTTCCTCTCTCCTCCTGGTTGCTACGTGTCGCTCAATAAGTGGAATCGGGTACTCACCCTTCAATACCACTTACCACTTCTGCCTCGCCTGAAATGCCACTCCCTATTGCAAAACTGCTTTCCTCATGAGTTAACGCCCTCACATCTATGCCATGTGATGACCGTTAGATTTGTCGATCAATCGATCAGACAGTTCTCGCTTACTTCGGGTTTAGCTCAAGTTTTTTCTGGTTACCCTCTATTCCTCAGTGGCTTGATTTGGACCATTGATCTCTGAGATCCAACGGCCCTTATGCATTCGGGTCCGTAACATATATATTGCATCTATATATTATATACTCTTCTGCTCTTTGCTATAACTTGTTCAGGTCCGTGTATTATATCGCATCTATATAATATATATACTCCTTCTCTCTTTGTACTCCTCCGCTATTTGCTTCTCATGGTTTCAAATGAATATTCCTCTATGATTCTCTTGCTCCCGATATGGCTCCTCCGATGTGGCTCCTCCTCAATATTCCACTGTTACACTTGCTTCTCTTCTCTGCTTTGATAACTCTATTTCTCTTTGTTCTTCCGATAGCGGTTTCCCTTGGACATATCTCTCTGTGACTTCCGATGACTCTGTGTATGTACCTTCACTGATGCGATCCTCTTTCCAGTGGCTTTGCTCCGGTTCTTCACAAGTTTGCTCTACTTATCCTTAGCTTCATATTGACATTAATGACAATCTAGATCAACAATCTCCCCCTTTGTCATTGATGGCAATATTCTTCTTCTCTCCCCCTTTGACATCAATGGCAAAGGAGTGCACAAGGACTCCCCCTGTCGAACTGCTCCCCTTGTCCCGCAACCTCTTTATGAATCAACTTAAGTGATGCTAAAGAGATAACCCCCTTAGTATTGATATATTCCAAGATGATGTTTTGTTCAGCTACTTGTTCACGAAGGAAATGATACTTGATTGGTATATGTTTGGTCTTTGAGTGCATCACTAGATTTTTGCTAAGGCTCATCGCACTTGTGTTATCACAATAGATGGTAATTGGTTGATTTGTACCTATGTTGACATCTTTTATAGCTTCCTTCATCCATAGTATTTGAGTACAATAGTTTGCGGCAGCTATATAATCGAGTTCAGCTGTAGATAGTGATATGGATGTCTATTTTTTGCTGAGCCAAGATACTAAACAATATCCCAGGAAGAATTCATTTCCACTAGTACTTTTCTGATCATAGACACTTCCAGCCCAATCAGCATCGTTGTATGTAGTCAAAGTAAGATTTGATCCCTTAGGGTACCAGAGACCGAAATTAGGAGTTCCTTTCAAGTATCTAAGAATTAGTTTTACAACTAATAAATGGGATTGTTTAGGAGCTGATTGAAATATTCCCACCATTCCTACTACTTGCATAATGTCGGGTCTTGTAGTAGTTAAGTATAGAAGGGCTCCAATTATTGACCTATAATGAGTTGCATCTACTGGAGGGGAGTCATCATTTTTGCTCAATTTGCAATTTGTGGTCATAGGTGTGCTCATGGGTGCACAGTCTTCCATTCCATATATTTTAAGCATGTCTTTAAGATATTTGGCTTGAGATATAAACAAGCCTGTCGTGGTTTGAGATACTTGTAGTCCAAGGAAGTGAGATAACTCTCCTATCATCAACATCTTGAACTCTTTTGACATGTTTTGAGAAAATTCATGGCTCATCTCATCATTATTACTAGAAAAAATCAAATCATTAACATAAACAAGTGTGACTAGTAGCTTATCCTCATCCGTCTTTATGTAGAGATTACTTCCTACCACCCCCTTCTTGAAGCCTTGTTGTTGTAGATAGTGATCCAATCTTGCGTACCAAGCTCTAGGAGCTTGTTTCAACCCATATAATTCCTTTTTCAACTTACAAACAAAGTATTTTCCTTCTGTTAGGTTAAACCCTTCTGGTTGCTCCATGTAGACTTCTTCCTTGAGTTCCCCATTCAAAAATACTGATTTTACGTTAATTTGATAGATTTTGAATCCTTTTGAGCAAGCAAATGCCAAGAACATCCTGATAGCTTCCATACGAGCTACTGGCGCAATTTTTTCTTCAAAGTCAATTCCTTGAACTTGTGAATAGCCTTTACAAACATGCCTTGCCTTGTTTCTAATGATTTGTCCACCTTCATTCATTTTGTTTTTGAATACCCACTTGGTTCCTATTATGTTTTTGTCCTTTGGATGAGGTACCAACTCCCATGTCTCATTCTTCTCAATTTGAGACATTTCTTCTTCCATGGCTTTTACCCAATGAGGATCCTTACTTGCTTGAGTAAATGTTTCTGGTTCTATCATGGATAGAAGAGCAACATCATTTTTCCTTGGTGTACTTGTCATTCTTCTTCGTGTCTGCATCCCTTCATCTACATTGCCAATAATCTGCTCTTCTGGGTGATATTTTTGGAGAAATTTCATATTTGAAGGGGTTTAAGATGGTTATTTTTCCTTGGTTTTTCCTTGGTATTTTTATTCTTTTTCAGGTTCTTCTTCTTCAATGAGAGGATCAACTTCAGGTTCTTCAGTTTCTTTTTCTGGAAGGTCTTCATCAATTTTTACATCATTGATTTCCACTATTTTCTATAGTCAATTATTGCAGCACTTGTAGGCTTTTCTTCTTATAGAATATTCAAGAAAGATCCCTTCATCAACCCGTGAATCAAATTTTCCTGGTGAGTCATCATTGATTTTTATGAAGCACTTGCTTCAAAAAATCTTGAAGTATTTTACTGACGTAGGTCTTCCTTTTCATAATTCATAAGGAGTATTTTCATTATTTGGTCTCAATTGAGTTTGATTCAATGTATACACTGTTGTCCTAACTGCTTCTTTCCAGAATTTTGTCTGCAAGTTAGCTACTATTAACCTTGTTCTTGCCATTTATGAACTGTTCAGTTTCTTCTTTCAACTACCCCATTTTGCTTTGGTGTTCTGGTAGCAAAGAGTTCTCTTTTAATTCCATGTATTTTGTAGAATTCATCAAATTCTTTTGATGTGAATTCTCCCCCTCTATCTGTTCTGAGACACTTAATCTTAGAGTCATTTTCATTTTCCACAAGAGCTTTAAGATTCTTAAAACACTCAAATGCTTCCGATTTATATTTTATAAAATATACCCACATCATTCTAGTATAGTCATCAATAAATAAAGCAAAGTGCCTTTCTCCTTGGAGTGCTAGAGTTCTAGTTGGTCCACATAAATCCGCATGAATGATCTCCAAAGGCTTTGATGTAGAGAATTCCTTGGTCTTGTGACTTGTTCTAGTTTGCTTTCCATGTTGACATGGGCCACATACTCCTTGATTTGGTTTGAATAACTTTGGAATGTCTCGTGCTTCTTTAATTTTGCTGATATTGATCAAGTTATCGAAGCTTGTATGTCCAAGTCGCTTGTGCCACAACCAAATTTCATCTGTTTGACTTAAGTATAATTTATCTTCTTGAATCTTGTTTAGAATATAGATGTTGTCTGGTGTTCTAACCCTTTCGCCACAAGTTCCCCTGAGGAAGAGTTCCTTATTTCACAGTATTTGGTGCTAAAGACAACATTATGTCCTTGATCACAGATTTGGCTAACACTCAGGAGGTTGTGTTTGAGCCCATTTACTAGCAAAGCATTTTGAGCTTTTCCTTTTCCATTAATAAGAGTAACAATTCCTTTTCCAACAATTTTGGCAGATCCACTTCCAAAGGATACATTTCCTTCCTTTTTATTCAATGAGACAAACTTCCCTTTGTCCTCTATCATGTGTCTGGAGCACCCACTATCCACAAACCAATGATTTTCATTATTTTGAGCTTATAGAGCTAGGCCACATTTACTCGTGTTGGGATTCTCACTTCTTGATTTTCCTCTTTTGAGTGGGCAATTTTGTTCATTGTGTCCATTATTATTATATAATGAGAAATTCAGATCAAATTTGGCTAAGGGATCAAAAGAATTGTAGGTCTTGGTTTGTCCTTGCCCTTTGGGGTCATATGGTTTGTTTATTTGATCCTTCAGTTTTGGTGTGTCATTATTACGAGCCATGCAATGTCTAGCTTGATGACCAAAATTTTTACAATGGAAACAATGCCCAAAAAAGATAGTTTTGTACCTGTTGTAATAGCCATGATTTG
This sequence comes from Pinus tabuliformis, assembly GCA_031772625.1. Taxonomy (NCBI): domain Eukaryota; kingdom Viridiplantae; phylum Streptophyta; class Pinopsida; order Pinales; family Pinaceae; genus Pinus; species Pinus tabuliformis. Next base: position 244,780,829 of record CM062805.1, on the reverse strand, counting down.
AATCAACATTCTTCATTTGAGTTATTCCCACTTCATTCTTTGGATTTGAGATGGGCCTTCGATGAAATACTATTTTGTATCTGTTGCAACATCCATGATTTGAATCAACATTCTTCCTTGGAGTTACTCTCTCTTCATTCTTTGGATTTGGGATGATCCTTTGATGAAATAATCTTTCTTCTTTTGGGTTGCTGGAAAATACGTCGGCATAACTTTTCACATTATTCTTAGTACTTGATGATTCTCCTTTACAACCTATTCTAGATTTGTCATGTTGAGGTTTTTGATTATTTAGGATAGTGTCAAGTATTTGAGAGCTTTTCCAAACCTTTTTAACTTGCTCCAATTCCTTCCTCAGAGATACTATTTCAGCTTCACGTTCTTCGCAAGCTTCTTCTTTTTATTTTAGCTTATTTTTCAAGAGATCTTCCCTTCTTTTTGTTTCCTCGTTTTCTACCTTGAGAGAAATGACTTTATTCCATAATTTCTCATTTTCTTCAATGGCACTTATTAACAATTCATTTACATTTCCATCTAGCCCTGAGTCATCATCATTTGTGAATGCCATGAATAATACTTCTTGGCTTCGAGCATGGTCATTTTCTTCATCTGATTCTTCATTACCTCCCTTGCGGTGAGGGAACTGGTTAGTTGATTTCTTTTTGATGACTACAAATTCATCTTCATCAGACCCATCATGCTTAGAGAGGAAATTCTTCTTATTGAACCCTTTCTTTTTGTATACCATCCTTTTAGAATTTTCTTCATCATCACTATCATGCTTATGAGGACATTTTGCAGCATAATGACCTATTTTTCCACATTTGAAACAAATAAGAGGGTATTTACCTTTTAGCTTAGATCCTTTCTTTAGCCTTCGTACAAATTGTGTCAATTCAGATTCAACATCGGAGTCATCACTACTAACATTCCTTTCTTTCTCCTTTTTGATTTTGAGGCCTTGAATGCTGCATCTTTGGAACTTGGGCAACCTCTTCTCATCTCATAGGCAATGAGGATTCCATGGAGTTCATCCATCTTGAGAGTATCTAGATCCTTCATTTCTTCTATGGCACTTAATTTGGAGTCAAATCTGTCTGGGAGAGATCTTAAGACCTTTTGAACAAAGGTGCTTTCTTCAATGTTTTCTTCCAATCCCTTAAGAGAGTTGACCACTTCAGCCACTCGGAGAAAGTATGATGCAATATCTTCCTCATCATCCATTTTTAGACTTTCACATTGCCTTCTATGAGTTTGAATCTTTTCCTTCTTGACTTTGGAGTCCCCGTCGTATAAGCTAATTAGCCTATCCCGTACTCCTTTGGCAGAGTTACAATTCATGACTTTTCTAAATTCAGAATCAGTGATTCCACTAGTGATGGAGTTTAAGGCTTTTGCATTTGCAACGTAGACTTTCCTCTCGTCTTGATCTGTTGGAAGAGTGGAAGGAGCTATGTACTCATTTAAGACCAAATGCCAAACTTCAGGTCCAAGGGACATTAAATTTTAGGACATTCTCTTTTTCCAGAAACCAAAATGTGTGCCATCGAGCAAAGGAGGTCTTCCTGACACTTCTTGATTTCTCATCATGACTAAGAATCCTTCTTCAAGCTGTTAGGTTGATATGAAGAAGCCCGCTCTGATACCAATTGTTGGAAATACTGAGGGGGGGGGGGGTGAATCAATATTTCTTTTTAATTATTATTTTTATCAGTTAAAAACATTTATATTTGGAACACAGAAATAGATAACAGGAATAGATGCTTTTATTAATATGATCTTTGCAATAAATCAAGTACAATATATATATATATATTGTTTCAATCAGTTTCCAAGCCCCAACCTAGACTCTTTGTGAGGCTCCAACCTCTAGAGCACCAACTTTGTCTTGTCAAGGCACCCACCTTGAATTTAGGAGCACCAACTCCGAGGACACCAATCCTTTCAGTTTTGGGGCATCAACCTCAAGGGCTCCAACCCTCTTCTGTAATTGTCTGGATCTGATTGGTTGTAATTCTCTGCTCCCAACCCTGCTAGACCTATGACTTACTTATGTCCTCTTCTTCCTTCCACTTCTGCCAGAACTTTGGCTCCCTTTTTTTTCTTACAGTTTGTTAGCGCTTCAAACTTTCCCTTGTTCTCTATTTTATATGCCTGATACTCCTGACCTTTGGCTTTTGCTCATTTCCTCTTTGCTTGCTTGATCTTTCGGCTTCCTCTACGCTCACTCTTCGGCTTCCTTTGTCTCTTCAGATTCATAAAATTCTTACAGGACACGTTAATGCGGAAGAGAGGCCGTATTATAATAATACTGCATATTAAATAAATAACTATATCAGAGAGCCCCCCCCCCCCCCCTTTTTTCAATATTCATACAATGGACCCAACGTTCTTTATAGCAATCACATCACTCATTTAATTGCAATCGCAGCTTCCGCAGTCGCAACTCTTTGTCTTCACGATATAACATTGCCAATGCTCCTTAACATCCCCTGTCCTCCTATAACAATATCATAGATTAACATAGTTAGAAATATATAATGAGTGGTCCCACATGCCACATCACAATCTCAATCGCAATCACAACTTTCAGGAGGTCCTTTATAATTCATGTCTATAACATCACCTATGGCTGATTACTAATTGCCCCTACTGGATGTGATATTATATTAACTCCACAATTTTATCGCAATCGGCAGATTTGCACATAACATAGCCAATTCCCCGATACTTGAATGCAATATTATTATAAACTATTTTTAATAACTCTATCGGGTCCACACACACACACACACACACACACATATATATATAGATTGTAATCGACGCTTTCAATGTGGCAAGGCTTTACAAGAGGCTTGCGATATGCGACGGATGCGATAATATATTAAATCATATTGCAATGGTCCAATCGGGTTCGTATACATGCAAATTTTCCGATGTTTGCCTTTTTCAGATCAATCCTCCACCATAGATCTTACCATCTCATCCGACGGTTGATATTACACCTAAAGTTTCAAACAGTTCGTTGATCCTCCGCTGTCGATCACCTCTCGCAAGATCCAATGGTTCACAAGGATTTCGGGTGGACAAATAGCTCGAGGATTACTCGCCTAAAAAATGCTTTCCTCTCTCCTCCTCGCTGCTATGTGTCACTCGATAAGTGGAATCGGGTGCTCACCCTTCAATACCACTTACAACTTCTGCCTCGCCCGAAATACCACTCCCTGTTGCAAAATTGCTTTCCTTGCGAGTTAACGCCCTCACATCTATGCCTTGTGATGACCATTAGATCTGTCAATCTATCGATCAAACAGTTCTCATTTACTTCGCGTTTAGCTCAAGCTTTTTCGGGTTACCCTCTGTTCCTCAGCGGTTTGATCTGGACCATTGATCTCTAAGATCCAACGACCCTTATGCATTCGGGTTTGTAATATATATATCACATCTATATATTATATACTCTTCTGCTCTTTGTTATAACCTGTTTAGGTCTGTGTATTATATTGCATCTATATAATATATATACTCCTCCGCTCTTTGCTTCTCGTGGTTTCAAATGAATCTTCCTCTATGCTTCTCTTGCTCTTGATATGGCTCCTCCGATGTGGCTCCTCCTCAATCTTCCACTCTTACGCTTGCTTCTCTTCTCTCCTTTGATATCTTTGTTGCTCTTTGTTCTTCCAATAGCGGTTTCCCTTGGACATATCTCTTTGTGACTTCCAATGACTCTGTTTATGTACCTTCGCTGATGCAATCCTCTTTCCAGTGGCTTTGCTCCTATTCTTCACAAGTCTGCTCTGCTTCTCCTTGGCTTCATATTGACATTAATGATAATCTAAATCAACACATTCAAGCACCAATCAATTTTGGTTTACTTATTTGTATATCATCAATCAGAAAGGTTCAAGTTTACTCTAAAAAAATTGGATGTTGAAGGAAAACCACAATCAATGATTCATTGGACCTCATTAGTGATGAAAACTTATGAATAATTCTCTTTCAGTGACTTTGTCAATAAGTTCCCTAAGTTTCTACAAATATAAAAAGGATTCTATATTTGAGTGAGCAGTCTAAAGCTGGAGATTGGTATTTATACCAGAATTTCATAGAGATTAGAATCTATGGTTGCGATCTTCCACCTTACAAACTACCAGTGTTCCTCCCCATGAGGATTTTTACACTAGAATATAACAAACATATGATGAACATGGATCATGTTCATTTTGTTTCCAGGAAACAAAAAGCTCAATTTAAACTAAAGGCACAGGTTGGCCCATTCATAGTCAACACTAGAGCTATAGTAAAAGAATTCAATGGTTTGTTAAATCAGATGAAGTTTAGATTAAGTTTTAGTTGGTCATATGATCCATTAGGAGTAATATTATCAATGAGATTTGGGCAGAAGTACGTAGCATATGTGCATATTGCAAAACCTGAGATTGAACAATTTTACACCAAAGAAGAATGGGAAGAGAATACATTGTTGGAAGTTGAGGAGATAGTTTCCAATCAAACAATATTGGAAACTCCAAAGATGACAGAAAAAGAATTGAAAAGTCTGAGAGAAATCTTATCCCCATTAGCATCAAAGTTATAGAAGACAACATTCAAAGTGTGCAAGAGAAGAAAGACCATAAATGTTGAAGAAGAGTCCTCATAAGTTCAAACTTCTGAAGAACCTACCACAATCATACTTTCAGGAGGATTTGCATTTTCATTACAACAAATTGAAGGAACCACCATAGATTCTCCTTCTTCTCTTTATACTTCAAGGTAGCAAAGTATTTTTGCAAAATTCTTAGAGATGAAGAAGAAAAGAGAGGCACTAAAAACTTTGACATATGCATAGTTCTGGAAATAGTCTTCCACAACTTAGACTATGTTGCTTTTTGCCTTAGATAGTGAAAGAGGAAAGTTCCAATTAGCACTTTTCGAACCAAAGGTCCATGTGCCTAAAAGTTTTGAAGATTACAAAACCTCTATGTTTTCATTTGATACTAAATAGAGACATCCTTATTATAGCGCTACAACCACCCTCCAAAATTTTGCATGTGCTTTGTTTTGGATCCTCCCTCCTCAAATCATAGCAGTCTTACACTCACCTAGGTACTTGTGCTTTACTTGAGTTTTATCTTCTGCTTACAGCTTAGGTTTTCTAACTTGATTTGTTGTCTTACCCGCAAGTCGATCTCTTGACTTGGTTTCAACCCGGTTCTAGGCTTGCCTTAGTGAAATGTGTAATCTTTGCAGGCAACCAGCCTTTAGTCCAAGAATTGCGCAGTCCAAGCCTGGTGAGCCTTCGGCTTCAAAACTGCGCAGAGTCAGTTGACAACATTCCTTCAACTAGGAAACTACGCAGATCATGAGAGGCAACTTGAGCCACTTAGCCCAAAAATTGTGCAAAAGAATTCCCTTAGCAGCTACCCGATGCATGACCTAGTGAGTTGTCTAGTTTCGCTAGGAACTACACAATCCCTCAGTGCCTACATGGAAACTGTTTCCCAAAAAATAAAAAATCAGAAAGCAAAAAAGCATCCCTAAAAAATAGGGATCTATTTTTAGCATTTAGAGTTATTGAGTTATTTTTGGAAACTTCCGCCAAGTGTCACTTTTTCCTAGGTTTTTGGCCTTCATGTCATAAGCCCTAAATCAACCAAATCTATTTAATGGTCGCCCCCAGAGCTCATTTTCACATTCGATCTTGGAACTCTAGCATTTCGGAGGAGATCTAGGAACCTTCAGCACAATCGTTGCAACTTTTCCATGTAAGTCTTCTTTTTCTAGTCTTTTGTTGCTTGTTCTGTCGCTTTTGTTTACTTCACTTGTGAGAGTGTTGTTTTACCCATTTTTTTGAATGACCGCTAGCGTTTTGATTTTTTTTAGCTTGTAGAGGTGTTGTTTTAAGTTTTTCATTGCTTTCACCAAGCATCGCATGCGTAACCCAGTTTTTGCACTCACGGTCATCGTTGCGGTGACACTCTCCACATGCTTCATTCTTCTTCAGTTGATTGACTCTTGCACTTGTTTTTTTTGCATGCATCACCATTCACTCAGATTTGCACCCAGCTTCACTTCTACTTTCATATTTTCTCATTTTCATGTTTCCACTGGGTACATCTGGGATCCCTTGGCTCGGATCTAGCTCTTCCCGGCATGCTCTACACATTTCTGGATCTCAAGGCTCCACCTTGTCTCCAGGAATTGCACAGAGGTGGCCAAGGCCTGGCTACAACTGTGCACTACGTAGTTCCAGGAGCCAATCTTGAGCCTTGGTCACTGGGATTGGGTAATGTCTAGTCCCAGCTAGCCTCGACCTGACTGAACTATGAATTGCGCAGTTCCATTCAATAGCATCTCCCCACTGGTAGCTGGAACTCCACAATGTCACCTCTGAGAGCTAGTATTGTGCAATTCTTCCTAGCAATTTCCCAGTTTGTTGTTTGGTATGTTATTGAAGTGATTTTGGTTTCACACTAATATTTGGATGCCATGATTATCTTCTCTATCTCCAGGTATAACAGTTGTGAGAAACTCTCCACAGTTACAGGTAACATGGCTTCCAAGAGAGATGCATCAAAGGATACTATTGAAAGTAGCACTAGGGATGTTATTGAACAAGTGTTAGTGACTTTACTAGTTTATATAGACACTCAATTGTTCATTGAGAAGGGCATAAAGATAACATGGAAGGAAATCAAGGATATCTTTGTAGGAGACTTCAACGAAGATCTAGAAGATCGACAGGTTTGTCAATATCCACCTATTAGGCTTACATAAGGTTGCATGAAGGTACCCCACATTCCCATGTGCAGACATCATCCACTATATTGTCTCATAGGCAAATCTCGAGATGATGACATTGAGTAGTGCCAGTGGAACACGGCTTTCTAACTTCAAGACGAAGAATTACCATCAAATGTATCACTTACCTCAGCCGGTGAACCACATGGATGAACTTTTCTATTCCACCCACAACTATGTAAACACCATAGATATTATAAAGCAATGGGTGAATGAGCTGTCAAATTTTAGATCCACACCCAATCATGTTTACAAGACAAAGTCACTCAGAAAGGCCTACCAATTCTTGATCATATTTGCATGCAGATTTTACGTCAAGGGAGCACGAAGACCTTTCCACATAATTGGGTGGTTATGTTGGACTAGTTGGTGAATGATGGAAAACCATTTAACTGGTCAGATTTGTTGGCTCATCAATTGAAAGTCCATGTGACTAATGCCCGGAATCCACCCAAGGATGAGCAGGTGAGCTTCTACATGTCTGTGTATTTACTTGATGCAATCTGTGCCCAACATCAGTTCCCTGGAATGGGTTGGATGTGGACACCATAGGATAATGTCGTTAATATTTATTGCAAGTTGCTTTCCAAGTGCAGCTACTGAGGATTTATGGTGAGGCTAGCTGACCATTTCCTCACTCCGGTGTACAAGTTGATCTTTGAGTAGGATCCACCTTGCATGTCCCAAGAAGTGATGGAGGCATTACTTAACATTGCAAATTAGTATGCCTCACCCAGTGGCACCTTCATCAAGATGTTTGGCAGAGAGAAGCCTCCACATGTTTTACCAAGGTTCTCCATGGATAAGTTGGTCACGCAAGAGGTCGCATGTCACATCTCCACAGGGTTATCAGCAGGGCTACATATGAGGAAGAAGGCACCATGGATTGCTTTTCCTTTCCAGATTGGATAGTACGAGATTAAGAGCTTGAAAGATGCAGATGCCAAAGCTAAGGAGATAGTGAGGTATGAGTTCGGAACCAAATATTACAATCTGTATGATCCCCACGATATTTGCAAGAACCACTATGCGAGAGTGTATTATACATGGATCCATGTGGCATGTCATTGGGTAGAGGAGGACCCTTGGAGGTATCGTTACAACCACTCCAAGCTCAATGAACCATTCAACATCGCTATAGAATGGAAAGTTTCTCTACATACAAAAACACCACAGGAAGCAACAACAATAGCAACAATAAGTAGCAAACCGGCGCAGGATAAGGGTAAGAGGAAGATTGTCGAGAAACCAGAGGCTGAGAAAAGCTACAAGTTCAGAGAATATCCTCTCATTGAGAAAGAAGCTTTGGCAGTGGAGGTAAAGAGGCAACAATGCATAAAGAGAGCAGAATGGAGGAAGAGAGAGAAGCAAAGGTTGGAGGAAGCAGAAAGGAAGTTGCAAGAAACAAAGAAGAAGTTGAAAGAGGAACATGAGCTAAGAAGTAGAGAGAGGGAAGAGAAGAAGAAACAAGAATAGGAAGAAGAAACAAGAACATGAATAAGGGAAAGGCATGATCATAGAGAAAACTACGCCCATACATGTTGAGGAGTCAGAAAAACCAGCAAATGAAGAAGAGGGTGAGCAGATGCAGAATCGGGAGCTTGCTCAGCAGATTGAGTAAATGGTTGAAGTGACAAACATGGAGTTGGGATAGGAGACATAGGACAAAGATACTGACCTCATGTCGAGAGCATATGAGGCCATCGCTCAGTCTCCCCCACCTCCAGTATCATAACCAATCCCGAGTGAGAAAGGAGAGTTTGTTATCTTTGTTGACGATCTGGTGATGGATGTGTACAATTTGTCATTTCATGAGTTGCATCAGAGGATTTCATAGGCACGGAGAAAGCATTTCCCGGATGATCCACAATGGAAGAAATGAGGGAGGCAATACTTGTTGAAGTATTAGCTCTTGAGGCCACCATGGGGAACTCTATGATGGATCCGTAACCGTGCATAAGGCGGTTGCCCATATATATCTTTTTCAGCGAAGGAGTAGAATGATTTTCCAAACTCTTACAGACATACACACTTTTATCACCCATGTGCAGGAATGGACAATGAGATACAAAGGATCCTCGCTTCACTTTCCCAAGATGATAAAGTCGCAGGAAGAGCTAGACAAAGCAAAGATCTGGATGAAGATCCAAAACTATGAGAAGCTCACCTAGTTCATCAGCAGTATACAGGCTTCATATGCATGGTTGTTCAAGATTTTGGATGTCATGGTGAGGATGCATAGGATCCCGTCAATCGGTTCCCTCACCATAGCCAGGGAGAAGAACCAAGTCCGACTAGAGATCGAAAGGTACATGGAGAAGCTCAGGTGAGATGCCACCAATGATGACTTTGAGATGAGTGCAGAAAACATGCAGAATTACATTGGTGGTCCTACCGTAGTCAAGACCATGTTGCACATGCTTCAAGATGAGTTGGACAAAGGTTCCCAGATCATATACCCACAAGCTATGGAGGCAAGAGTTCGCTTCCAGAAAGACACCATCAAGTAATATGGGGACACAATAGCACAGTACCAAGCTTAGTACCAGCACATCACCGAGAGTCATCAGGTGGATGTTGCCGAGTTTGTCTTCCCCCAGACTTCTAATTCATAGTGTTGTGTCTTGTTTGGCTGTCTCTAGCCTATTTTGTCTCACATGGGTACATGTGGAAATTCTATATTATCTGTGAATATATTGTAAGTGAAATTTGAGGTGTCATTAGTGGAATGTGAACAGTCACTATGTAACATAATGAGTTATTTGTAAAGAAGTTGAAGAGTAATGAGGGTAGTCAAAGGGGAATGTCAAGGGTCACCCCACCCTTTGTTATAACTAGAACCTCATAACTCATAAAACAGGCTTTTGGGATCCAATATTTTGGCTAGGCTTAGGCTTAGAGAAGGCTTGGGAGTATTGTGACAATCCTTGGCTTCTCCACAACATAGAGTGAGTATACTTCTTTGGAGGAGAAAGCGGTGTTCATTGTAATGTTCCACTATTAGGGCTAGTAGTTGTCAATGGTGTACGTGTGTATGGAACTTTCACGTAATAATAATATAACTGAGCCAACATGTTTTCATGCATGTGTTGTTATTGTAGTTGGACTATTCTAGTTTCTTTAACAATGTATGTTGTTTAACTTACATATTTTGTTATAGACTATTTTGTTTGCAATTATATGAATCTGGTTGAAGGCGTGTTGTTGGATTAACTCTTCAATTTTGTTTGTGGACTATTCCACTTTCCAACTTGTGATGTCATTCAGTTGTTTGTTCCTTTTAGGTTGCGTACTATTACAGGCTTCTAAGGGACACACTTCCTTTTCCCCTCTGTCTGTTAGAATCCCCATACATCTCACTTGACTCGCTACAAGGTCACACACTTTCTTCCAACCAAAGTCATCATACTTATCTCTGTGTGCTACCACGGTCAAGGGCACTACATTACCACCCACTACTAGGACTCCTACCCCAAACGGTCTGAGGTCTAGTTGGGAATTCTTACTCGGGAGATCTCCTTGAATTTTGGCAGGTCCAGCAACGTCAACATTTTTGGTGCTAGAACGAGGGCAATATGAAAAGTTGAGCCCTCAAATTCTGTTGTGAACTTTTGCACATCATTCATGACTTACATCACAATCTCAACTCTGACATGTTTTTCTCATGCTCATGATTTCAAAGTGTCGAAGGATGTTATCGATGACTTGTCACAACTCAAATATAATGGTGAAGGTGAAATAACCCTGTTAAGACATGAAGTTTCCTTTTTGGGTTTCTGTGACAGGAATGAAGTCCCCTCGGATGCCATTTCCTGTGGTTGTTCGCTTACACGTTCGAAAGGCGCATTAAGCAATGGTGTCTCACATTGCCCGCAACCTCTATTCACTCTTTCAATCATATGATCAGAGAGTTAGTTTGTGCTTTCTTTCATTATGAACATAAAGCACTTAATAAAAAAATCTTAAAATTACAAAAAGCACCTGATGAATCTATTGTGCAATTTTATCAATGCTTCCATCATCTCGCTTTTGAATTTCCAAAATATGAAGTTGATTGGGATTTTCTCACTGAAATATTTTAGTATCTTCTTCACATCTCAAACAACCCGCACGAGTAAGAATATTTCGAACCCCTCGCAGCATACCTCGGTGTTAGAGCTTCCAAATCTAAGACAGAAAATATCGTTGTCCCGAGTGACTCTCCGTCCTCTCCTCACCAAACAAATCTATCTCTGCATGAGGAGGTGGGAGAAGTTGTGAATCCACCTATTGAACTGTCACCTCCTACCACCCCACCTTCTATGGATCTCTGCTCATATTTGGACTACAAGTCCGATAATTTCCACATGGTCTCATCTCCTCGACCTCCGTCTTTTGGTTCCTTCGATCCTCTAGATTTTGATGTGTTGTGTTCATCTATTCTGGAATTCACATGCAGTGTTCACGAGGATCAAGTTATGGACAGAGTTGGTGTTGAGCAGCCAACCCACGATATCATTTTTTATGAGTATGTGTGGGAATCTGAAGAATAACCTGTGGTGAAAGATGACCTCCTTTTGTTCGCACTTCGCCCGCTTTATCCTGACATCTTCTGCGATTCTGTCATTTCTGATTTTTCTTGTGAAAAATTATTCTCTGGTGTTTCCACTTCTGATCATTCATAGAACACACATGATTTCAATCTTTCATTTGATTACAGAGAGGAAAAATATTTATTCCTGAATCCATTTGACTTCTCATCTTTCATTTCTGAAAATTTAGAGGGTGAAAAATTATGTTTCTCATCAATCCTGCTATTTGATTCGTCAGATCATGAGGATGTTGATGTCCATCTTGAATTTTCTGGTTGTGGTTATTGTGATCTTTCCACTCATTCATTTGATCATGATTTTGATTCACCTATCATTGATCTCTCTAACCCATTGGTTTTTGACGATCCATCTTCTGATGAGGTGGAAACCCCTCAAATTGTCGAGGTAGTTCAGCTCAAGCTGATGGTTATGTCAGGTTCTCATAGCCTTGAGGACAGTTCCACTTCCAATCATAAATTTGTTGAATCACCCTAGGATCCTCATCACTCTCTTGTTCACATTGAAAATCAATCTAATCTACAGTTTTCACATCCTCCACCGGAATCACATGATCCTATTGCTCATGAATTGGAGGATTCATACATAGCGAGCACTGTCGCGAAACAAAAATCTTCTTTCTTTCTTCATGTTTTCTTCTCTGTCACGTTCAAAAGAGTTTACATATTTTTCATCCGTGTGCAATGTGACACATCACCATGATACATCTGTAGGGTGCCTTTCATGCACTTTCAATCTTTTCTTTTCTGTAGACGCATTCAAACTTCAAACGTTTTAGTTTGCATCGTTTTATCCTTCTTGTTTATTAGTTGGCTTGAAAGCCTTTCTTATGAATCATTCCATCACTTACATGGGTCAACCAATGCATCAGTGGCTGCATTGGAAGTATCACTTCACGTGGGTTGGCCCATGCTCTGATTAGCTTAGGAGTAGGAGTAGTATTTTCTTTCCTATTTGCTTATACTTACTTGTTTTGCTTCATTTTACTTCTTTCCTTTTCTTGTTTGTTGTTTTGTGCACCCTTAGGATTAGTTTCCCCATGAAACCATGTTTGGCTTATTGGGACAAGTAAGGTGAGATACAAGAGGATTTATACAACTATCAACATTTGGCTATTTATATATTCCCTCTCTTTATGAAGATCTTGCGTTTCTTTAGTTGACGATACCCTAATGGAAAATAAATTCCTTTTAGAGTGAGTTATTGGTGAAATCACAACGCTTGCACTTTCAACTAGTACCACCTACTCTAATCGGTTTTCTATATTCGGTTAACCCTTTTCAACTCAGTCAATTAGAGTAAGGTGAGGGGGGAAACCTTAACAAGTATGTCATATGTACCTATAAATATCCTTCTCTAAAGGTACAAGCTCTTCTACTCTCAATAAGTCGGGATCCCTCTTTCAACTCATGAAATAAATAAGTGTCTATGCACATTTCTTTGAAAAATAAAAAATGGAAAAAATAAAATAAAGCCGAAAGCGAAAGGCTTCCTCCACAGAGAGGTGAACCAAGTAACTTTGCCGAGGTCTTGTTCAGGCTCACCAGCAGTGGAGCAATGTGTGTGTTCATGAAGTGACTCTGTTGGGGTACTCTCCATGCCTGTTGGTAGTGGAGCAACACCAAAGATGAAACTAAAACTCTGATAGTCTATATTACTTGTGCATCATTATACCCCTCATCCCTAATCGAAACAACTCATTTGACTTGGCTTGGTATGTGTGTTGTCGATAAAGAGAATGGTAGGGACTACATATTTAACTCAAATTAGTGAAAAATCCATGACGATTAAAGAATCGAACAATACTTCCAGAAGGGTTAGACTTGATTTACACAAGACAAGGTCCATACAAAGAGCTGGATTTCTACTAATGTGTCACCAATGTTGTAGCAGCTACAACCACCCTCCAAATTTGTGCTTATGCTTTGTTTTGGAGCCTCCCTCATCAAATCACAACAAATCATCTTACGCTAACCCAGGTACTTGTGCTTTACTTGAGTTTTATCTTCTGCTTATGACTTGTGTTTTCTAACTTGCTTTGGTGATGAACCTACAAGTTGATCTCTTGACTTGGTTTCAACTCGGTTCTAGGCCTGTGTTAGTGAACTGTGCAATACTTGAGGTAAATCAGCCTTCAGTCCAAGAATTGTGCAGTCCAAGCTCGCAGTGAGCCTTCGGCTTGAAAAATACGCAGAGCCAGCTGATAGATTGCCTTCAGCTCGAAAACTATGTAGAGCATGAGAGGCAGCCTGAGCCACTCAACCAAGAAATTACGCAAAAGCATTCCCTTAGCATTTGCCCGATGCATGAGCTAGTGAGTTGTCCAATTTCTCCAGGAACTATGAAATCTCTCCATGCATGCATGGTAGTTTTATCCCAAAAAAGAAAAAAAATCTAAAAAGCATCCCTAAAAAATAGGGATCTATTTTTAGCAGTCGAAGTTATACTTGAGTTATTTTTGGAAATTGCCACCACGTGTCACTTTTTCCTAGATTTTTGGCCTTCGCATCATAAACCCTAAATCAAACAAATCTATTTAATGGACACCCCCAGAGCTCATTTTCACATTCAATCTTGGAGCTGTAGAATTCCTAAGGAGATTTAGGAACCTTTGGCACAGTCGTCACAACTTTTCCGGCTAAGTCTTGCTTTTCTAGTCTTTTGTTGCTTTTTTTGTCCCTTTTGTTTGCTTGGCTTGCGAGAGTGTTGTTTTACCATTTTTATTGAACGACCGTTGGTTTTTTGATTTGTTTTAGCTTGTAGAAGTGTTGTTTTAAGTTTTGCATTGCCTTCCCCAAGCGTCGCATGCATAACCCAGTTTTTGCATGCACGGTCATTGTTGCGACAACACTCTCCACATGCTTCATTATTCTTTAGTTTGATTGACTCTTGCACTTGTTTTGTTTGCATGCATCATCACACTCATATTTGCACCCAGCTTCACTTCTACTTTCAGATCTGCTCATTTTCATGTTGCCATTGGGCAGATCTGGGCTTCCTTGGCCCGGATCTAGCTCTTCCCGTCATGCTCTACACATTTTTGGATCTCAAGGCTTTGCCTTGGCTCCAAGAATTAGCCAAGGCCTGGCTGCAATTGTGCACTATGCATTTCTAGGAGCCATTCATGAGCCTTGGTCACTGGGATTATGTAATGCGCAGTCCCAGCTAACCTAAGCTTGACTGAACTATGCATTGTGCAGTTCCAGTCAGTAGCACCTCCCCACTGGCAGTTGGAACTGCAAAATGCGCAGAACCAGTTGGCAGTCAGTCACCTCTGAGAGCCAATATTGCACAATTATTGACAGTAGTTGCCCAATTTGTTGTTTGGTTTGTTCTTGAAGTTATTTTGGTTTCATGCTAATATTTGCATTCCATGAGTGTCCTCTTTGTCTCTAGGTACAACAGTTGTTGAGAAACTCTCCACAGTTACAAGTAACATGGCTTCCAAGAGAGATGCATCAAAGGATACTGTTGAAAGTAGCACTGGGGATGTAGTTGAGCAAGTGTCAATGAGTTTACCAGTTTATACATACACTCAACTTTTCATTGATAAGGGCATGAAGCTAACATGGTCGGAAATCAAGGATATCTTTGTAGGATACTTCAAGGAGGCTAGCTGACCATTTCATTACCCCGGTGTACAAGTTGATATTTGAGTAGGATCCACCTTGCATGTCCCAAGAAGTGATGGAGGCATTAGTTAACATTACAAATTAGTATGCCTCACCCAGTGGCACCTTCATTAGGATGTTTGGCAGAGAGAAGCCTCCACATGTTCTACAAAGGTTTTCCACAGATAAGTTGGTCATGCAAGAGGTTGCATATCACATCTCACAGGGTTATCAGCAGGGCTGCATATGAGGAAGAAGGCACCATGGATTTCTCTTCCTCTGCAGATTGGATTGTATGAGATTAAGAGCTTGAAAGAAGCGGATACTGAAGCCAAGGAGATATCGACGTATGAGTTTGGCACCAAATATTACAATCTATATGATCCCCATGAGATTTGCAGGAACCACTGTGCGAGAGTGTATTATCCATGGATTCACTTTTCATGTCATTGGGTAGAGGAAAACGCTTGGAGGTATTGTTACAACCACTGCAAGCTCAATGAACCAGTCAGCATAGTTGTAGAATGGAAAGTTGCTCTACAGGTAGCACCACCACAGGAAGCAACAACAACAGTAGCAATAAGTAACAAACTGGCACAGGATAAGGGTAAGAGGAAGATTCTTGAGAACCCAGAAGCTGAGAAAAGCTACAAGTTCAGAGAATATCCTCTCATTGAGAAATCAACTTTGGCAACGAAGGCAAAGAGGCAACAACGCATAAAGATAACATAACAGAGGAAGAGAGAGAAACAAAGGTTGGAGGAAGCAGAAAGGAAGTTGTAGGAAACGAAGAAGAAGTTGAAAGAGGAACATGAGATAAGAAGGAGAGAGAGGGAAGAGAAGAAGAAACAGGAACAGGAAGAAGGGAAAGGCGCGATCACAGAGAAAATTGTGCCCATATATGTTGAGGACTCAGAATAACCAGCAGATGAAGAAGAGGGTGAGCAGATGCAGGATTAGGAGCTCACTCAACAGATTGAGAAAATGGTTAAAGCGATGAACATGGAGTTGGGATAGGAGACACAGGACCAAGATATCAACCTCATATTGAGAGCATTTGAGACCGTTGCTCAGTCTCCACCACCTCCTGTATCATAACCAGTCCCGAGCGAGCAAGGAGAGGTTGTTCTCCTTGATGATGATCTGATGATCGATGTGTACAATCTTTCATTTGATTAGTTGCAATAGAGGATTCTACAGGCGTGAGGAAAGAATTTCTTGGATGATCACGCGTCACGTGCATTTATGAAGGAAATGGTGATAGTGCTAGATTTCATGAAGCATCTAGGGCCACAGCTGATGCAACTATGGCTTATGCAAGAGACACAAGCTCAAATGTCAAGTTCTTGTTAATAGAGAATGAATAGATGGCTAAGAACTTGCAAGTGTCTAGGCATAAAGCAAAACAATCGGCGGGATCCGCAATGGCAGAAAAGAGGAAGGAAATACTTGCTGAATTATTAGCTTTTGAGGCCACCGTGGGGAAACTCTATGATGGATTTGTAATCGTGCATAAGGCAGTTGTCCATCTATGTGTTTTTCAGCGGTGGAGCAGAAAGATTGTCCAAACTCCTAGAGACATACACACTATTATCGCCCATGTGCAGGAATAGAAAATGAGATACAAAGGAGCCTCACTTCACTTGCCCAAGATGATAAAGTTGTAGGAAGAGCTAAACAAAGCAAAGATCTGGATGCAGATCAAAAAATTATGAGCAGCTCGCCTCGTTTGTTAGTAACATATAGGCTTCATATGCAGGGTTTTTTAAGAGTTTGGATGTGATGGTGAGGACACAGAGGATCCCGTCAATCGGTTCCCTCACCATAGCCAGGGAGAAGAACCAAGTCTAACTAGAGATCAACAAGTACATGGAGCATCTCAGGCGAGAGGCCACCAATGATGACTTGGAGATGAGCATAAAAAACATGCAGAAGTACATGTCAGTGGCCCTGCCATAGTCAAGACCATGCTGCACATGTTTCTGGATGAGTTGGACAAAGGTTCCCAGATCATATACCCATAATCTATGGGGGCAAGAGTTCACTTCCATAAAGACACCATCAAGCAGTATGGGGACACAATAGCACAGTACCAAGCTTGGTATCAGTACATCATCGAGATTCATCAGGTAGATATTGCTGAGTTGGTCTTCCCCCAGACTTCTGATTCATAGTGTTGTGTCCTGTCTGGCTATCTATAGAATATTTTGTCTCACATGGGTACATGTGGAAATTGTATATTATTTGTAAATTTATTGTAAGTGAAATTTTAGGTGTCATTAGTGGAATGTGAATAGTCTCTATGTAATGTAATGAGTTATTTGTAAAGAAGTTGAAGAGTAATGAGGGTAGTCAAAGGGGAATGTCAAGGGTCACCCCACCCTTTGTTATAAATAAAACCTCATAACTCATAGAACATGCTTTCGGGATCCAATATTTTTGCTAGGCTTAGGCTTAGAGAAGGCTTAGGAGTATTGTGACAAGCCTTGGCTTCTCCACAGTATAAAGCGAGTATACTTTTTTGGAGGAGTAGGCGGTGTTGACTGTAATGTTCCACTATTGGGGCTAGTGGTTGCCAATGGTGTATGTATGGATGGAACTTTCACTTAATAATAATATAATCGAGCCAACATGTTTTCATGCATATGTTGTTATTGTAGTTGTACTATTCTAGTTGATTTAGCAATGTATGTTGTTTAACTTACACATTGTCTTGTGAACTATTTTGTTTGCAATTGTATGAATTTGGTTAAAGGTGTGTTGTTGGATTAACCCGTCACTTTGGTTTGTGGACTATTCTGCTTTCCATCTTGTGATGTCATTCTACTCGTTTGTTCCTTTCAAGCTGCGTAATATTATAGGCTTCTAAGGGACACATGTCCTTTTCCCGTCCATGTGTTAGAACCCCCATACATCTCACTTGACTTGCTGCAAGGTCACACACTTGCTTCCTACCAAATTCATCATACTTATCTCTACGCACTACCACGGTCAAGGCACTACATTACCACCCACTGTTGGGACTCCTACTCCAAATGATTTGAGGTCTAGTTGGGACTTCTTACTGGGGAGATCGCCTTGAATGTTGGCAGGTCCATCACCGTCAACAATCCTATAGATAAAATTTATCTTCACAAGAATGCAGGAGAAATTATATACACATCCTTGACAAGTTTTTCCATGGAAGCATCTAAGCTATAAGCATCTCTGAACAATATTCACTCTCAATTGAAGCTAGAAAAGATGTCTTCTCTAGCTAAGGATACAAAAATTAAGGGGCTAGAAGATCTGGTTTTAAAGTTAGGATTGAATGCTAAATATGTAAAGGAAACTGAGGAAATAATTAAAAGGAAATTTTCATACATTCAGGTACTAAGGAAACAACTGAGATTACCAACAGCTAAACATCCCCTAGCACAAGAAGTAGGTCAGCTAGAGAAGGAAAAGAAAAACATGTTTCGGATGATTGTGGAACAAAATGTGTAGATTCAGAAGATGGGGGCAGAGATGGAGAAATTAATCAAGGAAAAATAACTTCAAATCAACACTAGAGCAGGGACATCTACAACAACAATTTCAATAATAGAAACAGAGTCTACTATTCAAAACCCATCCGAGCAATTATCAAAAGCTATGGGAGATCTATCATTACAAGATATGGAGATTGAAAAGCTTAGAGCTTAGTGGGAGAAGAGCCAAGATAACAAAATAAAAGTTGATAATGCATATCTTGCCGAAGTACATAAAAACTTCATATTAACCAAACAAATTGAAAAATATGAAAATAAATCATTGATTGGAAAAAAATTATCTGAAGCAAAAGAAAAAATATGGATTGATATAAATTCAACCATGACTGAACTCTGGACATCTATTAAAATCATTTTTGAACATGAGGAACCAGTGACAAGGTCAAAGGCAACGATTACAGAAATCAAAGAAGATTTAGATCACAAGCCAGGGGAAGGAACCAAAATAATAAAAGTGATTAATTATAAAAAAAAAATAAGAACAGGAGGAATTTGGAACTGAAGACATGACTAATATAATCCTAGAAGTTAGAAGATTTTTGAAAAAAAATAACTTAATGTTACAATTAGAAAATAAATGTAAAAACTTAGAAGCACAGGGTAAAAAATTTCATAGAAAGTTTAATGTCTTATGCTAGAAAGGACTTCCACCTCTACGAGATTCTAGTGGCCAATTGATTCCACTAGAGAATTAACAGTAGAGATTGCATGAGATAGCAACAGATAGAACAAAGTTTGTTAAAATCAAAGGGATAATCAGTGGTAAAGCATTCCTTGAAGGCCTAGAATATGATATTTTTATCCAACATGAAGTTCAACATTTTTTCATTACTAGGCCAACCTTTGAGAAGTATACAGAAGTTGATGAGGCATATAGAAAAGTAACAAAATTTTCTATTCCAGATGATAAAAGATGGGATAAATTACTTGAACTCATTGAGTGACACTGAATGTAGAAATTCAACAACCAGTTGCAGGGAAAGAATGAGTAGAAAGCAAGATAACATGAGCATAAAGCAGAGAATTCAACTTGAAGCAGCAATCATCAAACAACACCCTTGAATTGTGTGTTGATTACTCAAATCAGTTCAGAAAAGCTATTTTTATGTTCTATTTTTGTAATATCCAAATCAGTTTTGGATAATATTCCATTTTGTAATAAATTTTATTAGATCTAGATATTTTTGAATTACACTCTATAAGTATTTTGTAGTTCGAAGAAGAATGGGTTGAACCCTTGTGATGATCCAGTGACACTATTGTAATACTCTGAAATATTTCTGAAGATAATCAAAGGATTTTGGCTTCATTCTTAACAACTTTTGTGTTCATGTGAGTTTTTCTTGTTTATTCATTTATGTTTTTCATAATTTATTTATGCATATGTTGAAGGTAACATAGGAGTTAGGCTAGGGCTAGATTGAGTATCAATCTCCCCAACAACCTATTGCAAAGTTATATCATTATAGATATTAATTAACTAAACAATTTGTTTATGTTAGTTCCTCTACATCTTTTAATTGTCGCCTTATGTCATATCTTGAACATATATTGTTTGGCTGTAGAATTCTTCTACATGCATCAATTGTATTTCATTAATTAAATATTCAATATGGATGTTTGATTATCACATATATTCTTATTTTCCACCTTCAAACTCAAGTTAAAGATTTATTTTGTTATGAATGAAAATCGTCCCTTTGAACTTCTCAAAAATATTTAAATTTTACAAGTGTTAAAGGTTAAATACATTGGTCATCCAATTTAATTAAACCCTTACTTAGATGCTTTGGCACAGTTCTCTAGCCTAGAATTGTCTACGAAGTTACCACATCAGATTGGTGTTATTGACGGGGAACGAAGTTTGAAGTTTTTCCCTAGTACAATGACCAAATTTTCCTCTTAATGGTAAATAAGAGGTCAGTGAGCTAAAATCTTTCACTTGACGACTTCACTAGTTAAATCTGGCTTCACGCAGGCATACCAGATCTTATTCCAATGTATAACTCTTCTCTCCTTTATAAAATACAGAGAGACTTGTGAGAATTGCATCTATCAGACGTAGATTAGAAGCTTCCACTTCTGCTTCCGCCTCTCTTCCACCTTAGATACCCTCACAAACTGAGTCTTTTCAATCAATCCCAATACCTGCTAAATTATCAAATCTTCCACGTAAAGTTAAATAACTCCTTTCTAACGGATTAGATCTTCAACTTGCATTGCTAGTTCATTAGCTTGATACCTTTGAGTTTCCTACTTCCCATTCGAAACCATCTGATACTGAAGTAGATCTCGAACTTCAATTACCTGAATTGAAACCACCTGATTTCATTTTCTATCTCATACATACTTATCCTTCAATTTTTGCTAAGCCTGAAGAGGAACTTAGCATTTATAGCAATCCTCTAACCTTTGAAGATCAAGAGAAAAGCATACCCGAAGTTTAGAAATTAGTTGTCATCCTCAATTTTTCAAGAAACCTAAACCTCCATCCCAGTCATCTTCAAGCAAAGTTGTCTCTCCAAATGATCCACGTGGATGTTGGTGGCCACCCACCTATTGCACTTGGATCCCCACCACTGTCTCTTTCAGTTTTTCAGTTTGCTTAATTGTAGCACAATTTACTATTTTTGGTAGTTTTTTGGGTCTTGAACTTCTGGAGCTGTTTTGAGGCCCTAAATGAAGTTTTTTTTGGGAAAATCAGGGCCAACATAGACGTTTGTTTGATGTTGCACACACATAATTTGTAGTCCTTGCATTGATATTTCTAATGAGGTATTGTGCACATCAAATGAAGATCATATGCCAAAGTTGTAACCCCGGGAAGTTGATGTACCAATTTACCCAAATAGGGCCCATAGTTTTGGTGCTTCATCTCCTAGGGTTAGGTTTTTGGATGTTTATGTTTTTCCATTATTTCTCAATAATAAATAGGTCTTTGAGCCTCATTGTAACACAGTTCAGAGGCATGTAGCCTCCACATCTCTTCTCAGAGATAAGCTACCATTGCCCGAGCTAGTCTTATTTCCATTATGTTTGCAAGAATCTTACATTATTTGATGAAATGAAGTGTTATTTCTACTGCATCTTTGTATTTATGGTTATATCTATAATTTATTGTGTTCTTGTTTAAGTTTGGATCAGTGGTATCAGAGTGGTCTGCTCTTTCTCTATTTTTCTCTGCATGTCCCCAACGAGGTCGGGATATAAGGAGTTAGGGCTCGAACTAGTCGAACCTTTGCAATACCAACCTCGCAAATCCCAACAGCCTCCCATGGCGGAAGAGATGAAAGATGAGGGGGCAGGAGATCCTTTCAAAATATTGCTCGAAGAAGCCCTCGAGCGACAGAGGAACGCGATGATGGACAACTTTTCCCTGATCCTTTAGCGGCTACCCAAGGGCGACACATCTCCTTCCAGTAGCTACTCTGGAAGTGCCACACCATTTAAGGTACAAGTGAACTTTAACATCCCCATACTTGAGGGTCAAATAGATGCAAACGCCGTAGATAAATGGTTAAATATGCTAGAAGGATATTTTTTTGTTCATGGTTTTTCCAGCCAAGAAAAGATTACTTTTTCACTTCTCAAAGATTCCTGCCATGTCAAGGACTAGTGGGAAACCTAATGTGAGAAGAAGGTAGAAAGTACACCCTCACTATTTTCGATCGCACCCACTTGGGATTCGTTTCGGGATGCCATCAAGGAGCATTACTACCCTGTTGGTAGCTTTGAGGATACATACATAAAGTGGACCACGTTGCAGTAGGGAAGGGACCAAGACATGCCAGAGTTTACCAACGTTTTTCATAACCTTTGCACGAAGTTGGGTATCAAGGATTCTGAGAAAAAATTGGTACTCAAGTACCGCGACTGCCTACACAAGTACATCCAAGATGAGATGGAGTTTCTGGACATCTCCTTGCTCGACACAATGTACCAATACACTGTCAAGATTGAGCAGAAGTTTAAACAAAAAAGGTGAGACTTTGGATATGTGAATCTGGAGCAAGGGAAAGACACCCCCAAACCATAGAGAAAAGGGAAAATCCAAGGCAGGGTGACCTCGGATAACCCATTGAAGCAACAAGCAAAGACAAAGAAGGAAGGGGGAAAGTGGTGTGAGTTCCATAAGAGCTCCACTCACAACACAAGTGAGTGTCCGGCCAAGCAGTCACTGGTGGCGAAGTTGAAGGCTTCCGAGCCAGACGTATGTTCTGACATTGAGTCAGAACCTAACAAGGAGAATGATAAAGGGAAGAAAATCATTGATGTGGAGCCTAGTGCCATTGTGGCCACCACCAAGATCCATAAGATTGAGCCTGAAGATCTAGAGGAGGGGGAACACCTATTCCACTCACAGATGTGGGTGAAGGGTTCTCCGTTGTAGTTCATTGTCGACAATGGGAGTCAAAATAACCTCATTTTAGTAGAGGTCATGAAGCGACCGGGCCTACCGACTACAACACATCCACATCCATACACCATTGGGTGGCTTCACCAAGGATGAGATCTCTGCGTCAGCCAGTAGTGTCGCCTTCCCTACAACATCAAGCCCTTCACACATGAGGTACTTTGTGGTGTTTCTCCTCTTGAAGTTTGTGATGTATTATTAGGAAAACCATACTTATGGAAGTGACATGTTGTATATGATTCTATTCCCCTATATATTATTATTTCTTTGGGTAGTAAATTGTACAAGATACTGGAGGTATCCCTCCTACCACTATCTCTTTGATCTTTGCTAAGCAATGTAGTAAAATCATCTACTAGTCTGGGAAATTTGTTTTCTTTCAGATTCACTCTCAAAGTAAGGGGAAGATTGTAGCCACATCTATGGCCCCCGCGAAGGGTTCCTCCATGCAGCAGAAGCAGGTGGATACGGTCATGGAAGAATACAAGGACATCTTCTCCTCACCCACAGGGGTACCCTTGCACTCTCAGGTCGAGCATTTGATCAATATAACTCTCAGAGCACCTCTACCCAATGGGCCGATATATCACCACTCCATTCTGTAAAATGAAGATATCAAGGGGAAAATCTAGGATTTGTTGCAGAAAGGTCACATCCGACCAAGTTCCTCGCCTTGTGGGAGCCCAATTGTACTTGTACAAAATAAGGATGGGACCTGGAGGATTTGCATTGAATATCGGGCACTAAACAAAATCGTTGTCAGGAACATGTATCTAATCCCATGGATTGATGACCTTCTAGACCAACTCAAGGGGACCAAGTATTTCAACAAGATCGATCTGAAGTCTGGCTATCACCAGGTTCCAGTAGAGCCCATAGATGTATGGAAGTCCACATTCAAATCCAAGAAAGGCCTTTTTGAATGGTCGATTATGCCCTTCGAGTTGAAAAATTCCCATGTTACTTTCATGAGGCTAACAGATGACATATTGCAACCCTTCACCAAGTCATTCATGGTTTTTTATCTGGATGGCATCCTCATCTTTCAAAAAGATTTGGGAAGAACACTTGCAACACATTTGACAAGTCCTTCCAACCCTTTGGCATCACAAACCGTGTGCCAACTTGGAGAATGCACCTTTGGCATGAGCCAAGTCCAATATTTGGGTTACATCATACATGAGCGTGGCATGCATGTGGATCCGACTAAGATCCAAGTCATTCGGGATTGGCCAGCCTCGACCACTCTAACAGAGCTTCACAACTTTTTGGGCCTTGCAAATTTTTATTAGAGATTCGTGTTGGGATTCTCAAATGTCACTTGGCCTTTGAGTCTGATTAATAAGGGCGGGGCGAAAGTAAATTTTTCCTCATCTGAGTCCCAACAGAAGGCGTTTGTTGAGTTGAAGCACCAACTCTACTCTACATCAGTATTCACACTGCTATACCTGCAGTAGCCATTTGAAATCGAGACAAATGCCTTAGAATATGTTATTGGTGCAGTCCTCACCCAACACGGACATCCATTGACCTATCATAGTGAGACACTTTCTGATACAATTCAGAAGTACCCCACCTATGATAAAGAGATGTATTCCAATGTGCAAGCTTTCCGGCAATGGAAGCATTACATTATGGGGAAGGAGACAGTCATCCACAAAAACCACCGACCTCTTCAGTTTATACAGACACAAGGGAAGTTGTAGGACGATCACCATCAGAAGTGGTCTACATATCTGCAACAATTCCACTTGAACTTTAAATACAAAAAGGGAAACACTAATAATGTTGCAGCCTGCCTTAGTCAACCTCCAGTTGTAGGACTAACTATTGTTCTCAACTCTTGTGGCCATGAGACCTATGGATGGCCCCAAATATATAAAAATGATCCAGATTTCTCCTCCACATACCAGATGCTAGTAGATGGAAAGCAAGTTCCTGATTTCCACCTCTAGGACACATTATTATGTTACCTGGGCCACCTTTGTATTCCTTCAAGCGAGCATGCCAAGTTGATTTTGGAGGCGCACTACAGTTGGGTAGCATGACACTTTGGTGTGGAGAAAATTATGGTTGTACTACAAAAGTACTTTTATTGGCCCAAACTCCAACTAGATGTTGGGAAATATATCAGATCCTGCACTGTCTGGGCTATCGCCAAGACAACCATAAATAAGAAAGGCCTGTACACTCCTTTGCCTAGTCCCAACCAACCATGGGAATCCATCTCCATGGACTATATGTCTAGCCTCCCTTCTACGAAACATGGTAATGACTGTGTATTTGTGGTCGTGGATAGATTTTATAAGATGACTATATTGGCGGCCTGCAAGAAGAGTATCACAATAGAGGAAACTGTAAATCTCTTCTTTGAATGAGTATGGGTACATTTTGGGATCCCACAGACCTTTATATCATATCGGGATAGCAGGCTCCTAAGCACATTATGGTCAAGTCTCTGGACACTATTGTACACCTTGCTCACCAAGTCGACTACTTTCCATCCCCAGATTGATGGCTAGATAGAGGTCGCCAATAGGATGATAGTGCACATACTCTGCAAGTACAACTCAAAGCATCCACGAACCTAGGATGAGAGTGTTCCCTATGTGCAACACAATTATAAAAGAGCTCTCCATAGTTTGATTGGTTGTATTCCCTTTCAAGTGGGTCTAGGATTTCAATCATTATGTCTGATTGATGTTGCCATGCCTCATGCGACTACATAGACGGAATCCACACATGTATTTCCTGAGGTTGATAAAGAAACCAAATTTATTGAACGCATCTAACACATCTGCCAATAGGTTCACGACATCTTGGAGAAGTCAAATGCCAAATACAAGCAATGACATGATCAACATTGGGTGCCACACAAGTTTCAGGTGGGCGACAAAGTTTGGTTACATTTACAGAAAGAACGCCTTACCAGAACCCATCAAAAGCTCAAACCACTCTGATATGGTCCTTACACCATTACCAAGGTTGTGGGATATAATTATTTTGAGCTCAAAATTCCACCATTCCTTGGTCTGCACCTAGTGTTCAATGTGGACTGCCTTCGACCATACTTCCCACCATTACTGGACACATCAGACATTGTAGAACAACTCACACCAACAGAGTTAAACCCAGACTGCATGGAACATGCCATAAATGATCGGATTATGGACACATAGGTCAAGAACACTTGCCAACAAAATATCCAACTGTATCGGGTTGTCAAAGTTGGCCAACTCCTGCAATAAGGCAAGTGGCTCACCAGGGACCAACTTTAGCAGAAGTTTCCCCATCTCATGGAGGCACTCAACACAATGGGGACCATTGATTCCTAAGGGGGAGGACTAATCCAGGTGGATGTTGGTGGCCACCTACCTATTCCGCTTGGAACCCCACCACTCTCTTTTAGTTTTTTAGTTTCCTTAATTGTAGCACAATTTACTATTTTTGGCAGTTTTTCGAGTCTTGAACTTCCGGAGCCATTTTGAGGCCCTAAATGACGTTTTCTGGGAAAATCATTTCCCACGAGGTCTTGTTAACCCATGTTTGTTGCTCAGAAGTTGTTTTCCTTGGATATACCTTTCTAACAAGGTATTGTGCACATCAAACAAAGATCGTATGCCAAAGTTACGTCCCTAAAAATTTGATGTACCAATTTAACCAAACGAGGCCCATAGTTTTGTCGCTTCATCTCTTAGGGTTAGGTTTTTGGATGTTTAGGGTTTTCCATTGTTTCTCAATAATAAATATGCCTCTGAGCCTCATTGTAACACAGTTCAGACGCATGTAGCTGCCACATCTCTTCTCATAGATAAGCTACCATCACCCAAGCTAGTCTTATTTCCATTATGTCTGTGAGCATATTTCAATATTTGATATTAATGAAATGAAGTGTTTTTCCTATTTCATCTCTGTATTTATGGTTATATCTGTAATTTATTGCATTCCCATTTAAGTTCGAATCACCAAAACAGACAGTTCCATTACAACACCAAATGGCTGGATTTAGGCGAATTGTAGTAGCTTGGTAAGTAGCATTAGTACTTCCTCCAACAACCCAACTTCATGATTTTCCTGAAGGGTATTTGAAACCTTGTACCTAGATTTAATGGAGAAACTAGGTCATCTAAAGAAGATCACTTGATTGCATATCTTGATTTTGCATACAATGTGAACATTGAACATGAGGATGTTTATACAAGTCTATTTGTTCAATCATTAGAGGGAAATGTCAGGATATGACTTAGACAATTACAAGTAAATTTTATAAAATCATGGGCTAAACTAACCAGCATCTTCAATAATCAATGGGGAATTAAAAATTATCATGTTTACTATTTAACAAAATTTGAAGATTTGAGAAGAAACCTTGGGGAACCTGTTGTAGGGTTTATCAAAAGATTCAATAATATTTATAACAAGATGCCACCATATTGTAAACCCCTAGTCACTATAGCTAAAGTCATATTTTCTAAAGAATTTGATGACAATTTTGTTGTAATACTTAGAGAAAGAAAATATGAAGCCTTAGCATACATGCAAACTAATGCAATTGAGGTGGAAGCTAACATGTCAACATCCAGTAAATTGAAAGCAAAGGCAAAAAAGGTTGAAAGGAAAATCAAATCTAGAGAGGAAAGTACTTCATCATCCAAAACCAAAGATGAAGAACACAAAATTGATAAAATAACCTCTTTATTAAGAAATTTATCTAATAGAATTTCAAGAATGGAAACTCAGCCTAGAGTAACCCAACAGGTTGCAAATAGACCTCTAGTTCAATATAGAAGACCTTTACAACCTCAAATTTTGCAAAGACCAAATATTGATCAACAAATTCAACCTCCATTAATGATTGATGATCAGGACCCTGAAGAATTTTTCCATGTTGTTACAAATGATATCAATTATTCTTAAGATCCATCATCTCAAAATTCTCTTGTCCCAATCAGTCAAGACCAACCTCTAACTCAAAATCAAGAGTCCTCCCAAGTTTCCAAAATATCAAGCTTTTTTTTAGTTTCTCATTATTGAACTGAATAGAAGATATGACCTAAGACCTAGACAAGGTCCTAATAGACCTGTAAAAAAGGTTACCTTTGATGAACCTCAAATGAAAGTTGTTGAAATACCATTTGTCCAACCACAAATCAGTTAAAAGAACAATCCTCAACTAAAAAATTTGTTCCAGTTGTTTTTATGTTGAAAGAGAATTAGAAAGGGTTAAAATTCTTAGTCCCTTATTTGAACTTTCTAGAAATCTAGGTTATAAACAACAAGTATTCAAATGGATACAATCTTCAAGTGTAGATGTTGAGGGGGATGTCATTAGCCTACAAGATGAGAAGCCTTTAGTTGTTTTTGGTGCTAGTTCAGATATGATTGATGAAAATGTGCCACCTTTCTATGTTACATTAAAAGTTCATGATTTTATTTTATATAATTGCATGTTAGATTCTAATGCTTCCCATAATCTGATGCCTAAAGTTATCGTGGACCAACTTCAATTGCAAATTACCAGACCTTATCACGATCTATACACATTTGATTCAAAGAAAGTATCTTGATTGGGATTAATCAAAGATTTAGTTGTTACACTTGCTCAAATCCATGTTAGAAGCATAGTATTGGATATAGTTGTTACAAACATTCCTCGAAAATTTGGTATGTTGTTGTCAAGATCTTGTTGTGCTAATCTTGGAGGAATCTTGGAGATTGATATGTCCTATGCTACAATCCTAGTTTATGGAGGTGAACATCTAAGGATGATAGAGAAGTAAGATTCATAAATACTATCTATAAAGCTAATCAAGCAATAAATCATATTATATATGTTATTGACCAATATTTTGGATGTTTTACTTTGGCTTCAATTGATCTCTCTAATCATCAAACTAGAATTGAAGATATTCTCAATATACCTCAATTTTCAGATAGTGACTTTTGGAAAATGTATTTTGATGGAGCATTTTCTAAGGATGGAGTTGGCGCAGGGATTGTACTCATTTCCCATAAAAAGAAAAACATAACCCAATCCTTTAAATTAGATTTTAAAGTCATGAATAATGTGGCAAACTATGAGGCTTTAATTTTAGGATTGAAATTAGCTAAAAGTTTGAAAGTACAAAACCTAGCAGTATATGGTGATTCAAAATTAGTTGTAAAATAGATCAGGAATCATTTTCAAACAAAACCTCCTAGACTTAGAGCTTATCGGAAACAAGTATGGGACTGTGTGGAAAACTATTTCCAAACTTTTAATATCTCGTCAATTTCAAGAGAAGATAATATCCATGTAGATTCCTTGGCAATTTCTACAAGTTATTTTAAAATACTTGCTACTTTGCAATTACATTACTAGATTGAAGTAAAATATAGACCTTCCAGCCCAAATCATTTAAGACACCGGAAAGAATTGCTTACAGACAATTTTGATTAATTTTCTGGTTTACATGTTGAAGAAGAAAATAATGATGAAATCAAATCAAATGATAGAGACTTAGATTTGAACTTTAAACAAAAAATTATTGATCATGATATCATTCAGTTATCTAATAATTATATTCCAAAGGGATTGGTTCCCCTTGAAAAACTTTTTGATCAAAATGATGTGTCAAAAAATTCATTGCTAGGTTCACAACAAGAAGACGTACAAGACTATAATATTGGTACTACAGAGGAAATCAGAAATATCAAAATCTCAGCTAGTTTTCCTAAGGACATAAAAGAAAAATATGTTAATTTGTTTAAGCAATAAAGAGATGTATTTCCATAGTCATATGAAGAATTGAAAACCTATGACACAACTATTATTGAGCACAAAATTCCTCTTAAACCAGGAGTTAAGCCATTTCGGAAAAAATTAAGAAGAATTAACCCAATCCTACTACCAATTATTGAGAAAGAAGTAATAAAGTTGTTGGATGCTAAAATAATCATTCCCTTACGATATTCTAAATGGATAGCTAACATGGTACCTTTTAGGAAGACAAATGGAGAAATAATATTTTGTGTTGATTTTAGAAACTTGAACAAACTGTCCCTGAAAGATAATTATCCATTACCAAAAATGGATCAATTGCTTCAAAGAGTATCAGGTTCTGACAGGATTTCAGTGTTGGATGGATTTTCTAGGTACAACCAGATTTTGTTCAGTCAAGAAGACAGAGAAAAGACAACATTCAGAACTTTATGGGGTACTTTCATGCATGCCAAGATGCCATTCGGTGTAATCAATGTTGGAGCAACATTTCAAAGGGTAATGGATTTGGCATTTGTTGGTAAGGTAAATAAATTCATAGTCATTTACCTTGATGATTTGATAGTATTTTTTGACTCTGATGCTAAACACATCAAACACTTGAGGAAATTTTTTGAGAGATGCATAAAATTTGGGATTTCTCTTAATCCTAAAAGGTCACTTTTTCAATGAGGAAGGAACATTTTTGGGACACATAATTTCAAAAGGATTTATAATTGATCCTAAGAGAGTTTCAACAATTCAGGTAATCAATTTGCCTATAAATAAGAAAGAAATTCAGTGATTCTTAGGAAAGATAATTTTTTTAAGGAGATTCATACCTAATTATGTTGAAATTGTTAAAGATATTATTGATATGCTCAAGAAATATAATGAAGTTAAATGGACTATCCAAGCTAGATACTCTTTCTCATAGATCAAAAAGGAAATTTCAGAAGCTCCAGTGCTAGCCAACCCAGATTATTCAAAACTTTTTAGTATTTTCTCCTTCGCCTCAAATACTACCATAACAATAGTTTTATTGCAGAGAAATGATGATCAACATGAGCAGCCAATTGCTTTCTTTAGTAAGGTTATGAGAGATGTTGAACTAAAATATGACATCATAGAAAAACAAGCTTATGCCTTGGTACAAGCTTTGAAAGAATTTAGGATTTATGTTTTACATTCTCCTATAATTTCTTATGTGCCTAACAATGCAGTAAAGACAATGTTGACTCAGCCTAATACAGATGGAAAGAGGGGGAGATGGATTGCTAAGATACTTGAGTTTGATTTAGATATCAAACCTACAAAGTTGGTGAAAGGACAGGGTTTAGCTAAGTTGTTGGCATAATCAAACTGCAAAATACTTGGTATTATAATGCAAATTTTAAGTGAGAAGAAACCACAAGAATCTTCTCAGATTTCAGGTGAGAAGAATCCACAAGAACCTTCTTCTATTGGAGTTCCAATTCCTCTTCCTTTACAAATTGATGAAAATGTTTTACTATCAGATTAGTACAAAGACATAGTTTCATTTTCTACGTGATTTCGAGTATCCTCTTGAATTCACAAAGAATCAATGTAGATCCCTTAGACTCAAGGCCATGAAGTATTGTATAGTAAATTCAAATTTGTATTGGAAGGATCCCTGAAATATTCTCTTACTATGTTTGACTGAAAGTGAATTTTGTGGAGTAATTGAGCAATTTCATGAAGGAGTTTGTGGAGAACATTATGCTTGGAAGGAAACTACATATAAAATACTAAGAGAAGGTTTATATTGGCCAAAATTATTTGCATAGGTTGGAGAAAAGGTGAGGAGTTGTATCCCTTGTCAAATATTTGCATGAAAACAAAGGTTAGAAACACTTCCCCTTGTTCTGGTTTCAGTAGAAGCTCCTTTCTTGCAGTGGGGTTTGGATTTCATTGGTGAAATAGTTCCTACTTCCAGCGATCAACACAAATGGATATTAAAAAGCACTTATTACTACACAGCATGGGTAGAAGCAATTCCTGTTAAGAGTGAAACTGACACAATGGTGAGAAAATTAATTGAAGAAAACATTTTGTCTAGATTTGGTTGTCCAAGACAAACAGTTATAGATAATGCTCAAGCTTTCACTAGTATAAAGATGATAGAATTCTATCAAAAAAAATCAGATTGGTTTACATCATTCTACACCTTATTATCCACAAGGTAATGGGTTTGTAGAATCTTCAAATAAGAGTATGATTAAAGTCCTCAAGAAAGTGTTAGTCTATCAGAAAAGGAACTGGGACAATCACCTAAAATATGTAGTATGGGAAAATAAGGTTTCACCTAAAAGGTCTACTGGTAAATCTCCTTTTCAACTTGTTTATGGAATATAAGTTATCTTCCCTACACAATTAGCATTTCCAGTCATGAATTTTTTGCAGGAGTTATATGAATAAGTAGATAATTTTTCAAGAAGGATAAATCAAATCAGTGAGCTAAATTGAGATAGAGATGAAGTTCAACATAAACTTCAACAATATCAACAAAAGATGAAGAGTATGTTTGAAACAAAAGCCAGAGAAAAATATCTCATACAAGGAGATTTAGTTCTCAGATGGGATGCAAGAAGAGGAGAAAGAGGAAAACACGGAAAGTTTGATAACCTATGGTTAGGACCTTTTAGCATTGCAGAAGTCAAAGGCCATAATACATTCATATTACACAATAAGGAAGGAGAATAGTTCCCATTACCAATCAATGGGAAATATCTCAAGCATTATATTCAGTATTGAATTTTTTTTATCATCATCATTGTACATTTTGTATATTTTTACTTGTAGATTCAAATTGCTTATGTAATATGCTAAAACAAAAGACTTGAATCTATTTTACTCATCAGTGGAAACAAAAATTGATCAATGAAAACACTAAGTAGAAAATGAGAAATTTGAATCGCACTTAACAAAATATTTCTCTAGGGAAAAAAACGGCTTGAACCCCCGACTATCTATATTACATAAACCAGAAGATCTGAGAACAAAATATAATGTTTGTTCAACCCGAACAATTCCTGCACAAGTACAATATATTTCTTTGCTTCACAAACCAACTTAAGCCAATACTTAGTCAATTATGTTGCCTACCAAGACCCTACTTCCTTGCGCAATTCTTGGTAGAATTAGCCCATATTTAATTGGAAAATCCACTCCCCATAATTGCGCAATCCATACATATGCCATCAACTGATTGCATGCACCATTTGTACTGTTAATTTTTCATAGGGCGACCTTTTTCTTTTCTATGATAGTTGCATTTCATCATTAATATATTAAGTTCACCCCATATCATCATTACATTATTAATATCTACACCATTATACATCAACATATGAAAATATATAGAAAGAAACAACATCACCATCATCATCAATGCAACGGAGCATAAAAGGAACAATAGAAGAAAAGCATGCACACACATAGAGACACCGGGATTGGTCCAAGACCAGGGAAAAACCCACTATGGGGAAAACCCTTGCAAATATTCTTCTTCGTAAATCATCATCAAATGATGCAGCAAAAAAGAGTACAATGATCCATAACTTTATCTATGCACCAAAAAAATAATGATATCCATGAAATGGATCTAATAATGCTAGGAATAAAAACCCTTATACTGATGGATGTAATGTGTTGTCAAAAATTGATGTCAACTAATGTATATTGTTGTCACTGTGTAGAACACTGTTGAGTACTGTTGTTAATTTCAATGAGGCCAATACATATGTTTGCAACGGATACTAACAAATCAAATCTACAGATATATATATATCTATATAACAACAAAGAGAAACCCAAATCCACCAGACCACTAAAGTCAATTAAATCCAAGATGTTAAACCCTAGATCTGAATTCTGGTCACTTTCATGAAACAAATATAATCATGCTAGGAATCAAAACCCTCATACTGATGGTTGTAATGTGATGTCATAAATTGATGCCAATTGTTGTATATTGATGTCATTGTGTCGAACACTTCTAAGTAGTGTTGTCACTATCAATGAGTCCAATGCATATGTTTACAGTGGACACTAACAAATCATATCTACATATATGTATAGCAACAGAGAGAAACCCATATCTACGAGATCACTAAAGTCAATTGAAGCCAAGATTTCAAACCCTAGATCGAACTCAGGTCACTCTCTTGGATATTATGTGAGGGTGGCTGTGACTGCTCGGTCGCTCTATAGAAGACTTTGTGCATGTGACCGGGGTGAAACACACCTAAAACCCTTGGTCACTCCCTTGAAGTTATTTTGCATGCGTCTAGGACAACCTGGTCGTTCTCAGTACCACTCTATGCGAGCGACCAGGGACTGATACCTCCAGATCTACCTTTGAGGCCAAAGTCGCTCCCATGAGCCTCTGTGCCAACGACTATAGGTCTCTGGTTTCTCTCATAGGCTTGTGTGCTAGTGTCCAGGGACCAAAATTCCTTGTTCTGTGCCAGCAGCCAAGATCCAGAAAACCATAACTCAGATCGAACCTTTCACCTGTGATTTTGGACCCTTGCGAGAACTCCTTCAGTCCAACATATGCGAACCAAGAAAAAAGAGAAGAGAATATATGTCCAAATGATCTTGAGGTCTCTTCTATTTATAGGTTTTCCTGAGGGTTCACTTGGGGTTAAGACTGGCCCAAGTAGTTACTCATATGGTTAGGGCCGACCCATTCCATAATACATGTATGAATAAAATAATTCATAACTCAACTTTTGCTTGACCAAATTGGGTGATCTTTAGGTCAATTTTGGTCCTCCCAAAAAGGGGAATCTAATGCAATCATTATATCAATCATTTGAGCTGTCCAAGGTGGAATTTTACCGTGGTTTCAAAAATTAACACTCCCTCTCAACTAGGGAGAATTCCACCTCCCAATTTCTATCCATCGGTCAATATGCCATTATGGAATCTTCAAGTGTCATCACGTATCATAACAGGTCATATTTTTCATGTAGTCATAGTGCCATGTCCATCTCAAGTGTCTTGTCATCACAAATCATCATTGTACATCTTGATCCATCCTTTGATTATTCCTTCTTATCTCTTGATTGTTCCTGCTCATATGTTAAACATTCTCGGATCTAGAAGAAGAATAATTTGTTACTGGAGGAGAGCTCAGGCTACCACCCTCTATCCATCAGGTTGCTATATGGAATATTTGTTAGTGGGCTACTACCCAAATCATCATCAATTATCATTGGAGAGAATATAATCAGGAGCACATTTCAACCTGAAATCACATTGGGGAGAAATAGATTCCACACATAACAAGAAATAGGATAACTCATCACAGAGGGGAGTAAATGCTCGACCCTAGAATTTCATTAGGGAGCTTTACCCTCAACCTGCAATCCTATTTCCTACCAATCTTCCCAACTATGACCCTAAATAGTCATGTGGTATAACACCTGCATCATAATCGCCTTAGGTTGTACACCCCAAAGTACACTCTCGAATTGTTGGCCAAATGAGGAGCGATACTCCCAACAAGCTCAGCTTGTGGGTATGATGCCAACTGGGGTATACTCTACAAAGACCATATAAGGGAGTAAAACCCTCAACCCTATGGGTAACAGATAGGGGTAACACACTATTGTCCAGAGTTCCCTCAACCCCAAGAGCCCTCTATCTCGATTCCTCAACCTGGGAGCTAAAACAAGATAGGAAGAGTTAATTCAATGTCCTTAATCAGTGCTGCCCCTCATCCGAAGGGGGTACATCCATCAGTCCAAGATACTCTCTGAAAAGCAAGAACTTTCTCTTTGGTAATGCCTTTGTGAGAATATCTGCAATCTGCTTGTCTCAATAGAAGTTGTTTCTTGTTCATACAAAACATAAAATCAAATATCATGTCAGATCATATATAATCATATAAATCACAAAAGGATACCATAATCATCCTCACTCTCAAGGAGGTGCCAACCACAAGCCTGAGCTTGTTTTAAACAACTACATTGTCTCAATATATGAGAGTATCTTGGTCCCAACTATATATATGTAACCATGTCATATCCAGATCATGCTCAAACAACTCTCTAAGGAGATTCTATATCCTACCTCATAGCTAGCCATGCTAGAAACATTATGATCAACCTTGGTCACGCTATGGACCTCTCATCCAAGATATCACGGCATGTCTCATACTAAAGCAACATTCAAAATTTCTTATCAACAATAATATAAAATATCAACAATACATCTATGTAGACACATACCAAAAGAGAAATATAATACCTCATGCATATATTTCAAATCATGCTCTGTGGCAACTCTATGTGAGTGAAGTAGCTCAATCATGAATTTATTTAGGTTCTATGCACATCATATATGTACAAATGGTTGTTCAAAAATGCAATCAACAATACTTCAATCAACTGTTGGATGCCATGTCGAGTTCAACAACATCTTTGAACTTGAAATCAAAATATCAAGGATTTACAAAAACATTTTCCAATAACTTTGCAATATGGAATTTCTTTCCCAAATTCCAAAAATCAATTCATCATGCCATGATACATCATTTCCAGCTTCAAAATCCATATCCCTCTTATTTAGATCATCAAAGGATCATCACCTATCACAAGTAGATCATCAGGATATAAAATCAAAACCATAATCAATATCAAAACCGTATCTTGAAACTCATCATCCTGACTTCATCAGTTAACTGTCAAATTGACATATCTAGATTCTAAGCATAATGCCTTTCTAAGCCATCATAATCATCCTTACATAAATCAATCTTGTATAATCATATCATCAAAATCATCTCATCATAGTTTAGAAGCCAGATCACAACCATTATCAAATTCATCATTATCATAGTATTAATACTTTCAACCAGGAGACAGGTAGAGCTCATATCAAGTCTGAATTTGATTATTATCAGGTCAACAAGTTGTAATCAACCATGCAATATAAGTTTGAGGCTTCATAAAGTCATTCTCATAATCACAATTATCATTATTTCAACCATTGTACTAAAAACAAGGAGACCAATTTCCACATAAGTCATCATGCCCACATAGTATTGATATCAAGGCAAATCAACAATCATCAAATTAGATCACTAAACATCATGTCAAGTCAAATCTGTTATTGTAGAGACAACTATAGTCAAATCAAATCTAAATCATCAATTCAAAGTTATTTTCAA
Organism: Pinus tabuliformis; assembly: GCA_031772625.1. Lineage (NCBI taxonomy): Eukaryota > Viridiplantae > Streptophyta > Pinopsida > Pinales > Pinaceae > Pinus > Pinus tabuliformis. The sequence continues at coordinate 244,743,941 of CM062805.1, read as the reverse complement.
GCATAATGTCAAAACACTTTTAATGTATACCAATAATACCAAATCAATTCCAACCTCTTGTACCACAAACATAGTGACATATCTATATGTATGTCCTGGTCAACTGCAAACACAAGTTCAATCTACATGTTCATTTAATCTTTTCCTGCTAGCAGATCTTGCTATTATCTACAATACATATGTGGTACTGACATATTCTAGGTGACCATCTGATTTCATGCACAATACTTCATGATATGATCAACCATTTAACTCAATAAATTTAGAAATCAGTTAGCACTGGCAAAATATGTCATGGACATCATTATTCATAGTTCATACAGTTTCAGAAAGCTTTAGATGATGGTCAACTATAGTCAAACCTCTAGTCTCTCCCTTCAGGTTAGCATGAGAGCGACTTTAGCTGCCTAGACATTGTCTAGAACTTACCATGTGTGTGTCCAGGGATGAGATCTCCTAGATTTGTGACTGCATCCAGAGCAGAAACCCTAATTTTTGTACGGCCTTTAGATCTAAGACTCTGCTACAGAGAAATGTTGTTAGCTGCACATACTTCAACAACTTAGAATACAAATAGTAATAAGAATCTTGATAATAGACTCTCCCTCTGACTAGGGATCTACATCATTTCTCCTCATTCATGTACGAAACCTATCTATACTTGAGTCATGCAACAACATATATGTTAGATCATAAACATATGGCTATCATCATGATGACATCAATCTTTCATCAAAGGTTAGACTCAAAGCAGTAGATAGATGCAGCATCATATCTCAAGGATTATGAACACAATAGCACTTTCTATCAAGTCACTTCATCAAGTTAGGACATTCATTTTAACCACGAACATAGTTAGTAAGAGACCTACTTATCAATCCTACACTTATACTTCTCACGTCAAGGTTACCAGGCTCTTCATGACCAATGAAATCACGTTAGATCATTCAATAAAACTTTATCAAAACAACAAGAGTGTTAATCACTCTTTCCATATCCTTTCATCATGCTTATCACAAGCATTACTAGCATACTCATGTATAGGAGTCAATGAACTATCCTTCTATATGAAATCCAACATGACAAGTATCAAGAGTATCATTTTCTAGAGCTAAGGCGCTAAACTTCTTTATAGGATCAAGATATCAAATGGATAGATCATAGATGTTAGCAAAACATCAAGTGTATCAATGTATCAACATTATACAGCCTCATAGAATTCAAGAAGATCAAAAGTTCAACATTAGGAGAAACATTTCATTATAGGAGACATAGATCCAAGTCGCTTTCATATACATCTATGAGTCATTAAAGAAAGAGACATTCTCATCATACCTTAGGGCTTACTGAGTCAACAGCTGAAACATACCATGCATATCTTGTGGTATTACTTGTGCACCTTTTCATTAGACATAGGCCACTTGAAGCACTTTGTCATATGTTCATCAAGTACCTCTTTGTCTCTTTCCATATCTGCATCTCAAATTGTTACTCAAGAGGATCTAATCATCACATCTCATAAAGGAGGTTAGAAACATCCATATACTCAAATATATATGCAGGAAGTATAAGCAATAAACATAATCATCAGATCCATAAGTCTAACAAGAAAGAAGCATCATAAGTCATGAAATACTTATCTTCAATTCGAGGTGATACTCTCCCTCTTGAACAAATATTCAAGAGCCATCAATGTCCATGGTCCATATAGCAATGTTGCTTTCAAGTATCCAACCAAGTCTTCTAGGTATTATCCCATCTGGGGCTTCATCAAATCCCCCACAAGTGCTTGACATAAACCATGCTAGAGTTTCATACATAAAATCTCAAGTCATTTCCATATACCAGGGTTTTCTCTCCACCTTAACCTAAAATAATCCATCAAATCCTAATCATCAAGATGCCTAGGGTTTTCTTCAAACCCTGGAATTATTTTAGGTATCCACCATCTAAGGTGTCATTATCAGGGTGATCTCCATGACTTTTCTTCAGCCCAGCTCTGATACCATGTTAATTTTTCATAGGGCAACATTGTTCTTTGTTATGATAGTTGCATTTCATCATTAATATATTAAGTTCACCCCATATCATCGTTACATTATTCAGATCTATAATGTTATACATCAGCATATGCAAATATATAGAAAGAAACAACATCACCATCATCATCAATGCATCGAAACATAAAAGGAACAGTAGAAGAAAAGCATGCACACACATAGAGACACTAGGATTGATCCAAGACTAGGGAAAAACCCACTATGGGGAAAACCCTTGCAAATATTCTTTTTCTTAGATCGTCATCAAATGATGCAGAAAAAGAGAGTACAATGATCCATAACTTTATATATGCACCAAAACAATAACGATATCCATGAAACAAATCTATTCACGCTAGGAATCATAACCCTCATACTGATGGTTGTAATTTGTTGTCACAAACTGATGTCAATTGTTGTATACTGTTGTCACTGTGTCAAACACTGCTGAGTACTGTTCTCACTGTCAATGAGCCCAATACATATGTTTGCAGTAGATACTAAAAGGTCAGATCTAAAGATCTTTATAATTGTAGAGAGAAACCCAGATCTTCCAGATCATTGAAGTCAACTGAAGCCAAGATGTCAAACCCTAGATCTGAACTTTGGTTTCTTTCATCGGAATTGTTTTTGTGCGATCGAAACTCCTTGGTCACTCTCTCGGATACTATGTGAGGGAGACTATGAATTTTTGGTCGCTCTATGGAAGACTTTGTGTGTGCGACCAAGGTGAAAAACACCTAAAACCCTTGGTCTCTCCCTTGAACTTATTGTGCACGCATCTGGGACAACCTCATCGCTCTCATGACCACTCTGTGTGACCTTTGAGGCCAAAGTCACTCCCATAAGCCTCTGTCCAAGTGACTACGGGTCTCTGGTTACTCTCATAGGCTTGTGTGCCAGCATCTAGGGACCAAAATTCCTTATTCTGTGCCAGCGACCGAGATCCAGAAAACCCTAACTCAAAGTGAATCTTTCGCCCGTGGTTTCAAACCCTTGCGTGAAATCCTTCCATGGAACCTGTGAAAATCAAGACAAAAGAGAAGAGAATATATGTCCAAATGATCTTGAGGTCTCTTCTATTTATAGGCTTTCCTGAGGGTTCACTTGGGGTTACGATTGACCCAAGAAATTACTCATGTGGTTAGGGCCGACCCATTCCATAATACATGTATGAATAAAATAATTCATAACTCAACTTCTGTTTGACCAAATTAGGTGATCTTTAGGTCGATTTTGGTCCTCTCAAAAAGAGGAATATAATGAAATCATTATATTGGTCATTTAATTTTTCCAAGGCATAATTTTATTGTAGTTGCAAAAATTAACACTCCCTCTCAACTAGGGAGAATACCACCTCCCAATATTTGTCCATCGATAAATATTCCATTCAGGAATGTTCAAGTGTCATCACGTATCACAACGGATCACATTGGTCATGTATTCATTGTTCTATGTCCATATCAAGTGTATCGTCATCACAAATCAACATTGTACATCTCGATCTATCCTTTTCTTATTCCTGCATATCTCTTGATTGTTCCTACTCATATTCTGAACATTCTCGGATCTAGAAGAAGAAGAATTTGTTATCGGAGAGGAGCTCAAGCTACCACCCTCTATCCATCAGGCTACTATCTGTAATCTTTGTCATCGAGCTACTACTTGAATCATCATCGATTATCATCGAAGAGCATATCATCAAGGAGCACATCTCTACTTGTAGTCACATCGGGGAGTAATAGGTTCCACCCATACCGATCAATAAGATAACTCATCACATAAGGGAGTAAACGCTCGACCCTGGATCACATAGGGGAGAAAGCACTCAACCCAGGAATTTCATTGAGGATATTTACCCTCAACCTGGAATCCTATTGCCTACCAATCTCCCCAAAAATGACCCTGAATAGTCATGTGGTAGAACACCTACATAATAATTGCCTTAGGTTGTACACCCCCAAGTACACTCTAAACTCGTTGGCCAGATGAAGAACGATACTCCCAACAAGCCTGACTTGTGGGTATGATGCAAACTGGGGTATACTCTGCAAAGACCAGACAGGGGAGTAAAACCCTCAACCCTATGGGTAACAGATATGGGTAATGCCCTATTGTCCAGAGTTCCCTCAACTCCATGAGCCCTCTATCTCGATTCATCACCTTGGGATCTCAAACAGGGTAGGAAGAGTTGGTAAAATGTCCTCAATCAACGTTGCCCCTCATCTTGAGGGGATACATCCATAAGTCCAAGCTCTTATATGAAAACCAAGAACTTTCACTTTGGTAATGCCTTTGTGATAATATCTGCAATATGCTTGTCTCAATAACAATTGTTTCTTGTTAATACAGAACATCAAATCAAATATCATGTCATATCATATATAATCATATAAATTACAAAAGAATACCATAATAATCCTCCCTCTCAAGGAGGTGCCAACTACAAGCTTGAGCTTGTTTCAAATAGCTGCATTGTCTCAATATATGAGAGTATCTTGGTTCGAACTATATATATGTAACCATGTCATATCTAGATCATGCTCAAACAAATATCTAAGGAGCTTGTGTATCCTGCTGCACAGCTAGCCATGCTAGAAACATCATCATCAACCTCGGTCATGCTATGGACCTCTCATCCAAGATATCATGACAAATCTCATACTAAATCAACATCAAAAAGTGTTTATGATCAATAATCTCAAATATCAGCAATACATCTATGCAAACACATACCAAAGGAGAAATATAATACCTCATGCAGATATTTTAAATCATGCTCGATGGAAACTCTATGTGAGTGAAGTAGCTCAATCATGAATTTATTTCGGTTCTATATATATACAAATGGTTGTTCAAAAATAGAATCAACAATACTTCAATCAACTATTAGATTTCATGTCGAGTTCAGCAATTCAAATCAAAGTATCAACGATTTACAAAAACATTTTCCAATTTCTTTGCAATATGGAATTTCTTTCCCAAATTCCAGAAATCAATTAATAATGCCATGATACATCATTTCAGGCTTAAGAAGCCATCTCTCTCTGATTTCGATCATCAGAGGCTCATCACCTATCACAAGTAGATCATCAGGATATAAAATCAAAACCATATCTTGAAACTCATCATCTTGGCTTCATTAGATAACTGTCAAATATAGACATATCTAGATTCTAAGCACAATGGCTTGCTAAGCCATCATAATCATCCTTACATATATCAATGATTTATCATAATATCAGCAAAATCATCTCATCAGAGTTTAGAAGCCAGATCACGACCATTATCATAGTATTAATACTTTCAACGAGGAGATAGGTAGAGCTCATATCAAGTCTGAATTTGATTATTATCATGTCAACAAGTTGTAGTCATTCATGCAATATAAGTTTGAGGCTTCATCAAGTCATTCTCGTAACCATAACATAATTCATTCTCATAATCACAAATATCATTATTTCAACAATTGTGCTAAGAACAAGGAGGCCAATTTCCACATAAGTCATCATACCCAAATAATATCGATATCAGAACAAATCAACAATCATCAAATTAGACCACTAGACATCAGGTCAAGTCAAAATTGTTATTGTAGAGAGAACTATGGTCAAATCACATCTCAGTCATCAATTAAAAGTTATTTTCAAGGATCATGTCAAAACACTTTTCATATATAGTAATAATGTCAAATCATGCCAACCTTTTGTAGCACAAACATAGTGACATATCTATATGTATGTCCTGGTCACCTGCAAACACAAGTTCAGTCTACATGTTCATTCAAGCTTTTCCTGCTAGCAGATCTTGTTGTTATCTACAATACATCTGTGGTACTGACATCTTCCAGGTGACCATCTGATTTCATGCACAATACTCCATTATATGATCAACAATTTAACTCGGCAACTTAAGAAATCAGTTAATAGTGAAATAATATGTCAGGGACATCATTATTTAGAGTTCATACAGTTTCATAAAACTCGGATGATGGTAAACTATAGTCAAACCTCTGGTCACTCCCATCAGGTTAGCATGACAGTAAATTTAGCTTCCTGGATGTGTTTTATACCTTACAATGTGTGCGTCTAGGGAAAAGATATCCTAGATCTGTGACTACGTCCAGAGCATAAACCCTAATTTCTGTATGGGTTTTAGATCTAAGACTCTGTTGCAGATCAATGTTGTCAAATGCACATACTTCAACAAAATATAATACAAATAGTAATAAGAATCTTGAGAAGATATTCTCCCTTTGACTGGGGATCTACATCATTCATCCTCATTCATGTAAGCAACCTGTCTCTACTTGAGTCATCAACAACATATCTGTTAGATCATAAACATATGGCTATCCGCATCATGACATAAATCTTTCATCAAAGGTTAGACTCAAAGCAATAGATAGATGCAACATCATATCTCAAGGATTATGAACACAATAGCACTTTCTATCAAGTCACTTCATCAAGTTAGGGCATTCAGTTTAACCACGACCATAATTAGTAAGAGATCTACTTATCAATCCTACACTTATACTTCTCACATCAAGGTTACCAAGCTCTTCATGAACAATGAAATTAGGTTAAATCATTCAATAAAGATTTATAAAAAAACAAGAGTGTCAATCATTCTTTCCATATGCTTTCATAATGCATATCACAAGCATTACTAGCAGACTCATGTATCGGATTCAATGAACTATCCTTCTATATGAAATCCAACATGACAAGTATCGAGAGTATCATTTTCTAGATCCAAGGTGCTAACCTTCTTTATAGGATCAAGATATCCAACGGATAGATCATATATGTTAGCAAAACATCAAGTGTATCAATGTGTCAACTTTAGATAGCCTCATAGAATTCAAGAAGATCAAAATTTCAATACTAGGAGAACCATTTCATTATAGGAGACATAGATCCAAGTCACTTTCATATACATGTATGTGTCATTAAAGAAAGAGACATTCTCATCATACCTTAGGGCCTACCGAACCAATAGCTGAAACATACCATTCATATCTTGTGGTACTACTTGTGCCCCTTTTCATTATAAATAGGTCTCTTGAAGCACTTTGTCATCTTTGCATCAAGTACCTCTTTGTCTCTTTCCAAATCTACATCTCAAAGTGATCCTCAAGAAGTCTCTACTCATCGCATCTCATCAAGGAGGTTAGAAAAATCCATACACTCAAATATATATGCAAGAAGTATAAGCAATAAACATAATCATCAGATCCATAAGTCTAACAAGTAAGAAGCATCATAGTTCATGAAATACTTATCTTCAATGAGAGGTGATCCTCTCCCTCTTGAACTAATCTTCAAGAGCCATCAATGTCCATGGTCCAATACCAATGTTTCTTTCAAGTATCCAACAAGGTCTTCTAGGGATTATCCCATCTAGGGCTTCATCGAATCTCCCACAAGTGCTTGACATAGACCATACTAGAGTTTCATACATCAAATCTCAAGTCTTTTCCATAAATCAGGGTTTTCTCTCCACCCTAACTTCATATATTCCATCAAATCCTAATCATCAAGAAGCATAGGGTTTTCTTCAAACCCTAGAATTCTTTTAGGTATCCACCATCCAAGGTGCCATTATCAGGGTGATCTCCATGACTTTTCTTCAGCCCAGCTCTGATACCATGTTAATTTTTCATAGGGCAACATTGTTCTTTGCTATGATAATTGCATTTCATCATTAATATATTAAGTTCTCCCCATATCATCATTACATTATTCAGATCTACACCATTATACATCAGCATATGAAAATATATAGAAAGAAACAACATCACCGTCATCATCATTGCAACAAAACATAAAAGGAACAATATAAGATAAGCATGCACATATAGAGAGACACCAGGATTGGTCCAAGGCCAGGGAAAAACCCATTGTGAGGAAAACCCTTGCAAATCTTCTTCTTCTTATATCATCATCAAATGATGCAGCAAAAGAGAGTACAATGATCCATAACTTTATATATGCACCAAAACAATAATGAAATCCATGAAACAGGTCTAATCATGCTAGGAATAAAAACCCTTATACTGATGTGTTATCACCAAAATAGGACCCTGATAGGCTGCTAATCAGACTACCTCAGTGTAACTATTTCAAACCAATCTTTTAGCTAAGGCTTAGCCTCCTCAGCCTGAGAGGGCTCTCTCAAAGGGTTAATGATTTTGATTAAAGAATAAGATAGATGGCTAACTCTATGGTTTGTGATTGTATATGTTTATAGGTTGAAAGAAGAAGACTAGCTACCATTGGGATATGGAGTCAAAGTATGTTTGAGTACCACAGCAAGATCAGCTTAACATGAAGTCAGGGTATAGAGAGTTTTTATATATCAACAAAACAAAGATACAATGCAAGGAAACACAGTTTATAAATACATGAAGGAAGTTAGAGCATCATTGATGAGTTCTAAGTAACATGTATTCATACCACTGCAAGTAAGTGAAAGAGGAAAGCCATGAGACAATAGGACATTAAAAACTCTCTTTGAATCCTGAGTAGTGAAGCCAAAACATTCTACCTAGCATGGAAGTCAAGGAATTATAGAGTTCAAGTGCAGAAATGCAAATATAAAACAATGAAACACAATTAGTTTATCTATGAAGGAAGTCAGAGCATCATTGATGAATTCTGAGTATCATAAGTAAACACCACTGCAATGTAAGTATTGGAAGATGCCATCAAAACAAGAACATACAAGAACTCTTCATGAATCTTGAGTTGTCTAAGTAGAAATTCTGCATTAGGTTAAAAATATACACAATCTGCACATAGAGCAGCAGCTGAGCCAAAAAGTCTCCAACCCTTTGCTAATTTGACCTCTTGCTCTATATAAAGCATTTACAACATGGATTCCCTCATCACTCATCAAGAGAATTCAAATTTTCTATGAGTGACACCTATTCTAACCATAAAACAAACTATTAAATACAAATGATAGCTAACTAGCAGTCCTAGAGTCCTAATACAATTAGGAGTGTAACTCCTTATTATGATTACAACAACCTTATCTAAACATTGAAAGCATTCTTTGACAGCTGCAACCTCATGAAGTCGAATTTGATGAAGCCTCCCATGTTGTCACCTTACTGCTGATGACAAACCCTAGAAATTAGGGAACATGTTTCCCTGTTTTTAGGTTTAGGATCCTTGAAAATTGGCATGTGGGACAGAGCCTTTATCTTCTCATACATGAAATATTTTACAAAACTGAAGGATATTTTTTTAGTCCATTCTTTCTAGAACAAAAACGTCTCTTGGTTTTTTAAAACACTTCTCTAGTTGTCCAGAATCTGTCCTTGAAAAACACGTGTAAAACAAGAAAACTCTGTTCTCTGAAATTATGGTTTCAAAGAAAGCTTAGTATCTCCGAACTGAAAACACTTATGAAGAAAGTGAGATAGGTTATTTTAGCTGGAGATTTTATGAATATAAACCTCCTTCAAAATTCCAAAATACCTTTTCCTGTGACCAGAAACTGATCTTGAAAAATACTGCTCAAACCAGAAGACAAAGCTTGACTTTCAACAGTTTCGTAGCGCAAGTTTAACCATAAATTCCTCCCACCTCAGAACGAATTTGAAGAAACTGAAAGAGGTTTTTGTAGTTAAGTATGTTAGGAAGAAAAGCCTCTTTCAGTTTTGAAAATTGAGTTCTTAGCTACTCAGGAACCCTTCTGGAAGTTGACTAGTAAAAGCAAAAAACAGAGTCTTTTATGCTGAAACAGGCTGCTTCAGGGGTTTCGTAGCGCGCTACGAAAACTCCTAGTTCAGAATCCCCGATTTCGTAGTGCAGCCAGTGCAAATTCTGGGTTTTGCGCTACGAAAACTCCTAGACTGAGTTTTGCACTACGAAAACCTTGACACAAGTTTGACACATGGAACTTATGTGTGATGTGGGACCAGTGATAGGCAAGAACAAAGTATTGAACCTATTTGACCATACCAACAAGACTCTCTTTTAGATCTTAGACTCTAAAACAACCATGGAAAGACTAGACCAAGACTAACATCAATCCTTTGGAATCAAACTGATGTCAAAACACATGGTGAGGCTTTTAGGACATGGAATGAGGCTGTGAAACTTTTTTTTGGAAAAGAGAATGACGCTTATTGAGATGAGATGACTCAAAACCTATAAGACTATGACTAGAAACCAGGCAAACTTTCCAAAGCTTAGAAGCAAAAATTTTAGGGTGATAACATGATGGATGTAATGTGTTGTCACAAACTGATGTCAACTATTGTATAATGTTGCCATTGTGTCGAACACTGTTGATTATTGTTGTCAATTTCAATGAGGCCAATACATATGTTTGCAGCGGATACTAACAAATCAAATCCATAGTTCTATAGATATGTATAACAACAGAGAGAAACCCAGATCTACCAGAAACTCCCTAGTTACTCTCTCGAATAATGTGTGAGGGCAACTGTGACTACTTGGTCGCTCTCTAGAAGAATTTGTGCATTCGACTGGGGTGCAAAAAACCTAAAACCCTTGGTCACTCCCTTGAAGTTACTGTGCACGTGTCTATGATAGCCTGGTCTCTCTGCGGACCACTCTGTACAAGCCACCGAGGACCAATACCTCCACATATACCTCTAAGGCCAAAGTTGCTCCCATAAGCCTCTGTGATAGTGACTATGGTTCTCTGGTCGCTCTCATAGGCTTGTGTGCCAGCGTCCATGCACCAAAATGCCCTATTATATGCCAGTGACCAAATGGAGAAAACCCTAACTCGTAGTGAACCTTCGCCTGTGATTTGGGACCCTTGAACGAACTTGTTCCGTCAAACCTGTGCAGACCAAGACAAAAGAGAAGAGAAGATATGTCCAAATTATCTTGAGGTATATTCTATTTATATGCTTTCCTAAGGGTTCAATTTGGGTTAAGACTAACCCAAGCAATTACTCATGCAGTTAGGGCCGACCCATTCCATAATGCATGTATGAATAAAATAATTCATAAAGCAACTTCCGCTTGACCAAATTGGGTGATATTTAGGTCAATTTTGGTCCTCTCGAAAAGAGGAATCTAATGAAATCATTATCTCAGTCATTTTATTTGTCTAAGGTGGAATTTTACCATAGTTTCAAAAATAACACTCCCTCTCAACTAGGGAGAATTCCACCTCCCAATATTTGTCCATTGATCAATATGTCATTTTGGGATCTTCAAGTGTCATCACATATCATAACGGATCAGACTTGTCATGTACTCATCGTTCCATGTCCATCTCAAGTGTCTCATCATTATGAATCATCATTGTGAATCTCGATCTATCCTTTTCTTATTCCTTCTTATCTCTTGATTGTTCCTGCTCATATGTTGAACATTCTTGGATCTAGAAGAAGAAGAATCACCTATCAGAAGAAGATCTTCGGGTTATAAAATCAAAACCCTAATCAATATCAAAACCATATCTTGAAACTCATCATCCTGACTTCATCATATAATTGTAAAATATAGGCATATATCGATTCTAAGCATAATGCCTTGCTAAGCCATCATAATCATCCTTACATAAATCAATGTTTTATCATCATATCAACAAAATCATCTTATCGGAGTTTAGAATCCAGATCACCACCATTATCAAAGTCATCATTATCATAGTATAATTTCAACCAGGAGATAGGTAGAGCTCATATCAAGTCTGAATTGGATTATTATCATGTCAACAAGTTGTAATCAGCCATGCAATATAATACTGAAGCTTCATCAATTCATTCTCATAATCATAGCATACGTCATTCTCATAATCACAACTATAATTTTTTCAAAAATTGTGCTAAGAACAAGGAGGCCAATTTCCACATAAGTCAACATGCCCATATAGTATAGATATAAAGGAAAATCAACAATTGTTAAGTCATATCACTTGACATCAAGTCAAGTCCAAATTGCTATTGTAGAGAGAACTATAGTAAAATCACATCTCAATCATCAATTCAAATTTATTGTCAAGCATCATGTCAAAACAATTTTCATATATACCATTAATGCCAAATCATGCCAACCTCTTGTAGCACAAACATAATTACATATCTATATGTATGTCCTGGTCACCTGCAAACACAAGTTCAGTCTACATGCTCATTCAAGCTTTTCCTGCTAGCAAATATTTTTGTTATCTACAATACATCAATCATACTGACATATTCAAGGTGACCATCTGATTTCATGCACAATACTTCATTATATGATCAACAATTTAATTCAACAACTTTAGAAATTAGTTAACAGTGCCAGAATATGTTAGGGACGTCACTCTTCAAAGTTCAGATAGTTTCAGAAATCAGGTTAGATCATTCAATAAAGCTTTATCAAAACGACAAGAGTGTTAATCACTCTTTCCATATGCTTTCATCATGGTTATCACAAGCATTACTAGCAGACTCATGTATAGGAGTCAATGAACTATCCTTCTATATGAAATCCAACATGACAAGTATCAAGAGTATGATTTGCTAGAGCCAAGGTTCTAACCTTCTTTATAGGATCAAGATATCCAACGAATAGATCATAGATATTAGAAAAGCATCAAGTGTATCAATGTATCAACATTAGATAGCCTCATAGAATTCAAGATAATCAAAAGTTCAACACTAAAGCAACATTTCATTATAGGATACATAGATCCAAGTCGCTTTCATATACATGTATGAGTCATTAAAGAAAGATACATTAGCATCACACCTTAGGGCTTACTGAGCCAATAGCTGAAACATACCATGCATACCTTATGGTATTACCTATGAACCTTTCATTAGAAATAGGTCGCTTGAAGCACTTTGTCATATTTTCATCAAGTACCTTTGTGTCTGTTTCCAGATCTACATCTCAAATTGATCCTCAAGAAGGATCTACTCATCACATCTCATCAAGGAAGTTAGAAACATCCATATACTCAAATATATATGCAGGAAGTATAAGCAATAAACATAATCATTAGATCCATAAGTCTAACAAGTAATAAGCATCATAAGTCAAGAAATACTTATCTTCAATGAGAGGTGATCATCTCCCTATTGAACCAATCTTCAAGAGCTATCAATGCCCATGGTCCATATACCAATGTTGCTTTCAAGTATCCAACCAAGTTTTCTAGGGATTATCCTATCTGGGGCTCCATTAAATCTCCCAGAATTGCTTGACATAGACCATGCTAGAGTTTCATACCTCAAATCTCAATTCTTTGCCATAAACCAGGGTTTTCTCTCGACCCTAACCTCATATTATCCATCAAATCCTAATCATCAATATGTCTGGGGTTTTCTTCAAACCCTAGAATTATTTTAGGTCTCCACCATCCAAGGTGTCATTATCGGGGTGATCTCCATGACTTTTCTTCGGCCTAGCTCTGATACCTTGTTAATTTTTCATAGGGTAACATTTTTATTTGCTACGATGGTTTCATTTCATCATTAATATATTAAGTTCACCTCATATCATAGTTAAAATATTCAGATCAACACCATTATACATTAGCATATGCAAATATATAGAAAGAAACATCACCATCATCATCAATGCAGTAAAACATAAAAGGAACAATAGGAGAAAATCATGCACACACATAGAGGTACCGGGATTGGTCCAAGGCAAGGGAAAAACCCACTATGGGGAAAACCCTTGCAAATATTATTCTTCTTATATCATCATTAAAGGATGTATCAAAAGAGAGTACAATGATCCATAACTTTATCTATGCAACAAAACAATAATGATATCCATGAAACAGATCTAATCATGCTAGGAATCAGAACCCTCATACTGATGGTTGTAATGTGCTATCACAAACTGATGTCAATTGTTGTATATTATTGTCATTGTGTTGAACACTGCTAAGTACCGTTGTCAGTGAGTAACATTTCTTGTTCCTATTTTCAACACATTTCTAGTTTTTCTTTAAAATTCAGAGCAAGTGTGATTTTCACGGCAAAGACTCCATAGCCCAAGGAGAAGGCACACATATCTGCAGGTTCTCTGCATCCCGCAGGGGGAAACAATCCCCAATGGAGCCGATGTTGTAACTTATTGTTACCCTTACAATAATTTGTAAATTTCCTTTTATTTTCAAAAAATAAAAAGAGAAAAAGAGAAAAATAAAAATAAAAAAATCAAAAAATGAATAGAAAAAAAAATCAAAAGGAATTGAAAAATAAAAGGGGTAATTAAAAAAAACAAAAGTAAAAAATATTTTTCCCCTCGAATAAGCGAGCACATTTAGATGTCGCTCTCTATATTTTATTTTATTTAGAAATTTGAATAATTTTTTTATCTTAATAAATTTTATATATTTTTGCCCGCAGAAACTTAATTCTCATGCATCTTTTAACAACTACGATTAAGTGTGTCGATATCAATGGAATCCTATGCATTGCAGGACCCCCCACATTCCCGAAAGTTTATTGGGGGGGGGAGGGGGCATCCGCAAAGTGGTTTCGCTCAACTTCACTTTTGCTACATGTCCAGTCCTTGTGTATTGCGGTACCCCCCTCACTTAAAACCACAAACCACCAGCACCCCTCCCTCGCAAATCGCTTATCTCCTTCCGCCAACCCTCTGCCATTATTATCGTCGTTTTCACCTTCCGCCAACACTTTGCCATTATTATTGTCGTTTTCACCTTTCACCAACTCTCTACCATTATTATCATCGTTTTCACCTTCTACCAACACTCTGCCATTATTATAGTCATTTTCACCTTCCGCCAACCTTCCGTTATGATTTCCTTGATAAAAGTTGTTATCCCCACTAGACCATATTCTTTTTCCATTTTACCTGCAACTAGATCTTCTAGAACGACACCATAAGCGAAATCTAGTGAATAGCAACCTCCAATCATCGCTACTTCTGGGTAATTTTCCAATTGTTCTCAAAAAAATTATTTTTCCCAAATGGCCAGCCATAAAGGAAAATCTAAAGTGTTTGTAAGAAATCCCTTGTTATCCCCTGTGATTAATTTAGATGAACTTCCCCTTATTGATACCTATTTCAAAATTATTAAAACCAATTGTGAATTCAACTTGTACGAGCTTCACAATTGGGCACTTCAGAAATATGAAGATGCCAGTGACGATTTTTTTTTTTTTGGGAATCCTTACTTCCTCAGTTGTGTTTCCCTCAGACATACCATTTTCCAGAATTTGTCACCTGGTGCGGAGCCCGATACCTTCCCAATCAGAGAATTGTAATTTCTCAAAATAATGAAACTCTTTTCTACATAACCTCTAAGTTATGTTGTCATGCCCTGCAGTTAAACCCTCAAGACTCCCTTCACTTTTTTTCCATTGATTCTCTTATGGAGATTTATCAAAAAATTTCTTTTTTAGAAAGAACACATATCTTTGAGTCTTTTCTACTAGAAAATTCAGAATTACCCAAAATAAACCCACCTTGTCCCTCTACAGTGTTCCCTGAGATGTCTAGCAAGTTATTTTCTTAGTTTCTTGTTTGTTAGGATATCCCAATGATCAGTGGGTAGATGAATTTATTTTGGGGTTCTTATCAATGTTTTCTTCAGGTAAAAAACCTTCAATTATGTTCAATTACAGTCAATTTTTATCTGATGCAATTCATGATCAGTTCCTAATGTTCGATGATGAAGGGTCATTCAAGAACCAATAAATTTTGGTTTACTTATTTTTATATCATCATTCAGAAAGGTTCAATTTTACTCCATAGAAATTGGATTCTGAAGGCAAACCACAGTCAGTGATTCATTGGACCTCATTAGTGAGGAAAACTTCTAAAGAATTATCTTTCATTGACTTTGTCAATCTTTTTTTATATATGGAAATATGTTTGTTAAGTAGTGATGCAGTTCCTAGAGTTTCTATATAGATCAAAAGGATCCTACATTTGAGTGAGCAGTCTAAAGTTGGAGACTAGTATTTATACCAGAATTTTATAGAGATTAGAATCTATGGTTGCAAGCTTCCACCTTACAAACTACCAATGTTCCTCCCCGTGAGTATTTTTGCACTAGAATATATCATAAAGATGATGAACATGGATGATGTTCATTTTATTTCTAGGAAACAAAAAGCTCAATTTAAACTAAAGGCACAGGTTGGCCCACTCATAGTCAACTTGAGCTACAGTAAAAGAAGTCAACGATTTGTTAAGTCATATGAATTTTAGATTGAGTTTTGGTCAGTCATATGATCCATTAGGAGTAATATCATCAATGAGAGTTTAGAAGAAGTTTGTAACATATGTATATATTGCAAAACCTGAGATTGAACACTATGCCAACAAAGAAGAATGGGAAGATAACACACTACAGGAAGTTGAGGAGATAGTTTCCAATCAAACAACATTGGAAAGTCCAAGGATGACAAAAAAAGAATTGAAAAGACCTAGAGAAAGTTTGTCCCTAGCAAGATCAGAGTAACAGAAGGAAACATTCAAAATGTTCAAGAGAAGAAAGACCATAAATGTTGAAGAAGAGTCTTCAAAAGTTCAAACTTTTGAAGAACCTACCACAGCCATACCTTTCAGGAGAATCTGCATTTTCATTAGAGAAAATTGAAGAAACCACCATAGATTCTGCTTATTCTTCGTCTTCTTCAAGGTAGCGGAGTATTTTTGCAAAATTATTAGAGATGAAGAAGAAAAACAAGGCACTAAAAACTTCAACATATGCACAGTTCTCAAAACAGTCTTCCACAACTTTGCCTTCGATAGTGAAAGAGGACAGTTCCAATTATAATTTTTTGAACCAAAGGTCCATGTGCCTAAAAGTGTCGAAGATTAAAAAACCTTTGTGTTTTCATTTGATACTAAAAAAATACATCTTATAGATCAAATTAATCTTCACAAGCAAGCGGGAGAAATGATATACACATCCTTGACAAGTTCTTCCATGACAACATCTAAGCTACAAGCATCTCTGAACAATATTCACTCTCAAATGAGCCTAGAAAATATGTCTTCTCTAGCTAAGGGTACCAGAATTAAGGGGTTGGAAGATCTAGTTTTAATGTTAGGATTGGATCCTAAATATGTAAAGGCAGTTGAGGAAATAATTAAAAGAAGAAATGCAAACATTTATGCACTAAGGAAACAACTGAAATCACCAACAATTGAACATCCCCAAGCACAAGAAGTATGTCAGCTGGAGAAGGAAAAGGAAAACGTGTTTTAGATGATTGTGGAACAAAATGTGCAGATTCATAAGATGGAAGAAGAGATGGAGAAATTAATCAAGGAAAGAGAACTTAAAATCAACACTGGAGTAGGGACATCTACAACAAAAGTGTCAACAGTAGAAATAGAGTCTACTAGTCAGAATCCAGCAGAGAAATTATCAAAAGCTATGGGAGATTTAACAATAAAAGATATGGAGATTGAAAATCTCAGAGTTTAGTTGGAGAAAACCAAAGATAACAAAATAAAAGTTGATAATGCATATCTTTGCTAGGTACAGAAAAACTTCACATTATCTAAAGCAAAAGAAAAAATATGGATTGATATAAATTCAACCATGATTGAACTCTAGACATCTATTGAAATCATTTTTGAAATGTGGGAACTAGTGACAAGATCAAAGGAAACTATTACAGAAATCAAAGAAGATTTAGATCACAAGCTAGGGGAAGCAACCAGAATAATCAAAGATTTAGATCATGAGCTAGGGGAAGCAACCAGAATAATCAAAGTCTAGAATTCTAAAAGAAAAGAAGAATTGGAGGAATTTGGAATTGAAGACAGGATCGATATAGTCCTAGAAGTAAGAAGAGTTTTGAAAACAAAGGAATTTAATGTTACAGTTCAAAAATAAATGTCAAAACTTAGAAGCACAGGTTAAAAAAAAAATCATAGAAATTTTAATGTTTTACGCCAGAAAGGACTTCCAATTGTACGAGATTCTAGTGGCCAATTGATTACACTAGAAAAGTACCATCACAGATTGCATGAGATAGCATCAGATAGAACAAATTTTGCTATAGTTAACGGGATAATCAGTGGTAAAGCATTCCTTGAATGCCTAGAATATGATCTTTTTATCCAACATGAAGTTCAACATTTGTTCATTACCAAGCCAACCTTTGATAAGTATACAGAAGTCGATGCGGCATATAGAAAAGTAATAAAATTTTATATTCCATATGATAAAAGATGAGATAAATTACTTGAACTCATCGAGTGAAACATAATGCATAAATTCAACAACCAGTTGCAGAGAAAGAAGGAGCAGAAAGCAAGATCACAAGAACATAAAGCAGAGAATTTAGTTTGAAGCAACAATCATCAAATAACACCCTCGAATTATGTGTTGATTACTCAAATCAGTTCAGAAAATCTATTTTTTATGTTCCATTTTTGTAATATCCAAATCAATTTTGGATAATATTCAGTTTTGTAATAAATTTTATTAGATATAAATATTTTTGAACTACACTCTATAAGTATTTTGTAATTCTAAGGAAGGGTTGAACCCTTGTGATGATCCAGTGATACTATTGTAATACTCTGAAATATTTATGAAGATAATCAAAGGATTTTGGCTTCATCCTTAACAGTTTTTGTGTTCATGTGAGTTTTTCTTGTTTATTTATTTATTTATGTTTTTCATAATTTATTTCTGCATATGTTCAAGGTAACATAGGAGTTAGGGTAAGGCTAGATTGGGTATTAATATCCCTAACAGCCCGTTGCAAAGTTATAATCATTATAGAGATTAATTAACTAAACAGTTTGTTTATATTAGTTCCTCTACATCTTTTAATTGTTGTTTTTTGTCATCTCTTGAACATATATTTTTTGGTTGTAGAATTCTTCTGCACGCATCAATTGTATTTGATTAGTTAAATATTCAATATGGATGTTTGATTATCACATATCTTCTTATTTTCCACCTTCAAACTCAATTTAAAGATTTATTCTATTTTGAATGAAAATCAACCCTTTGAACTTCTCATAAATATTTATATTTTTAAAGTGTTAAAAGTTTAATACATTGGTCATCCAATTCAATTAAACCCTTACTTAGATATTTTGGCATAGTTCCCCAGCCTAGAACTGTCTACAAAGAAACCACACTCACAACCACAAATAAAAGAATGGTCTCAAACCCTCTTAGCCAACTTCTAGTCCCAATGGTCACAAAGGACCAAAATCAAATAGTATGAAGACTTGTGAGCATTGCAATTTTTGTGGAAAAGATGATCATTTGGACTTTAAATGTTTCAAAAACATGGAGATATTACAAGCAGTTATGAAAAAACCCACCATCAATATTGATTCTTCTTCTTGTCCCACTTCTTCTCATGGACATGCACTTTTTTGGTCTAGGTTTATTTCAATGCAACATCTACTTCTTTTGATGAATGACTTATTGTTTTATGAGCATCTTATCATATGGCTAACGATAAAACCATTTTTTCTGCTCTTAATGATTGTAACACTAAAAAAATATTTGTTGTGGGTGATATATCTCTTAGTTTTGTAGGGTTTGGAACAACTGAAGTAGATAATGGTCATTCAACGATGTATTATGTGTTCCAAATCTTTCTTGCAGCCTTTTATTGGTATATAGTATCACTTATTCAAGTGAAAGTAAAACAATAGAGTTTTCACCCCACCACTCATAATCAAGGATTTAAAATATCTTGAGCATGTCTTCAAAACTATAGTAGGTGATGATATTACCAGGTTGTACATGTTAACAACTTTGGGTCATCACATTTTCCATCAGTTTTTATTACTCACAACAATGAATTATATAAACTTTGGCATGAGTGGTTTGGTTATCTAAACTATCACTCATTGTCAAAACTATGTAATCAAATATGGTGATTAGTCTTCCTCTCATTTCTCGTAGATATGGTGTTTATATCAGAGGTGTTCTTGAAAAACATCATCTGAGCAATTTTGACAAGCATGCCTCTTGGCAAGCTTTGGCTGCTTCGCAACTTGTTCATAGTGAGTTTCGTGGTCCTCTTTATTCTCCTTCTTTCTTTGGGTACAATTACTTCTTAACTTTCATTGGTGACTTCTCCAAACACACTTGGGTTTACTTCTTAAACTTGATAGTGAAGTTTTTGACATGTCTTTGGCTTACAAAGCCCTTGTAGAAAAAGAATTTGGACATCTATTGTAGAGGTTAAGTATATGGCAATGGAGGTGAATATGTCCACACCAAATTCATGACTTACTACACTGCACAAGACATTTAAATGCAACCTATTGTTCCATATACACCACAACAAAATGGTGTTGTTAAGATAAAGAATCACACTTGAAGTGAAATGACCAATTGTGTGATCCAATATAAGGGGTCAAGTCTTCATTAATGGGCAGAAGCAATCAATTGTGCAAAATACATCTTAAATCACTATAACAAATAGGCTTAAAAACATGATAATGAAATAAACATAGATTAAAATTAAGCCAAATGTAAGCCACTTTCATGTATTTGGTAGTGTAGCATGGGCTCACATTCTCGATGAGAAAATGAAATTCTCACAACCTAAAAGTGAGAAGTGTACTCTTGTTGGATATTATAAGGATGTAAAAGGTTATAAAACTTTTCAACTTCATTCCAATGAAATACTTACTCGTATGGATTTTAAATTTGATGAAAATATCTTGATATGAATCCTAATTTAGTGTTTGTGCCATCTTCATCTTGTGAGCCATCTTCGACAATTGTGCCACCTTTTGTTCTTATTCTAGTTTCTTCTTCAAATGATGATAATGAGGATGAAAATCCACCTTTTCGCACTCACCTTCCATCAAATGAGTCCATTGAACATGAAGCTACAATAACACAACAACTTTATATATGGGTCCATTTAACACGAGAAGCAGTTGGTGACATTGTCGGTAATACTTCAAAGCAATGCCTTGATTATAGTTCTAGTGAGCCTCTTGTATTTTCAATCAAGTTTTAGAGACTCATGATCAAGAAACGTCTACAAAAGATTCAAACCATCCATATCGGGACACAACGTTGTATGAATAATATTGTTCCTTAATGATGAATGATACTAGGGATCTTGTCCCTATTCCAAAAGGGAGAAAAAAAGTTACATGTAAATGAGTGTATAGATATAAGTATGCATCCAATGGAAATGTTGAGAGACACAAGTCCTAGTTAGTTACTAAATGGTTCTCTCAATTTGAAGGAATTGACTATAATGAAACCTCTACCCCTATTGCCAAAATGAATTCCATCCACCTTGTTCTAGCTCTTGTTGCCGCACATGGATCAAAGGTCCATCTGATGGATGTTAAATCTACCTTATTGCATGGTGATATACAAGAAGAAATCAACATGGAATAGCCTCATGACTATGTTCAAAGTGACTTCAACCATGTTTTCCACCTTAAGAAATCTCTCTATGTTCTTAGGCAACACCTCGAGCATGGTATGTTAAGATGGATGGGTTTCTTCTTAACATCGACTTTCTAAATGTCATTCCAACCCTAATGTCTACACCAATAAAGTAAGAAGTCATATCATAACCCTTATTATTTATGTTGATGATCGTATCCTCATTATTTTTGACTCTAAAGTTTTAACCCATGTGAAATCAAGCCTTAGTAAGAAGTTTGAAATGATAGACTTAGGCTATTTGCATCTTTTCCTTTGCCTCCAAGTATTGAAAACCTAGGAAGGAATTTCTCTTTCCCATTCTAAGTATGCATGTGACCTCCTAATCTACTTTGACATTGAAGATTGTAAACCAACCCCTTCTCCCTTCTAGTGTGGAGTCAAACTTCTTTCCACTTATACCACACCTGAATTTGATGCCACTTTGTACAACCAGTTAGTTGGTAGCTTCTTATATTTGACTCATACTCATCATGATATTTCCTTTGTTATTGATCTTGTTGCTCGGTATATGAAAATGCCCCATGAAAGTCATTGGAAAGAAAATAAAGGATAGTTTAGTATATTTAAGGTATAGTTCAGTGTGGGATACATTGTTTACTCGCCATGACTATCATATTTCACTTGGAAATATGTGGTTATTATCAAATGAAATTGGCATATAAATTGTGTAGTGTCTACATGAAATAAAGTTGTATCATTTGTTGGGTTGTGTTATATTCTTTCCATGACTAGCCCACGTAGTTAACTGGGGGGTTAAAGGGGGGGCGGAGCCCCCCCTTCGTTGCACCGATTGTGTAGAAAGGGGGGTGTCACAGGGGGTTTGAGGTGTACCCGTAACCCCACTTTATGGGGTTCGAGGCAGCGCCCTGGAAAATTTTGGTTTTGGACCCTATGTTAGGTTGGGTAGACCCACCTATGGTTTTGTGCATGATTTCCGCACATGGTTGTGGACGCGATGGTTTTCGGTCCATGGTTTTGGATGCGATGGTTTTTTGGTCCATGGTATTGGATGCTTAGGCATGTATAAATATGTATTGTAACATTGAAAGGAATATAATGAAAAATCAAGCTGGTGGTCCTGGTTTTGGGATCCAAGGGAAAATCTCTGTGTATATGTGTTTTATGTGTTATTCTCTCACATTGTTTATTTTCCGTGTTTTAGAATTTGTATGCAGGTAATTTTTGTACAGGGTTAAAACCTACATTTGGTATCAGAGTTGTTTTGGCTTCAAGGGGACGCCTTTGTTGTTGAGGGGTTTCACTCGGGCCTGTGGTAGACCCTGTTAAGTGGGAGATCTGCAAGATTGATTTTGTTGGTGAAAGAAGATGGCGAGCAGTGGAAAGATAGAGATCGAGAAATTTAATGGTCAAAGTTTTGACTTATGGAAACTCAAGATGGAGGATCTATTGGTGGATAAAGATTAGTGCATCGCGGTAGATCCATGTACTAAACCAACGGGAGTATCCAATGAAGAATGGAAGAAGTCGGATTGGAAGGCAAAGAGAACAATACGATTGTGTGTCTCAGATTCAATATTGCTGAATGTATTAGGGGAAGCTACGGCGAAGGCTTTGTGGGACAAGTTAAGGACTTTGTACCAATCTAAGTCTCTAGTGAATAAATTGTTCCTGCAGAAAAATTTGTATAACCTGAGGATGAAAGATGGAGACTCGGTGATAGAACATCTGAATGCATTTAATATTGTGGTAAGTCAATTATCATCTATTGATATTAAAATTTCAGATGAAGATAAGTGCATTAGTTTGTTGTGTTCTCTATCAGATTTGTGGGATAGTCTGGTTATTGCAATAGGTAGCATTGCAACTACCTTGCAGTTTGATGAAATAGTCTTAGCCTTGCTGACGGAGGAGATGAGACGAAAAAATATGGAGAGAAAAATGGTGATGCCTTGTCTGTACGAGGATGGTCCTAGAACATAAACAAAAATAAGTCATCGAATGGGAGATCTAAATCTAGAGGGAGATCTAAATCTCCTAGAAAACCTGTAAAGGTGGTGTGCTGGAAATGCGGAAAGGAAGGGCACTACAAAAGGGATTGTAAATCTAAAGCTCCTGATAAAGGAAAGGGATCTGATGATGCTTCTTCTGCAGAGGCAAAAACCACCTCAGATGAAGGCGGGGATGTGTACTTGGCTTCTTCAAGTACACATGTAGATCATGAGGCATGGTTGATTGACTCAGGTGCATCCTTTCACTTCACTCCCCATAGAGAGTGGTTCTGTGAGTATGAGAAATATGATGGTGGTGATGTCTTCTTGGGGGATGATAGGAAGGCTAGAATCATTGGTCGGGAAAAAATAAAGTTGAAGTTGCAAGGTGGAAGGATTAGAACACTTCCTGGTGTTCTGCATA
Source organism: Pinus tabuliformis (assembly GCA_031772625.1). NCBI lineage: Eukaryota > Viridiplantae > Streptophyta > Pinopsida > Pinales > Pinaceae > Pinus > Pinus tabuliformis. Next base: position 244,720,143 of record CM062805.1, on the reverse strand, counting down.
TTCCTACATTAGCCAGAAATCTGATTTCTATAAGCAAGTTGGATGATGCAGGTGTAAAAATAGTGTTCAAGAAGGATACCTGCAAGATGGTTTGGGGAGCATTGGTATTGATGTGGGGAGTTCAGATTGGAACTCTTTACAAGATGCAAGGTAGCACTGTTATTGATGGGTGCAACAGTTCTGTGGTTCCTGAAAGTGGAGCAGAAAATCTAGTGGTCTCTAGAGAAAAGACCATGCTATGGCATCAAAGACTTGGACATATTGGAGAGTGTCAGGCCAGGCAATAACTCTCCAAAGGCAGTAAAACTGATTCCATTTATTTCATTAGGTATGCTATTGTTATATACAAAGGGTGTGACTGCTCAGTTCATCTCCTGATAACTGTTCACATTCCTAATTTAGCTATTTACATAAATTCACCTAATCGTGAGGATTAGGTGTCAACATTCCCCCCTTAATCTGAATGGATGTTGGTGAGTCCAAGCATCATTCTGAATCTTTCAAGCTTTTCTCTTCCAAGCGCTTTGGTGAAGATGTCTGCAATTTTCTCATTTGTGGAACAATGATGGAGATGGATTGTTTTGGCCTACACATGATGTCGGATCATATGATATTTAGTATTGATGTGCTTTGTTCGAACATGGAACTTTGGGTTCTTGGCCAACTTTATTGCAGAGGTGTTGTCAATCATGAGTGGAGTTGATTGTACTTGTTTTACCTGCAAATCTTCAAGAATTTTCCTGAGCCACACAATTTCTTTTGTTGCTTCAACTGCTGCCACGTATTCTGCTTCTGTTGTGGAATCTGTTGGAACTGATTATTTGCGTGATCTCTAGGAGATAGCTCTTGATCCAAGACTCATAGCATATCCTGAAGTAGATACCCCAATTTCTTTGTCTCCATCGAAGTCTGAATCAGAGTATCCGATCAAACTGAAGTCATCCACCTGTGTGTACTTGATTCCAAAGTCTTGAGTTCCCTTCAAGTACTTTAGAACTCTTTTTGCAGCAGACCAATGTCCCTCACAAGGCTTTTGCATATACCTGGAGAGGATTCCAACAGCAAATGAAATGTCTGGTCTGGTAGTAGTAAGGTAGTTGAGACTTCCTACAAGCTGTCTACACTTTGTTGCATCCTAAAATTCCTTTCCTTCAATAGATGTGAGCTTTAAGTTTTGTTCCATTGGAGTAGTAAGAGGATTGCACTCTGTCATGCCAAATCTGTTTAACAAATCTCCAATGTATTTCTTTTGAGAAAGAAATATGGACTTTGGATGTTGGGTTACTTCAATGCCAAGATAGTAATGAACATAGCCCAAATCAGTCATTTCAAAACTTTTCCCCAATTCCTTCTTTATGGATGCAATATAGCTTTCATTGTTCCCTGTCATTAAAAGATCATCTACATACCACAAGATATACAACTGTTTTGCCAACTTTCTTGACAAATAAAGTTGCATCATCAAGATCAAAATGATTGAAGTTGAGTTTCAGAAGATGCTCAGTTAGTTTTTCATACCAGGCTCGCGGTGCTTGTTTGAGGCCATACAAGGACTTCACAAGTTTGCGTACTTTATGTTCATGTCCTTTCACAGCAAATCCTTCAGGCTGGGACATAAAAACATTCTCTTTTAGATCTCCATTCAAGAAAGCAGTTTTTACATCCATTTGATGGACTTTCCAACCGTTCTGAGCTGCTAGTGCAAAGAGTGTCCGGAGGGTGGCCCATTTTGCTGTGGGGGAAAAAGTCTCCTCATAATCGACCCCTTCTTTCTGTGCAAAACCTTTTGCCATGAGCCTAGCTTTGTGCTTGTCAAGTGAGCCATCAGCTTTGTACTTATTCTTGTAGACCCACTTGCAACCAATTGGTTTGGTTCCAAATGGAGGATCAACCAGCTTCCAAGTGTCGTTCTTTATGAGGGCATCATACTCCTTTTGCATCGCTTATTTCCATTCATCATGAGAAGAAGCTTCTTTAAAGGAAGTTGGTTCAAAATATGTAGACAAGTTCAATTCACAATCATAAGAAACATCCATATCAACAAGTGAATTAGAGTCATCTACATCACCTCCATTTTGTCGATTTGAATTTCTGGTTCCTGTTTTTCCAATTTCATCAGGATGAACACTTTCAAGTGTCTTTGTCAGCCACTTTGGGGGACCTTTCTAAGATGGTCCAGGCTGCTCTGTTGATTGAGTTGGGACTGAATCAAGATTGAGTCTCCCAATTCTATCAATTACATCACTTAAAGCATCATCCGTTGTTGAAGTTTCATTCGGGGGAGAGTATTCTTCAGAAGAAGATTCCACATGTTGATCTAGAATAGGAATCCCCCCTTCAAGATGTGGAATCTGATTATCAAATTCTTGAAATGATTTTGTTTTTTTGAATCTATCCAAGCGATCAAGTTGCCGCTCAACAACATTGTCAGATTTGGATGATTCAAGAAAAATTACATCTCTAGATACAACAAACTTTTTATTTACTTCATCATAGAGGCGGTATGCTATGGAGGTGTTTGAATACCCCAGGGAGATACACTTACGACTTCTAGCACCAAGTTTTTTTATATGTACCTTTGGTATCAAAGCATAACAGGTGGAACTAAAGACCCTGAGATGTTTTACCCAAGGAACATGTCCATAACACAATTCATAAGGAGTCTTGTTTCTTATAGCATTAGATGGACATCTATTATTTATATATGCAGCACATAGAACAGCATTAGCCCAAAACATTATCTTTACATTTTTGAAGAAAAGCATGGATCGTACCATATTCAAGATTGTTCTATTCATTCTTTCAGCTACACCATTCTGTTGGGGATTATAAGGCACATTTGTTTGATGTTTGATCCCATGTTGGCGAAGATAGTTTTCAAATTCATTTGATGTATATTATTTTCCATTATCAGTGCGAATAGACCCAATATTAGATTGTGCATCATTTTCAATCCATTTATGAAAATTCTTGAATGTTTGAAAAGCATCAGATTTGTTCTTCAATAAATAAACCCCAACACATTCTGGTGTAGTCATCAATAAATGTCATGATATATTTATTTCCATTTGCAGAAGGAACAGGCATTGGACCACATAAATCTGAATGAATGAGTTCAAGCTTCCTATGTTCTTTTGAATGTGAATCATGAAAAGACTGTTTGCTATGCTTTCCTAGAATGCAAGCATCACATTGCTTATGTTTCCTAGGAATTGTAGGCAAACCAGCAACACCATTTTTCTTCAATAAGCGAAGATTGTCATAGTTTAAATGTCCAAATCTAGCATGCCATAATAAACTTGATGGAAGTGTACCTTCTTCATGATGAGAAATATATGAGAAATGTTGTGCATGAGCAGAGGTTCCTTGCAGTTTGAGAAGCCTTTCTTATTCTATTCCCCTCATGAAAAGTGAGTGGTCAAATGCTTTTCTTACCTCAAGCTTGCCATCAAACATATGAATGGAGTGACCTTGCTCGCGGATGTGGACCAAGGACAGCAAGTTTCTCTTGAGCTATGGGAGATATAGAACATGATCCAGAAGAAAGTCTGGAAGACCAGGCAGTTTAAGCCTGATTGTGCCAAGCCCTGATGGCTTGATTTTTGATTGATCTGCAAAGTATACTGCTCCATCAACATTGTCAGTGAAATCTTCAAAAAAATCTTTTCTATGAGTCATGTGACAGGTTGCTCCTGAATCAAGCAACCAATCATTTTTCCATGAAGCAAGTGAAGCATTAAACAAATCTTCATTTATTCCAATGTTACATTGTGCCTCAACATAGTGAGCGGATTCAGGTGCTTTACCTTTGTCTGTATCATCAGTTTTACCTTTCTGTTGGTTTCTTTTTTGCTCAATTTTGTCCCATGGTAGCTTGCTTGTAGAGGCATCATGTGATCCATTTCTTTTGCAGCGAATACAGTGTAAATCTGCCTTTCTTCCTTGAGAATGTCTGCCCCCCCCTGCCTCTGAAGTATCTTCCTCTTCCTCTTCGTCCACTTCTTCCTCTTGTAGAATCTTGAGCAGGATGCTTTTCTTTATGAGCAAGGCACACAGTCTCTTCAGAAGATTCAGGGGTTGTCTTCTTTCCGAAAGCTTTCTCTCTTTTAGCAAACTTTTTCACAAGAGAGTCAAAGGTTATCTCTTTAAGATTTCCATTTGCTTGCAATGACTCAAGATAATTGGAGTAAGTAGGATAAAGTGCCTTGAGAAAAGCAATAAGAGGAATATCCAATTCAACCTTAGTGGATTTGATATCATGCATTATAGACTTTACTTCAGATGCAAGAGCAAGAGGATCATTATTTTGCAGTTCAAGAGTGAAGAGTTTAATCATGAGTTGGATAACTTCAAGTGCAGAATGTGAGTCATAGAGCTCTTTTAGCTTTTGTAGGGCTTCAAAGCCAGTTGAATATGACGAAATATGGCGACTCACCTCTTCATTTACAAATGTTGCGATTAATGCATAAGCTTTGTTGTTCTTGTTTTCCCAAATGACGAGCTCTTTGGCTGAGGTAGGCTGTACTGGGTCATTGTCTCCTTCTCTGACACACACTCCTTTCCACAACTCATTGAAGATGAGGGTGTGTTTTATCATCGGGACCATTCAGGATAGTTCTCCTTGCCAGTGAGAACTATTCCTACCATGGAGATGATTGAATGCATTCTGTAAGAAAAAAAATTACTTCTGCTGATAGAAAACAGTATATATGTTATACCTTCCACTTCATTCAAAATAATATATTATCACTCCATATAATATATTATTATTCTTACAGACATGAACATATGTTGGTCACCGCACCAAACTGAACTGAGCAGTAATTTAAAAAACTGCGATACCATTCAAATGATTTAAAAACTGCGCATTTGAAATGTTACCATTCAACACTCCATACCATTCAAATGTTACGCTTCCGCTGCGCCAACATTATACTCGTTCAATGAAACAATATTCATGATATGCGCCACCCAATAAGAAGGTATAAGCACTAACAAAACTTTGATACAAAAATAGATATTTATAAATGTACATAGGGTGCCATACCATTCAACGCTGGTCCGAATTCCAGAAAGAGAAACAAAATATTCGGGTTACCCAAAAAGGATTCAAGTTCTTCCAACTTAACAGCATGTGATTTCTGGGGATAGAACACTGCACAAACCGATTTCAGATTGGATGGCGGACGACATATATAGTATTGTTACCGTGTGGGTCACAGGTTTGAATCACGCACGAACCGATTTCAGACCTCACGAGCATACTAACACGTTCTGATCCGCATTCGAACTTATTTGAAATGACATTATTCAAAGCGTATTTGAAATAAACAGCAACATTCGAACTTATCAAAATGTATTTGAAACCATTCGAACTTATTTAAAAACAGCAGCTTCAAAACCATGTCAGGCAGCATTTATTTGAAAACAGCAGCATTCATTGAAAGCACCACGAACAAGGGAAGAGACCTGGGCTCATCAACGCTTCCGCTGCGCTCACAATCACGCTTCCGCCGCTGGGCTCATCACGCATTCAGGCAGCATTAATGGTGGTATGTCGATTCAACAGAGTTTAGTCCGTGGAGGGTAGTATAACAATTCACCAAAAAGAAGCAAACACATTTGAAATAACAACAAACGTATATGAAACAGCGTTCAATTCAAGTGTTCAATGTAACACAGTCAATTCAAGCATTAACCAAGCAACAAGGAGGAGTGGTCAGGCGTTGAGGCAATGAATCACAACGCAGAGGACAAAGGCGTTGAGGACAGTGCTCAGGTCAGAATGACAGAGGACAGCACTCAGTGGACAGTGCTCAGACCAGCGTACAGCCCATAGTAGCAAAAAATGAAGGGAGTTACAACTTATTTTGAGAACTGGCTCTAATACCATGTCAGGCCAAGTAGTAACTCTCCAAAGGCGGTAAAACTGATTCTATTTATTTCATTAGGTATGTTATTGTTCTATACAAAGGGTATGACTGCTCAGTTCATCTCCTGATGACTGTTCACATTCCTAATTTAACTATTTACATAAATTCACATTTACATAAATTCACCCAATCGTGAGGATTAGGTGTCAACAGAGGGAATGGCCTTTGAATACTTCATGGTAAAGGTATGGTAGAAGGTATGAGTAATAGCTCTCTGGATTTTGATTTCTGTGAAAATTGTGTATATGAGAAGCAAAATCGGGTGAGTTTCCTCTCTGGTGGTAAGAGGGAAAAACAAATATTAGAGCTTGTGCACAATGATGTGTTTGGACCTGTGAAGGTTCCATCACTAGATAAGTCTGTGTACTATGTATCATTTATAGATGACTTCTCAAGGAATACATGGATATATTTCCTTAAGAAGAAATCTGAAGTCTTTGAAAGGTTTAAAGAATTTAAGGCTCTCGTGGAAAATCATATAGAGAAGAAGATAAAGTTGCTGAGAACAGATAATGGTGGAGAGTTTTGCAGCAAGGAATTTGAAGAATTTTGTAAGAAGTGTGGTATAGCACGACATAAGACTACTCCATATACACCTCAGAAAAATGGAGTTGCAGAAAGAATGAACAAGACATTGATGGAAAGGGCAAGAAGCATGCTCAGTGGTGTCGGGTTAGGACAGGAATTCTGGGCAGAGACAATGGAGACAACATGTTACCTGGTCAACAGATCACCCTCATCAGCGTTGGAGGATAAGACTCCACAAGAGGTATGGACTGGTAAGAAACCCTCTCTTTCACATCTGAGGGTATTTGGGTGTGATGCATATGTACATGTTCCAAAGGAGAAACGAACCAAGTTGGATAGTAAATCTGAAAAGTGCATCAATATTGGGTATAAGGATGGTTTAAAGGGTTATAAGCTTTGGAACCCAGTAACAAGGAAGGTTGTGTACAGTCGAGATGTGGTGTTCAGAGAGGTGAAAGATGTTATTAAACATGAAGTCCAACCAAAGGAACCTGAAAAAATAGAGTTTGAGCTAAAGGAGGAAGAATCAAACTCTAGAGCAGAGGAGGAATCAGAAGATGAAGAGCCAGAAACTCTGGCTGTGAGAATATTAGTTCGAGAAATAAGGCAGCCAGAAAGGTATAGTCCATCTGCTTTCTATTCAAATTTTTCTTTGTCTGTCACTGATGATGATCCCAGGACTGTGAAGGAAGCAGTGGATTCAAAGGATGGAAAACTTTGGAAAGAGGCCATGGTTGATGAAATGGCATCTTTGCACAAAAATGAGGCTTAGGATCTGGTGGAGTTGTCGGCTGGAAGGAAACCCATTGGAAACAAATGGGTGTTCAAAAAGAAGACAAATGCAGAAGGAAAAGTGGAGAAATACAAAGCTCGGTTGGTAGCAAAAGGTTATTCCTAGGTGTTGGGAATTGATTTTGGTGATATTTTTTCTCCTGTTGCCAAGGTAACTTCTATCAGATTACTTTTATTTGTTGTTGTTGCTTTTGATTTTGAGGTAGAACAGATGGATGTGAAGACATCATTTCTTCACGGGATTTGGAAGAGGAGATCTACATGAAGCAACCTGAAGGCTTTGCGCTGAAGGGTAAGAAAGAACTGGTATGTAAGTTAAAGAAGTCTCTATATGGGTTAAAATAGTCACCAAGGATGTGGTATCAGAAGTTTGATACATTTATACGGGGACTTGGCTTCACCAAAAGCAAAGCAGATCACTGTGTGTATTTTAAATTAATTGGTGATCGTGTTATTTATCTGGTCTTGTATGTGGATGATATGTTGCTGGTTGGAAATGACAAAGAAATTATCCAGGATTTGAAGACACAATTGTCCTCCAAATTTGACATGAAAGATCTTGGTGCTACAAACTATATTTTGGGCATGGAAATTAAAAGAGATCGGGCAAAGAGGAAGCTCTGGTTAAACCAGAGGAAGTATGTTGAGACAATACTACAGATGTTTAATATGCAGGATAGTAAACCAATGAAGGTTCCTATTCCTGTAGGTGTGAGGTTATCTGCTGAATAGTGTCCCAAGACACAAGAAGAGGAAGAGGACATGTCCTGTGTTCCATATGCAAATGTAGTCGGTAGCCTGATGTATGCAATGGTCTATACTAGACCAGACATTGCACATGCAGTGGGAGTATTGAGCAGGTTTATGTCAAAACCAAGAAAGGAGCACTAGACAACAATGAAGCGGGTTTTCAGGTATTTGCGTGGCACTAGTGATTATGGTTTGTGCTACCAAGGAAGACCAGGATTGGACAGAGTGTTGGATATTCATGGCTTTGTTGATGCAGATTGGTCTGGAGATCTGGATCAGAGAAGATTTATAAGTGGGTATGTGTTTAACCTATTTGGAGGTGCAGTTTGTTGGATGAGTAAGAAACAATCTGTAGTGGCACTATCAACTACAGAGGTAGAATACATGGCAGCCACTCATGCAAGCATGAAGTAGTTTGGTTGCAGAGATTGTGTTCAAATATGGGGTTAGTACAGGGAGCTATAAGGATAGACTGTGACAGCCAAAGTGCAATTTTTTTGGCAAAGAACCTTGCATATCATTCAAAGACAAAGCACATTGATGTTCAGTATCACTTTGTGAGGGATATGATAGAAGACAAAAAGGTGTTGCTGGTAAATGTGGACACTTTGAAGAATACTGCAGATGCATTAACAAAATCTGTGAGCTCTAAGAAGTTCTCTTGGTGTAGAGAGACAATGGGCATTTCAGGGCTGGAAAAATGACTAAGCTCTCTTGTGGCCCTTGTGGAAAGAAAACAACAAGTGGGAGAATGTTGGGTTGTGTTATATTCTTTCCACGACTAGCCCACGTAGTTAACCGAGGGGTTAGAGAGGGGGCAGAGCCCCCCCTTCATTGCGTCGATTGTGTAGCAAGAGGGGGGGGGGTCACAGGGGGTCTGAGGTGTACCCGTAACCCCACTTTATAGGGTTTGGGGCAACGCCCTAGAAAATTTTGGTTTTGGACCCTATGTTAGGTTGGGCGGACCCACCTATGGTTTTGTGCATGATTTTTGCACATGGTTTTGGACGCGATGGTTTTCGGTCCATGGTTTTGGACGCGATGGTTTTTTGGTCCATGGTATTGGATGCTTCGACATGTATAAATATGTATTGTAACATTGAAAGGAATATAATGAAAAATCAAGTTGGTAGTCTAGGTTTTGGGATCCAGGGGAAAATCTCTGTGTATATGTGTTTTATGTGTTATTCTCTCGCATTGTTTATTTTCTGTGTTTTAGAATTCGTATGCAGGTAATTTCTGTACGGGGTTAAAACCTACAACATTTGAACTATGTTTCTTTCATGCTAATGAACCTATGGTAAAGTCATTTTGAATGTTATCATAAGATCAATGTTACTTGGTTATAATATACTAATTTTCTAAGTGGTTACAATCATCACATATTCCAATCGCTATCACTAACAATCTTATTTAAAGCATGTGCATAAGTAATTTGTTGCAATGCCACTATAGCTCCACAACTATGTCTTCTCTTCTCATCTATCTTCTCCACATGTAATGATCGCCAAATACATTCATTGAAAAGTACAAGTGCATTTGTTATACAATTTAAAAGGATTTCAACTACATGCAAGGTAAGTGATTACATGATTATGACTAAAAAGCAATGCAATTATTGTAACTAGTATATATCATAATAAGACAATATTTTTCATAATTCAAACATGAATATTGACATTATCATTGTACTTGCACGCAACTATATGTAATTATAGTTATTCAAGTATTTGCTCAATAAGAAATAGTATATATGCTTTATTACCTATGTGCCTCTAAGCTTAGATTTGTGTGTAATATTGGGTTTCTTTGAAGTGAGTTCTTTTCTCCACTCATAAATGCAATGATTTGAAGAACATTTATGCAATTCATTTGGAAATGCTTTCGCGTTATTTTTTAACTCTTAATTTCTTAATCTCTTTATGTTAATCTTTCTTTTTCCTCACATGACTCCACCCAATATATTGTTACACCTAAATTGTATAAATAAATTTATCAATTACTTCTATCTCATTGAACCCCATACATGAACAAATTAAATAATTATAATTAAATGATTTCACAAGGAAATGGAATGGTTCACACTAGAAGGACAATTTTACTCCCCCTAACGAAATGTCTTGCTCTAGCTTCTTGCACTATGCCTTTCTTCCTTTGACTACTTCTCTCCCTTAACTTGTTATGCCTCTTATGGCTTGCGATCCCTCCTATCAATAAGCATTCCTTCTTGAAAATTTTCCATGACTCTGCTACTCCCCTAACTAATATGTCCTAAAAACTTCTTCACATCTGCCATTTGTCAAACTGTTGAAGGATAGATTCTTCAACCACTACTACTTAGACTCTCCCTCTTTAACATTCACAAGACAGGGAGACATCAAGCTAAGATTCTTCAAATTATTGTATGAACCAGCTCTACAGTAGAATTATCTTGAACCTTGACATATTCCATTGCACATGTAGATTCATCATGGACTTATGATTTTACAAACCTTGAGAGCATGACTGCTAAAATTTTTCCATTCACTTAATCATCTTGATTTTGCTTTCTTCACCAAATCTTCTTGTACCTAATATTGAGTTTTCCTTCACAGAAGATTTCATCATGTATTTTCAATCACAAGCTATATGTCCATATTTATGGTATTTGAAGCAATCTACATGATACCTAAATGACAGACCAACTGACGTATACTCTTTGTTGATGAGGCCATTTGGATGTCTGCCTTGTTTTCCCGCAAACTTGCTTCTAGGGTTTTGATAATGACCTTGATAATCATTCTTGCCATAAGCTTTGTAATCCCTATCCTTATTCTCAAAGTTAGTACATGAAAAACAATAACCATAAAACATATTGGGGTACCTAGATGACGTAGCTTGCTTTGATGTTCACTTGAAGACATTCTTTCTTGGAAGAGCTTTAGTTCTTTGTTGTTTCTTGTTGTCAATTACCTTAGCACTTCCATTCTTCTTCAGTCCTTCACTTTGATTGGCCTTTGAAGGATTTTTATTTCTTGCTTCTCTTCCACCTTGTTGTGTGGGGGCTTGGAGCTTGTGCCTTCATTGCATGGATCTTCACCTACTTCTTTGGCCTTTGTCTTCAACTGAGCAATTTCTTGATCCTTCCCATTAATGACATGATTTTTCCTTTTGACATCTTGCAATTTCTCTTTCTTCCATTCCTTGAGCTGGTTTATTTCATCTAGAGTTGCATCAAGTTCCTTTTGCTTTTGACTAACTTCTACTTGTAAATTTTGAACATATTCTTCTAATTGACTTGTCAATTTTTTGTCTTTCTTTCCTGCCTCCTCCACTTGAAGTCTTAGAAGTGAAACTTCTTCTTCGAGTATCTGATTTCACTTCCTTGCTTTGTTAAAATCACATAAGGCGTCAATCATTTCTCCCTCCATGTCGACTACTGCTTCTTCTTCTTCTTCATCGTGAACCTGAGAAACTACTTTATTTGAATCACGATCATCATCATCTTCTTCTTGACCTGCATGCTTCTTTGAGTAGAGACTATGGAGCAACTTTCAAAGATTTTTTGTTGATGAGCATTGATCCACTATGGCTTTCACAGACTCTAGCAAAGCACTAAGAATGGCATTCATTTCTTTTGTAGTATACCTTCTAGATTCGTTAGTAAACGTGTCTTCATAAACAACAAAATGCCATACATCATATCCATGAGCTTGCAAATAGGTTTCCGTTCTTGATTCCCATATTTCATATTTGGCTTCATCAAACTCAGGAGTTGGTGGACCAACTTGATTCTCTTCATTAGTTATAAAATATTTTGATACTACTGCAATACCAGAGACTTCCTTCGACCATTTAGATACATGCTTTGTTAGCTTTCCCATCTCTGCTCTTTGGAGATCTGCCTTTCGGTTATTAAGCTACAACTAAACGAACCCACTCTGATACCAATTGTTGGAAATACTAAGAGGGGGACAAATTAGTATTTCACTTCAATTAGTTGATTTTTATTTTCAAAGCATTAATTAACATTAGCATTAGATCAAACTTAAACAATTAGCAACACCATTCAACAATGTGCAACATCAAATACAATACACCATATATTTTTACGTTGAAACCCTTCCGAGAGAAAAACACTTTTAATATAGGTCTTTTCAAGATTACATCAATGAGAAGCTCCAACTTCTGAGATTTTTTAGCAACAACTGGGAGGAGGCTACAACCCCTTGATTTATCAGCTTCAATTGAAAGGATGTTCCAACACCCTGGTTTACCAGCTCCAATTGAAAAGGATGCTCCAACACCCTGCATAGGGTCCAACCTTCCCTAGCACCACCCTTCCTCCTTGAAGTGTTCTTAGGCTCCAAATTGAAGGAGACTCTAATCTCCGCCTTGCACCACCCTGTCACCATACTCAGTAAGCCACCACTTACCCTGAAGGCTTTGACCTTTAGTTCACCACTATGGACTGCATTTCACAATATTCATATTGAATCATGTATCTTTGCATATCAATAACATCAAACCAAATACCTCAATACAAGCCTCTGCTCAACTATTGGATCTGTGTCTGCTCAACATGAATGTCAACATCAAACATTATCTCAATAGCTCTTCTCAAGTTACCATGTCACCATACTCAACATGCCACCACTTACCATAAAGGCTTTGACCTTTAATTCACCACAGTGGACTGCATTTCACAATATTCAGATTGAATCCACGTATCTTTGCATATCAATAGCATCAAACCAAACACCTCAATATAAGCCTCTGCTCAACTATTGAATTTGCATCTGCACAACATGAATGTCAACAACAAACACTATCTCAATAACTCTTCTCAAGTTGCATATGCCTCCGTCAAATCCTAGCAATATGTCGATCATCCATAGTTCAAGGCATTCTTAACAATGCACCAAACCCTAGTTGGTCAATTCTCGCTCAGTCGTATGTCATCATGTAAACTCAATGAAAATAACACATATCAGTGACATATAAGAGACAACAATGATACAATTTCACTTATGATAATAAGAGGTGAAGCAATGTATGCATGTCAATGGTCAAGCTCTCTACAATGGTGAAATATCAACAATCCATTTCTTGAAACTGTTGATGTGAGGTTTGTCTTGAAGATTCCTTTAGGAAATATTTCTTTCAAAATGCTACTTCTATTTATTCACTAAAGATACTATTGATTCCCTTAAGAATTATTTCACATCGACTCATTCAAGTCTTGCTTCAAAATTTGTTGTGAGGTCTATTCTCATGTTTCTAAGTTCTTCAACTATGGCTAATAACTTGCAATTGCTTCAAAACTAGGACATGATTTTAGCAAACATTGACTTCTAAGAGTTCACAAGTGAGCCCTAGAAAGATTTAGACACAACTCAACAAGTTCTGGTACAAGTGACAGATCTTGGTCTAACCTTAGATCAGCCTCTGAAACAATATATTAGGACAACAACTCAATCTGGGCAATGTACTATTAGCAATATACCTTTTGGATACATGTCCTTGACAACAATATTGATAATGTTAGTCAAGGTTGTCATTGATGTCAATATGGTATTATTGGGATGGCAATATTCTTGTGATATCATAACCTCATGCATATTATGATGATTTCCTTGCTCATGATGACAAGTCCCTCTTGTTTGATAAGGATGCCATTAATGAAGATGTCAAGCTATTAATGATGCCATTATGATGTCAAGCCACTAAGAAGAAGTCTTGTCCTAGATGCTTATTGTTCATAATGTCCTTGAATTAACCATGAAGACACCATAACCTCTTGTATTCTCTCTCTTGATGAAGAAGCCTTAGAAATCATGATGATGTCCTTACTCTCGATGGAGGACTCTGTGTTATTGATGCTCATAGTGAATCTTGATGAAGCTCTCATTGTGAAGAACTTACTCTAAGAAATTGATGAATGTTGCATATGGTTAATGACATATCACTGCACTATCATGATGACATCTATAGTGACATTACATTTGATGACATGGACAATGAAGGAATTGGAGATCACTTGATGACATGATGATTAAAGACATAACAAGTGGAGACCTCACTTAAAAACACTTGGTGACAAAGAAGAGGCCCTTGTTGTCTCAAACAATTTATGCACAAAAATTAAGGACAATCACAAAAAAAAAACCACCTTAGAGGCGTCCTTCTGAAATGATTCCTATACCATCTTTCAGTGTATATTTTTTCCTTTCCAATGAACCCTTACTTGCCCTGAAACTCAAAATAATTTGTGAGATATTGAATTTTTAAGTCAAGAAAATTATATTTAACAGTGAGCCGACCTACACTCAATCATACAAGCCGGTCTAGAGGAGGCCGAGGAGATAAAATCGAGATCATAATTACAACGTTTGGGAAAAAAGGTTCAAGAGGCCGAAAAAGATTATTTGTTTAGGAAAATCAGTATTTATCTAACAGCACGGATACTTTTGTGCAACCCCTTACACATTAACATTAACCCTTAACACTTTGCCTCTAAACTCTATCCATTAACATTAACCCTTAACACTTTGCCTTTAAACTTTATCCTTGAACCTTCGTTGACTATCTTAAGAGCATAACATATACAACATTAAAACAACGAATACAACACCAAAATAACCATCACACACCAACACGAAAGAATCTCATTTTCCAATTTAGTAAAACTGAAAAGCAATTTCCTTGTCAATTTGTAATAAAAACAATGTTTTCTATTACCTATTAGATGTTAAACGTTGATTCCTTCAAACATCAAAATAACATTGTTGAGTGCCAATTTTGGCTACTTGTGAAGGCTAACTATTTACAACAACACTAAGTCTAGCTTAGTGTTGTAACTTAACATAACATCCAAAAGTAGTAAGTTTATAAAATACATCAAAATTCTCGAAGGCACTTTTATTAAGAATATCATAAAATAGTGGAACAAAAGGTTATAAAATATAACACAATCTTAGAAGGTAGTAATTTTATTATGGTATATAAACAACAATGAAATATTGGGACAATAAATAATCTGAATGTAATTTTATTATGGGATATAAACAATAATGAAATATTGGGAAAATAAATAATCCTGATGAAGTTGGATTATGTAAGTTAGCAATAAGTGAAAATTACAACTGATGGATTGTTGATGAAGTTGTTTATCGATGGAGTAAATTGGCCTAGAGACTAAAATTTGATGATTTTTTAGGAATGTTTGAATCTTGTTTTCGCTGGTGGAAATGGATTCAGCGCCATCAAAAACTCCAAGGTCACCCGAATTTTTTAAGCTTGACAACTATACCTGGGATTTCCAAAAAAAATACCAAATTTTACCAAAATCTCGCCTGAAAATCCATTGTTTTCTGGGCCAATTTACTTCATTTTTAGACTACGCGATTGTGGACATATTTTAAATCTAAAATGTACAAGTAGCATGCAAGGGTGAGCGTATCATTTGAGTTGCACATTGGAGTAACTATTAAAGTGGATATATGGCATCTAAGATTTGAGCATGCATGAGAAAAATCTTTGAAAATTTTGATGAAGGGCCAATTTGATGGCCAACTTGCATTTGCCAAGGAATTTAGAGATTTGCAACAAATGTCAAGTTACTTGATCCGAATTGGATCCTAGAACACTCTCTAAGTTTTCATGAACTCTTAAAATTATGCCAAAGTTTCAAAGTCTTATAAAAGTCAAGCTTATCAGAAATATCCTCATGACAATGGCAATTTGTGATCAGCGCGGAGCAACGAGGACCCTTGGTCAAGCGCGCAGACCGTTGGCCCATGGTAACGCGTGTTGGCGCAAATTGGCAAAACCAGAGGTTAATTTGAGAAACGGGGGCAGTTTCTGATATGCGATTAGCGACAAGTCGAGGCTTATCCTTCTTTGATGGGTCGCTAATCGCATATCGCAGGGCAAACCCCTCAAAGAAGGATAAGCCCCGAGCGCCCGGACCCAAAAATTTTATAAAATGCAGAAAAGTAATTAATTCAGTTCCGACAGAGCGGGATTCCACAAAACTGGCAGGATATCGGAAGGGCTCGAGGCGGTAAGCGGTTTCAACCGAGTCCCGCCCGATGCCACACATCGATTGCCACGCGTCCGGCGGAAGAGAGAGAAAACCGCTCACATCAGACGGGTAAACGTCATGTTACTTATCCGCCCGATATGAGCGATGACCGTTGGATCTGGAGGCCCCAGATCAATGGCGGAGACGTGATCCAATGGATGACCAGATTCGGCGGGGTAAACAGGTAGAATTATATAAGATTTGAAGTCCGATATGGATGATGCATTGGCAAAGATTCGTATTTCGTGGGCAATCTTGGAGCAAACGAAAATAACAACCGTTCAAACATTTCCAAGAGAACTGACACTCAGTTCATTATGAAACAGGTGGTCGCCTCCCTATGAAGCGTTACACAGTGATGATGACGCAGAATAGAGGAATTCAAACGAACAGAGGCAGGAGATCCAGAGCGCTGGGAAGCAGAAACGAACAGTCAGAAAGCCAATGGCTTTAAAGCCACGAACTAACAGAGACAGAGAGAGCAAGCAGAAGGAAGTAGTGAGAAGAGTTAGTCAAGGCAAAAAGCCAAGAGCAGACAACAAAGAGAAGAAGCTGAGCTGACCTGAAGGCAACATCGAGCCAGACAGAGCCTGAGAGAGTTAGAGAATCTGTGTACTCCAGAGAAGGCTTGAGAGGTTCAAGTGAACTCCTATGTACTTGCCTGTCATGTATGAGTATCAGATTGGGCTCATACTACTGTGACCAATAGAGATCGAGAGTTTCAGTGAGGAGATTTTGTGTACTCCAGAGACTTGGTGGATCCAATTCCAGTCCTACTGATTTATATCTGTTGAGTGAGACTCAAATTGAGCTCACTGTTGTAAAAACTCTGCTTCAAAAACATAATAGAGAGGCCACCACTGAAGGCTGGACCAGGAGACGTAGCCCAGGAGCATTGGGTGAACTCCTTATTAAACTTGTTGATTTACCAATATATGATGGAGAGTTGAATGCAGAGAAGCTGGATAATTGGATTAGACAGATTGAAGTTTATTGCAGAGTGCAGAGCATTGATTCAGACAGTAGTAAGATTCGGCTGGTGAGCCTACGCCTTGGGGGCACTGCCTTGGTATGGTGGGAAGGCAGGACACACGCTGACATGAAGAAGCATAGTAAAATTCTTTGTCTAGAGTGAATTTGTTTTTGCAATTAAAAAGCAATTCTATCCACTAGCTTATATGCAGCAAGCCATGATGAGTTGGCAAACTCTTCGACAATTAAAAGGGAAAAGTGTACAAAGTTACACTCAAGAATTTAGGAAAAGAGCTTTGATTCTAGGAATTTCTTTAGACTCACCTAAAACTCTGCTGAAGTATATAAGTGGTCTACACAACTACTTAAGGCACACAATTCTCATGTTTAATCCCGCTAGCATAGATGAGGTATCTATTCAAGCTACACATCTAGAGGCTAGAGGCAAAAATGTGAACCCGGAAGTTGGGGAATCATCAAAACCCACTGCAAGCAAGAATAAGGAGAAAAGAAAACAGAAATGGAAAGAGATGAAGACAAACACTGTACAAAAGACCAAATCTTCATGCACTCACTATAAGAAGGATGGGCATGATGATGAACACTGTTGGATTCTGCATCCGGAGCTGAAACCCAAGAAATACGATGGCAAGAAGAAGAAGACTATTGCAGCTATTCAAAAGTATTTGGGGTCGGACTCAGGAGATGAAACAACAATTGCAGCCATAGGTTGTCTATTTTAGAGAATGCGGAAATCAAGAAGAAGGTACAGGAGCTGCTCGAGAAAGGGTTCATTAGACCTAGCACATCACCTTGTGGGTCTCCAATTGTCTTGGTGATAAAGAAAGATGGCTCATGGAGAATGTGCATTGATTACCAAGCACTGAATAAGATAACGATCAAAAATCATTATCCCCCTCCTCGCATAGATGATCTATTAGATCAGTGGAAAGAAGCTGTTTATTTTTCCAAGTTGGACTTGCATAGTGGCTACCATCAGGTCAGAGTTGCAGAGCAAGATGCATGGAAGACTACTTTCAAAACAAAGTAGGGATTGTATGAGTGGTTGGTTATGCCTTTTGGCTTAACTAATGCTCCTGCTACTTTCATGAGAATAATGAATGATGTACTTAGACCTTTTATTGATGATTTTGTCATTGTATATTTGGATGACATTCTTATATTTAGTAAAACATGGGAAGAATATTTAAAGTATGTCAAGCAGACTCTAGATGTTTTGAAAAAAGAGAATCTTCATGTCAAGCTCTCAAAATGTAAATTTTGTAAAACATCTTTGAATTATTTTAGTCATATTGTAGGGGGTGGTGAATTGAAGATAGATCCCTCTAAGGTTGCAGTCATTGTAAACTAGCCTAAACCCAAATCTGCTACAGAAGTTAGAAGCTTCTTAGAAGCAGCATAGTATTAGAGGAAGTTTATCTCTAACTTTTCATTGATTGTAGCTCCCTTACATGCTTTAACAGGATTGAACAAGGTGTTTCAGTGGGGAGGCAAACAGCAGAAAGCCTTCGACACCTTAAAAGAAAAGATTAGTGCAACACCAGTACTAGCACTGCCCGATCTTCAAAGACTATTTGAGATTGAAACGGATGACAGTGACTATGCCATGGGAGAAGTGTTGATGCAGCACGGTAAACCCATATGTTATCATTCTGAGACATTTAATTCTGCAGTAGTTAACTATCCCACATATGATAAAGAATTGTAAGCATTAATACAAAGTGTGAAAAATTGGAAACATTACTTAATGGGAAAAGAGACAGTTATACACATTGATCGTCAACCACTTCAATATTTACACTCACAAACTAACTTGCAGCGATCAAGACACTATAGGTGGATGGGTTTTCTACAACAATTTCATCTTGTCATCAGATATAAAAAGGGCATACACAATAAAGTTGCAGATATGTTGTCCAGACCAATCATAAATGCATCCACTATACTTGAGCATAATTCAGTATTGCATGAAAGCTACATTGAACAGTATGCTCAAGATATAGATTTTAAAGATGTATATGCAACTTTAAGTCATGGAAAACAAGTAGAAGAATTGGATTATCATGTTAAGGACCAACTCTTGTATCATTTGGGAAAGTTATGCATTCCTCAAACAAAAAGAGTAAAGATAATTTGAGAAGCACACACTTCTCTAATATCAGGTCACTTTGGTGTAAGTAAAACAGTTGCACAGCTGCAAAGATTTTGTTATTGGCCAAAAATGCATGAAACAGTTTCTAGATATGTAAGAGGGTGTACCATGTGTACTAAAAGCAAACCCAGCGATAGAAAACTAGGCTTGTACACTCCACTATCTGTTCCTTCTCATCCTTAGGAAAGTGTTTCTATGGACTTCGTTGGGGGACTACCTAAATCTAGAAAAGGTCATGACTATTTATATGTTTTTTTGGATAGGTTCAGCGAAATGTGTATTTTAATACCTTGTAACAAACAGATTACAACTGAGCAAACTGTAACGTTGTTCTTTCAGCATGTATGGTTTCATTTTGGATTACCCACTTCCATTATCTCTAATCGAGATACCCGATTTGTTGGGAAATTTTGGTCAAGTCTGTGGGAATTGATGGACACCAGACTGAAGAAGAGCACAGCTTTTCATCCGCAAACAGATGGCCAAACAAAAGTGGTAAACAAGACAGTGATCCAATTGCTCAGAGGCCATTGCAACAAGCATCCCAAGCTTTGGTATGAACATTTATGTTATGTGCAGCATGCTTACAACCGAGCTAAACATTCTTCTACACAAAGATCTCCTTTTGAGACCTGTTTTGGTTTCACACCAAGGTTTCCTTTGGATTTTTCCTTTGGTAAAGACATAGTGGTTGATGGACATAGTGATGTGGACAAGGCAACCAAGTTCATCGAACAAATCCAAGAGATTCACCAAGCAGTACAGAACAGCTGGAAAGAGCCAAGCCAAGTACAAGGCAAAGCATGATAAGCATCAAACTAAGCATAATTTCCAAGTGGGTGATCAAGTCTGGTTGTATATCAACAAAGACAGAATGCAAGGTGAAGGTAAGAAGCTAAAGCCAATAATGTATGGACCTTTCAAAATACTTGAGAAAATTGGTGAGAATGCTTTTCGCCTTGATTTACCAGCTTACATGCACATCTACTCAATTGTTAATGCAGACATCTTGAGACTATTTGAACCTTCATTGATTGAAGATCTCGAAGAGCAGAATCAATTGTCTTCTATTGATGATCTGTTGCCTGAATATCTCAATGAATTACAGGAAGATACAGTTCTGGACAGGGAGGTAAGTACAACGCACAAAAGGGATGTTGAGTACCTCAGGATTGGGCTCAAAGGTTCAAAACCAAGCAGTGTAAGATGGATAGAAATTGGGCAAGCAAGGAATTTATACCCTCACTTGATTGATGCTTAAAAACTAACTTTTGGTGATCCAAAATCTTTTTCAGTGGGAAGGCCGTGATCCGAGTTGGATCCTAGAACACTTTCTAAGTTTTCATGAACTCTTAAAATTATGCCAAAGTTTCAAAGTCTTATAAAAGTCAAGCTTATCAGAGATATCCTCGTGACAATGGCAATTTGTAATCAGCGCGGATCAACGAGGACCCTCGGTCAAGTGCGCAGACCGTTGGCCCATGGTAACGCACGCTGGGACAAATTGGCAAAACCAGAGGCTAATTCGAGAAAAGGGGGCAGTTTCTGATATGCGATTAGCGATAAGTCGCTAATCGTATTCGCAGGGAAAACCCCTCAAAGAAGGATAAGCCCCGAGCGCCCGGACCCGAAAAAGTTATAAAATGCAGAAAAGTAATTAATTTGGTTCCGACAAAGCAGGATTCCACAAAACCGGCAGGATATCGGAAGGGATTGAGGTGGTAAGTGGTTTCAACCGAGTCCTGCCTGATGCCACACATCGATTGCCATGCGTCTGGCGAAAGAGAGAGAAAACTGCTCACATCGGACAGGTAAACGTCTTGTTACTTATGCGCCCAATATGAGCGATGACCATTAGCTCTGGAGGCCCCCGATCAACGGCGAAGACGTGATCCGATGGATGACCAGATTTGGCGGGGTAAACAGGCAGAATTATACAAGATTTGAAGTCCGATATGGACGATGCGTTGGCAAAGATTCATATTTCGCGGGAAATCTTGGAGCAAATGGAAATAACGATCGTTCAAACATTTGCAAGAGAACTGACACTGAGTTCGTTATGAAAAAGGCGGTCGCCTCCTTGTGAAGTGTTACACAATGATGATGACGCAAAACAGAGGAATTCAAGTGGACAGAGGCAGGAGAACCAGAGCGCCGAGAAGCGGAAACGAATAGTCAAAAAGTCGATGGCTTTAAAGCCATGAATTGACAGAGACAGAGAGAGAAAGCAGAAGGAAGTAGTGAGAAGAGTTAGTCAAGGCAGAAAGCCAAGAGCAGAGAACAAAGAGAAGAAGTCGAGCTAACCTGAAGGCAGCATCGAGCCAGACAGAGCCTGAGAGAGTTAGAGAGTCTGTGTACTCCAAAGAAGGCTTGAGAGGTTCAAGTGAACTCCTTTGTACTTGCCTGTCATGTATCAGTCTCAGATTGGGCTCATACTATTATGACCAATAGAGGTCGATAGTTTTAGTAAGGAGAGTCTGTATACTCCAGAGACTTGGGGGATCCAAGTCCAGTCGTACTGATTTATATCTGTTGAGTGAGAATCAAATTGAGCTCACTGTTGAAAAAAATTTGTTTCTAAAACATAATAGAGAGGCCACCACTGAAGGTTGAACCAGGAGACGTAGCCCAAGAGCATTCGGTGAACTCCTTATTAAACTTGTTGCGTTTACATGTTTGTCTGTTATGTTTTCCCTAACTGCTTCAATGTCTATGTATTTCGCAATCTTATCGATCCGTTGCATAAATTAACATAGGCACATCCATGCACATGAGTATGTAATACCTTTAATTCTTTGTCCTGGATAAATTCCAGATCATTACCTAGCAACTGAAATGTTTGCCAAGGAATTTAGAAATTTGCAACAAGTTAAATTGACCAAAAACATTACAAATTGATACATATTTGTAATTTCCCTTATGGATTAATTTCCTACAAGAGGATGAAGTAGCTTATCCAACCTCGTAGGCTATAATCTTGATAAAGGGGGGAAACCTAATTATCTAATGTTTGGGGCAACATTGGGTAATTTTGTATGAGTTGGGCAAAAAGCCCAAACTAGGGGTTGCACTTGCAACCCCTCACCTTTGAGAAACCCCATGAGGGAATCTATAAATAAAGAAGAGTTGGAATCACATTTTCATCATCAATTTGGATCAAAATATATGTTTCTTTGAGTTGAATTTCTAAGGGTTTTAAAACCCTTTTTCCCTTATCTAGTTTCGATGGAGGTGATTCCACCCTAGCTAGATTTTATCTAATTTTGGTGATGAAAGATTCCACCCTAGTCATAATCTCTCTTATTCTCTTCGCTTTTATCATTCACCCAAAGCAGCTTGTGGATTATGGTTTTGGCACAAATTCTAGTCAACAAAAGGATTTTGTTTGTCGTCGACTGAAGACAATTCATTGAATATTTGGAACATACTTTGGGCAGCAAAGGGAGTTCAGTTTGTGGATCAATTGAGTTTGAAAAGAATGAGTCATTTTGGCATTAACTCATGTTCAATCTGTGGAGACTTAATTATAGTAGAAGGTTGTAGCCACAGCCACAAGGTTGAGGGCCTCAAGTCCCAAATTTGACAACCAATCAGTGGTAGTGACCTGTTGGGAATCATTGAGGGAAACAGGGAGTTCAGATCCCCTATAACAATGAAGTCGAATGCAATTAAGACTGACAACATTATACAGTGAGTTGAATGTTGTTGTTAGGGCTAGACAATGGATTATTAGTAATGTTAAATAGTAGAATTGATTAAATAGTGAACTATTGGTTATTAAACATTGGTTCTGCAAGTCATAATTACATTGGTGGATTGGGTAGTCAACCCTAACTTATGATAATTGTTAAGGATCATCTTGTTGTTGGATAATTTATTTGCTTATGTTATTGTTGAATAAATAATGTGAATGCACTACTATTGTATAATCTTTTTGATTTATTAGAAATCCTAACCAACATAGAAACCCTAAGGGCAAAAAACTACCCAGGGACATTACAGTGGTATCAGAGTTGGCTCTCATGTTAGCCTAAAGGTTTGTTTTAGGATGGAGCAATGGGAATCAAAGTTTGGGAAGGAATACGCAGAGTATTCGGGGAAGCTTGAAGAGTCTCATAAGAACCTCGCAAGGGAAAACATGGATAAACTCACACCCAAAGGATTAGTCATGGTTATACCCTCCTAAAAAGAATAAAGGACCTCAATCCTTTGAATTTGATGGGATGGGAAAATCAACATCTTTGCCATACGCAATTAATGGGGCTCAAAACAAGTTCAAGATTAGTAAGTTTGAGCAGAGTTTATCAAAGGGATGGAATTCAACCAGTTTTGTTGAGCTCCAATATTTCACTGAAGAGAACTATGAACCTGAATCGTAGGGTATTTCAATGAAGAGAAAATTTTGAATTATCACCCTTTGGTCAATCATCTCAACGTACATCTCTTTTTGGGTCAATCCCTTTGTTGGGGTCAACCCCTGCATATGAATCAAGCACACCTCTTAGAAGTACTTAGTCATTTGGAATGTTTCAATCTTCAACGTCATTTTTTGGCCACAGCACTCCTACTTTTGAGAGCAACCTATTCTCTAGCATCACATTCGTTGTGATGTCACAAAGCAATCCAACAAGCCTTGTATAATCAAATTCTTCCGTATTCAATGGCCTTCCATCACCAAACCCTACCTAGGCATAGGGTGCTTCTTCTTTTGGCAATTTTGATCAGGGACAACCAACTGCTTAAGGTGCTTTTGGAGGATAAAGGCACACATTGGAAAGCAGTCACAAGGAACTGGAATGATTTTTGGGCTAGCAACTGGAAAGACAGACCTTATAGT
The DNA here is from genome assembly GCA_031772625.1 of Pinus tabuliformis. Lineage (NCBI taxonomy): Eukaryota > Viridiplantae > Streptophyta > Pinopsida > Pinales > Pinaceae > Pinus > Pinus tabuliformis. The sequence continues at coordinate 244,696,093 of CM062805.1, read as the reverse complement.
ATGGACATTGAATCAAAGGCAAAATAACATGGCACTAAGGTGAATGTAGACAAATGGAAAAATAGTAGTGATTAAGATGAAAGCTCGGTTGTAATGTAAACAATGATGTTCCAATGGAAGCTGAAATTGGAGCTACAAATGGCAAGTATATTGGTCCCATTGTTCATTCCATGAATGCCCCACTAAGAAAATTGCATTCTCCTACCAGTGAAATAGTCAAACATGATGACGATCATGATCTCACTTCTACTGAGATTGGAGAGGCTATACCTATGAAAGAATATTACTCTTCCAAAGATAATGGAGAAGAGGATGAAATTTACTTTGTTGAATGAGCACATGAGGCGAAGTTGAGGTATCTATTCCAGTGCATTTTCTTTAACAACAACTACTATGAATGACCATGACCATGTATCCTGTGAAAATTCCAAACTGGAATGCTATTACAGCAACTAGAAATTATTATCCTAATTGTTAATTTAATTTAGCAAATTATTTATTGTTTGCTACAACAAATACTGAATAAATCACACTGCAATATACACAAATAAAAATGTGGAAGAAAAAATGCTAGCACACACACATAAAATAACACAGTTATTTTTGGACAAAAATCCCCGGAAAAACCCAACTTGGGAAAACCGGTGCAACAGCTGAGGGTTTTATTATTAAGTAAGAGTGACATAATCTGAGTACAATTTGGATGTTGAATACTAGCAATCCTGCAGAGAAAATACTGGCAAAAACCTAGTGAGGAAATTTCCTCACCCCACAAGAAAATTCGAGCTTTGACCTCAGCTCCAAGTCAGCCATCCAAACTATCTCTACGCGGCTACTGTGTCACCCTAGCACAGTCCCTTCTGCACTCAATCAGGAATAACCTCTCATCAAGCCATCTGGTCTGTTGTTTTTTGGGAAAATGTTTCCCCTGACCTCCAGAACCTTTGTCCAGCTTCTGGCACTGAAATGTGTCTTTCCTCAGCAGAATCGACACTGCCTCTATAGGCTACTATGTTGCCCCAACGTCGGCCTCTCTATGGTTCTTATGCCTCCCTAAAAATGTACTCACCGGATTTGGAATGCTTCCTCCGACTTCATTATCTTTGCCCCTCTCACTACTTCAATCTCTAGCTCTCTCTCCGGCAACTAATTGTTGCTACTCTGGAAATCAATATGCCAAGATATCAAACTACTCATGTGTGTTCTCCAAGTGCCCATTGACTTCCTCTTATAATCCATTGTTGAAGCACCAATGGCCAAGATTAAAACTTAATTGATGGCGAGAATCATCTTGGAATCGATCTGTGAGTTTATAGGCTATTCTCACCTTGACTTGATTAATACTGATTAATTAACCAGTTTTCCTAAGTTTAGACTTAGGAAACGTTAAAAAAAAGTTGTTAATAATCTAATTAAGTCACTTTTAAGCGGAATTTCCAGAAGCAATTTCTAGGTCTTGGAGATCTCATGTATTCTAGACTCTCCACAAAATTTCAAGGGTAGAACACATCCGATGCTACAAAAAATAACATATCCATCAGTGCTAAAGAGAGCTATCAGAAGTAGAGACCATTGAATTGTTCCTAATGCAAAGGTTTGTCCTCGATTGAACTTCTTCATTGGTGGAAAGCAGCTAGATAGGTCATCTACATTAATCCAAGGCAATAATGCATTATAAAGTACTAGATGGATATCAACAAAAATATGTTGGTTCAGATTTTTCTATGTATGACAGTCAGAGATTTTGGGATGAATTTTACATTATTTCTTATCAAAGCACAGATGCAACAGTTGAGAAGGATTTGACTGGAACACCTAAAATGTTTTCTATGCCTAAGAATATTGAGTATGTGTCCCTTCTAAATAACATTTTGCAAACAAAACTTCCCTGTGACATGGAGGAATTAAATAGCACATATAAGATTTTGTTGTTACTTATAAGGGAAACAAGCCCCAATCAGAGGATTAGTCTTGTCTCTATCAAGCGTGTATGTGGAACATTAGACACAATAATGAGAGAAAGAATAGACATCATGGAGATTCCTATATTCAAGTAATGGATATGTTGGGGCCTAGCCCTTGGGATGTATGGAATTCATCTAGCCCAACAATGTCTACAAAGATGGTTGCATGCATTGTTCTGAAGGCAATGTCAATACTTCAAAAACTGCATTTAAAAGGCCTTGTTCATAGATATGTTAGCCCTAGAAATTTTTCACTTTTCCAGCTTGGAACTTTTGATGAAAAAAATATCTTTCTAGTAGATTTTGGTTTGGCCTCAAGGTGGAAGGATTCATCATCAAGTCAGCATGTTGATTATATGTTGACTATAATCAACATCATGATGTCTTCAGAGGTATTGTTAGGTATGCCTACACACATGCACATTTGGGGGGAAGAGTAAGTAAATGAGATGTTCTAGAGTTTTTACAATACAAAGATGGTTGCATGCATTGTTCTGGAGGGAATGTCAATACTTCAGAAATTGCATTTAAAATGACTTTTTCATGGATATGTGATGCATGAAAAAATTTCACTTGGCCAACCTGGAACTTTTGATGATGAAAAGCTCTTTTTGGTAGATCTTGGTTTGGCCTCAAGGTGGAAGGATTCATCATTAGGTTAGCATGTTGACTATATGTTGACTATAATCAACGACATGATGTCTTCCAAGGTATTGTTAAGTATGCCAACAGACATGTACATTTGGGGAAAGCAGTTAATAAAAGGGCTCTCTTGTTTGTAAAAAGAAGATGTTGACTTCCCCCTAAATGTTGTGTTGCCTATGTCCATAATCAAGATTGGGATGTCTGCCTCTTCCATTATCCAAGGAGGGATTGGAAGAACACCTAAAATTCCTCACAATGTAGAGCCTAGTTCATTTCATTCAGATGTTGGAAATTCCGAACAAGGTTGAATAATACACATACCCTCATATCGCAACTTTTATGGTCGCTATTATTTCATGTCATAACATGTTTATCCCATAACATTTGGAGGATAAGCCTCAAATGGTAAAGTCCATATAAATGTCACGTATAGAATGTTGAAGAAAGTGTAACTAGGTTCGAAATTTACAAATGTAATTTTGATCTTTGTACTTGTCAAGAAAAAGAAATATTATCTTTTGTGAATTATAAGAATGAGTTTCTTGCTCATTTCTTAGGTCTAGTCAAAGAGTCAATGTCATGCTCTTCTTGAGCTTATATGTAATGTAAATGAGTCAACCTAGTGTCTAGATCAAAGCCCTCCAAGACAAGCACCATCCCCTTGAAGAAGGCAGCAAGCAAAATGAATTAACAAGAACAGTCATGTCAGCCTGCAAATGAATTAACAAGTACAGTCATGTCGGCTCAATAAAAGGACACAACGGTTCACACTGTCATGTCAACTCAAATGCATAGGCTGACCACTATATATATGCGGCTAGGGTCTTCGTAAAAGAACAAGAGCAGAACTCGCATCCCTCTGAAGTTTCGGATGGTAGTTACAGGAAGGGTTTTGTATGCCACAGGAAGGTAATGTCGAAGTTTGTCCATAATGAAGCTTGTGTATTTTTTGAATAAGTACCACTGCCTCGGCACCCTAGTTGCAGTGACTATCTCGACATATTTACACTCTCATAATACTATCTCGGTACTGTTACAATCTCGGCTTAATTGTGATGAAGAGGACTTCGATGATCTACAGTAGCACACTCAATCTCACAGTGACATGCATTAGCTTGACATATAGTCTGGACACAGTGATGATCTCAATCTCTATCATGGATATGTTGAAGATATAGTTACAAAGTCTTGATCATGTAAAAGTTCTCGGTGCAGCTCTCATGAATACATACATATGGACCTCGTTGTTATGATGGTGATCATGATGAAGGTGTAGAGATGATCTCAGTAAAGGCATAGTGCTGATCTCAATGAGTCAAGGTGCACGGCAATAATGATTTTGTTAAGGCAATAATGGTGATGATGATCTCAGCAGTAAAAAGAAGATTGGTGTCTTGGTCTTAGAGTGGCTTGATAGGTCAACGGTCATGATCTTGGTAGTTGTCAATTAGAATCTCTATAAGAAGAATTTTGTGTGGGTTTTCCTCGTCAAGAAGGAGAGGTTTTGGCCCTGGCAAAAAGCCAAACATCTTGTGTTCTTGGCTCTTTGTTTTGGTAGCAGTTTGATGAAGCAAACACTCACACTAATGATAAGAAGAAGATCAGACTAAGATAAATTGCAAAAGCACTTCACAAATTGTTATAAAGTCTAGAAGAATCACATTAATCCTGCTTGTTTTAGATTCTTCAACATAGAAGCTGCTTTAACTAAATGATCTGATAGCATTATTTGTCATTTTGAGTTAAAAGCCTTTGACAATGTTCTTAAAATTAGCTCAATGCAGAGTTTCGCAAAGCATGCCTCATCCCCTCAAAGACTACAATATAAGTGGAGCAGTACGAGCAGTGTTGACTTTGGATGGGACCATGAAAGCCTTAATTAGTGGGAAGAACTTATATGAAGAATCCAAAACTATCAAGCTCTCTACATGAAGATCTTAAATGTGCACTATGTGAAAGATGGTTCTTCAAAATTCATGATGGAGTTCTCAGAGGATGGTAAGGACTGTAATTATGCCTATTGCAAGGGCATTGTCTTGCAGCCATGTTTATCACGCAAAATGCCTAGAACAAACTACTCCCAACTCTCATAAGAATGATCCACCTTTTCCTTTGTGTATCGGAGCTTTCAAGCCTCCCATACTCTCTAGCCCCGCTGATTTTGTTTCAATTAATGAGCTAGAGATGATTTCCACTCTAGTTAACAAATTTCCAAGCTTCAAAATAACTACTGACGATGGCAGGCCGAGGTTTTCTGGAAGTGAAAATTTTTCATCAGTGAAATTATATGGTAGATATATTGGGCACAAGGTTCACTTCTCAAATATATGATCTTTTTGTTGTCTTCCTGCACAAGGATTGGATTATGAAACAATGGGAGAAGAATTACTATATCAGGGCCATTTTTCAGTGCTATGAATGGCAATCTTGTGTTTGTTATGTCCAAGGGAACACCTTATATGCAGCAGTGTTATAAAGTCAACAATTCTTTTCCTTTCCAATGGATCAGTGAAAAGTGGGATGGATTTTATGTCACATCGATGACAACTACTAGTCTTTCCGGTGTGGTCATGTCTCGAAATGCAGGGTTTTCAAATGTTGAACTTGATTTTCTTGATCCAAATGAAGGCATTCATAGATGTTGGGAGAACGCAGATATGGATGAAGGGCTACGGGATCTAAGAGAGGGGGATGACATTAGCAAGGTGGAAGAAAAGTGTAATTGCAAATTCTTGGGATTTTTCCTGGTCAAGGAATTTGCTAATATAACGACAAAAGAGCATGGTGGATTGCATCTACCATCCTGTCATAATTTTCTCTAGAGAACCACAAGACAAGGATGTCTTACCAAGAATATGAGGGTAGATTTCACAGCACCTAATGTTGTCATTGATTGAGGACAAGCAACGTCAAGAAGGGGGGACTCTAATGTCCCTTATGGATTAATTGCCTACAAGAGGACAAAGTAGCCTATCCAACCTCGTTGGCTATATAGTCTTGATAAAGGGAGAAAACCCAATTATCCAATGTTTGGGGTGACAACCCCTTACATTGATGACAACCGCTAATCATTGGGGTGTGGTCATGTCTTGAAATGCAGCATTCTCAAATCAAGTTTTTGAACTTGATTTTCTCTATCCAAATGAAGGCATTCATAGATGTTGGGAGAAAGCAAAAAAGGATGAAGCTCTGCGGGATCTAAGAGAAGGGGAAGACATCAGCAAGGAGAAAGAAGAGTGGAACTACAAATTTCTTAGGATTTTTCCTGGTCAAGGAATTTGTTGATATAATGACAGAAGATGATGGTGGATTACATCTACCATCCAATCATAATTTTCTCCAGAGAACCACAAGACAAAGATGTCCTACCAAGAAAGGTCATTTTTGAGAATATGAGGGAAAATTTCTCAGTACCCAAAGTTGTCATTGATCAAGGACAAGCAATGTCAAGAAGGGGGACTCTAATGTTCCTTATGGATTAATTGCCTACAGGAGGACAAAGTAGCCTATCCAACCCCGTAGGCTATAGCCTTGATACAAGGGGAAACCCATTTATCCAATGTTTGGGGCAACATTGGGTAAATTTGGGTTCACTAGGGCAAAAGCCCAAATTAGGGGGGACTCTAGTGTTTCTTATGGATTAATTGCCTACAGGAGGACAAAGTAGCCTATCCAACCCCGTAGGCTATAGTCTTGATAAAAGGGGAAACCCATTTATCCAATGTTTGAGGCAACATTGGGTAAATTTGGGTTCACTAGGGCAAAAGCCCAAACCACATTTAAAAAACCCCATGAGGGAACCTATAAATAAAGAAAAGTTGGAATCACATTTTAATCATCCATTTGGATCAAAAATATCTCTATTTCTTTGAGTTGAGGCTCTAGTTTCCTTATCTAGTTTTGGTGGAGGTGATCCCACCCTAGCTAATTTCTATCTAATTTCAATGGTGAACTATTCCACCCTAGTCATAACCTCTCTTATTCTCTTTGCTTTTATCATTCACCCAAAACAGCTTGTGGATTATTGTTTTGGCATTTTGGCACAAATTCTAGTAAATGAAAGGATTTTGTTTGTGGTTGACTAAAAGACAATTCCTTGAAGATTTGGAACATATTCTAACCAACAGAGGGAGTTCAGTTTGGATCAGTTGAGTTTGAAAATGAGTCATTTTGGCGTTTATTCATGTTCGGTCTGTGGAGAGTTAATTACAACAAATCGGTTGTCTAGCCAATGGACCTGAATTTGACAACCAATCAGTGGCAAAAATGTGTTGGGAATCATTGAGGGAAACAAGGACTTTGGAACCCCTATAACAGTGATGGCAAATGCAGTTGATATTGACAACATTAAATAATGAGTTGAAGTTATTGCTAATACTAGACAATGGATTATTAGTAATGTGAAATAGTAGAATTGGTTAAATAGTGAACTACTCGTTACTAAATATTGGTTTTGCAAGTCAAAATTACATTGGTGGATTGGGAAGTCAGCACTAACTTATGGTGTTTGTAAAGGATCATCTTGTTGTTGGATAATTTACTTGGACCGTCTTGTTGTTGGACAATTTACTTGGAACATGCTACTTTATGCTACTGTTGAAAAAAAATGTAAATGCACTACTGTTGTATAATCTTTTTTATTTATTAGATACCCTAGCCAACATACAAACCCTAAGGGCAAAAAAATTACCCTAATACATTACAATCTTAAATTGGCAAGAAATAAGATTACATATTTTTTAAATTCGTAAATTTCCTCTATTGAAATTGTTGTCACTATTATTGAGTGTAAAATCTATGAAAACTCAAATTTCTTAAATTCATGAACTTCCTTGATTTAAAACTACAAATTTCTTAAATTCATGAACTTATTTTATTCAAATTATTGCAAGATGAATCTAAGATGGTTTTATTATTAATTATAATTATAAATATGATTATTAATTTTATGTTTTTATTTTATTTTATTTTTACTTATAGTTGTATGTAATTTGATCAAGTCAAAATATTTTATTGATAATTATTAATTTATTTTTATTTTATTTCATTTTGGCCCAGTCATGTTTATTCAATGTTACAACATTTCATCATACTGGTTTGCTTTTAGATTTAATTAAAAAAATGTTATAAAATAAAATTAAAAGTTATAGTTTATACAAAATAAATCCAGTTTGATCAGCCAATGCGGATAGGACAATCCAAAATAGCGAGTTTGATTACTAAAGACCTGCGAAATGAGGAGCTAAGTTGCTCGACTAAAACGGAGAGGATGTGTAAGCATGGCCTAGCGTATCAAATGACGAGAGGAGAGAGGTTATGAATGCTCATGGAAAGAGTTAGTCGGGAATCTCAAGAAAAAATCAAGAACCCATGTAAATATTTAAGAATGTGGGTAAGATAAATTATGACTTCCTTTTTAGAGTCCTTAGTTCTTTTCCCGCCACCAGAATCCAACAAATTTTGATTTTCCATACTGCAGGTGCGCTGTTGGTTTTTGGTGGCCTCTAATTCCGTTTGTGGCATCTAGTGAGGTGATTTCTGTATGTTTTGGCGTGAATATGCCTTGACAAATTATGGTATGCCTCCTTGGAAAATTTTGAAATCTTTGGCTAGTCGTCCACTTTTAAGAAATTGATGTTTGTGCTGAAGAACAAATTGCAACACCATTAAAAAGTTCTACGTGCATTGGTGCCCACTTACCCCAATAAAATAGAGTTAAGAAACGAGAAAATATAACTTTATTTGAAAATGCGAGGTATATGTTTCTAAGAGTTTTAGATTGCCGCTTTATAATTGAGACTACTACTACTTCACATAAGCCGCGGCCAATCAAGCATGAGAATGAAGACAGACAATTATTTATTGTTGAAAAAAAAACATTTACCAAAGGGACGCATCAGAAGATCATTAGAATACAGTGCATGATAGTAAACAATTATTTATTGTTGAAAAAAAAACATTTACCAAAGGGACGCATCAGAAGATCATTAGGATACAGTGCATGATGGTAGGTCGCAACTCGCATTCAAAAGCATATAATTTGATCCCATAAAGTATCAAGTCATTATAAATCGAAATGTAAACTTCGATAAAGTCGAAAACAACGAAACCAAACATACAGAAATAAAAGTGTTATGACACGAAGTACAAAGGAAGCATTCCCTTCAAGTGGCACAAATCAAACAAAATGTAATTTTGCAACCACAAATTGGAATTGAACATATTGGCTAAATTAATGCACCAGCACTATGTGAGGGGAGTCAAAAATTGAGCGGTGTCCAATCATTGTAAGGGAATATTGGGGGCGAGCCCCAATCTTGGATTATTTTAAAACTATTTATTGTTGAAAAAACTATGATAGGTTTTTCGTGAGAGTGTTTTATGTACTGTTTAAACCCAAATTTCATTTCCTTTGCTCAGCCAGTCGCCACAGATGACTTTTCTTCGGAGAAAATTACCAGATTAAATTTCAAATTAAAACAATGTGATGTAAAATGAAATGATACCCAATCATTCCTTGAAAGTAAAGGAGATACTAATACCAAAATTCCCTCTTCTGAAAAGGCCAGCTAATGAACTGAAAATTACATGTCTCAAATTTTATGAAAGCTGACAAGATACTTGTAAATATTTGAACTCATCTTGAAATGTTTCCAATGTTGTATTGTTATAACGCTGCTTTCTTTTGTCCGCAACTTTGGGGTGTGAAACGGCACTTTACTAGTGGCCGAAAATTTATGCTATTCAGCTGCAAAGAAAATCATCATGACAACTGTATATAGGCCTACAAGTATTTCCAGAGTCTCCTCGAGCAGCATGTGACCAAATCTCACCTCCCTCATCAAACGTTCAACCTGCAACATGCACTCATCCAAACATCTTTTACTTGATATGAACAATATAGCATCTGCAAAATCAAAACATAGGATGTTCCTACAGTGTTCAACTATAATAAAAACTAAACTGTTTTTGAAACTCAGACATGGTTTCTATTGATATCAAATACAATCAGATTATAACGAAAAAAGGCAAGCTACTAATGTCTTGTGTATGAAAAACTTTCTAGCTTCAAAACCAACCTCCGACATTTTTAAATGAAGGCCGTATACAATGTCATCAGAGAATTTTCAATTCCAAATTGGGACAGCCAGTGCTTACATAGACAATTTCCAGATCTTGAATCAAAGGAATCTGAAGTTACATGCACTCATCTGAACATCTTTTACTTGGTATGTACTATGAACAACATAGCATCTACTAATAATAGATCTGCAAATTGAAAACATAGCTGTCCCTACTGTGTTCAACTCAATGTTGCACGACTCGTACTCGTATAGGACTTGCCTGGCTATTGACTCGGTGACTCGTATAAGAATCGGGAACAACCCATATAAGACTCGTATAAGACCCGGCAAAATTCAGAAGGAAGAGAACAAAAAGAAAAAAGAAAAGGGAGTGTTGAAGAAAGGGTAACTAGGTTTGGTCTTCATAATGACATGTAATTATGACTGATGTAAATGATGTAATAAAGAGAACAAAGTCATTATTCTAAACTTGCTTCATTAAACCCATTTCATGAGCAAGTGATTTTAGAATAATAGGATTTGTCATTTAGAGTCTAGAATTAATGTCAGGTATGAAGAGCTCTTCTTGAGCCTATGTTTAATGTATACTAGTCTCTAGAAATGTCTAGAAGCACTCCCAAGACAAGCACAATCCCTCTTGAAGAAGCCGGCCTCCAAACAATAACAAAGGAAGATCATGTTGCCTTGCATCAATAGACACGTCCATTCATACTGTCATGTCGGCTTAATATGTGGGAAGGATTACTATATATGCCCAGCTAGGATCTTTGCATAAGGGCGTTGAAGAACTCAGATCCTACTGACGTTTCGGAACGCAGTCATAGAAAGGATTTCGGAGGTCACAGTGAAGTTTCGGAGGTCTGTCCACAGTTCAAGAATTCGGATCTCTCTGTTTTTCAAATGGGTGCCACAGAGATGAAGTCTTGGCCTCCTCACAGTCTCGGTAATCACTATCTCAGCATACATTCTAGACGCAATCACAGTCTCGGCATATTTGTGATGAGGAGGATCTCGATGATCCCACAGTGACACACTCTGTCTCAGCATACATTCTAGACGCAGTCATGATCTTGATGGACACATGGTTACAAGGTCATAATCTCAGAGAATCTAGGTACAACTCTCATTTATATATATACATATCTGAATATGGAGATCTCATTGTTATGATGAAGATCTCGGTGAAGGTACAACAATGGTGCAGCAGTAATGATCTCGATGATGCAGTAGTGAAGATCTTGGTGTAGCAGCAATGATGATTTCAGTAGCAGTGATGATGATCTCAACAATGACAAAGAAGAGGATTGGTGTCTTGGTCTTGGAGAAGCCAAATAGGTCAAGGGTCATAATGTTGGTATTCATCAATTGGAATCTCTAAAAGAAGAATTTGTGCGGGTTTTCCTCTCAAAGAGTGAGAGGCTTTTGCAAAGACAACATCTTGTGTTCGTGTCTCTTTTGTTTTGGTAACTATTTGATGAAGTAAGAAAACACACATTAATGATAACAAGTGAAGATTGTGCTAATAAGAAAAAGTAAAAAGTACCTCACAAATAGTCATCATCGTCAGAAGAATCTTATTAACCTAATTGCCCTAGATTCTTCAACACTCTCCACTATAAAGATAAATTCTTCAAAGATTTACTAAAGGCCGATTATTATTAAGAAGATTCAACTCATTCACAACACGCTCAATTTTATTTAGCTTCTGAAAACTTTCAAGAAAGAACATCTTAATGAAACATAGAAACCTCCTCAAAATCCAAAATGACAATCAGTAATCACCTTCCCTGTCTTTTAACCATGTTTTCTTGTTTACAGGAAACAATGATAAAGAATTTCGATCAATTAGCCTAAGTTAAAATAACATGTAAATGTAAATCAGATTATCAGGCAGGAACAGATATCAGACCAACCTAGTCCTAAGGAAACGGGTTATTCGGATATGGGAAAAAAACATAGTTGAACGAGCAAAAAGATTGGTTATGTGATTTTGCCGAAGATTTTCTAAACAGAGCAATGCTTAAATTACATCTACCTTTTCCAAAGTGTGTTAACTTGAAAAGTTTGTTTGACAGTTTCTATATAACTATTATAACAGGATCATAAAGTGCTCAATAAGCACATAATGAAAACGGATCTGCCAGGGCAAACTGAAGGACACTACAAGTTCATTTTTAGACATGCTTTGTACAACATTGAGCTAGGATGATGCTAATCAGAATGCAAATGGTATCCAACTGGTAACATACAGAGAATAATAAGATAAAAATTATATAAAGCTCAATTTAACATCATCTGCTCAAGGTAAAGAAACATGATTCACCTATTGTTAAGCCCACCCACTGGCAGAAGAGATGGCGTTAATAGTTTCGGACTTCTTGTACACCATTATTTAGTAAAAACTTAATTAGAGGCTGGCATCCTGGGAGAGATTATGAGGATGGGGCTAGGTGGGTCTATAGTAATTTCTAATTCAAAATGTTTGCAAATATGTGAGTAACAGCTAACTCACCTTTGAAAAAAGCTATTCTTGGGGCTTCATTGCAGGGAAAAGTAAAACCTCCTGCAAAAAGAATTAAAAAATCAATCTCTATATTGAGAAATCATCTCCCAGACAAAACATTCTAATAAACAATTATGACCTTTATATTCTGAGAGTCTGTTAACATCATGGCAAGTCGATCAATGCCCATTCCCCAACCACCAGTTGGTGGTAAGCCATACTCTAACGCAGTGCAAAATGTCTCGTCAAGAGCCATTGCTTCATCATCACCTGATTGTCTGTCCTGAAATATTCAAAGCCAACAGGAAAAGAAAAACCATAAGAAAATATTTAAATTGAATATCCATTTATGATATCAAATGATTATTCAACTCTGCAAACATCTATGAACACTCAACAGTTGTATCTACCCACCCTTGCAAATCAAAATTTCATTGCCAAAGTTGATATTTTATAATGTCACCAAATGAATCTTCTAAACTCCAAGCTATACTGCCACTTTCACCCACGTTCTACCTTTGAGCACAGAATTTGATTGAATTAAACAGTCACATGCAGAGGAGTTCAACAATTAGGTCCCTCATTTTTTGTCAACAATTAGGAGTTCAACATGCTAGTGCTTTGACTGCTTAATATTACTAGACATCGATTCACCTTTTCTCATTTTAAAAGCAAAAATATTATTTCATTAACATAAACTCAGCATTATAGGGTGGCAAGCATGGGAGGGATCCACACTGATTGGAGGAAAAAATAAATTGTCCTATGCTTGGGTATTCAAAATGTCATCCAACAAACAGGCAGAAGCCTACTCACTACTCTAGGGAAAAAGGTTAGCAGTGGAAACACAAATTGGATTACAAGTCCACAAACTTATTCACCACATGTTTTCCATGCACCAGCCCCTCTCCAAAGGCAAAGCAATAAACCTGATGAGACCCAAGGCTCCCTCGTACATGCTTGAGCTTGCAGTGCTGACAGGTAATGAAGCCAAAAGTTTAATACATCCCAAGCAGGTTGAGATAAGGGACCATTTGACCTGTGTGTAGGGACGAATTCAGAGAGCTCTGTTCATCTGGACTACGATCATAATTCTCTTTGACTCTGAGGTTGGTGGTTGGTTCTGTTATCACTCTGTTTGCCCTTTATTTGCCGAGTTTGGATTGTACACAAGAGCTGGCTATTAGAATAATAGTTGTCTCTGGTCTGAGTCACTGTGGAATTGATTTTGTATACTTGGGGAAGGGTGTAATTAAAGCCCCAGTCGCCACTCTAAAGCTGTGAGCAGCTCTGTTTAAATGGGCTACGCTCGAAATTCTCATGGGCTCTCAAATTGGCAGTTGGCTCTGTTATGACACTGTTTATTCTCTGTTTGATGAATTTGGCTTCTAAACAAGATAGGGCCAGGGGTCAAACCAGCCACCAACTTGAACAGGTGTACCAGTCTGTACTAGTTTGGTATCGGTTTTTTGCTTAGGGTTTAGGAGTTAGGTTTTTACAGCATGACTAGTTCAGGAAGGGACCAGCCAGTTCAGACCAGCCAGTCCCGTCCTGAACTGGTCATACCATAAAAAACTAACTCCTAAACCCTAAACAAAAAACCTAACTCCTAAACCCTAGCAATGTTGGCAATCAATGCTAATATTAAGTTCTTAAAGTAAAAGTTAACAAATCCTTATCTTTCCTTAGTTGACATTTCCTACATTTCCTTTATCCTTCCTTGGTTGACATGTCCTTTATATTTCCCTTTTATAATTTTACTTAATTTTTAACATTACCATTAATTGTCTTGGGATGTTTGAGAGTAATTATAACCTTATCAAACTTCATAAGTAGAAAGTAGATTTTCATATCCCACTCGAAAAACTCAGCAGACTTAACAGTTTTCATGATTTTGGGATTGGTAGGATTGTAACATTCCCATTGAATTCTATCATGTATGAGGGTATGGCACTAACATTTAATCAAGAGTGCCAAGCCTTTTATGTACCTTGATGTCGTTGGTAATGACTGTTGAACTACTCTGATGTTGGTGGTATTAATTGTTGAACTTGTCTGCCATGGCCTTAACAAAAATATACCCTTCACGCAAACCAAAATCATTGATTAGGCATGTTAAGTGTTTTCTACCATCTTATATGGTTGAAGAGATGAACCTTTCACTAAAACCAAAATCACTGGTTAGGCATGTTAAGGTTTTTCTACAATATTATAAGGTTGACGAATCTGATGATTCTGAAGACTCTAAACCAGATGATGTTCATGTAGCTCCTATTGATGATCCCTTTTCCAATAGTGGTGATGACCTTGACGAGTGATCATGTTGATCAGTTTTTTGTGGAAGGCTAGTGACCCAGTAGTTTGTAGCAAGTCAACTCAAGAAGGGCATCAAAGAAGTAATGGATCTCCTATTTTTCTCTAAAAAGAAAGTGACCAAGACATCTACAAGGATGAAGGATTATTCTCAGCACTCACTGGCACATTTCAAGATGAGAATATTTGGGTGATCGACAGTGGAGCATCAAGCCATATGACTGGTCAACATAATCAATTGAAGACATTATCAAAAGGGAAGTCTTCTTACTCCATAGAACTTGGTGATAATAAAAGCTACCATGTGAGAGGAATTGGATCAACTTCAATTGAGCTGGAAAATGGAGGAAACATTCATCTCAACAATATCTTATTTGTTCTAGGTTTGCACAAAAAATTACTTTCCATTTCATGCTTAGAAGACAAAGGTGATCGAGTTGCATTCATTGATGGAAAGGTTGTAGTATGGGGTAAAAACTCAAGCATAGAAGATGCTACAATGATTGGGATTCGTGAAGGAAGACTCTATAGATTGATAACTCCCCTCGCTCAAGCTTTGGTTCACATTGAAGTTAGCCTGTGTGAACTTTGGCATAGAAGATTTGGTCATCTCCACTAAAAAATCCTTCCAATCCTATATACCATAGTGAATGGCATCCCTGAATTGAAAGATCATGGAGTTTGCAAGGGATGTGCATTGGGTAAGAACACCATGAGACCATTTGGAAGCAAAGTTTCAAGATCAAAAGAAATCTTGGATCTTATTCATTCCGATGTATGTGGTCCTATGACTCCAAAATCACTTGGAGGCCATCTATACTATGTCACATTCATAGATGACCATTCAAGGAAAGGGTTTACTTTACCAAATTCCAAAAATTCGACGCTGAAGTAGAGAACATTACAAAAAGGAGAAGCAAGATATTAAGATCTGATAATGGAGGAGAATATACTTCAAAAGAACTTATAGCCTTTTGTAAGCAGTCTCAGATTAAGGGGGAGATGATAGTCCCATATAATCCCGAGCAAACTGGAGTTGCAGAACGAAAGAACAAGCCCATTGAGGAAATTGTGAAAGCAATGCTACATGATCAAGATTTGCCAAAATTCCTATGGGGTGAAGCAACAAAAACAATTGTATAGATTTGCCAAAATTCCTATGGGGTGAACCAACAAAAACAATTGTATACATATTGTTGTACCTTGGGAGACAATCCCTGGCTAAGTAGAAACTAGTGCCCAAGACATTCATTAAAGCTTACAGATTTATTATTTGTTTGTCTCATCATTTTGCAAACCCCAAAATATTAAGTTTTAAACCCTTTAACCTTCAATACATGGAATACAACTTTGGATGGCCTTTAACTATTGAATACAAATGGATTGAAATTTGTGAGAAGTGTTAGTGAAAGCTTCAGAATAAAAGATTGTCTTCGCAGAATCTTTTATCATAAACTTAGAGGAAAGTGTGTTTGATGAGAAATGAAACTTTGAAAGAAGAGCATTGTTTTTAAGGATTTTTAACCTCTAAATTTACAGAGAATTATAACCATTAACTGTAAATAAAGAACAAACTACTTCAATTCTTTCAATGAAGAAATACATACATAATATGACACAAGGAAAACAAATCATACCCAACAATTTCTGGAATTACTGAAAGCTTTTTTATCATTAAAGCGAAGATCAAAGTACAAAGTGGTCCTCTTGTGGACGTACACTTATACAAACTTCTCAATGTTAGGATATTCCAACACTTAGGAAATAGTTATGTATAACTTGGTCTAGTATAGAGTTAGGTAAAGTGTGTTTCTTTACTATGTACATTTTGTAACTTACAATCCGACGGTCATGATATGTAGTGATCCGACGGTTCATTCTCTCCTCGGTATTACCGACACTTGATCCGTGGCTTAACACCCGATTGGTCCATGATCTCTATTTAAAGAGCATGGAGGGTTATTTGTAGGGTAACCGTCCATGAGAGAAGCTTATGTAAATTTTCATTCTTTTATTAATAAATTGCCTGAAGTGGTCGTGTTGGCTCAGGCTGTGGACTGTTTCCCTCTTTGAGGGTTTTAACCACGTCAAAAGTACTGGTGTATTGATCTGTGATCTGTTTGTGAGCGGTGTCCTTTAGTGTTCTGTCTGAGGAACTTACCCTGTAAATTCCTACATGGTATCGGAGCTATTTGAGGGCCGCGTCCATTGGTGATCCAAATCTGAAGCCGGTAGAACTGCATCCGACTACCGTTTCCTAGATCTACTGTTTCTGACTGCTTTCGGGCCGAGAGGACTGCTCTGTTGTGTTGGGAGCATCTGTTCCAGTGAGGAGCCCCTTTCGTTTCACCCGAAAATGTTTCCGCTAGCCCTAGCTACGTCATTTTTAATATCTAGAGGTATACAGTGTTTATTTGCAGTTTACAGTTATTTTCTCTCTGTTTATTTCGGTTTCAGTTTATTTAGCATTTTTTATTACCGGATCTATACCTTTCATTTCTGTGTATGCTCTTTGCCCCGCGACTCTGTGCGATCTGGGCAAATCAGAAACAGAAAGGAAGGATTTTTCTCATGCGTATGCTCTTTTCCGCTGCGCCTTAGTGTGATCTCGGAAAATCAGAAACATTCAGGAAAATATTTAGTTTCTGGCTAAAGCTAATTTCGAGCCGCAAGGTTCGTTTTTTTTGTATGTTCGTGTTGGGTTTTGTGTTTTTTTGTTTTGTAGGGAAAAAGAGCTTTCTCAAAGCAAGCACGCAACCCAAAGCTTCAACCTCTCTCTCTCTCTCTCTCTCTCTCTCTCTCTCTCAAACTTTTTGTATAGCTCACTTGGTCCAAAGCTAATTTATGAGAGTAGAGGTCTTGAGTTCAAATCTCCTTTTTTGTGGGGGCGGATTTTTCGTTTCCGCACATTCCCGCACTTCATCAACGACTTCATCAAATTTTCTTCAAAAAGCCATAACTTCTTCATCCGGAAGCCGTTTTCAGAACCGTTTTTTTTGAAACAGCCTAATTTTTCGAGATCTTTCCATTAGAACACTTAGTTTCAGCATCTATTGCTTCAGTTTCTGTTAAAATGGAAAGTCCATGCCAAGTTATTCTTGACAGCACCAACTACTTTCAATGGTGGTCCTACATTGTGGATTTACTTAGAAGTAAAGGTCTTTACAGAATAGCCTCAGGCCAAGAGACCAAACCGAAAGATGAAGATAAGGCAGCTAAATGGGAAATAGGCAAGACCAAACACGTGGGTTGATAGGGATGTCTACTTCTCCAGATCTTAGATTCCATATTGCAGAACTTGATGCTCTTGATGAAGCAATGAAACATATTACTAAAGTTTTTGGAATTAAAAATGAACTTAGAGCCCATCAACTTGAAAATGAGTTGCTTACATTGGACCCCAATAATTTTTCTTGCATTGAAGATTTTTTGTCCAAGTCCGAGACCCTTAGACTTCTCTTGGAAGGTGTTAAGGTTAAGAAAGAAGACAGTAATCTTATCTATTCCATTCTTACTAAGTTGGGACCAGCCTACTCTGTGTTTGTTTCCACCTTCCATTCTACAAGAGAAGCCTTCATTTCTCAAGGACAAGACTACAAGTCCCCTTCCTTTAATTCTTTTTGTGATTCTTTAATAAGAGAACAAGAAAAACTCTTTCACCTTGGTCTTCTTAATCTTGGAAACTCTTCTAAGAAAGCGTTAGCCGCCCAGCAACAACCAAATCCAAAGAATCCTAAGAAGTTGTATCCTAAAAAGAATGGTCCTAAACCAAACAAGGGTCCTAAGCAATTTAAGCCTCAAAATGAAAAATCATTTCAACAAAATGATAAGACAAATAAAAACAAAGGGAAGAAGACTGATAGACATTGCAACTTTTGTAATCGAGATGGCCACATAGAATCCAAATGCTTTAAGAAGATGGAAGCCTTGGAAGAAGCAATGAAGAAGCATAACATCCATTTGGAGCACTCTTCAACTTCAACTTCATCTTCAGGAATGGCACTTTCTGCATGTGGTTGTCAAGCATCTCGGTCTGGCTATGCACTAAATGTATCTTCTTCTTCTCATTCTCATGAGTGGCTCATTGATTCTGGAGCTTCTTATCACATGTCCAAAAACAAAGCCATGTTTTCTTCTTTAAATGATTGTAACACCAAAAATATATATGTTGGTGATGATAGATCTCTTAGTGTTGTAGGGACTGGCACTGTTCATATAGACAATGGTCAGTTTAATGATGTATTATGTGTTCCAATATTATCCTGCAACCTTCTATCTGTATATCAGATAACTCATTCAGGTGAAGGTAAAATCGTTGAATTTTCACCTCACGATGTTGTAATTAAGGACCTAAGAGATCCTAGACAGATTTAACTACTGGCATTGCTGATGATTCTACAAGGTTGTATAAGTTTCACAACTTTGGGTCATCAAATCTTCCCTCGGTATTTGTTGCTCATAATGATGAAGTGAGCAAACTTTGGCATGAGCGATTTGGTCACTTAAACTATCGCTCTCTTCAAAATCTATGTAAAGAAAATATGGTGACAGGTCTTCCAATGGTATCTTGCAGAGATGGTATTTGTTCCGGATGTGTACTCAGAAAACATCATCGGGACAGTTTTGAAAAACGTGCCTCTTGGCACGCCTCAGCCCCTTTACAGCTCGTGCATAGTGATTTATGTGGTCCACTTCCAGTTGTTTCATTCTCTGGCTACAAGTATTTCTTAACTTTCATTAATGATTTCTCCAGACGCACTTGGGTATACTTCTTAAAACTCAAGAGTGAAGTATTTAACATGTTCTTGGCCTTTAAGGCCTTTGTTGAAAAACAATCTGGACATCAAATTCTTAAGTTAAGATCTGATAATGGCGAAGAATATGTTAACAACAAATTCATCAACTTTTGCACTGGGAATGGAATTCAAATGCAACATATTGTTCCATATACTCCACAACAAAATGGTGTAGCTGAAAGGAAGAATCGCACCTTAGACTTAGTCTTAATTATTGGGCAGAAGCAATTAACTGTGCAAATTACATAATAAATCGCACTCCTACTAAGGTTTTAAAGAATATCACTCCAGAAGAAGCATGGAGCTCAATCAAACCAGATGTAAGTCACTTTCGTGTTTTTGGAAGTGAAGCATGGGCCCATATTCCAGATGAGAAACATAAAGCTTTAGAACCTAAGAGTGAAAAATGTATTTTTGTTGGATATTCTGAAGATGTAAAAGGATATAGACTTATTCAACTTAAGTCCAAAAATGTTATCATTAGAAGAGATGTAAAGTTTGCTGAAAATATATCGGCCTGCGAGCCTAGTTCGGCGGATCTGCCACCTCTCCCTATCTCTTCTACTTTTGAAAATATTTCTTCTTCAGATGATGAAAGCGAGGATGAAAATCCTCCCCCACCTTCTCAGGATCCTCCTTCAGCTCCTCAGCTTCCAAAATGGGTCCGTGCTACTCGGGATGCAGCAGGTGATCTTGCCGATGATCCTACAGATCAGCGACGTACACGTTCTCAGTTCGAGAGAGCCTCTTCTTTACTGGCTCAAGCTTCAGTGAATTATGATCCTGACACCTTTGCAGAAGCTTCAGGCCATCCAGATTGGGAAGCAGCTATGAATGAAGAATATCATTCATTATTGGAAAATGATACATGGGATCTTGCTCCTCTACCAAAGGGACAAAAACTTGTTAGATGCAAATGGGTTTACAGAACCAAGTATGGACCAGATGGGAAAGTTGATAAACATAAAGCTCGTCTTGTTGCTAAAGGTTTTTCACAAGTTGAAAGCATTGACTATACTGAAACCTTCTCCCCTGTTGCCAAAATGAACTCTATCCACCTTGTTCTTTCCCTTGCTGCCTCTTTCAAATGGGAAGTCCATCAGATGGATGTTAAATCCGCCTTCTTGCATGGGGACTTGCATGAAGAAATCTATATGGAACAACCTATTGGCTTTATACAAACAGACTCCAGCCTTGTATGTCGGCTTAAGAAATCCCTTTATGGTCTCAAGCAAGCTCCTCGAACTTGGTATGCCAAAATGGATAACTTTCTTTTAGAAAATGGCTTTTCTAGGTGTCATTCTGACAATACTGTCTACACCAAGAAAGTGGGCAAGTCTCTTATCATTCTTGTTCTTTATGTTGATGATCTTATCCTGACTGGTAGTGATCCCAACCTTATAAACCATGTGAAGTCTAGCCTTAAAAGGAAGTTTGAAATGACAGACTTAGGACACTTACATTATTTTCTTGGTCTTCAAGTCTTGCAATCCAAGGAAGGCATTTCCCTTTCCCAGTCCAAGTATGCCTGTGATATTCTACGCCATTTTCACATGGAAGACTGTAAGCCAGCCCCTTCTCCCTTTCAGTCTGGAGTCAAACTTTCAGTCACTTGTACTTCTCCTGAAGTTGATGCTACCTTATACCGTCAACTTGTAGGAAAGCTTTTGTATCTAACCCATACTCGTCCTGACCTTTCCTTTGTTGTTGGCCTTGTTTCTCAGTTTATGCAAAACCCACGTGAAAGTCATTGGAAAGCAGCTAAAAGAATACTTCGTTATGTTCGAGGTACAGTTCCGTTTGGGATTCATTACAATGCCGAAGCATCTCCTCTATTGGTTGGTTTCACTGATTCCGATTGGGCTGGTGACCCTGATGATCGGAAGTCTACTGCAGGTTATGTGTTCACTCTTGGTTCAGGACCTATTACATGGGCTTGCAAGAAACAAGGTGCCATTTCTCTTTCTTCAGCAGAAGCAGAGTATCGTGGTGCCGTAGAAGCTAGTAAGGAAGCCTTGTGGCTTCGTCAGATCCTGTCAGAGTTTGGCTTTCAGCAGCAGCATCTGACTACACTTTGGTGTGATAATCAAAGTGCCATTCAACTATGCAAAGATCCAGTCCAACATCAGCGCAGCAAACACATTGAACTACACATGCACTTCATCAGAAAGCTCATTCACGACCATGTTCTTGAAGTGCAATATTGTTCAACAGATGATCAAGTTGCAGACATCTTTACAAAGGCTCTCACAAAGGCAAAGTTCACTAAACTTCGATTTATGGTTGGAGTTCAGGAAGTTGTCACTAAGGGGGGATAGGCTCTAGTGCCTCCTTCCTTCTCCTATTGTGTCATATTTGTAAATCCTTCAATCCTATCCCAAGTTGTTCTTAAGGGGGGATGTTAGGATATTCCGACACATAGGAAATAGTTAAGTATAACTTGGTCTAGTATAGAGTTAGGTAACGTGTGTTTCTTTACTATGTATATTTTGTAACTTACAATCCGACAGTCACGATATGTAGTGATCCGACGGTTCATTCTCTCCTCGGTATTACCGACACTTGATCCGTGGCTTAACACCCGATTGCTCCATGATCTCTATTTAAAGAGCATGGAGGGTCATTTGTTGGGTAACCATCCATGAAAGAAGCTTATGTAAATTTTCATTCTTTTATTAATAAATTGTCTAAAGTGGCCGCGTTGGCTCAGGCCGTGGACTGTTTCCCTCTTTGAGGGTTTTAACCACATCAAAAGTACTGGTGTATTGATCTGTGATCTGTTTGTGAGCGGTGTCCTTTGGTGTTCTGTCTGAGGAACTTACCCTGTAAATTCCTACACTCAAAAAGACAGTTATCAAAACTGTCAACCTCCTGACCACCTGACTATTCAAACATTACACTGAAACATAAAAATTATATGGCTTGAAAATAAAACAACTTTTAAAAGTGAACATTTCATCTCAAATCAATCTGAGATTATGGAGCAGTAGAGGGTTTTGCTTCTATATCAGCAGCTTGTGCCGACATTCCTTGGTCTTGCTCCAGATTTATGTACTTGTACTTGAGGAATTTATAAACTTAACATGTGTTATCCTGAAGTCCATGATTCTGCTGTATGTAGGCTTCTCAATAAACAGAGTCTTCATCATCCAAACAAGTTGAAAATCTTTATGAAGATAGTTGACAATTGTAGCTCCCTTTAAGACTACATCTTTTTCATGCATAGAATTGATTTTACTTTTTGCTTCCACCAGTAATGTTTCATACAGTTCCCAGGATAACAAATTGTTTTGTTGATCCCAACAAGATGGAAAACCAGCGCTTGTTCTTTTATCAAAATTGATATCAAAACTCATCATTGCTTCCTTAATCTCCATCAATTTCTTCTTTGCTGCTTTCTAGTTGGCATGTTTCAATATCATTTTGTTTATCTCCATCACATGCTTTGTCATGTCTTCTATTCCAAACTCTTTCATTTCCTGCGTATACTTTGAATTTAAGAAGTTAATTAACTTCTTAGCAAACTGGGCTGTATTCTACAACTTTTGCTTATTACTGAGGATGACTTCTTCTAAGTCTCTGATAATAATCTTCTCCTCTTCAATGATAACTAGGAATTGCCAAACACTCTTTACAGTATTGATTATGTCATTTCACAATATTTCTCTTGCTTGTACCAGGGACATATTTCCTTTCACTTTTTCCTTCAATTCTTTAATTTCTTGCTGAGCAGCCTAGAAAGCACTTCTATATTTTTTTGCAGTCACTTTGGTCATAAACAGCGCTTGCTCAGTTGCTTTGATGATTTTCACAGCATTGTCCAAATCTATTTGCTTCTTCTTTAACTCATTTTCAGAAATGTGCAACTCAGTCCTAATAATTGCCAGAGGGATCATCTGAATCTGTTGCCACCATAATTGTGCATACATGTGAATCAAACTTTTGTTGTAAAGAAATATTCATTTCCTTCAATTTCATTATCTCCTCATGCCTTTGTAGAAGCTCTTGGACCAGAAATTCTTTTTCTTTCTCAACCCCTGCTACCTCTGAAGCCATGGGATGCTCTCCTTAGGGCAACTTCAACTTTTTCTTCAGTGCTTGAATCTCTATCTCAACACTCTACAGTAACTTTTGAATTACAAACCTATCTTCTGGATTTACACCAATCTTAACAATTATTTTTTCAGCTCTTCATTTTGAGTATTAAGAGCTCTGGAGTTTGCTTTCTCCAACTTTAGTTGGTTTACCACTTTCTCTAACATATTTTCAGCTTTAGAAGCAGCTAAAGCAGATTTATATAAATCATGAAAAATTAATTGCCCAATTTGCATATGTAGATTAATCTTATCAAGCAATGGAATCCTCTTTGCATCCACTGTTAAATTAACAGTCTTGAACCCTGCTGCAGATGTCATTGACATTTTTGATGGATGACAGAGAGCAAATTTTCGCTGGCTTTTCTCTAAATCCATCGTTGATAGCAGCTTGTCTGATATTCAGAAGATACCTGAGCTTTTGATTGTGATTCCATGTTTTCTCTAATTTTCTTGTTTCTCTCCTCCACCTGCAAAAACATCTGTTTAATCATGGAAACTGAATCTTGAGAAGATTCCCCTGAAACTGGAGAAGGAGTACAAAAAGTTTCCCCTAACTGCAATTTTATACTGGGAGCTGCTGATGCGCTAGTCTCTTCAAACATCTTTGCCCTTTTTGTTGCTTTGTCTTCCTCTTCCTCTGGATCAACTACCTCTGACTTGCTTCTCTTCAGGTTCTTTTCAATAGCAAGAGGGGTCTCAATCTCTATATTTCCCAAGGGAGTTGACTGCCCTCCATTTGCCAACTTTTCAATTTCTAGTTTTGATTCGTGCACAAAAGGAGCATACCCATTTTATATTCTTCTATTTGAAATTGTATGATATGGATCATAAGCCCATTTCTCTTCTAGTAATAAATTCATCCCTTCTGACAGTTTATGGACTTCATCTCCTGCTTGCCTAGTATTTACAATGAATGGTCCAACAGTCCTAGGCAACCTGCAAATGAGTCCCTTCTTTGCGGATACAAAATGTACCTGATCCACATTTAGACTCTATCTAATGAATTCAAGAGCAAACATCCTCATGGGAACAAAAGTTAGTAATATGTAGGGCTCAACCTCAACTCCATACAACCTTATTTCAACATGATCCTAGAAAAAAAAAAAACCAATCTCCAACCTTTACATCTTTACTCACTTGAAGGAAAGATTGGACTTTAGGGAGTAAAGTTGGTGCAGGTGAACTATTGATGATTGAATATACAAGAGAAAGGAAAAAAGATGCAAAATAGGACAGACCCCCATTTCTAGGATCAATTCTTACGATATCAATCCAGAACACTGATTGTTTATGCTTGAGGGTGTCCATGATATTCAACCCTAGATGCATGAATTTCTCAACATTGGAATACAGGAATAAATATGTTACAAGTGAAGGAAACATAAAACAAACTATAAGAGTGAAATTCATGTACTGGACATTAATTTATTTTTCCCAATAGGTTGGTATATCTAATACAACTCCAGGGTTCACCATTACAGCAAGCATTCCTAAAATTGCTTTATCAACTACTGTAATGTCCTCTTTCCCTAAAAGTTTGGCCAAGACCTGAAGAACTAGTCTTACATCTTCCGAAAAAATATCCAAGGGAAAATGAGTGGAATCTACAGGGAATTGTTTTCCATTAGTCATTAAATACAAGTGAATTACAGCAGATTCTGATTCGTATAATTCTTCAAAATAAGCAGTGAATGATTCTTCAGAGAAAGAGAAGTAAGACTCTGCAAAAGGATAGCACAATGCTTGTTGAATCAAAAGAGAGGACACCTGAAAAACACTTTTTCCCAACCTATTTATCACAAAACACCTTTGAGGATACATTGTTGAAACTAGCCAATGAATAAATTTAGGAAATAGGTGTTTGAGGGAAAAAGGTTGCCAACACACCAGATTTTACCATTGCAGCATAAATTGGGGAATTGGATTGGTTTAATTGGACATGTTGGTAGAATTCATGATGGATGACAAGGAAAGAAACATCAAAGACATCCATTTCAGTATCCATGAGCGGAATGTGAGAGAATGAACAGGCTAAAACAGTTTTCTTGGCCATTTTTAAAAGATAAACAGTTGATTATGGAAAAATACCTGGTACTGGTGATGAGGCTGACTCGGATGTGAGCTGGACTTTGAATTTCTTGGCAGTGAACAACAAGACAATGTACTGAGCAAAAGCCAAGAAAAGGTTTTTATAGCGGAATGAGAAATTATAAGAGGGAAAACGACATTAAATTCCATCATGGGAAATGACCGAATTAAATGGAGGATTTGACAGTTTGGAGGACAGTTGGACAAAGGAATGTGACATGGTGAATGAAATTAGAATGAGTTGGCTCGCTTGTTGTCGTCACTATGGGGGGACTACTTTGTACGGAACCAACTTCTGAGTGGTGCCCCCGCAGTAAATCTACACCGTTCATTTAAAAGTCAACAGAGTCGACAAAAGTCTTTGCGGTGGCACTGTTTGTGTTAATCTTCTCTTTAGTTGTGCTATCGAGTTTTCTCCATCGAGCGGGTCCCATCCTCTCTGCCTTTCGTGCGCCATCACCCTGCTCACACTTTAACACTTCCGATTGTCACCACAGGGTCCCACCGTCCGTCTCAATTTATTACAATAAACTTTTTAGGCACAAGATATTAGTAATGCAAAAGACTTTGATAAACCAACATAACTTAGTTTAATCAAATAACAAAAAGTCTTTCACATTTTTCTTTTCCTCTTTCAATATTTGATTTTGTTCTTTTTACACTTATGTTTAACATGTACATCACATATAATTCAAAACATGTTACAACACATACAAAATCAAAGTCCCCATAGGTCACTAGATAACTTAACTCTTGAAGAAGTATTCACTAGGAAGAAACCAAGCGTAGATCATCTCTGAATTTTTGGTTGTCATGTTTATATTCATATACCAAAGTATAAGAGAAAGAAGATGGATCCATCAGGCATGAGGGGAACTTTCATTGGCTACAGTAATTCTTCTAGGGCCTATAGGATCTACATAAAAGGACACCAAATAGAAGTCAGTTGAGATGTAATATTTGATGAATGTATTGCGTTCAAGAAATCGAAAGATATCCCTATGGACTTTGATGATGAAGAACTTATGGTATTTGAAGAAAAAGTCACTAGGGAGGAAGAAGAATAAAATCATGAAGTTGAAGGTCCCAGTGAACATATACCTCGAGACTAGAAAGAGACCTAACAAGTTAAAATCTACCGTATTGGATGCAGAGGGACATGGAATTGCTAAGATCACATTCAGGGAAAGCAAGAAACCAAAAATGTATTATATTTATGCAGCATATATGCCAAAGTTAATAGAAGCAGAACCATCCACTTTTGAAGAAGTTTTCAATCATCAAGAATGGAAAGATGCTATGAACGAAGAATACCAATCGATTATGAAGAATGGGGTATGGGAGATCGTACCTAGGACTAAAGACAAGTTTGTGGTAACTTCCAAGTGGTTGTACAAGATTAAACATGTGGCAGATGGAAGTATTGACAAGTATAAATCAAGAATTGTGGCTAGGGGTTTCTCTCAACAAGAAGGCATTGATTATGAAGAGAGTTTTGCTCCAACAGCAAGGTATACAACTATTAGATCATTGATCTCTTTGGCAACATCGATGGGATGTAATATACATCAAAGGAATGTTGAAACTACATTCCTTAATGACACAATTGATGAGGAAGTCTATATAGAGCAACCTTTGGGATTTGAAGTCAGAGATAGAGAGTCATATGTTTGCAGAGCGAAGAAGGCATTATATGGCCTTAAGCAGGCACCAAGTGCATGGTATGAAAAGGATGGATGCATACCTTCAAAGATTGGGCTTCACAAAAAGTTTTGTTGATCTGAACCTTTACTTCAAGGTTGTAAAGGGTGAGACTATACTCATTCTTCTGTATGTGGATGATCTTTTCTTGAGAAGTGTGGAAGGTCGAATTGAAGAATGCAAGAAGAAACTAGGAGCAGAATTCGATAAGAAGGCCCTTGGGTTGATACACTATTATTTTGGACTTGAAGTCTAGCAGGGACCTTATGAGATCTACCTAGATCAAGGGAAGTACGTGATCGAGATGTTGAAGAGGTTTGACATGATGGATTGCAAACCAATGACAAACTTGAAGAGACTAAGGAGTTTCGAATCTAGCCCAGTGGATCCTACCAGGTATAGACAATTGATTGGCTCACTGATTTACTTGGTGAATACTAGGCCAAACATATGTTTTACAGTGAATGTTCTTAGTCAGTTCTAAGTAGAGTCAAAGCATGATATCTGCAAGAAACAATCCACTACTCCCTGAAATATGATAGGATGAATGATGTCCAGTTGATTGGATATACAAATTCCAACTGGGGAGGCAGTGAGCAGGATGGAAGTAGCACTACAGGAGGATGTTTTAGTTTAGGATCCTCCATGATCTCATGGATGAGCAGAAAGAAAGATACGGTTGCTTTGAGTAGTGTTGAGGCTGAATATATTGCAGCCTGTGCAGTATGCAAAGAAGATGTCTAGTTGAGGAAGTTGATGTTCGACTTATTTGAAGGACCAATGGACCTTACAGTGATACATTGTGATAATAGCAATTGCATAACATTGTCTGAAGACCCAGTGTTTCATGGAAAGACAAAGCATATCAACAAGTATCACTACATTCAGAAGCTAGTACAAAATGGTGTGTTGCAGCTACCGTATATCTCCACCGATGAGTACGTAGCTGACATATTGACAAAATCTCTTCCTAATAAGAAGCTTGTGTATTTGAGAGACAAACTTGGTTTGGTTGATATATCCTCCCTGGTTGAGAGGGAGAGATAGGCACATCACTTTTGTCTGCACTTGGGAAGACATAATGGAGGATTGGGTAAGCATCCGGCATCTAATACTCTTTGAGAATGTGTTAGGACATCCAAGATAAGAGTAGTCGAGTATCGATATTCTTTGAGGACTACCTATCCAAGATAAGAATAGTCCAAGGAAGGAAATACTCTGCAAACACCAAGGTGGGGTATGCACCTTGACAGACAATGATGATGGTCTCTATAAATCATTGGTCTCGTCAGCATCGTGCTCTGATCTTGTGGAGAGATAGAGTTGTTAGTCAAGGCCTTGCTATATGACAATGCTTGTTGATATGATGCTAAACAGATGGGTTACCAATCTGACTCTTCTTATGAGATGTCTTCAAATTGAGAATGTCAATGTACCATTTGTGAATACCTCCTTAGTTAAGAGGGAGTGTTGAAAAATCTGTAGCTAGGTTCGATCTTCATAAATATGAAATATACTTTTGATTCTTGTATATTGTAAAATGAAAGAAAATATATTATTATTATTTTTAGAGCATGGGTTTCATGCTCAAGTTATTGTATTTTATAGGTCAAGCACCCATTGAGTGCTTCTAGGATTTGTCCTAGGTCAAAAAGTCAAAAGTCATTGTCATAAGTTGAAGACCGCATCAAGCACATTGTAACTTGTAAAGAAAATTACTTTTGTCATTAAAAGTGTCAAAATACCCTTCAAGGCCAAGTCATCCTAGCAGCTGGGAAGTCAGCCTATTTTGAGGAGCCACGTGCAACTTTAGAAGCCTATATAAAGGAGGGACCTCGACCTCCTTGGAAGACATTCATTCACTCAGCAATTGAAGTGAAGAAGAAGAGCAAGAAAGCAACGAAGAAGGAAGAGGACGAAAAAGGCTTGTTTTTGGGCTATTTCTTTCCCACACGTATGAAGGAAGGCTAGGGTTTTATGTTGTTGCACTAGGGTTTTTCTTCAGCAAGTTCGATCTTGAAGAAAAAAGAGAAAGAAGGTCAGCAAAGGTCACATTAGGTCATCTTCAAGCACAAGAAGAAGAAAGCCAAGTGAAGGTCTAGACTCTAAATAAGCCTTGGGAGGCCAAAATAAGTTCACACGTGTGGCAACAGCGGTTGCTGGGAGGGCCGAAAATTTCAGACCTACAGTAGTCGCCGAAATTCTGAAACTGGGGGTCAAAGTTGTGCTACTGGAAGAGACTTGACTAGATTTGACTTGGACAAAGGAAGCACATCATCTGGAAGCGTTGGACATGGTCTTGGACAGTATTGGTCTTGGTCTAGAGGTCTTGGAATTCGTCAATTGAAGAATCTATAATAAGAGAAGAGATTTGCAGGTTTTCCTCTCAAGTGGAGAGGTTTTTGCCTTGGCTTGCAGCCTACATTCTGTGTTCTTGTGAAAAAACTAATAAGTAAGAAAAAGTAAAAAGAATGTAGGAATTTACAGGGTAAGTTTCTCAAATAGAAAACCAAAGGACATTGCTCACAAATAGATCACAAATCAATACACCAGTATTCTTGACGTGGTTAAAACCCTCAAAGAGGGAAACAGTCCACAGCCAGAGCCAATGCGACCACTTGAAACAATTTATTAACAAAATCAGTAAAATTTACATAGGCTTCTCTCATGAATGATCACCCTACAAATGACCCTCCATGCTCTTTAAATAGAGATCATGGACCAATCGAGTGTTAAGCCACGGATCAAGTGTCGGTAATATCGATGAGAGAATGAACCGTGGAATCACTTAATGTCTAGAACATATTGTGACCATCGGATTGTAAGTTACAAAAGTACATAGTAAAGAAACACACTTTACCTAACTCTATACTAGACCAAGTTATACTTAACTATTTCCTATGTATCGGAATATCCTAACATCCCCACTTAAGAACAACTTGGAATAGGATTGAAGGATGTACAAATATGACACAATAGGAGAAGGGAGGAGGCATTAGAGCCTATCCCCCCGTAGTGACAACTTCCTGAACTCCAACCATAAATCGAAGTCTAGTAAACTTCGCCTTTGTGAGAGTCTTTGTAAATATGTTTGCAACTTGATCATCGATTGAACAATATTGCACTTCAAGAACATGGTCATGAATGAGCTTTCTGATGAAGTGCATGTGTTGTTCAATGTGTTTTTTGCGCTGATATTGAATTGGATCTTTGCATAGTTGAATGGAACTTTGATTATCACACTAGTGTGTAGTTGAATGTTGCTGCTAAAAGCCAAACTCTGACAGGATCTGACGAAGCCACACGGCTTCCTTACTAGCTTCTACAGCACCACGATACTTTGCTTCTGCTAAAGAAAGAGAAATGGCACTTTGTTTCTTACAAGCTCATATAATAGGTCCAGAACCAAGAGTGAACACATAACTTGGAGTAGACTTCCGATCATTAGGGTCACCAGCCCAATCGGAATAAATGAAACCAACCAATAGAGGAGATGCTTCTGCACTGTAATGAATCCCAAACTGAATTGTACCTCGAACACAACAAAGTATTCTTTTAGCTACTTTCCAATGACTTTCATGGGGGTTTTGCATAAACCGAGCAATAAGGCCAACAGCAAAGGAAAGGTCAGGACGGGTATGGGTCAGATACAAAAGTTTTCCTACAAGTTGACGGTATCAGGGACCATCGACTTCAGGGGAAGTACAAGTGACTGAAAGTTTGGCTCTAGACTGAAAGGGAGAAGGGGTTGGCTTATAGTCTTCCATGTGAAAGTGGCGTAGAAGATCACATGCATACTTGGACTGGGAAAGGGAAATACCTTCCTTGGATTGCAACACTTGAAGACCAAGAAAATAATGCAAGTGTCCTAAGTCTGTCAATTCAAACTTCTTTTTAAGGTTGGACTTCACATGGTTTATAAGGTTGGGATCACTACCAGTAAGGATAAGATCATCAACATAAAGAACAAGAATGATAAGAGACTTACCCATTTTCTTGGTGTAGACAGTATTGTCAGAATGACACCTAGAAAAGTCAGTATCTAAAAGAAAGCTATCCATTTTGGCATACCAAGCTCGAGGGCTTGCTTGAGACCATAAAGGGATTTCTTAAGCCGACATACAAGGTTGGAGTCTATTTGTGTAAAGCCAGGATGTTGTTCCATATAGATTTCTTCATGCAAGCCCCATGCACGTAGGCAGATTTAACATCCATCTGATGAACTTCCCATTTGAAAGAGGCAGCAAGGGAAAGAACAAGACAGATAGAGTTCATTTTAACAACAGGGGAGAAGGTTTCAGTATATTCAATGTCTTCAACTTGTGAAAAGCCCTTAGCTACAAGACGAGCTTTATGTTTATCAACTTTTCCATCTGGTCCAAACTTGGTTCTGTAGCCCACTTTCTTGGTGTAGACAGTATTGTTAGAATGACACCTAGAAAAGCCAGTATCTAAAAGAAAGTTATCCATTTTGGCATACCAAGCTCGAGGGGCTTGCTTGAGACCATAAAGGGATTTCTTAAGCCGACATACAAGGTTGGAGTCTATTTGTATAAAGCCAGGACGTTGTTCCATATAGATTTCTTCATGCAAGTCCCCATGCACGTAGGCAGATTTAACATCCATTTGATGAACTTCCCATTTGAAAGAGGCAGCAAGGGAAAGAACAAGACAGATAGAGTTCATTTTAGCAACAGGGGAGAAGGTTTCAGTATAGTCAATGTCTTCAACTTGAGAAAAGCCCTTAGCTACAAGACGAGCTTTATGTTTATCAACTTTTCCATCTGGTCCAAACTTGGTTCTGTAAACCCATTTACATCTAACAAGTTTTATTCCCTTTGGAAGAGGAACAAGATCCCATGTATCATTTGTTAATAATGAACGATATTCTTCATTCATAGTTGTCTCCCAATCTGGATGGCCTGAAGCTTCTGCAAAGGTGTCAGGATCATGAATCGTTGAAGCTTGAGCCACTAAAGAAGAGGCTCTATCAAACTGACAACGTGTACGTCGTTGATCTCTAGGATCACCTGCAAGAGCACCTGCTGCATCCGGAGTAGCACGGACCCATGTTGGAAGCTTAGGAGTTGAAGGAGGATCTTGAGAAGGTGGGGCCGGATTGTCATCCTCGTTGTCATCATCTGAATAAGAAATGTTTTCAGAAGTAGAAGCGATAGAGAGATGTGGCACATCCGTCGAACTAGGCTCATAAGCCGATATATTTTCAACAAACTTTACATCTCTTCTAATGATAACATTTTTGGACTTAAGGGGAATAAGTCTATATCCTTTGACATCTTCAAAATATTCAACAAAAATACATTTTTCACTCTTAGGTTCTAAAGCTTTATGTTTCTCATCTGGAATATGGGCCCATGCTTCTCTTCCAAAAACATGAAAGTGACTTATATCTAGTTTAATTGAGCTCCATGCTTCTTCTGGAGTGATATTCTTTAAAACCTTAGTAGGAGTGTCATTTACTATGTAATTTGCACAATTAATTGCTTCTGCCCAAAAATTAAGACTAAGTCCTTTAGATTGAAGCATAAAATTAGCCATTTCCTTTAAGGTGCAATTCTTCCTTTCAGCTACACCATTTTGTTGTGGAGTATATGGAACAGTATGTTGCATTTGAATTCCATGCTCAATGCAAAAGTTGATGAATTTGTTGTTAACATATTCTCCGCCATTATCAAATCTTAGCTTAAGAATTTGATGTCCAGATTGTTTCTCAACAAAGGCCTTAAAGGCCAAGAACATGTTAAATACTTCACTCTTGAGTTTTAAGAAGTATACCCAAGTGCGTATGGAGAAATCATCAATGAAAGTTAACAAATACTTGTAGCCAGACAATGAAACAACTGGAAGTGGACCACATAAATCACTATGCACAAGTTGTAAAGGCGCTGAGGCGTGCCATTAGGCACGTTTTTCAAAACTATACCGATGATGTTTTCGGAGTACACATATAGCACAAACACCATCTCTACAAGATACCATAAGCAGACCTGTCACCATATTTTCTTTACATAGATTTTGAAGGGAATGATAGTTTAAGTGACCAAATCACTCATGCCAAAGTTTGTTCACTTCATCATTATGAGCAACAAATACCGAGGGAAGTGTTGATGACCCAAAGTTGTTAAACTTAGACAACCTTGTAGAATCATCAGCAATGCCAGTGGCTAAAATCTGTCTAGGATCTCTTAGGTCCTTAATTACAGCATCATGAGGTGAAAATTCAACGGTTTTACCTTCACCTGAATGAGTTATCTGATATACAGATAGAAGGTTGCAGAGTAAGGTTGGAACACATACTACATCATTAAATTGACCATTGTCTAGATCAATAGTTCCAGTCCCTACAACACTAAGAGATCTATTATCACCAACATATATATATTTGTTGTTACAATCATTTAAAGAAGAAAACATGGCTTGTTTTTTGCCATGTAATAAGAAGTTCTAGAATCAATGAGCCACTCATGAGAATGAGAAGAAGAAGATACATTTAGTGCATAACCAGACCGAGATGCTTGACAACCACATGCAAAAAGTGTTATTCATGAAGATGAAGTTGAAGTTCAAGAGTGCTCCAAATGGATGTTATGCTTCTTCATTGTTGCTTCCAATGCTTCAATCTTCTTAAAGCATTTGGATTCGAAGTGGCCATCTCGATTACAAAAGTTGCAATGCCTATCAATCTTCTTCCCTTTGCTTTTATTTGTCTTATAATTTTGTTGAACTAAGTTTTCATTTTAAGAATGAAACTGCTTGGGACCCTTGTTTAGTTTAGGACCATTCCTTTTAGGATAATGTTGCCTAGGATTCTTTGAATTTGGTTGTTGCTAGGTAGCTAAGGCTTTCTTAGAAGAGTTTCCAAGATTAAGAAGACCAAGATGTAAGAGTTTTTCTTGTTCTCTTATTAAATAATCACAAAAGGCATCAAAAGAGGGGGACTTGTAGTCTTGTCCTTGAGAAATAAAGTCTTCTCTAGTAGAATGGAAGGTGGAAACAAACACAGAGTAGGTTGGTCCCAACTTAGTAAGAATGGAATAGATAAGGCTACCATCTTCTTTCTTAACCTTAACACCTTCCAAGAGAAATCTAAGGGTCTTGAACTTGGACAAAAAATCTTCAATGGAAGAAAAATTATTGGGGTCCAACGTAAGCAACTCATTTTCGAGTTGATGGGCCCTAATTTCATTTTTAATTCCAAAAACTTTAGTAAGTTGTTTCTTTGCTTCATTAGGAATATCAAGTTCTGCGATATGGAATCTAAGGTCTGGAGAAATAAACATCCCTATCAACCCACATGCTTGATCTTGCCTATTTTCCCATTTGGTTCCATTATCTTCTTTAGGTTTAGTTTTTTGGCATGAGGCTATTCTATAAAGATCTTTACTTCTAAATAAATCCACAATGTAGGACCACCATTGGAAGTAGTTGGTGCTGTCAAGAATGCATGGACTTTCCATTTTAACAGAAACTAAAGTTGTAGATGTTGAAACTAAGTGTTCTAATGGAAAGATATTGAAAAATTAGCAGATTAATTAAAAAAAACGCTCTGAAAACAGCTTTCGGATGAAGAAGTTATGGTTTTTTGAATAAAAGTTGTTGAAGATGCCAACGAAGTGTGTAAAAGTGCGATTTAGAAATCTCCCCCCCCCCCCCCCCGACCCGCCCTTTCCAAACATAATCTAATTAGCTCACTTTAAAAAGAGATTTTATGTGACTCACTTTTCTAAATAAGAGACTTTAGAATTATAAGTGACTCACTTTTTATAATGGGTGAGAACACTTTTACATAAAATAGCTTTAAAACATAAGTTACATGTGCTTTTTGAAAAAGTAACTCAACAAAAGAAAGACTTGAACTCAAAACCTCTATTCTCGTAAAGTAACTTTGAACCAAGTGAGCTAGTTTAAAAGGCTAGTAATATTTGGAAAAGAGGGAGGGGGGCTTTTTTTTTAGCCATTGAAGCTTTGGGGTGTGTGGTTACATGAAAAAACCCTTTTTGCTTACAAAACAAAAAACCACACAACCCAACACGGACATACAAAAAAACCAAACCTTATGGCTTAAAGTTAGCTTTCGCCAGAAACTAAATATTTTCTCAATGTTTTTGATTTTCCGAGATCACACTAAAACGCGGCGGAAAAGAGCATACACATGAGAAAAATTCTTCCTTTTTGTTTCTGATTTGCCCAGATCACACAAAGTCGCGAGGCAAAAAGCATACGCAGAAATGAAAGGTATAGATCCAGTAATAAAAAGCAAAGGGATAAATAAACTGAACTAAACAGAGAGATAAATAA
Source organism: Pinus tabuliformis (assembly GCA_031772625.1). Classification (NCBI taxonomy): domain Eukaryota; kingdom Viridiplantae; phylum Streptophyta; class Pinopsida; order Pinales; family Pinaceae; genus Pinus; species Pinus tabuliformis. Next base: position 244,660,582 of record CM062805.1, on the reverse strand, counting down.
CTAAAACTGCAAATAAAGACTATATACCTCACACAATAGAGCAATCCTTTCAGCCCAAAAGTGGTCAAAAACAGTAGATCTACGAAACGACAGTCGGATGCAATTGTACCAGCTTCCGATTTGGATCACCAACGGATGCGGCCCTCAAATAGCTCTGATACCATGTAGGAATTTACAGGGTAAGTACCTCAGATAGAACACCAAAGGACACCGCTCAAATAAATCACAAATCAATACACCAGTATTCTTGACGTGGTTAAAACCCTCAAAGAGGTAAATAATCCACGGCTTGAGCCAATGATACGAATTTCAACAAGAACGCAACAAATTACAGAGATGACCATAAATACAAAGGTGCAGCAGAAATAATACTTCATTTCATTAATGTAAAATACTGAAATATGCTTACAAACAGAGATGGAAATAAACTAGCTCAGGCGATGGTAGCTTATCTCTGAGGAGAGATTTGGCGACTACATGCCTCAAATTGTCTTACAATGAGGCTCGAAGGCCTATTTTGTTGAGAAACAATGGAAAACCCTAAACATCCAAAAACCTAACCCTAAGAGATGAAGCGCCAAACTATGGGCCCCGTTCTAGGTAAATTGGTACATCAACTTCCTGAGGTCGTAACTTTGGCATACGATCTCCATTTGACGTGCACAATACCTCGTTAGAAAGATCTATCCGAAGACTACAACTTTGGGATGAGAAACATCGGTCCATAGACCCTCGTTGCTCCCAGTTTTCCCAAAAAACGTCGTTTAGGGCCTCAAAACAGCTCCAGAAGTTCAGGACTCGAAAAACTGCCAAAAATAGTAAATTGTGCTACAAATAAGGAAACTAAAAAAACTAAAAGAAACAATGGTGGGGGTCCAAGTGGAATTGGCGATTGGCCACCAATATCCACCTGGATCATTCCTCCCCCCTTAGGAAGAAATGGTCCCCATTGCGTTGAGTTCCTCCATGAGATGAGGAAACTTCTAATGAACTTGGTCCCTGGTGAAGGAATTGGCCTGCTTTGACAACTCGATACAGTTGGATCTTCTGCTGGCGAGTGTGCTTGATCTGCATGTCCATGATCCGACTAGTTACAACTTGTTCCATGCAATCTGGATTTAACTCTGTTGGTGTGAGTTGTTCTGCAATGTCGGATGTGTCTATTAATGGCGGAAAGTATGGCCAAAGGCGGTCCACATTGAACACTGGGTGCAGGCCAAGGAATGGGGGAATGCTGAGCTCAAATGCATTGTCTCCCACAGCCTTGGTAATGGTGTAAGGACCATATCACAGTGGTTTGAGTTTCCGATAGGCTCTGGTAAGGCGTTCATTTTGAAAATCCAACCAAACTTTGTCACCCATCTGAAACTTGTGTGGCACCCGATGTTGATCATGTCGCTGCTTGTACTTGGCATTTGATTTCTCTAGAATGTCGTGGACCTGTTGTCGGATATGTTGGATGTGCTCAATGAAGTTGTTTGCCTAATCTGTTTCGAATTGGACATGAGCCGAATCTGCCTGAGTAGCTGCAGATGGCATGGCCACATCAATGGGACATAGTGGCTGGAATCCCAAGCCCACCTGAAAAGGGTTGTGGCTAGTCGAGTTGTGGAGAGCCCAATTATAGTTGTGTTGAACATAGGGAAGGCTCTCATCCCATGTGCGTGGATGCTTTGAGTTGTACATGCGCAAAATGTGTACAGTCACCCTGTTGACAACCTCTGTCTGGCCATCAGTTTGGGGATGGACGGCTATGGACTTAGTGAGTTTGGTGTCCAACATCAACCAGAGACTAGACCAAAATGTACTGAGGAACCTGCTGTCCCAATCTGAGATGATAAACTATGGGATCCCAAAGTGTACCCACACTCGTTCAAAGAAGAGTTTAGAAGTGGCTAATACTGTGATATTCTTCTTGCAAGCCGCCATAATGGCCATCTTTGAGAACCTGTCGACGACCACAAAAACACAGTCGTTTCCATGCTTAGTAGAAGGAAGGCCCGACATGTAATCCATGGAGATGGATTCCTAAGGTCGACTAGGGGTAGGCAACAGAGCATAGAGGCCTTGCTTATTGATGGTCGATTTGACAATGGCGCAGGCAGTGTAGGATTTGATGTACTTCCCGACATCCTGTCGAAGATTCAACCAATAGAAATACTTCTGTAGTACTGCCACCGTTTTCTCGACCCTAAAATGCCCAGCGACCCAACTATAGTGCTTCCCAAATCATCTTGGCAAGCTCGCTTGAAGGAACACAGAGGTGACCCAGGTGACTTAACAGGGCATCCTGGAGGTGAAAATCTGGAACATGCTGACCCTCCAAGAGTGTCTGGTATGTGTGGCCGAATTATAGGTTGCTTTTGTATAGAAGTGGCCAATCAGAAGTCTCGTGCCCACAAGAGTTGAGCACGGTGGTTAACGCCATGATCAGTGGTCAATTGAGGCAATCTACAACATTAATGGTGTTGCCCTTCTTATACTTAATATTCAAATGGAACTGTTGCAGGTATGTGGACCACTTCTGATGGCGATCATTCTGCAACTTCCCTTGCGTTTGTATGAACTACAAGGACCGGTGGTCTATGTGGATGACCGTTTCCTTCCCCAAAATGTAATGCTTCCACTGTCAGCAAGCCTGCACAATGGAATACATCTCTTTGTCATAAGTGGGATACTTTTGGACTGTGTCTGAGTAAGGATTGCCCCAATAGCATAGTCAGAGGCATTTGTCTCGATCTCAAATGGCTGTTGCATGTCTAGTAATGCAAGCATTGGTGTCGAGCAAAGGCGATGTTTCAACTTTGTGAATGCCTTCTGTTGAGATTCAGACCAAAAAAATTTTGCTTTCGCTCCTTTCTTGGTGACTTGACTCAAGGGCCAGGTGATATGAGAAAATCCTAACACGAACCTGCAGCAGAAGTTGGCAAGACCCAGAAAGTTGCGGACCTCTGTCAAAGTGGTTGGAGATAGCCAGTCCCGAATGACTTGGATCTTGGTTGGATCCACATGCACTCCCTGTTCATCAATAATGTATCCGAGATACTGAACTTTGGTCATGCCAAAAGTGCAATTCTCCAAATTGGCACATAACTTGTGTTGCCGCAGTGTTTGGAAGACCTGTCGGATGTGGTGGAGGTGCTCTTCTCAAATCTGTCTGAAGATCAGGATGTCATCCAAGTATACCACTACAAATGAGTTGGTGAATGGCCGCAAGATGTCATGCATTAGCACCATGAAGGTTGCAGGAGCATTCGTCAACCCAAAAGGCATAACCAACCATTCGAAAGGGCCCTCCCTCGATTTGAAGGCAGTCTTCCACACATCGGAGGGTTCAATTGGTACCTGGTGATACCCTGACTTCAAATCGATCTTGCTGAAATATTTTGCCCCCTTTAGCTGGTCCAGAAGATCATCAATCCATGGGATCGGTACCTATTCCGAGCAGTGATCTTGTTCAACACTCGATAGTCAATACAGAGCCTCCAAGTCCATTGGGCAGCAGCGCACCTGGGGTTAGATCGATGGAGTGCTTGACTTGACGGTGCAGAGGCACCCCTGCGACGGAGGTGAAGATGTCCTCGTACTCCTCCACGACCTTGTCCATCTATAGTTGTCGTGCAGAGGGGCCCTGTCTGGAGGCCATGGCCACTGTCCTCTTCTTTCCTTGAGGGCGTATCATCAGGAAAACAAATTTCCCAATTTTGGAAATGAGCTTACTGCATTGTTTTGTAGTAACCAAAGAGATGGCGGTAGGCGGTGCTACCTCTGGTATCTTGTACAACTTATTTCCCAAAGTAACAATAACAGCACGAGGCCTTGACTCATATACAACATGTCGCTTCCACAAGTATTGTTGGCCTAATAATACATCACAAACATCAAGGGGAGCAACGTCACACAATACCTCATCCGTCAACGGCTTGATGTTGTATGGAAGGCGACACTGCTGGCTCACGCGAAGATATCGTCCTTGGTGAAGCCACCCAATGGTGTATGGTTGTGGATGTGTTGTGGTCAATAAGCCCAGCTGCTTCACGACCTCTGCCGAAATGAGGTTCTTTTAGCTCCTGCTATCGAAAATGAACTGTAGCGGGGAGCCCTTTACCCACATCTTGGAGTGGAAGAGGCGCTCCTCCTCCTCTAGATCTTCGAGTTCCTTCTTCTGGATCTTCGTGGTGGCAACTGTGGCGTTGGGCTCCGCATCGATAATCTGCTTCCCTTTGTCATTCCCCTTATCGGGTTCTGACCGGAGTCTGAACATGCATTTGATTCCAAAAACTTTAGCTCGGCCACAAGTGACTGCTTGGCCCGACACTCACTTGTGTTGTGAGTGGAGCTCTTATGGAACTCACACCACTTTCCCGTGTCCTTCGGCTTTGTGATGTTGTTCTTCACTTGCGGTTTTGGCGGGTTGTCTTGGGCCACCCCGCCTTGGCTTTGTCCTTTGTTCAAGGGTTTGGGGGCGCCTTTCCCTTGCTTCGGATTTGCAGATCCAAAGTCTCGCTTCTTCTATTTAAACTTTTGCTCGATCTTGACATCGTATCAGTACACCGCGCCGAGTGAGGAGAGGTTCAGGAACTCCATCTCGTCCTGGATGTACCTGTGTAGGCAGCCGCAGTATTTGAGTACCAAATGTAGCTCAGAATCCTTGCTACCCAACTTTGTGCGAAGGGTATGATAAAGATTGGTAAACTCCGGCACATCTTGGTCCCTTCCCTGTCGCAGTGTAGTCCACTTTATGTATTTATCCTCATAGCTTTTGACAGGGTAGTACTGCTCCTTGATAGCATTCTGGAATGAATTCCAAGTGGGTGCGGCTAAAAAAAGTGAGGTCGTACTTTCATCCTTCTGCGCGCAGTAGGTTTCCCACCAGTCCTTGACGTGGGGGCGACTTTGAGAAGAGCGAAAGTAATCTTTTCCCAGCCGGAAAAGTCCTGAACAAAAAAATACCCTTCTAGCAGATTTAACCATTTATCTACAGTGTCTGCATCTATCCGACCCTCAAATATGGGAATGTCAAACTTAACTTGTACCTTAAAGGGTGTGGTGCTTCCGAAGTAGCTACTGAAAGTAGATGTGTCGCCCCTAGGTAGCTGCTGAAGGATCTGGGCAAAGTTGTCCATCATCGCGTTCCTTTGTCGCTGGAGGGCCTCTTCGAGCAAGATTTTCATAGGATCTCCTGCCCCCTCGTCTTTCTTTTCATCCGCCATGGGAGGCTGTCGAGATTTGCAAAGCTAGTCTTGCAAAGGTTCGACCAGTTCAAGCCCTAACTCCCTATATCCCGACCTCGTTGGGGACATGCAAAGAAAAACAGAGAAAGAGCAAACCGCTCTAATACCACTGATCCGGATTTAAATAGGAACACAACAAATTATAGAGATAACCATAAATACAGAGATGTAGCAGAAATAATACTTCATTTCATTAATGTAAAACAATGAAATATGTTTACAAACAAAAGTGGAAATAAACTAGCTCGGGTGATGTTAACTTATCTCTGAGGAGAGATGTGGCCGCTACATGCCTCTGAACTGTCTTACAATGAGGCTCGAAAGCCTATTTATTATTGAGAAACAATAAAAAACCCTAAACATCCAAAACCCTACCCCTAGGAGATGAAGCACCAAACTATGGGCCCCATTTTGGGTAAATTGGTACATCAACTTCTCGGGGTCGTAACTTTGGCATACAATCTCTGTTTGATGCGCACAATACCTCGTTAGAAAGATCTATCCAAGGACTACAACGTTGGGATGAGCAACATTCATCCATGGACCCATGTTGCTCCCAGTTTTCACAAAAAAAGGCATTTAGGGCCTCAAAACGGCTCCAGAAGTTCAGGACCCAAAAATCTGCCAAAAATAGTAAATTGTCCTACAAAAAGGAAACTGAAAAACTGAAAGAAACAATGGTGGGGGTTCAAGTGGAATTGGCGGGTGGCCACCAATATCCACCTGGATTAGCCAATGCGGCCACTTCAAGCAATTTATTAATAAAAGAAATAAAATTTACATAAGCTTCTCTCGTGAATGGTCACCCTACAAATGACCCTCCATGCTCTTTAAATAGAGATCATGGACCAATCGAGTGTTAAGCCACAAATCAAGTGTCAGTAATACCGAGGAGAAAATGAAATGTCAGATCACTTAATGTCTAGAACATATCGTGATCGTCGGATTGTAAGTTACAAAAGCACATAGTAAAGAAACACACTTTACCTAACTCTATACTAGACCAAGTTATACTTAACTATTTCCTATGTGTCAGAATATCCTAACAAAGACATCACAAGCAGTTATCAAGAAAAGAGAAATCATCCTAATTATTGCCCTACTGATTTCTCAACACATTGTTTGTGAAGGAGTGGTGGAACATGCATGGTGATGCTACCCAATAACTACAACATTTGGCAACTTGGGTGCTTTCAAATTCATGAGCACTTATTCTGTAGAGAGGTGTTTAGAAACTAGCTCAATTTATTATTCTATACCTTTTGGTCTCCATATTTCAGTGTGTAGATGGCCTATTTTATAAGCATAACTATTTGGTCATATTATTGTTGACAATTGCTAGATAGCCTATTCATTCCATAAAGTAATGATATACTTTCTATTATGACTCAAAAATTTCTATGTTTGTTTGTAATTGAGAGAATCTAGACTCTAGATGGTTGGTGCTCAAATAATTAATCATAAATGTACTACAGATGCCATTTTTACTTTGATTTATGCACAAGTATGCATGCTTTCATATTCTGCAACTAATTTGGCATTCTCGATGTTTTTTTTAATACAAATGAAATGATATATATTATTATTATTATTATCATCCAATTTTAAGGTCACAACCAAGCCAGACACCAAATTGGCGTATGAGACCCCCTTGTTTGTGGGACAAGGGACCCACCTCCATGTAGTGATTTGACCTGTAAGTCTACGAAGGCATACATACCTTACCCCCCTCTGGTTTTGAACCTATGACCTCTTAGGAGAAAACACATGCTCTTAACCATTAGGCCCACTCAAGTATATATATATATATATATATATATATATATATATAGATAGAGAGAGAGAGACTTCCATGATGCTTCCCTTGCAAGGATTTCTGGAAAATAACATTTATGATGCTTCGCTTCCAAAAAACACACTTGCTTCATCCCCACTTTGTGCAACACTCGTTTGTAGCATGGTTTTTGGACTCTAGAGGTCATTTTGAGCCTCACTGATTATCTATTTTGCAGCTGATATGTATTGCACTCAGTGTCACTTGGATATATTCACCTTTACATATATATAAATGAGCAAAGTCTGCATATTTTGTCTCTAATGCTTAGGAACTAAGTTGCACGAAACACCGAAACATTTCAGAGTTTCCAAAACAGGTACATTTAGAAACGTCACCACCCAAAAATGGAAACATCAACCAAAACGTTGGTTGAAACACCATAACACATTATCTTGCAAGAAAAAAGGGAATAAGACCCATAGATGACAATTTGGAAGGAAAACCAAGTCTATATTAACGCTCATAGATGATTACATAATGATCGAGTTTCGGAGTTTCGGGTACGAGTACATCCTGAAATGTCGGGTTCCTAGAAGTTTCGTGCAAAATAGGTTAGGAATCATGGTTGCGAATCATAAAAATATTTTTTTCACAAAAAAATAATTATTTTATGCATTTTTTAAAATGGTTCATTGAATCCAGTTTGATCCAAGTTTGGTTGAAACACAGTTTGGTAGGTCGCTGATTCAAAGACCAGTTCTGAGTTTTAAAACTATGGTTAGCACAGCAGCCAATCCTTGTCTCTCTAAGTGTGGAATATTCTTTGAATATCTAGGTGCTCATGTAGGAATTTGCAGGGTAAGTTCCTTAGATAGAACACCGAAGGACACCGCTCACAAACCGATCACAGATCAATACACCAGTATTCTTGACGTGGTTAAAACCCTCAAAGACGGAAACAATCCAAGGCATGAGCCAACGTGGCCACTTCAGGCAATTTAATAATGTAAAAGAAAGAAAATTTACATAAGCTTAGCTCATGAACGGTCACCTAACAAATGACCCTCCATGCTCTTTAAATAAAGATCATGGACCAATCGAGTGTTAATCCACGTATCAAGTGACGGTAATACCGAGGAGAGAATGAAGCGTCAGATCACTTCATGTCTAGAACATATCGTGGTCGTCGGATTGTAAGTTACAAAAAGTACATACTAAAGAAACACACTTTACCTAACTATACACTAGACCAAGTTGTACTTAATTATTTCCTATGTGTCGGAATATCCTAATAGCTCAAGTAGGGAGTACAAAGCTTCATAGTCTGTTTTCTGGTTATGGATTTTGTCATTTTGAGTCTCGACTGTATGAGTAGTGGGGGATTTTCTTTAAGTGTTGTGTTGACACACACCAGGGTTATTGGAGAGCAAGAGTCAATTCACACTACCATAGGTCTGAGATAGGCTGCAAGTCATCATACCTTCCATTAGTTTATATTTGATAAAAGTACCAGTAGCTTAGGTATTTTGTAGATTACATTGCAATAATAAAAACTGGGAAATTTTGCTAGTAGATATATGTAAACTTTGTATGTTGTTTTGGACATGTGCAAACAGCTTGAAGGACACTATGTATGTTGAAAGAGTGTTGTTAGCTTTGTTGCAGCCAATTTTGATAATATAAATTACCCAGTTTTTGTTAAGAAAGAAATCATAAACTCTGCATTAAAATATTTTGACGCAAATAGTTTATTGAATTGTTCCCATATATTCTGTGAGCTTTTGACAAATCTAGTTTGCTAAATTGAGTATTTGACATCGTTAGGTCAATATTGATTTCACATTATCATCATTAATTGTCCATTCCATCATTATCAACATTACAAGCATTTATTGCCCACGGGGCTTTGAATTGACAATCAATGGGTGTATTGTTAAGGCACTCCTTAAAAAGGTCACCACTTCAAATCCCTTTATAGATTAGTCAACCCAAAAAAAAATTATTGCCATTTTTTGTCCATTCCATGATTATTAACATTATTGTCATTTTTTGTCCATTACCATCAATTATACTATTGATACCTTATTGCACCGAGAGTTAAGAGGTGCATCTACAGCCCAAGTAGATGTGTCACAACTAAAATGTTTAATAACTAAATTGAAAAAAAAAATGGAGTCCATAAAAGCGAATTTGTTTTTGAAAAGTTGACCATAGTACTAATAAAAGAAGCCAATGATAAAAACAATATAATAAACAAAACAAAAAATCGACTATGATAATAATAAAATAGATCGGCGTAGATCGATCTTAATCATGATCTTTAAGCATCAATGGGTTTGTGCTTCAATTTCTTTTTTCTCTTGCTCGAGCATGTTAGATCCATAGTTTTAAAACTCTGACTCGGATTCGGAACCAACTAAGGGTCGACTCTGATTCCAACTCCGACTCGGTATCGACTCGGCCTAAGATGATTTCAATGACTCAGTGTTTCTAAAAAATACATAAAATATTTATTATTTTATGAAAAAACATATTTTTAAACAATTTCATTCATGTTTCCAAACTCAAAGCATTAGAATATAGAGAAAAGACAACATATGATCAAAGTATGCTCATGAATATATCTATTATATCAAAATGGCACCCAGTGCACTGTCCAATACATGTAATATATAGAGATCAGAACAAAAACACATAACCAAGGAGGCTCTAAATAGCCTCTACAACAAAACATCACTAGTCACCATTGCTGAAAAAGCCAGCATCATCTGTTAGAAAAATTAGCTTTCAAGACTGACTTTGCTGCCTTTTTCTGCCGCAGACTGGCTCGGCCTGGTTATGACAAGCTCAACCGAGTCGGGCGGTTTGTTACCGAACCAGACGAGTTAGTGTCGGCCTCAGCCAATTCGGTAACAGACAAGCCTTTGAACCGATTTTTGTACCAAGCCGGCCCAGGAACGGGTCTGGCTAGGTCGACCAGGCCGAGTCTGATTCGGGCCGACCTGGTTTTAAAACAATGGTTAGATCCAAGGTTAAGATGGATTTATGCAAGTTATTTGTAAATGGTCATTTAATGTTAACCTTGAACCAATAGTATTGTAGTGTAAATACTTCAATATTGAACATAAAGAAAACATATATATCTACATACATTGTACGCCCGAGGTGGTGGATCCACTAGTGAGGAATGAGTAGTTTTACATCAATGACCAAGTTCAAACCTCATGAGGTCATTTGTGCTTCACTTAGGTAACAATAAGGTCACCAAGAGGTAGTAATTGAATGTGAGACGCTACATAGCACTACTACCCATGCACTTATAGGAGGACCAACATCCCAAATCCATGCTCCTCGGGGCTGGTAAATTTTACAATGTTTCGAGTTTTAGGGACATGGAAATGTGGAAACAAGGAAACTAAAAATCACAACTACAACAATTCTTCGCATGATATTTAATAACATACGTCATTGTACAATGTAAATTCAAATTTCAAAATAATATAAACATGATTCTTCAATCAGCATTGTATTTGATATTCTGATTTATCTTATTTTGAATCGAATTGATGATACATGCATATCAAATTTCAAATTTATAACTTATAACAAAATGAGATATATATTGAACTGGATTTTAAATAGTAATAAGTAAATGGTAGACACTAAAATAGTAAATTAAAATTAATCAAAAATAATAGAGGGAGTGATAAGGGAGAGATGAAGATGGAATGAGGGAGAGAGGAGACAAGGGAAGGGAGAGAAAAGGAGAGGATAGAGATAGGGAAAGAAGAGGAAAAGAGAGATACGGAGACATAGATATGGAGGGGGGGAGAGGGGGGGAGAGAGAGAGGAGAGAGAGAGAGAGAGAGGGATAGTGAGAGTTGGAGGGTGGAGAGAGAGAGTGTGTGTGATGGGGGGGGAAGACAGAGAGAGGTGCGAGAGAAAGGGAGAGAGAGGAAGGAAAAGAGAGGGGAGAGAGGGATGGAGTTGGAAGGGGGGGAGAGAGAGAAGAAAGAACAAAGACATTGAGAGATAGAGGTGGAGAGAGAGAGGTAGTGATAAGGGAGAGATGAAGATGGAATGAGGAAGAGAGGAGACGGGGAGAGAGAGGGAGTGATAAGGGAGAGATGAAGATGGAATGAGGACGAGAGGAGATGAGAGAAGGGAGAGAAAAGGAGAGGATAGAGATAGGGAAAGAAAAGGAAGAGAGAGATAGGGAGACATAGATATGGAGGGGGGAGAGGGGAAGAGCGAAAAGGAGAGAGAGAGGGAGATAGTGACAGAGTTGGAGGGTGGAGAGAGAGAGAATGTGTGATGGGGGCGGAGACAGAGGGAGGTGGGAGAGAAAGGGAGAGAGAGGAAGGAAGAGGGATAGAACTTGAGAGGGAGGAGAGAGATAGAGGGGAGAGAGAGATGGAGTTGGAAGGGGAAGAAAGACAGAGAAATGAAAGGTGGAGAGGGAGACAGAGTGACAAGGGAGAGATAGTGAGAAGGTGAGGGAAAGAGGAAAGCGAGAAAGAGAGACAGAGAGAGAAATTGTGTATGTTTTGAGAGTGAGAAGGAGAGACAAGGGGAGATAGAGATATAGATGGAGGGGGGAGAGAGGGCAGAAGTGAGAGGCAAAGAGAGGTAAGGAGGAGGAGAGATAGATATGGGAAAAGAGAGAGAGAGATGTAGAGAGTGTGTGTATGTTTGGGGGTTGAGATATATATATATATATATATAGAGAGAGAGAGAGAGAGAGAGTATGCAAACTAATATAAAGATATGAAGGAGAGATAGAGGGAGATAGAGATATAGATGGAGGGGGAAAGAGGGAAGAAGAGAGAGAGAGAGAGAGTGTGACATGTGTTTAGGGGGCTGAGATAGAGAGACAAATAAGGAGATATGGAGGGAGGTATAGATATAGATGGCAGGGGGAGAGGGGAATAAGAGAAAGATAGAGAAAGGGAGGGAGAGGTGGAGAGAGAGATGAAGGAGAGAGGGAGGGGGAGAGAGAAGGATAGAGGGAGGGAGATAAACACAGAATGGAAGGTTGAGAGAGAGGGAAGAAGAAAGAGACACACATAGAAAAATACAAACATAGAAGTTAGATCTAGAAAGTCATGAATATTTTGGTTTTTCACTAAAATAGATGTATTGATTTCAGTGTAGTTGTTGATTTCTAATCCTATTTGATCGCTTGCACTAGATGCATTGATTTCAATGTAGATGTCGATTTCTAATCCTATTTAATACCTTACACTAGATGCATTGATTTCAGTGTAGATGTTGATTTCTACTCCTATTTGATTGCTTGCACTAGATGCATTGGTTTCAATGTAGATATTGATTTCTAATCGTATTTGATCACTTGCACTAGATGCATTGATTTCAGTGTAGATGTCAATTTCTAATCCTATTTAATACCTTACACTAAATGCATTGATTTCAGTGTAGATATTGATTTCTACTCCTATTTGATTGCTTGCACTGGATGCATTGGTTTCAGTGTAGATATTGATTTCTAATCCTATATGATCGCTTGCACTAGATGCATTTATTTCAATGTAGATGTCGATTTCTAATCGTATTTGATTGTTTGCACCAATTGCATTGATCTTAGAGTAGATGTTGATTTCTAGTCCTATTTGATTGTTTGTACTAGATGCAATGATTTCAATATAGATGTTGATTTCTAATTTGATGTAACTAGATGTATGATGTACATTAATTTCGAAGTAATTAGATTAATAGTGTGCATTGATTTCAACGTAAGCATATCTTTGCCCCCTCCATCTATATTTCTATCGCCCATTGTCTCTCCTCCTCTATCTCTCTATCTCACCCCCCAAACATACACACTATCTCTCCATATCTATCTATCTATCTCTCCTCTCTCTCTCTAACACTTCTCTCTCCATATCTATATCTCTTCCTCCCTCCCTATCTTTGCCTCTCTTTTCTTCCCTCCCCCCCCCGCCTCCCCCACCCCCCCCAATGAAAAATAAAAGTAGCTAGAAGAAATGAACATCAAATGAGCCCACTAGAAAAGAAAGCAACATTTTAAACAAATCGACAACTATGCCCTGAGATAAATTGTAATGATCAATGAAATCAGGTAGCTAATTCGATGTAAGATTAGGTTTTTTCTTTGGCGGGATGGGGGGATGTTACTCTCAGACAAACTACTTTTAGAGAAGGAATGCTCAGGCATCCTTCATTGTGCATTTCATAATAAAGGGAGAGTAGTAATGTTGATTTTTCAAAACTTCCTAATCTAATCATTATTTCCAATGATATCTTAATCAATCCACCATGTGTCACATTCATCATTAACCAACTATACATAGAAAATTCGCAACTGTAAAACAATTATGACAATAGAATCATGAAGAGACATCCAAACACGAGACACAAAACTTTACCCTAGGAAAACCCTAACTAGGGAAAAACCCAACAATCTTTTCTTAGGCAAAATTGATCAGTTTTACAAAAGTACAATCTAATTTTCTCCCATGAACAAACTTTTAGGGCTCGACTAACCCTTCATCCATGAACAACATTCTTTTAGGGCTTGACCAGCCCTCTTTCTTCATATACAACAAGACCAGAACTTCGACATTTCTTCTTCTTCCTTAGGCAGATAAGTAACTTGCATTTCTTGTATCGATTTGTCCATGATGAAGATTTGTGGCTCCCTTTCATTGATGATTCTCCAATAACAACGTCTCAGTTAATCTTGGACTTCTACCCTACCACAAAAGATAAAACAAACAAGACCAGAAGTTCTCCTCTTCTTTATTTTTGTAAGCTTGGCAGGACCTTTTCATTCATTTTCAACAAAAGCAAGTTACAACCATAATCAAGGAGTTCAGTGGCCTCATCCTACCCATTGGGAAACCAAGATTGTTGGCCACTGAACAACATTATAAGCCATCCAGAAACAGTAAAGTTTGAGTTAGTCTAGCAATGCCTTATAGGACTGAATGTCTTGAAACCATCTACAAGCTAAATAACTATAACATAAGAGCATAACCAACATATATAACATAGAAAATTAAACAAAATTGATAGCAACTAAAGTCAAGCATATTGTTATTCATTAGATGAATCCACTGGAGTTGGATCCTTCGCACTTGAACCTGTTAATTCAAAGTGAGGAAGACGCGGAATGTGTTTCTCAATGCGGCTGAGACAGACATTCTGCTGCTGAATTTGAAATTGTATAAGTTGAAATTCTCTCTGAATTTCCTAAAAGCCAGGATCAGACTTAATGGAGCCAACTGGAGGGTTCATTATAGCCTTGGCCACAATGTTTTTCATCAACTAATAGAGGTGAACTGTTTGCTTATACGGAGAAGTAAGACCTCTGGAATGACGAGGGCCAGGAGCCAAGTCTCTTCAATCTTCCAATTGAAACTTTGCTTTTTCTCGTTGATTCAAATCTGCTTCCCAATTTGAACTGTCAAACCTGAGCTGGAGTACCTGTCTCATATGTGTTTGTTACATCTTGGATAAGTTGAGTAGTTGATTTGTGACCTCTTCCTCGTGGTTGGCGAGCTTGAGCTTGGCTATTGCCTCCCTGCTTCCCTGCTTGCCTTCCCCAACCTCGGCCACCTCTGCCCGAAGAATTAGCAACGAAGGATGGGGGAACCATGATGACTCTTATCCAAACAATGGATACGACGGAAACCCTGAAACATGTTGCACCGACCGCGAACTCGGCGCAGCCTATAAGCGTGGGGTCTCAACAATTACAATGGCAGTGAAGACCTGGCAAATTATCACTACATAGAGGCAATGTATAGCTAACATTATGCCTGAAACTGTCAATTAACCTGAGAGTGGAATGGGTTTGCCATCCACGACATGAAACAACATACCCACACTCCCCGAGCCCATTTAAGGCGAGGATAAACAAGATGGGTCTACCACCCAAGGTAGAGAACAACATACCCCGGCTCCCCGAGCCTGATTCCAACCAAACACAAAAGTAAGACAAGAGGAGCCAAACATAGGAGATTCTAAATCCTCCACTCTTAGAGACATCGATTGAAGTAAGTATCCAGCACAAACGAACAAGCATGCAACTTCCATATAACTCCAAGCCAAAGAAATGAAGTACATACCCATGCGAGATAATAAAATGCCAAAGAGAACAGAGACAGTCACATAGAAAGCAAACAAAACAAAGTACAATTCGGCAGGAGCTTTCCATATTTCACGACATAGATTCCAATTTCTTACGGAGACAATATTATAAAGCTTTCCCCTTAAGATCTG
This sequence comes from Pinus tabuliformis, assembly GCA_031772625.1. Lineage (NCBI taxonomy): Eukaryota > Viridiplantae > Streptophyta > Pinopsida > Pinales > Pinaceae > Pinus > Pinus tabuliformis. The sequence continues at coordinate 244,645,306 of CM062805.1, read as the reverse complement.
ACAGACAGTAGAATAAGTTGCAGAGAGCAGGCAATGAGGAGGGTTAAGATAAATAACATACCCAGTGTATGAGAACATGAGATTGGGGAAACCAACTGTGTCAGGGTAACCAACCTTGCGGAGCCTTCCTCTCAAACGACCAAAAACTAACCAAGAGCTCTATATCAACACCAAATAATGAAACCAGGCGCCAAACATTTGAGAGCATGGAGCTGCAAACCCTTACCACCTAGAGGGATATATCACTCTAGCTCATCGCATCGTTATTAATTGATAACATGCGCGTTGCCACGCGACCTTCAATACCAAGCATGCGAGGGTTGTTGGTGAGCCTCTCTCCGACCCCTACATCATTCAGTGTACACATGGCTCGAATTTCGACAAGGTCCATTTGTTGGCTCGCACACTGATCGGGGAAGAAGTCCTCCTCTTCTTAACATATGTGATTAGCCTCAAAAATTCACAATTTTTCATGCTGAACAAAACAATAGAGATGATCTGAATTGGTTGATTGAATGAGTAGGTCAAGGGTCCTATTATAGTCATTTAGAGAACCCAAGAAGGGCCCCTACATCATTCAGCATACACATGGCTGGGATCCTGGCAAGATCCATTTGCTAGCTCGCACCCTGATCAAGGAAGAAGTCCTCTTCTTGACATGTGTGATTAGCCTCAAAAAAATCTCATTTGTGCATCTTGAACAAAACAATAGAGATGATCAGAACTGGTTGATTGAATGGAGTAGGTCGAGGCTCCTTTTATAGTCATTTAGAGAACCCCAAGAGTGGTGACACTAAACTGGGCCAACTTGTCTTTCGGAGGCAAAATTCAAAATTTAAATTTCCTTAAGTACTGACTTGAGTAATTTAGAACTTAATTTCCCTCTTATGGACCAACTGGAATACAAATTGAAGCTACAATAAATTCAACACTCCCTCTTAACTAGGGAGGTATTCAATTTGTCTTAGTCAGATGTACATTTTGTTGAAACAATCTCTCCTTCCCAAGAAAAGAATCAAAGAGCTAGCTATGTTGATGTATCCATCCACTACATGTGGAAACCATCATGCATCGACATCGTGCAAAGGTTACACGGATTTAGTTACCCACTAGTCACATCTCCTTTGCAAAGGATCTAGTCACCCACAAGCCAATTACCAAGTCGTCACTTGTTTCACCATCCCACCAAGTCGTCACTTGGAATCAGGCACCCCCTGACAAATGGTCAAAACCTAGACTCATTTATCATTTCCACATGTCGTCACATACTATTGGGGTAAACCCTAACCAGGGGAGCACTCTGGGCCTTGATGCTCACTAGGCCAATCCCCCTAGCCACATTACACGGCCCCCCATCAATACCCATTACCTGTCGATATCTTGACCTAGGGAGAATCTCCACCCCTTGATGCTACAACATCAACACTCCCTTTAACCAAGGGAAACATTCTCAACCACTCCAAGCTTGTCCCTGAAGTATACAAACTTCATCCTAGGATAGAGGCTTTGTGAGAATGTCAGCAACCTGCTCATTTGTAGAAATGCATTGGAGCCTCACTGCTCCTATTTGTACCAAGTCTCGATACATGATCTTAATGTGCTTCGACCTGTCATCACAGTCATCTCCAACATCTGATCAACCAATCCTGTGAATAGCTTGTCTCCCACTTGACCCCCTCCCTCATGTGGTCCCCCTCAATTAATGAGTCTCCTAATACTTTTTAATGTTTTGTACCATGTAGACTTTTTCTCTCATAAAGTCACTTTTAAAACATAGAAGTCAATTTAACATTATAAAGTGTACTTAGTATTCTTCTCATAAAGTCACTTTTATAACACATGTGACTTTAATAAATTGAAGTACATAGCACATCACCCATAAAAAGTAAATGTGCTCATGACAGTAATAGAACTCATAATATCACTAAACAATAGGGTCATTAATGTGTCTTCTTAGGCCAAAAGGATAAATGCACTAGGAAACACCTCCTTGGTACCCCTTATTTTCAACACTCCCTCTTATCGAGGAAGGTGTTTCTCACCACTCCCATCTTATCCCTGAAAAATACATGCTTGCCCCTTAGTAATGACTTGGTGAGAATGTTTGCTACCTATTGAATATTAGTGGATATATACTCAAGCTACACAACTCCCCTTTGAATCCAGTCTCTGATGAAGTGGTATTTGACCTCAATATGCTTTGACCGATCATGAAATACTAGATTCTCAAAGAGTTTGATACAACTCTGATTATCACAGTAGATCGTAGTTGTTCTCAACCTCTAACCAAATAAGCCATGTAGCATCTTGCGAAGCTAGAGTACCTCGCAACTAGCCTGACTACATGCCATATACTCTGCCTCTACGATGCTGAACCAAGACACAACTACTGAGCCCAACGAGAAACAACACACGAAAGTACTCTTCCTATCACTAGCACTGCCAACCCAATCTAAGTTCGTGCAACCAATCAATCTAACTCCATCAACCCTAACATAGTCTAGACCATAATCCATTGTGCCCTGCGAGTACCTCAACACATGTTTCGCAGCCAACCAGTGCACCTTCCTAGGTGTTGATGGATTATGGTCTAGACAACACATGTTTCGCAGCCAACCAGTGCACCTTCCTAGGCTCCATCATAAATTGACTCAACATGTTGACTGTGAAACAAATATCCAATCTAGTATTGACTAGATACATCAAAGAACTGATCAACTGAAGATAAAAGGTGGGGTTCACCACCTCGAAATCTGAAGCATGCAACTACTTCTAGTTGGTGATCATAAGAGTAACCATGGGCCTGCAACCCTCCATATGGAATCTCCTCAATATGACCTCTGCATATCTACCCTGGCCCATGAAGATATGCCCATCCTCCTACCAACCTTGAATCCCAAAAAGCAATGCATCAATCCCATATCGGTCATGTCAAACTCTAAAGCAATATCTCTCTTGCAGTGTTGGATGAGTATGTCCTCTCCTGTAATAAACAAGTCATCCACATACAGAACCAAATGAGTGGATCGTCACCAACCATAATGAAATAGAAGTTTGGATTTGCATCACTCTTATGGAAATCCATCTGCTACAAGTAGGCATCTATCCTCTCATACAATGCCCTTGACGCCTGCTTCAATCCATACAAGGCTTTCTTAAGGCTACACACATGAGACTCCCTCCCATGCACCTCAAATCCCTATGGTTGCTCAATATACACCTCCTCCTGAATAATTCCATTAAGAAAGGTGGTCTTCACATCCATCTAGTGAATCCTCCAACCCATCTCAGTTGCTATAGATATCATTGGTATAATGGAAATATAACGAACAATTGGTGTGAAAGTCTCCTAATTGTCAACTCCCTCTACTTGTGAGAACCCCTCCGCCACAAAATGATCTTTGAATTTCTCCACACTACCATCCACAGCGTGTTTAATCTTGTAGAGCCACCTGGAAGTCACCACTGACTTCCCCTCGGGTCTCAGCACTATCTCCCACAAATCATTCTTCATGATGGAGGCATATTCTTCCACCATGGCATCCTTCCAAATCTATTGACTAGTGGCCTAATTGAAATATAACGAGCAATTGGTGTGAAGGTCCCCTAATTGTCAACTCCCTCTACTTGGGAGAACCCTTGCGCCGCAAAACGAGCTTTGAACTTCTCCACCCAACCATCCACAACATGTTTAATCTTGTAGAGCCACTTGGAAGTCACCACTGACTTCCCCTCAAGTCTCAGCGCTACCTCCCACAAATCATTCTTGATGATGGAGGCATATTCTTCCACCATGGCATCCTTCCAAATCTATTGACTAGTGGCCTCCTCATAACTAATTGCTTTGTCTCCGCAACATCCACCACATAGCCACCCAAACTCTCTAATGGTCTGCTCTCTCGCACTGACCACTTGGGTTTCCCCACTGCCTCCTGAAGTTCCTTCAGTGTCTCGCGAAGCCATCTTGGCTTCCCCTTCCCTGTAATAACCTCCTCTGCTAGTATGGGAAAATCCTCAACTAGAGCCTCTCCTCTTAACGAGCAAGGCCCTCCTATGATCAGCGGTGATCCTGGACTCTGGATCCTACACCTGGTGATCCTGCACTCAGTGATACCGGACTCTATGAACCTATCACCCCTGAAGTAGGTGATCCTCCTGAGCCTGGTGTACCACCTGAAAATCTCGATACCTGTGATGTGGCCCCCTACTTAAGGAGCCTATTGATCTACCTGGCATATTCTTCCACCATGGCATCCTTCCAAATCTATTGACTAGTGGCCTAATTGAAATATAACGAGCAATTGGTGTGAAGGTCCCCTAATTGTCAACTCCCTCTACTTGTGAGAACCCCTGCGCTGCAAAACGAGCTTTGAACTTCTCCACCCAACCATCCACAGCATGTTTAATCTTGTAGAGCCACCTGGAAGTCACCACTGACTTCCCCTCAAGTCTCAACGCTACCTCCCACAAATCATTCTTCATGATGGAGGCATATTCTTCCACCATGGCATCCTTCCAAATCTATTGACTAGTGGCCTCCTCATAACTAATTGGCTTTGTCTCCGCAGCATCCACCACATAGCCACCCAACCTCTCTAGTGGTTTGCTCTCTCGCACTGACCACTTGGGTTTCTCCACTGCCTCCTGGAGTTCTTTCAGGGTCTCGCGAAGCCATCTTGGCTTCCTCTTCCCTGTAATAACCTCCTCTGCTAGTATGGGAAAATCCTCAACTAGAACCTCTCCTCTTGACAAGGAAGGCCCTCCTATGGTCAGCGGTGATCCTCGACTCTGGATCCTACACCTGATGATCCTGCACTCAGTGATACCGGACTCTATGAACCTATCACCCCTGAAGTAGGTGATCCTCCTAAGCCTGGTGTACCATCTGAAAATCCCGATACCTGTGGTGTGTCCCCCTGCTCAGGAGCCTATTGATCTACCTGATCAACCTCCTAGGACTTCCTCAAGGCCCTCTCCTCAAATCTCACATCCCACCTCATGACAACTTTCCTCAGTGCAAGAATATATATACAATATGCCCTGCTAGTCTCACTGTAACCCACAAGGATACCCTTCTCTGCAATGGGTTCCAACTTCATCCTCTTATCTTCAAGGACATGTAAAATATGTAAGGCACCCAAAGATCCTAATGTGCCCAATCTCATGCTTCTTGCTAGAAGCCTCCTCAAGAATCTTACTCCCCAAGACTCTGGGTGGGCTTTCGTTCTACAAATTTAATGCAATGTTACACGCCTCGGCCCATAAGAAGAAAGGTAATCTCTGATCATGCAACATAGCTCCCATTGTGGCCTTGTTCTTCCTCTCTGCCACCCCCATTTTGCTGGGGGTTATAAGGCACTGTGTACTCCCACTTTATGCCCACACTCCTACACAATGTTGCACGAAGCGGGAGCGAAGCGGAAGCGTTTTTTGGAAGCGGGGACACTGAAGCGTCATTTTCCAAAAATCTAGGAAGCGAAGCATCCGCGGAAGCGTCTGCTATATATATATATATATATATATATATATATATATATATATATATATATATATATATATATATATTTTCTTGCATTTATACTCAAAACAAACATCCCAAATACCAAATTAATTGTAGAAGACATGAAAACATGCATATTTTTGCATAAATCAAGATAGATATGGCATCCATGATTCCATTGTAGTTACTAGTATGTACAACAATCATCTATATTCTAGCTATTACAAACATACATCAAATTTTTAAGCATATTATAAAACATAAAACATTTAAGCATATTATAAAACATAAAACATAGAGCATATTATGATTTATCTAGCAAGTGAGCAACTGTCAACATTTGTCATGTCCAAAATTCAAATAATAATGTTTACAAAATATGTCACTTGGTCACCGCCAAGCCAAAAAGGTTCAAAATTCAAATTCACAAGTCTACAAGTCTAATGAGTAATCTATGACAAAAAGTAGTAGATTGTGAATATATCTACTAATCTCTCCTCCTTCCACCACGAATAGAACGTGGTGGCAATGAAGAAGATGGTGCCTGTGGAAGTCGTGGCACTGAAACTGATGAAGAAGAACCCCCTGCTGTTGGTGTTGAACCATGGAACCTAGGAACCAAGGGACCAGATGGGGGTGGGGGTGTCATATCAACACGGTCATCATCATCGTAGAATCGCTCAAAAAATTCATGCAAAAAAAAAACACTAGTTAACAAAAAAAATTAAAAACATGAATTAGAGAAATGCTTTCTAAGGGAAAATTGGAAAATTCATACCACAATGGACATACCTGGATAAGAGCATCCTCTAATTGCTCTAATCGCAACACTCCATCCTCCAAATTGGGCTCCTCTGGATTCTTGTCCCAAATCAACAAGTCTTTATTAGACTTTGCATCTTCACAGTAATGGGACAACAATCGCAAGTTGTAATGAACATAAACCAAGCTCTCTGCCCGGTCTAAATTCAACCTGTTCCTTTTAACACTGTGGATGAAAGAATAAGAGCTCCAACACCTCTCTGCAGAAGAAGTATTTACCACCTGTGATAGCACCCGCAATGCCAAACTCTGTAGAAGTGGAGTACCCCCTCCATGCATGTTCCACCACTCAAGAGCAGAAAAAGTCTCTCGATCTTTAATTGCATGCATGCTCCCAAATGGACCAGTGTTGAGCGTATAGTTGCTCACCTGTCTCCGTACCAATGCAGCCTCCTTCTCATCAGGGATTAATTTACTCAATGCAGCCATATATTTTTTGTGAACCTCTTGATCTTGGTGTGGTTTTCTCCTGCTTCCCCCCCCCAGGTGCTGGTGTTGAAAGCCATGATGGATGATAGTATTTAGATGTCAAAACATATGCTAATGCATGCAATGGAACATTTAGCATTTCCCATCGGTTTTCCACCTCTACACGAATATAATTGTACAAGGTGGTATCTCTAGGCTCAACAATGTCTTTAATCTGCCCCAACATGCTATCCATTTGCTCATACACCTCCCCAATTACTGGTCGATCTGAATCTGCAAACTTGATCATGTAATAAATTGGCTTGGTGAATTGCAAAACATATTTAACCTGTCCCCAAAAGTAACTGTCAAGAACAATGTCCTTGACTGCATTAGCACCATCTATGTCAGTGTTAATTTCATCCCATGTTTCAGCACACACCAGATTAGTTAAAGCTTGTCTCACCTTCACTAGCCGCCTAAAGGTGAGGTAATAACTAGCAAATCTTGTCTTTGCAATTTTAAGCAATTGCAACTTGGAGTAAGTGCCATAGAAGTAGTTTACCCTTGTATGCCCTATGATGAATTTAATGAGCTGCTTCCCTCTCCTGTAAACCTCAGCAATCCACCCACATTCTTTGTGTTTCACAATATCATGCATCAAAAGGTTCAATGTGTGAACCAGGCACCCAGACCAAAAGATGTGTGGATGAGTACGCTCAATAATTTTTCCTGCTGCCTTACAATTTGCTGCATTATCTGTGATCACTTGAACCACATTATTCGGACCAACATCTTTGATTGATTTCAATAGGATATCTGCAATGTTTTGTGCATATGCAGTGATGGAGGAGTCATGACATGCAATAAATACTGCACCACTAGAAGAAACACCAAGAACATTTATCAAATGTCGGTTTCTAATATTTGTCCACCCATCTGATACAATGGATACCCCAGAATCTACCCACTCATTTGTAAAGCGTGTCAAAGCTCTTTGAACCTTAGCTTTTTCTCTTTCTAATAACACTGTTCTAGCTTTCTCATAGTTGGGGGCCTCGTATCCTTTTGGGGCTTCATTGATGGCCTTTACCATTTCATGCCAATAGGGAGAGCGAAGCACATTGAATGGTACACCGCAAGCACAAAGAAAACAGACTATCTTTCCATCCACATCATCCCTCCCAACAACATTAAGGAAATCCCCTATTGTTCTTCTACCTCCAAAGTTTGCAGAAGTACCATGAGGAGATGAGCAACTACCAAATTTAGAGGTTGCACTTGATTCAGAATGAGTTTTTTGTTTCTTGTTTTTTTGTTGTGCAGCCATCTCTATTTGGATGTATTTTCTTCTTTCTTCAGTTGAAATGTTTGGGCAAATTTGTACCCCCACAGGACCCTTTTTTCATCATTGTCCAGCACCCCACAAAGATGCCTCCTCAGATGGGTATATGAACCACAATATGGTTTTCCTCCATGACAACCATGAGGGCACACAAATTTGTAAGATCCACCACCCTTTCCCCCATCAAGTTTGGTCACATAGTTCCACAAGGGTGTTGATGTAGCTTTCCCATCTTGTGTTTCAGTGTCCCCTTCAAGTTCATCCCCTTCCTCTTCAAACCCTTCCTCCTCATCATACATTGGGTCACTCATATTGGGACCATCACCACTGTCCTCTTCTGTTTCTTCCCTTCTATTCCTATTCACCTTTGCCATCATTAAAACCAAGAGTGGAATAATACATAGAAGCCAAAAGAACACCATCTTGGAATATGGATATAGGTGGTGGACAACCTGTAAATAAAGGAGCAAGTAGAAACAATGGCAAAGAGTAGGAGAAGGAGGAGAAAAATACAAAAAAATTGTCAAAAAAATAAGGGAGTTTGGAGTTTGAACTTACCTCTTTAGCTCTTGTAGATGAAGTCCTCCAAGCTCTTGCTCCAAGCTCCTCCTCCTTCTCCTAGCTCCTCCTTCACTCCTACAAGCTCTCCTCTCTTCTCCTCTCCTTTCCTCTCTTCTCTTCTCCTCTCCTCTCTTCTCTTCTCCAACTCTCATAAACTCAAAGTGAGAAAATGAGGAATGAATGGGGGCTTTATTCTTTTCATTCCTCACCTTAACCTCACTCTAACCTCACCCTAACCCACCCCCTTAATGCTAAGTTAACATAACTTTAAAAATAAAATAAAAAAAGAGTGCCTTTTTCCCTTGCGTGCGCCCTGTTTGGCCGAAGCGTACGGAAGCGTGCGTGAAGCGTGCACTTCCTGCTCCGAAGCGCCGCGCTTCTGAGGCCCAAAGCGTCGTACGAAGCGCGCTTCGGAGGCATGGAAGCGGCGCTTCCGTCCGGCCCTTCGAAAATTCTAGGAAGCGGCTTAAAAAGCCGAAGCACCGCTTCCGATGAAGCTTCCTAGGCGCTTCTGTACGGGACGCGCTTCGGAGCTTCGAACCGGGGGGGGGGCTTCGTGCAACATTGCTCCTAAACAACTCCTCCATCTCCTTGGAGCTATACTCAACCCCATTATCTTGCCTCAACACCATGATCTTCTTCCTTGTTTGGTTCTCCAGAAGAGCATTAAACACTTGGAACCTCTTGAAGACCTCATCCTTGGTCTTCAGAAAGAAAATCCAAGTCTTCCTAGAGTGGTCATCAATGAAGGTCACATAGTACTCACATCCACTCAATGATACATGAGACATAGGACCACAAACATCAGAGTGTACCAAGTCTAGGATACGTGCAACTCTACTGTCACTGATCGGCAAAGGTGTCTTGGTGTACTTTCCCAAAGCACACCCCCTACACATGTCATGATGCTCAGTATTGAACTCAGGTAAACTAGTAACCATTTCCCTCAACATCCTGAATGCTCCATGGTGCAAGTGGGGCATCTCCATGTGCCAAATCTCACACAACTCATTGTCATTGGTCTGTGCCACCAAGGCTCTAGTAGGCTGAAATATAAACTTATATACCCTACCACTATGGACTCCAATCACACGAGCAAACTCGAAACTAGATCCTTTTTGATATATCAGCCCCTGTCCTCCTCAAAACAGCACCTCATACCCCCTCCTCCTCCATAATAGAGACTAATATCAAGTTCTTCTTCAACCCTGGAACATAAAGAACATTTGTCACTTTCAAAGGAGGTAATGACTCCCTCTAAAATGACATTGTCCACACTCCTGTTGCTTTGACCTTGGAGTTATCTCCAAGCACAACCTCCAAGTCAATATCATCCTCTGAGAGACTAGTGAAGTGCTCTCTCACTCTTGTCATATGGGGGATGCTCCACTATCTACAAACCACACGCTAAAAAATGTGACATGAATGGTTAAACTCACCACTAAGGCAAACTCATCCACCTATGTTGATGAAGCAAACTCTATGTCAAATCTAGAAGTGAACTCGTCCACCTCTACCGAAGTTGGAACTCCCTTCTTCTTCTTGCCCTTCTTGTTGGGACATTGAACATCATAGTGACCCATCTTCCCACAAGCAAAGCATTTCACTTTGCTCATGTCCTTCTCCTCGACCTTTTGCATCCCCTTCTCCTACTTAGCTCCACTAGAAGACCCCTTCTTGGCCTTCTTCTTGCCCTTAGCAGCAAGGGAAACATTGTACTCCTCACCTACGACACCACTCTCACTGCCATTGTTGGCACTTCTCTTGGTCTCCTCCTAGATGAAATCATCCCACATCCTCCTCCAATCTGGGAAATGCTCTTTGGCGACAATGCCATGTATGAATCCATCCCACTTCTGAGTGAAACCATCTAGTGCAATCCTAACTAATTGGTCCTCAAGGATGACCTCTCCCATGGCAGCCACCTCATCCTTCACGTATGAGATCTTGGTGAGGTATGAGGTCACATTGTCAGTCATGGCCATCTTGGTGTTTCTTAGCTTTTGCCTCAACACTATCTTCCTGTTCTCATTTGAACTCTAGTGTAAAATGACTAGGGACTCGCACATCTCGTATGCAAACTTCTTCCTGGTCATGAGGGAATAAGTGGTCTTTGATGGCATCACAAAGGATCATCTTAGCCTTCATTTTATTCTTGTTGAAGTTCACCAATTGACCTGGATCAATTCACAACAGATTGGTTTGTAACATACCAGGTTGGAGTTAGACCATTAACACACATATTCTATCATACTCCAAAACAAGGAATGAACCTACAACCATAATGAAGCAAATCTTCCTTCCACACACACCTCTCAATCTCAATCATCCTCATACAAGCTCTTCACACAAGATCATACATTTAATCAAGCATTCAAGATAGAGAAGATAGGGATTAACGTACCATAACAGAGTATATATAACACCACTTGTCCAAAACACCATTGTGCCACAGATCAATTTTAAAATCACATCAATTCAAATTGGTTATCATACTTTGATCAAACCATAGAATTTTAACTGCATTCCAAACAATCCGATCAGACATCACACCAACATGCTCTCAATGCCCAAGCACAAATGTTGTCATACTCACACAATCAAGTCGCATACTACCACGCTCAAGATCAAATAGGTATTGGATCACTAGCCTTCATATATTCACAATATTTGAGATTTAAACATGGCTTCATCGGATCAAAACTCCCAACGTACTGAAAGGGCTTTCGCACATAGATATGTTCGGATCAAATTGTACTCCACTTTCTTATAAATTGTACTCCACATTTTCTTATATGAATTTGGATCCAATCAAAATCCTTGACCTCTACATGGTTGATCCCTTATCCCAACTCTGACACCTTGTTGATTTTTCAGACTTCCTAATCTAATAATTACTTCCAACGATCTCTTAATTAATCCATCTTGTGTCACATTCATCATTAAGCAATTATACATAAATGTCTCAATTGTAAAACAATTATGACAGTAGAATCATGAAGAGATAGCCAAGCACAAGAGACAACAAATTTTACCCTACGAAAACCCTAACTAGGTAAAAACCCGGCAAATTTTTCTTAGGAGAAATTGATTAGTTTTACAAAATTACAATCTCAGTTTCTTGGAACAACCTAGGAACTCCTAGGGCTTGACCAACCCTTCTCCCATGAACAGAAATTTAGGGCTTGACCAGCGCTTCATCAATGAAGAACATTCTTCTAAGGCATGACGAAACCTCTTTCTTCATACAAAACAAGACCAGAGATTCGACCTTTCTTCTTCTTCCTTAGACAGATAAGTAACTCGGATTTCCTGCTTCAATTTGTCCTTGATGAAGATATGTTGCTCCCTTTGATTGATGACTCTCCACATAACTGAGTCTCAGTAACTCTAGGGATTTGTCCCTACACATAAGATAAAACAAACAACACCAAAAATCCTCCTCTTCTTCGCATATGTGATTAGCCTCAGAAAATTCTCATTTTCACATGTTGAACAAAACAATAGAGATGATCTGAATTGGTTAAATGAATGCAGTAGGTTGAGGCTCCTTTATAGTCATTTATAGTCAATCATCAATCACTTTGGAGATTCAGGTTAGGTACTTGATCATAACTAAAGCTTATAAAAGTAGGGTTATGCCAAGGGAGAAGACACAACACACAAGGGCACAAAGCATTGAAAAAGGCATCTTTGTGGTGGGTGAACTTCTACTCAAGTGTGTTGGGTCAGAGGAGATTGCTAGGGCGCAACAAGGAGATCCAAATCAATCAAGACTAGGGCTTGATTAGCTCTATCAGATCTAGATTTGTTGCATGTATTCTCCTCAGTTTGGGCCATTTTCCCAATAAGGGAGACCAAGTAAGTTCTAATCATTATTAATGAAGAATTGATTTGATTTGGTAGAAAATTTGTGTGTGCTTATGTGATTGAGATTGGTTTATTCAATGTGACTCTGCTGAACATTTTTATTTACAATAAAAAACCCAGTTGTGTTTTTATTCACTAGATCTAAGTTTAATTGCTAGGTTGATAAAGTGTTAGGTGTTAGGTTTAGAAATTAAGATTCTCCACTTACCCTTTAGGCTAAGGCTTCCACCATCTTGGCTATAATTGGCTAACACTAGCTAAGTTCACTCTTAGATTACCAATTATTAAATAAATTTCATAGACATAAGAAATTACATGCCCCTTTCACAAGACTTAGTTATTTCACTAACTAACTCAATATTAGGAGAGAGTGTGCAAGTAATTGTCCTCAACTGTAAATGAGTGTTACATTGATAGAAATAGATCAATCACTCTAATGGAGATATTTGTGGTTGTATTGTTGTCGCCACCTAATCCACACCTCAAGTCACATGGAAGAAATCTTCAATCCACTGGGAGTGGCCTTGGGGGCGAGTCTTAAGTCGAGTTTACTATCATTGTATCTTGACTCCTCCGTCTAAGCTAAATCCTAGCGAAGCCAAGGGGGTTAGTCCTTAAACAATATACTAAGGCTAAGTAAGCTAAAACAAAATAAACAAATTATTCTAGGAGTTTATTCTACTACCAAAAGTACAAAACCAATAGCATATAACTCATACGACTTACAAGCAAATAATTAAACAATAAGATTGATATAGTAAGATAGACCAATGCCCAAAGCATATGCTTGTGTATTGAAATATGAATTTTGGCAAATGTAATCGTGGCCCAATGAAGATGTTGTCAAATGTTTTGAAGAAGTGCTCTTGGTAAATTATGGCTAATTTTACTTGGAATTATTTAAAGTGAGTGCAAAATGGAGAAACGGATATGTGATTTGTTCGTGATTGCAAGAAAAGGAATTAATATATGGCTTGCTTCCTTTATGGCCTTTATCCTTCGAATGAAAACAAGAGTTGCTTGGAGATCCAATGAGAAGAAAGTTGAAACGTGGTTTCATGGCATTCCCTTGATTCCACAAGTCAACAAAATGCTTCTAGACTCACAATAAGAGTTAAAAGGTTTTTTTTTAAATTAGACTATCCAACACAACACAAGTCCTCTTTGTATCATGCCACAAATCAAGCCTTCACTTACGACAGCCAAACATATAACAAAACTTGTAGGGGAAAGATTCGTTACTTTATTTGGAGAGAAGTAAATCTAATCTAAGACAAAAGGAAATCTAATTCATGAGTAAAATTAAATCTAAGCTAAGAAATGAATGTTTTGTGGTGCTTGGGTTTATTACATTATATTACTTTTACCCAAATTGAGGAAATCACAAAAATGAGACAAAACACAAAATCCCCTCGGTGTAGGAGGGATGCGATGCATAGGGGGCTCCCACTAGCTCCTTCAAGGTTACAATGATGTTTTTAGAAGGTTTGGTACCCTTGAAACAAAGGGAAATGGTTTGTTGGCCCCTTTTTAACTAGGGGGGAGGATATGGATGCCTTTTGGTGTCCAAGATGGTCTAAATCACCAAAATTTGGGCAGCACTTCTCCTTTGTGTGCACAAACCTGCAAAAAACAGCAAGCTACTAATGTTGAAAGATGCCCAAATGACTTTGGGAACACCTGCAAAAGTTAGTCCCAAAATCAGAAATTTTCCAAGTGATAAATTATTTAAAAAATGAGCAAATCTAGTTCAAACAACCAAGAAAGAGCTAACTAAAGTTAGCTCAAAGTTAGCTTTCTTAGATGCTTGTTATTTGTTGATAGAACAACAAACAATTAGCACTAAGATTTGTCAAATATATCAATGATAGCTTAGAAAAGTAACCGGAAAAGACTGTAGAGATTTTAGCTTAGAAGTAAGAGAAAAGGAAGAAGCTTGTAGGAGGAATACTTAGGAATGGAGCCTCTTGTTGGAGCACAGTGAGATATTGCTTCTTATGGTTTAAAGTTAATGGAGCATAGGTGCCTATAAAGCTTGCAACAAATTCTTGCAAAGAAACTTTAAGAGATAGGTGTTTCCAATATATGAAATCTAGAAAAATATGCCAATCAAATTAGAAGCACATATAATCCTGAATTCCAAGATTAGCAATATTGTAAGACAACGAACAAATTTAACAAATAACCAACTTTGAAAAAATCATTCCTACTGGGTAACGATACCCCTACAAAGGCCTATAACAAAGCTTAAAGCAATATAAACACAAAGCAATATTACATCATATCTTAAAAATCAAGCATCCACACAAAGCTTCTATACAATTATTTGCCTCCAAAGCCTTTTATTCCAAATCACAGAACAATTACAAATGCTAGCAAAGCTGTCTTCCAATCTTACTCTCTAACTCTTTTTGAAAGGGAAGATAGTGCTTTGTTTTATAGACCAAGAGGGAGGAGTTTCCAAAGAAACTCTTCACTTAAAAGAGAGGAAACTCTTCAACTTAGAAAAATAGGAAAAAAAATTAATTAGAAAAAGAGGAAACTATTTTAATTAGAAAAAACAAAAAAAGGAAACTTTTTAACTTTGAAAAAGTTAATTTATTCACCTTTTTGAGTGAATAATTAATTTTCATGAGGAAAAATTAATATTTTCTCTCAAAAAGGGGGTACTAAGGTAAAGTGGGTACTCTGAGTTAGAAAACAAGTACCCCCAAGGCATATGACACCTCCTAGTACCACTTATTTTAATTATTAAATAAATTTAAAAAGACAATTCCCGTTTGCAGCAAAAAAAATTATGTAAAAAATCCTTGAAAAATGTAAATGCAATTCCATAAGACTCTGGATAATAAGTAGCATGGTAATATACATTGACTTTAGACTTAGACAACACCACTAAGGCCTAGCTATTAGAACATACTCCAGTTTTGAAGGTATGAATGAAAAAACTTACAAAATTATTAATCCGCTAAAAAACAAAAAAAAAATTAACGAAGTTAAAAAAAACACTCTAGAGTAACTTCCCTAATAAGTTATAACTAAGTCCTAGGGAGCTAAGTCTTTTTACATAATTTCATCATGCTAACATCATTTATTACAATTCCCCCATGGGGGTATGAAAGTTGCGTATAGAAGAAAACCAGAAGAAAGGAAAAAATTCGAACAAGTGTCTTGTTCAACCTTGGTGGCTCACTGCAAGTCCTGCCTGGTACATCTGGGGAGGTAACATGTACCACTGAGCATTTTTCAATGTAGTCAAAGATCACCTCCTCATGTTGCCTCCTATTGGATGTTTTAACATCTTGAACATGCTAACATTCCCATATGTAGATTTGAACATGTGATAATGCCGAAGCAGCGACTGTTGTTACCAATTTAGATTTAACATAAGCAGTGTGTGTTCCAGAGATGAGTGGAGTGGGGTATTAAACAATGGTGAAGATGATAGCTGATGCCAAGCTCCCCAAGAAGTGCAACGCTCAAAGAATATTGAAAGAGGTACTTGACAACAATTAATAAATGTTCAAAAACAAATTATAGATGTTTAGACTCTAGAGCAATTGCCTCTCTACATGGAAAGTATTTGATAGGATGAAGACCATCTAGATTTTCAAAGGTAATGCCAATAAATGAATACCATCCTTGCTAAACCAAACTGCAGGTCAGTAGTGTTTCAAGCCAAACATGATGACAAGGCCAATACAACCAAGGCACATAGTGAGTTCAAAGACAAAGCCAGAAATGAGCAGAATCACGTTATTAAAACACACAAAAATTCAAATTTTGAACAGGATTGGTTCGGGATTGTTGAGCACTTTCCATTCTCAGAAGACAGGCAAAGATGTAACAAAGTAAAAGGAGATACTAGTACTATGAGCATCAACCAGTTAAGCATGACGTTGTATTTTTTGTGATAGAGCAAATCATTTTTTCATTGGAAAAAGAGTGCAATTACAGATTCACCTTGACATAATTTATAAATTATTGATGAGCAAATTTGAAAATTAAAGCTAGAGAGAAATATGGGGAACAAAATATTACTGCAATCAATAAGCTTCAAACAATATTGCCATATTTGACAACTAAAAATATAATGATAACATGCACCAAGTTCCATATAGCACAGATATCAAACAATTGTTTCAATTGCTCGGTGAAAAAATAGGTCAATGTGCATCCCCTATATTTCAGTGCATAATACCATCAGCATACTCCAGCACAAGTGTGGAAAACCCATGATGTGACAGTGTGTGATAGGTGCATGGTGAAAAAGATACATATAAAAATAAGAATTCATTTAATTCGATGATTGCCTTACAAAAGCAAGAAAAAAAAAAAAGCAAAGGTTAATAGCAGTATTAATGATTGCCAATTTCCAAATTTACATAAATACACTTCAAATAGTTGTAATGCTAAAGTGCACAAAACTATGCCTGAAACTCAAGGCAATGGACACACATGCATAACAGTTAACAAAAACATGAATACCTTAAGCTGATCTGCAAAGCGCTCACGCTGGACAACTGGATCATTAAGCTCGGTATAGGCATTGCACACCTGTTATAGATGAAAAAGCATTGAATACTAACGGTCACAAAAGCAGAAATCATGCTTTAAAATTATAGTAAATGTCATATCAAACAATTTAGATTAGAGAATAAGCATATTACATTATGGACTGCAATGGCACAAAGCATCTACAATAAAATAACATGATAATGCATGTAATATTACACATTCCTGCCGAAATTTAAGATTGACTGTGTTCTTCCATCATATAAATTCACACTGAATAGACATAAATATCAACTTATTAAAATATAAGCCAAACTAAATATATGGTTCAATTACCTCGTGTTTATTAACAAATAGTTCAAAACGTTCAGTCAACCCTGGCCTTGTCCTGTGCCACTTTGCCAAAGGGCTCATGATCTGAGGATGATTTATGATGAATGATGGATTTACGCACTGCTCCTCCAAGAAATGTCCGACAAGCTGCCAAATCACATGTATATCATTCAAACTTGCACTCAACTTTTCTACTAAATATCATCAAAAACAGCAAAAATATTTCTACACGATAACCCTGTTGGGTAAAATTCAAACTATTTAATATGCAAGAAGTAGCTATTGCAGGGAAAACCATGACTAATATGCTGCAGCAAATCCATACAAATTAGTAAGCATGCCAAAACTGAAACAGTTAACATCCCAAATATGATCATCAGTATGTCATGCTCTATTTACAAAGATCCAATTCCAATTTAATGTACAGTTTGAGTGGGCCTGGTAGTTAAAATTTTGTGTTTCCTTCTTCAAGATCATGGAACCAGATCCAGAAGGAGGTAGGGCTATGTACACCTCTGAAGAGGCAAGACTAAGCAATCAAATCACTGTGCAGATGGACTCTCTCATCCCACAAACAAGGGGATTTGGGGGCCTTCTTTACTTGAGTCTGATTGGGCCTCCACTAAGAGAATCCAGAGTCCAAACACTACTAAGAGAGTCCAGACACTTCTCCTCCAACACATCATTAGATGCCAGCAGACAGTCCCTCAACACATCATCCTAGCAGAGTCTGGGGCCTAGCCCTTTCAACATGACATAATGTTCAGACTGGCCTCTTTTCTGTTTCCCACTTGAAGCCTCACAAACTCAGCAAATGGGAAAGACTTCCACCCATATTTGGCCTATTGTTCTTCAGATACCATTGCCATTTCTAGCCCTTCGGGCTAGTCTCATGTTGGTTTGTTGGGGTTTCAGATCTTCTAGAGCTATGCAAAAAAAAAGGACATCTCATTAAAGTAAAAGATGCACCAAAGGGGTGGAAAAAGAAGACCAAGGAAAGGGGTAACTCATCCCTCCATGGTCGCTCCCTCTTCTCATCATTACACTCGAGATGTTGGACCTCCTTCAACTAGTACCATGGCTATGGCCATCTTCCTTGAAGTCTTTCCCATTCCATGTCCACATTTATCATATGCATTTATGGATTGATGGGGTCTACTTGTGAAATGCCTTTCCCCTTGGGGCTGGAAGCACCTAATAGGGTAATTGTATAATCATCCTAACATAAGTGTGGTAACTTGCTTCCAAACCATAAGCTACAAAGGCATTTCAAGATAAGGTTTGTGTGAACTATTTTTGGGCCCCTAACATTGAATATGGCCCACCATGATACTTTAGTGATTTTTGTCCCTCATTATGTTGAACTCACTTTCATCTTAAGGGTATGTTTCAAGTGGTTCATTACACATGCAGCAAAGATACTGTGAGGGATGGCTTCACACCTCTCCAACACCAAAAAGAGGATGTCTAGCCCAATTTTGAGAGCACATATGACACTTTAGCCCCAACTTTGCCCCTCCTAGGATGAGTGTTAGGCTTTGAGGAGCCTCCACATCATTGAAAGCCCCTAGCTACACCTCTAAATGTTGACATGTTGAGCCAAGAAGCCATGGCATTGGCTTGAGTAATGATGTGTCCAAATAGACCTAGTACGTCCTCAAGCTGGCCTTGTACTTGTTTGGTGGACATTGCCCTATTCCAAATCCCTGAGGATGATGATGGTACTTGAGATGTTTTGGGAGGGCTAGCACACCATGTCTTGACACCAACACTTGATCCTAGGGCTACCACATCACCCATGCATGCCTTCGGAAAGTGATGAGAGTCTTCTCAATGATGACATCGTGGTGGAGGAGATGTGCCCATGCACTTTGATGATGTCCCTTGCAATGATGAGCAGCACTCTCGGACCCACTTTGTCATTTTCTTCATGGAAATTCCCATTTTTGGAGGATGATGTCATGTTTCATCCCACACAAATGTAGAATTTATGATGTATTTCTTATGTTTTATCATTTCGTAACGCTATCTTAAGGTTGGTTGTGACCTTTAGGCCTAGTTGAACGCGTCAAGCAAACTTTTAAGGCTTTTGATGTAAATTAGTGAAAAGTGACTTGGTTGCCCTTATATAAATAAATGGAAACCACTTATTCATCATCACACACTCATCTCTTCTCACGCGACTGAGCACTAGCATTCTTGTCTTTTCCTCTTCGTTTTTGAGTAAGTGAGGTCGTTATGGATGAATGATGGAGTGAATTACCTTGGGAGGGATATTTTGGCATGGAAAAACCATCTTTCGAAACAAGAAGTGATTTTTTATTGAATGGTGTAAGTTTATTGCCATTTTTCTTCCATTTTGCATGTTATTTTCTCAAATTAGGGTTTCTATTGTGCCATATAAAAAAGAGTAGAATCTTTCATGAAATCTTGTTTCTAGATGTTATGTAAAAAATTTCATTCACGAATCCATTAAAGGAACTTGTTGCATGCATCCTTTGACCTTAAATATCCTACTACAAGAAGTCGCTAGGGTTTCTAAGAGAATATATTTAGTCTTCCACCCTCTTCATCCAAGTCTTTCTATCATTGACCTCACCCTCTTTGACTCCATAGTCCAATTGAATAAAGGCATTAGTCTAGTTGTGAGATCACCTTGTAAAATTTCTTTGTTTTCCTTATTTCTTGGTAACTAGGGTTAGGGTTTGGTCTAAATCTGCATTTTATAACAATTTTACATCTATATGTTATTGTTCTATTGGTAGGAATTGCATTTAATAAATTTAAAAAGGCAAAATCTAGCATTAATTGCATGCTTTACCCCTAAAAATAAGGTTGAAGTCTAGATATCTATTGTTGTTACATGTATTTTCAGCCATTAAAAGCCTAAGTTGATCTATCCCTTGCTTACATCTTTGATAGCCTTTAGTCCTTTGTTGATTTTACCATTTCGAGGCCATATATTTGTTGTTATATGCTATTGCATGTTGTAAATCTACATATCATAAAAACCCTATTGTTTAACAATTATTCTCTAGTTCAATGGGGTTGGTGGAAAATGTACTTGAACATTTGTAACTCTTGTCTTGCCCTTCAAGGCTTTGTCGATACCTTCTCCCATAACCATTAGAGTCCAATCACCCTTAAGCCCTCCTTTATTGAAGACTTTTTTATTTGATTTATCTGCAAGATCCTTAGAGAGCCATTTCGCTTGGAACCCCAAGTCATCAATCCTCTAAGTCTTGCTAGGGAAGCCTCCCTTGTGAGGATAACATCCAACCAACAAATACCAGGCGAGAGGTTGTTGAGGCAACAGTGGTGGCTAATCACTTTGTTGCCATAAGATCTAGATTGCTTGGTGATGCTTTGCATTAGGCATGCTAGATTAAGCAGGCTCACAATGATAATGTCACCCATCCCAATTCAAATCCTAACTTGCTTTGCTCGATATGGTTTACAAGCTATCATATCAAGCCGGGAGGGGTTTCCTGGAAGCCACACGACGTCATCCTTGGTGGCAATCACTATATGTTATAGTTATTGATTCCCCCCTTGACATAACACACAAACATACTGTGGTGACATGAAAAATGGTATCATAGCCAAATTCCAGCAAGAAGCACATGGGTCACTGGTCGCATCTCATAGAACAAAGGGAGAATGAATGAAATTTGCCCACAATGAAGGCCTACACATTTCATGCAATCTAACTTGATGCCAATAAACTAAGCCAAGCAAGGGAGAGCACTCGATCATAGCTTGAAGAAGAGAAGGGTGTTCGATTTAGACAAACCAAAGGAAAGTGCAAGGGTTCCAACAATAGATGTGATCATAGCAGTTTGTTGTTCATTTGATGCAACTCTAGCAGTTTGTCGTTCATTTGATGCAACTCATGTAGCATAGTAGAACTGGTCAAGTATGAGGCTTGGAGTCTCAAGTGGTGGCCAAGACAAGCATATGCAAAGGTTCTGTTATGTGGAAATAATCAATGAAAGGACAATCCAAGCACTTGGGGATACAAGTGTATCACATAACTTCATGAGGACAAATATCACTTTAGGATTGAAGTAACCTCAAGTAAAGCTGCGATGAAAGCAATGAACTTCGAGGCAAGAAAGCAGGAGTTGCCTCATTGGTTTGTATACAAGCGGGTGAGTGGCATGGATGTGTGAACTTCACAATGTTACCAATAGATAACTTTGAGATTATCTTAGGGAAATACTTTCTCAAGAGGAACAAGAATGTTTCAATGCCATGCTTAGATCAATTGGTTATAATTAGCAACACAAAAAGCAAGTTGCGGACACAACTGCAAGAAAGTCTAGTGAAAGAGTGCAACTTGTGTCTACATTGAGCATGAAGAGGGAAGCATGATGCCATGGATTGCAAAATTATGCAGCAATGATTGGAGAGGTCATAGAGGATGGAGTGGGGATGCTTATTCAATTAGAGCTTTCCAAACCGTTGGACAACATTGTGGACGGGATGTTGAACAAGTTAGTGAAAGTGCTCCCACTGAGGCACATTACTGGTCATCATATAGAGCTAGAGCCAGGACTATAGCCACCAACAAGAGCTCCTCACCAACTGTCCAGACTAGAATTGGAGTTGAGGCGACAATCAACATCGTTGACTGATACAGATCTTATACATCCTTCAAGATCCTCGTATGATGACCCAGTCCTATTCCAATAGGAAACACCAAAACTGAGGATGTGCCTAGACTATCAGACATTACACAAGCATGCAGTGAAAAGTTAGTACACACTACCACGTGCGACAAATTATTTTTACAAATTGGCTAAGGCCGAGGTGTTCTCGAAGTTGGATGTGAGGCATGGGTATTATCAAGTGTAGATCGCGAAGGGAGATAAGGCAAAGACAACCATGGTAACGAGGTATGGGAGTTTTGAATTCTTGGTAATGACTTTTGGCCTATGTAATGCCCTAACCACTTTTTGCACATTGATAAACGATGTCCTTAGATCCTTCTTGGACAAGTTCATTGTGGTGTATTTGGATGACATTGTGGTGTACAGCAAGAGTATGGAGGAGCACAAGAAACATTTGGTATTTGTCTTCAAGGTACCGAGTCACCATTTATGGGCCATTAGATTGGACAAGGATGCATTCCTGTGGATCCTGTGAAGATCAAGGCGATAGATGCTTGGAAGAGTTTGTTATGAACATAATAATACATAATAATATAATCAATATTCATCAGTTAACTAGTAATGAAAAGATGTCCCTTATCAAAAAGACAAGTCCCCCGCCTAAGTATTCATATAGGGGGCCCTCATTGCAACATCATCATTCATATGCATATTTATCATTCAATATATGTATACATCTACAAAATAGTTCTATCTTCAAGTACAAACAAGGATTGTTCGCTACAGAGGTATTAGAGCCCCAATTTTAAGGTTTGCCATTATGTTTTTAGATCCCAAAATTACAAAAACTAAAACGCTTTTCAATGAATTAAGGGAAATCAATGAATCAAACAAGGAATTTCTACGACAAATCAAAGAATTAATTAAAAATTGATCAAAGGATTTTAAAATGTCAGATTCCCCACCTCTAATAATCTTGTCCATCGGGCCACATTCTCAAAATGCTCCACCTGTACAACAATATGCACTAGTGCCAGTTTTATCAACAACCTAGGCCTTCAAATAATGCTCCATGGCTATATAAATCGAGGCAACCTTCCATCAACAGTGTTCAAATATCGCATACTAGCGATAGAACTTGCCAAAATGTTGGTTGTCAAAAAATATCGTGAAAATGAATGGAATGGTTAGAAAATGGACCAATCTCAATTTTAAGGATGATAATGAAAAACTCGTTGCACAACATGAACATCATCAAACCAGTATGTTGTAATGTCCCCAATCGCTTAAGAGACATAAGACAGGGTTTTACTAGCCTCATAAAGTTCCCATGGGCTAAGGAGGGGAAAATTTTAATAAGGGAACCTGATTCGCCTAGGAAAAACATTATAACTGCTTGAGGGGTGAACAAGGGGACATATCCTAGGCTAGTGAAAAGTCACTTTCATTTATAAAGCAAAAAGTTCCTAAAGTGACTTTATGAAAATTAAAAGGGTAAAATGGCGACAAAAGTGACCACTAAATTACAAAAGGGGAAAAGCGAGGTGTCTCTCCTCGTTCTATCACTTGCCATTTGAAAAAAAAAAATGGGGACTTTTTGGAGAGAAGCTTAGGGTTTGGGAAACCCTAGCCGCCACTGCTAGCTTCAGTTGTGAATCACTCAAATTTCACCATTACATCTCAAAGAAGGAGAAGATTTGCAGAAGATTATGAAGGTACAAGGTTTTATCAATTGATTTTATCTTCTAACATTGAAGGAGGTAACCCAAACCTTAGGTCCTTTCTTGAGGGTCTATTATTACCATATACCCAGGACAAGTTTCTTGAAGAGTCATCGCCACTGCTAGCTTCGGTTGTGAAACTATACACCTTAGTTGGTACAGAGAGCGGAATCACTCAAATTTCACCGTTACATCTCAAAGAAGGAGAAGATTTGCAAAAGATAATGAAGGTACAAGGTTTTATCAATTGATTTTATCTTCTAATATTTGGTTTTCTACATATCTATTTGCAGGCTCAAACATTGAAGGAGGTAACCTAAACCTTAGGTCCTTTCTTGAGGGTCTATTACTACCATATACCCAAGACGCATTTCTTGAAGAAGACCTAGTTCACTTTGTAAAAGGGTCAAGTTTCAATCGACTGTAGAGGTCGTGTTTGCTAGTAGACCCGAGGTTGAGCTTCACTGTTGAAAGGGACGAGTTTCCCTTTCTTCTCCTGCTAATCGAGTTCTTCAATTGGTTGGAACGAGTAGCTCACAATATCAACAAAGTATATCAATGTTTAAGGTTGATATTTAGAGTTGAACAAAGGTAAAGTTTCATTGCTGGAGGGGTTTCAAACTCTCCCTTATTTGTTGATTGCGTGTAACCCTTTGTTGGAGGTCGAGTTGGGTTTATATGGGCCAAGTTGCTTAAACTGATTGACAACGTGTGTCTCTATTTGTATGTTGAGCATACATTGAAGACATACAAGGGCTTCACTTGTACAAGATTGAGTTTCCTCTTATTCTATTAGACATGAGCTCCATTTTGTGGTTGAGAACAAGGTCTTAGAGAAGGTCAAATGTAGTCTTACCCAATGTGAGCAAATACCATTGGTTGTGCATATTCGTGGAGTATTGTGTTGTTGTAGCAAGAGGTTCAAGTCAAATAAATCGATGGGGTTGTTTTCCTGGAGCCACCATTGCTCAAGTTGTACAAGAGACTAATTTTCACGTTGAAAAGACATCACTATGTTACCAGGTTCCTTATGGTGTTTATTATGGTGTCTTTCGTTTACAAAAATTAATATAATAATTGTATGGTTTCTAGTTCGTTAAAAATTGCTACATGTATCAATGACTTGTGTCATTTCTAATTATGATACATTATTCTAGTGTTGGCCTGAAGTTTAGTTACATATTCTTGTCACTATGTGTTTTTACTCCAAAAAAACAAATGAAAATCACACCTACAGTAGTGAATCTACAAACCATTTGATACAATCCATCTTTGAATATTTCAACGAAAAACTCATGGTGAAGAATTTGGGGTATTTCCAAGTGGGAATCTTACGTATGCTAACTTTGAAAATAGACTTACCATAAAACAGTGAAAATTGAATATTTTGGATTGGCAACTCTACTCGAGAAGGAACTCGTATGAAGTTAAAAAGTGTACCAAACATGGTATTGCGATTTCAATGAAGACTTCCTTTCGAAGATACATTTCACGTAGTCGCAATCTTTCATTGGCCAACCCATGGATTTACAAACTGCTCCTCTCTAATCAATTTTCCTCCCAAAAACCACAATCACAATAACTACTTATTAAATATGTTGTTTGCACTTTTCCATTAATTAAAATTTTTCAAATGCCAGATGGCCCCATGGATAGGTCTCTACAAAATGTGTTGATGGCATTTTCTATGTACGACACAGATGTGGGGTATACGCAAGGGGGATAAATTTCATAGCAGTAATGCCATTGTTTTACATGAACAAGGAAGAGGCACACCAATTGGGGCTTCAATGTGAAATGATCTCTATCCATAGAGGAATTAATGAGGTATGTTGGTTAAGATTTCAACATGAAATTTAATCATTGGCTATGAATTTCCACTTGAACTATGGTCTATCCTATGTTGAAAAACTAGGGTTTATATTGTCAAACATAGATATTCAGCGCCAGGAAATCATTAAAACACTAGCAAGAAAGAAAAGCCCACAAGTTGTTAATGTTTGTAGCTCAGATAGTTATTTCCATGAGGGTGTCTACTTATGGAAATCGTCATTAAATGTATCCTATGTTCTTCCTAGAAGTTCACTTTATCAATTAATTAATAAAGTTAATTTTTTTATTGAAGTGACTTTTAATTAATAAAATGAAGAAAGTGGGTCATTTAATGATTTATTTAAAAGTGAGTTGTTGACCTCACGATTAGATCTTAACCATTGAAGAGTAGGGTTTTCGCTCATGTAAAAGTTATAAAAGGAGAGGGCAAAGGAAAAAGAAACACAGAGACCATTCACTTCACAAGTCACGTGAGTGAAGAAGAAAATCAGAGATCTGATTCTCAACCATTAGCGAGGATTTCAGCAACAGTTCAGCAAGGAGAAGGCAACCAATCATTAGCAAGGAGAACGTAGCCAATCAGTAGCAAGGAAAAGAGCATCCATACAACCCATCAAAGTAGGTCGTACAACCATCCATAGATATTCGTTTGATTAATTCCCCCAGAAGGGATCCCTTATAAGTTCTAAAGATAATTTTAAATGATGAACTGATCTAGAAGGCCAAAAATAATTGTGCATTGTGTTTGATTGCTTTTGTTGTTTTCCGCTACATGCAAGAGTTAATAATTCCCACAAGTAACTAGATCTAATCTATTTGCTTAGATAGCTAGTTTTAGGGTAATTTAACACAAGCTCCATTGGAATTTGAGAGTGAATGTAGTGGAACTCAGTCTGTTAAAATCATTGTTGATAACATGATATGCAAGAATGGTATGTAGATCTTCAAATCTACACTCGAGACGATGTGACTGGACTATAGAATAGGAGTACCGCAATGTTGTCATTTATATCTCTTCAACTATCCAACCTCATGGGCAAGGGGATAATCCATCAAAAGTCATTTATGAGAATATTTCATATTACATAAGTTTCGCTAACCCTCATCACAGTTAAGGTAAGATGTACCATCACCATTGACCTTGATTTACATTGTGACTTATAGCCATCTATCCACTAAAGGGTGGTGATCTATCATTCTAAGACCAAGGGAATAGTCGAAATTGGCAAGTATACAATGCCCATTTCTAATATCGTTGAACTTTAAATTTTAAAATTACACTTAGAAAAGGTAAAATGAAGTTGAAGTTAATAATAGCGACCAAAAGTTTTATAAAGTCAATCAAGTGAACTTTGTTTTCAAGGAAAAGATATTAACACCAATTGGTACATCGATTATTATCATTATTATTATGATTATCCAATTTTAAGGTCACGGCCAAGCTAGACACCACATTGGTGTAAGAGACCCCCCTTGTTTGTGGGACAAGGTACCCACCTCCGCACAATGATTTGATTGCTAAGTCTACGAAGGCATACATACTCTACACCCCCCCACTCTAGTTTTGAACCTTTGACCTCTTAGGAGGAAACATATGCTCTTAACCATTAGGCCCACTCGAAATTCAACAAGAAGATTCATCATGGAAAAGAAAATTCTCATCGATGATGTCCTCATTATCTTAAATTTGAGAACAAAGCACTTTTTAAGGGGTGGCAAAGTTATCAATGTCATACTAATAATAATAATGATTATTAGTGATGAAAAGATGCATCTTATCAAAAGGCCATGTCCATTAGTGAAAATCCACACCCCAAAGGTATTTATATCGAGGTCCCTTGCTATAATATCATCATTCAAATACATATTTATCATTCAATCTAATTTAAGCATCTGCAAGATAATTCTATCTTCGAATACAAACAAGAATTGTCTGTGACAAAGTTGTGCGACATGCATGATGTGAGGGTCTTCCTAAGGTTAGCCAACTACTACAAGAGGTTTCCAAAGGGTTACTCTAAAATTGTTCCACCACTCACTAACTTGTTGAAAAAGGATAAATAATGGAGATGGTCAAGGAGGAGCAAGGTGGCATTTGAAGAGATTAAACACGAGAATTCTTTTTTCCCCTATGTTGAGGCTATCAAACTTTGAGTAGCCATTCAAGGTATAGACTCATGTGTTGGACTTTACGATTGGAGGAGTTTTGCCAAAGGATGGATACCTAGTAGCTTTCAAGGGCTAAAAGTTACGAGACTGGGAAAGGAGGTACGTGATTCATGAAAAGGAAATGAGTTTAGTAGTGCATTGTCTACAAGTTGGAGGCGTTACTTGTTGGGCAAGACATTTGTGGTCAAAACGAACAATGTTCCAACGAGCTACTTTGCCACACAACTCAAGTTGTCCCCCAACCAGGCACGCTGCCAGGACTTCTTGGCGAAGTTTCACCTGACCACTAAGTATAAGTCGGATTGACTCAATGCAATAGTTGATGACTTGACTAGAGTGGCAAAACCTGTCGCACTTGAAGAGGAGTTACCTACACCCAATGAGAATCAAACTCAAGTGACCACAAGGCTGCAAAACCGAATTAAGATGGGATTGTAGGTTGATCCAACTGCAAAGAACAATATGAAACGAGTGACGAAAGGCAAGACGAAAGTTTTTGCTTCGTGATGGATT
The DNA here is from genome assembly GCA_031772625.1 of Pinus tabuliformis. Lineage (NCBI taxonomy): Eukaryota > Viridiplantae > Streptophyta > Pinopsida > Pinales > Pinaceae > Pinus > Pinus tabuliformis. Next base: position 244,617,103 of record CM062805.1, on the reverse strand, counting down.
CTTCTACTTTGGTGAGTGCATCTATTTGCCCAAGTCAAGTAGTCTCCGCAAGGAGCTCTTGAAGGACTATCATGACTCACCTTGGGTCGACCACCCAAGAGAGCATATGACATTGGCAATGTTGATGAGAGGATACTTGTGGGAGCATATGAAGCAAAGCATGGAGTACATCCAGACTTGTATTGTTTGTCAACAAGACAAGGATGACACCAATTGCAAGCAGGTCTATTGCAACCTTTATCTATCCTGGAGAGACCAGAGGTGAGTGTTTCAATGGACTTCATTACACAACTTTTGATAGTGCAGGGTACAACGAGATTATGACTGTTGTTGATCATGTTTCCAAGTATGTCATCTTCATACAAAAGAATATGCCTTGCAAGGCAAAGATGGAGACATGGATGTATTTCGGGAATGTAGTAAAGAACTAGGGTCTTCCTTTAAGCATTGTGTCAGACAAGGACACAAGATTCATCGAGAAGTTTTGGAAATCATTAATCAAGCTTGTTGGAATGAAGTTCTTGCAAGGTTTTAGTTATCATCCGCATATAAACAAACAAACGTAACACATCAACGAACTATTGGACGACTACTTGTGACACTATGTGCAATTCAATTAGACAAATTGGCTAAATTTGTTAACCATGGCATAATTCAATAATGACTTGTAAAAGAATTCAACGACGGGCTATAGTCCATTCGAGTTGATGAATAAACAACAACCCACGACACCACACTTGGTGATGCAAGGCTATTATGGGAGGTGTCCCACATCCTTAGGATTCATGACAAGTTGGTAGGATAGGTTGGAGTTGGCTCATGTTCATTTAACTCATGCATCTGAGAGGATGATGCAGTGGGCAAATCGTGAGACATGACATAGAGTTCAACGTGGGATATAAGTCTTTCTCTGGCTAAGCAATGAACAATTCACGCCACTAATTGATGGCTCAGTCAATGGTACAAAGGTCTAAGAGTCCATTCAAAGTACTTGAGAGGACACATGCACATGTACGAGTCGGACACGTGCATGAGCTGGTGTGTTGACTAAGTTGGGGCACACAAAATTTAGGGTTTCTACAGAGTGCATGTCTACACGAGCTAAGGTCAACTCATTCCACTTGGAACAACACGACCCATGATACAAGGGAGAAGAACACATGGCTTATAATAAGAAGCACCACTACCTTGTGGCTAGCCCCATTGGCATATAAATCATTGCATATTGGAGCTTATATGTTACCAAAGACCAATTTTCTCAAACAATGTAGAACAATTTTCTTATTGTTATGGAAACAATTCCAAAATGCATGACTATTTGCTTTACCAGCCTTATTTTATTGGGCATTCGTTTGGATGGCATGTGAAAGGGGTATAGCATTTTTTTGAAGGCATAAGGGAGAACAGGGAAAACAGTGAGCCTACTCACCCACAACCAATCAACCATTTTGTTAGTAGGAAGCACCACTCCCTTGTAAGTTGTAACTACCCCCATTGGCATAAGTAATGGCATATTAGGGCTTATATGTCATTGCAAACCAATTTCATCAAACAATGTAGGATAACTTTTTTATAGAGAAGTATTTACATTGTAGAAACAATTCCAAGATGCACAAATATTAGGCATATCCACCTTATTTTATTGGGCACATTTGAGGAAAGCATGTGAAAGGCATATAGTTTTTTGTATGGCATGAAGGAGAACTGACAAAGTCCTAACAGAAGGTTGTTGATTGGTGTTGTCATTCATGCCACATCGATCTTTGAATGCTCTTAGTATTCGTCTATGGATCATAGTTTTAAAACCAAGTCGATCTGACTCAGATTTGGCCTGGTTGGCTAAGCCAGGCCCTTGCTCAAACTAGTTCGATTAATTGACTAGTTCAATGACCGATCTCTTACCCAACCGGTTGAGTTGGTCACCGAGTCGACCGATTTGGTAATGGACCAGTCGGATCGACCGAGCCTGACTTAAACCGGCTGGCACATTCTAAGGTTGACCTTTGAGTCATTTTGGGCTACATACAAAGGACAAGTAAAGCCCATTTTGAATGCAATCAAGGGCTCCTCCAGTGATTTGTGCTAAGCAAAGTTTGAACAGACAAAATTTGATCAAGAATTATGAGAGTGTGCATATGCCTACATTAATAGTCATTGATCACTTGTCAAGGGTATTCTTGTAGTATGTTGCCTAAAGCAGTTTATTTGAATGATTGTTTGATAGTCAAATTGGTGCCTTAAATCAAAACAGGTCTGCTGAGAAGGGTTGAATATTTAATGAATTGTTGATCTCTGAAGGTTGAAAACCAAATTTCTTGAGAGTAAGCCTAACTCTAAGGCAAAAATTTGAGGTTGTTTCAAGGATCGTCTCTAGTGTCATTCTAAGGGTGAATTCAGTGGAAATTCTATGAAATAAAGAGACTCAGGTATGTCTATTTTCAAGTGGCTTGAATTTAAAGACTATTTAGGGCTAGATTCCAAAGCTCATCAGGAGCCAAATCTAGACCAAGTTGTCTTCTCTCTATTATTCTAATGCTTTGAGTTTGGAAACATGAATGAAAATCTTTAAAAAAATGTTTTTCATAAAAATAAAAAATAAATTATAATGTATTTTTTACAAAAACCAAGTCATCAAAATCAACTAAGTCGAGTAGATACTAACTCGTAGTCGACCCTCAGCAGATTCTGAGACTGAGTCTGAGCTTTAACACTATGTTATGGATTGCATTGATTGGAGTCTCTTGCGGTGGGGTCATGATACCCCGCTTTCAATTAAGAATTTGGATGAGAAAATAAATGTTTTTGCTCTCAAGGCCATCATCAGTTGATAGTGCTCATCATGCCGATTCCAACGGTGGGTGGCACACCACATAACTCCTCACAATCAAGGAGATATGTCTTGTCCAAATTGAAGGCCCAATTGTGTGGTCATGGTGCCCAAATCTAGTTGATAACTCGGTCCAAATATTGGCACAAAAATTTTTATGAAAATATATTTCTTTGGGTGAACCTTGATATAATTTTGTTGAGTCATTCATTGGCAAAGTCAGCCTTAAAAAGGGTAGATTTATAACTTGTAAAAGGATTCAAAAAGGGAAAGTTGGATGACTGGTGGCTAAGAAGGATTTAGGTCGGCCCAATACAAGATTTTATTTGTTGCATAATAATCAAGTCAGCCTCATCTCTTTTGGTGATATTTTTAAATAAAAATTGGAAGTCAAATAAGTTGATCCCCTCCCCTATACCCATTTGAATGGTTATAAAAAGGGAGCAGTCGTATGTCCATTGGTGATATGGATTGATTGCTCATATATACAGTATATGATCTAAAGACTATGCGAAGTGTTTTTTTTTTATCCTTCTGTTGTTTGGTATAGGTTGTTTGTAGATTTGAGAAACAATTGGTGTTTTTTTACTCCAAACAAAAGCCTAGACATTACAACGCAAAGAAGAAGATTCAGCAAAGGTAGTTTCTTTCTAATATGGACGCATGACTATTCACAAGAATGTTTGTTTTCTTTGTCCTTTACATTATCAAACTTGGCCTACAATGGTCGATTGAAAATTTATGGTGTGATCTGTAGTTTGTGCACCATTCGATCAAATAGTGGTATCTTCCATTCAACATGTGACCTCTAGATATATGTCCTGCGATATGATTTTCTTTTGATCCAATGAATTCAAGCATATGCGAAGATCAAATGAGGTATGTTGAGAATGATTGATTTAGTGAAAGTCTCTATAGAGTGTTAAAACCTCAAGAGCAATTGCAATGAAATGCAATCATTCAAGGAGCATCTGGTACAAAGTGTAGTCGCACATCTAAGTAAGCTACGTACATCCATGAGTATAGTCAAATGCGATACTAGAGTGTATATTTAGTCGATGTCTCCAGTGCCAGTGCTAGATTAAATATGATGTTAACACAAAGGTGTTTCTTTGAATGTGAAATTGTCATGTTGTAATTGTTGGTGCCTTAATACTCATCCGACACACTATCGACACTGATCCGTTGACGTAAGTCAAGCTATGGTTTGAATCGTAATACATGTTGGCCCATATATTATGTGAAGTGGGTTCCAAGTAACAATAACAGTGAATAGGCAAAGGCACAAAAGTATGTGTTGACTGGAAACCAATCAAGTGCCACTTGTACGCGTCAACATCCTGTGGATCTATTGACCAAAGTGCTACATAAGGTCGGATCCTCCTATATTATTTTTGAAATTGCTCTACAACCAACATTGCATACATTTTATTTTCAACGACTATAGCACGAGCGTTGCATGTTTAGCAACTGTGAAAACACAGAATTCAATAATTCTAACATATGTTATAATATTGAAAGGAATTTTGCCGTGGAAGAATTCTTATATGTCAGAGTGTGGTTAAGATTTGAGTTGGCGTATTGCTTCATGTGTTGCTATGATTGACAGTTGGTGTTGTTTGATACTATTAATGAGCATATTGTCAAGACAGTAACCTTGTATGAGTTTAATCGATTGTTGATTTATTGGGTAGACCTAGGGCTTGTGCCAAAATCTGCATCCATTAGGGTTTCATGTATATGTTGAAACTTGAGACTTAGGACAGAGATTGGTGCTCCTACCAGTTGCCTTGTCAAAGCATTTCTAAGGCGGTAATATATTGTTGGTATTTTGAGCATGTGCCATTGGTCATATCATTGATAAGCATAATTTTGTGACAACATTGCTCCTAGGGTTTGATATACTGCTAGTGCATTGATGCAAAGGATGTAGTGAAATGTATGTAGGTTGTTAGTGTAGTATTGCATACATATTATGATTGAGACACAAAGTCTATCAAGATTGCAAATATTGATCCCTATGTGACTATGGAGATGAGCTAGTGTTTGACAGAAACATATGATTGTCTTGGGCTTGATGTATGATGTTGACCTTGCTCCAAGTTGTTGATGCAAATACATGTACCAAGGTTTAATATTTGTTGTATTGTAGATGTCATCATTTTAAGAAAGGTTGATTGTTGACTTATCTCTAATGATTGATATGGTTGAAGCAACTACTAAGGTTTTCATTTATATGTTGATAGCATTAGGGTTTTGACAGTGAAATGTGTTGAGCTAAAGTGCACATTACAGAGAGGTAGCTGGCTTGGTGTCTTATGATTGTGCGTCCTAAGGAAGAAGTTGAGATAGCTTAAGGTTGGGCACAAGACAGACTTGTGGCGCATTGGATTGTGCATGTGGACACGAGATAGAGGTGACAACAATGGCATTTATGCAATATTATGATAGTGATATGACAAGAGCAGAGGCAGTCCAACAATGTTATTGAGAGTAGTGGTTGAGCAGTGTATTCAGTGTAATCTATCTTATTCTTTTATCTTCTATCTTTAGGGTGGCGGGGAGGTGCATGGTGTGTTGAGATATCTAGGGGCAGCTAGATTAGGTGATTTCTCTTACTTTCATAACTGCTTGTGATGTATTTTTACTTAAATTGATTAGCTTCTTCTTTCACTTGATTATTATTAGTATTCTCTTCATCAAACAACTACCAAACCATAAAGAACAATAAGACAAAGGACACAAGATATAGGTGATCATCCAGGGCCAAAACCTCTCCAACTGAGAGGAAAACCCGTAAGAATTCTTCTCTTCTTATAGAACCTTCAATGGACGAATTCCAAGGCCTATGACAGTTGACCAAGACCCTCTAAGACCAAGTCAACCCTTTCTTGCTTTCCAGCAACTTCTGCAATTTTGATCCTTCGCAGCTTCTTCTGCAATTCCAATCCTTCGCAACTTCTTCTACAACTTCGACCTGCCCAGCAAATTCTTCTGCATCTTCGACCTGCCTAGCAAAATCTTCTAGAACTTTGACCTACCCAGCAAATTTTTTTGCAACTTCAACCTACCCAACAAATTCTTCTAGAACTTTGACCCATTAATGCCTTCCCAGTACTTCGACTTGCCCAACAATAGTAGAAACCCTAACATAAGAGAGAGAGAGAGAGGCCCAAAAACTTTGATCTTGCTCTTCTTCTTTTTCGTCCTCTTCCTGCTTGTATCTTCAGGAGATTGAATTTTCTTGAGTGTGTCTCCAAATGAGGTCAAGTTCCTTCTTATTTATAGGCTTTAAGGGGTACGAATTGTTATCTTTAGGACAACTTGTCCTTCATGTAGGCCAACTTGATCTTTGCACCAAGACAAGGTCTTGGAGGGCCTTTTGACTTTCTTTTGACTCAAATAAATTTTCTTTTATGATATGTAACATGCCCAAAAGAGCCTTTCATACATGGTAATGATGCAATTGACTTGTAGGCTCAATGACGAGCCCTAGAAGAACTCAATGGGTGCTTGACCTAAAAATAAATTTCCCTTGAGCATGAAACCCATGCCTCAAGAATAACAATAATAATTTTTTTTCTCTTTTCACTAAATACATAAAATCATGATTACATATGTCATTATGAAGACTGAACCTAGTTACATATTTCAACAAGGTGGAGATTAGAGTCTCCTTCAAGTTGGAGCTTGAAAACACTTCAGCGTGGCAGGGTGGTGCTAGGACAAGTTGGAGCCTGTGCAGAGTGTTGGAGCATCCTTTCACTCAGAGTTGATAAAACTAGGGTGTTGGAGCGCCCTTCCAATTAGCGCTGGTAAATCGAGTGTTGGAGCCATAGCTTTAAAAACCAATCGGCTTGAACCAGAAATTGGTCAAGCCGGCCAGTTCATTGGGGGACTGGGTCAAACTGGCCAAAACCCCGATTGAAGGGTCCATTTTGCCCAAATTTCACAAAAATCGGACCAAACAGGTCGGTTTATGACAGAACCGACCGATTTATGGTCAAACCAGTCGGTTCCATCATAAACTGGTCGGTTTATTGCCAGGGCAGCGATAAACCCCACAAAATGCAGTTTTGTGAGCTTTGAAGTTGTTTTGAGGGAAATTTGGGGTTGTTTTCCTCCAAAAATAGTCCCTCCAAGTAAAGCATGCCTACCCTCTCATTTTCCTGACATATCTCAACCCTAGCAATGTTAGCAATTAATGGTAATGTTAAATTCTTAAAGTAAAAGTGATGTTTCCTTTATTTTTCATTTTCATCGTTTTACTTAAATTTTTAACATTACCATGAAATGACTCAAGATGTTTGAGAGTGGTTTGGACCTCATTGGATTTCATATGGAGAAACTAGAATTTTAGATTTCACTCAAAATTCAGCAGACTTAATGCTTTTCAAGATTTCATGGTTTGGGGGTTTGCAATGTTTCCATTTGATTCTATCATGCATGAGGTTATGAGATTGGCATTTGATCAAGAGCATGAAGCCCTTTAAGAACCTTGATGTTGGTGGCATTGATTGTTGAACTTTGTTGATGTTGGTGGTATTAGTTGTTGAACTCCTCTACCTTGGCCTTAACAAGAATGTACCCTTCACTCAAAGGAAACCAACTGGTTAGGCATGCTAATCTTTTTCTACCACATTATAAGGTTGAGGAGATGAACCCTTCACTCAAACCAAAATCATTGGTTAGGCATGTTAAACCTTTTCAATTTCTATCATGTTATAAGGTTGAGCAATCAAAGTTTGAAGACTATGAGCTAGATGATGTTTATGTATCTCTTGTTGACGATCCCATTTCTAGTAGCGTTGAATCAAATGATGAGTTTCATGAGTGACCTTGTTGATCAGTGATTTGTACTTTTGATGTCTATTTTTGCTACTACTACTAAATATGTAGAGTTGTTTTAGGAGTCCTCAAACTCTTAGCCATATTATTTATGTAGTTCATGTTGATGATCTCTTGTCTAGTAGTGGTGATGAGTTTGATCATGATGAGGAGTGATCATGGTGTTGATCACTAATACGTAGACTTGTAGTAGGTCAGTGGCCCCATAGCTTAGAGCATTGTTTTCGGACTCTAGAGGCCATTTAGACCCTCATTGATTATGTATTTTGTTGCTGATATGTATTGTATTTTTTTGCTGATATGTATTGCACTCGTTGCCATTTTGATATATTCACCTTTACATGGTATATAGATGAGCAAACCTTGCATATTTTGTCTCTATTGGTTTTGAATCATGGTTTTAAATCTTAAAAATAGTTTTTTATTAAAAACTAATTATTTCATGTATTCTTTTAAAGATCAGTTCATTGAGATCTGACCCATCCCAGTTTGAAACACGGTATATTAGGTGGACTGGTCCGGTCACGAGTTTTGGTTTTTAAAACTATGGTTGGAGCATCCTTTTAGTTGGAGTTGATAAATCAGGGGGTCGTAGCCTCCTCCTAGTTGTTGCTAGAGAACATTGGAGCTTCCTATCGATGTAATCCTTAAGACCTATATTAAAAGTGTTTGGTGGTTTTTCTGCCAAAAGGGTTTCCACCTGAAAATCCCTTGTGTACTATCTTTGATGTTGTGAATTGTTGAATGGTGTTGTTAACTAATGCTAATGTTATTTAATGCATTGAAAATTAAAATTAACTAATTGAAGTGAAATATTGATTCACGTCCTCTCAGTATTTCCAACACAAGCATACCCCACAACCAACCAACCATTATGATAGTAGGAAGCACCACTCCCTTGTTGTTGTCCCCATAAATACAAGGTTTGTGGCATATTGGAGCTTAGACATTAACGCATACCAATTTTCTCAACCAATGTGAGATAACCTTTTTATTAATGTATTTATGTTGTAGAAACAATTTCAAGACGTATAGGAGGAGGATAGAGAAGGCCCTTTATCTTCACCTTACTACCCCAAGAAGTCTTTTCACCTTCTAGTGTTCCAAGAGCATAAAGAGGAAAAGAAAAGATCAAGTTTGTACATAACAAAATAGGAGTTCTCCCCCAAGTTTGTCAAGTAGAGGAGTCAAGCTCACATCAAAGGTGATGAGAGGTATATCCAATGAGGGGAGTGACGTCAGTATTTTGCTATCTATGATGGAGATTATGCTCCTAAGACACCTAAACGTTATCTTCTCAAATTAAACAACGACAGGGCACAAGCAAGTTTGATAAACGTAGTGTTGAAATGATGGAAAACTTCACTTATGGTTACTTGATATTATGGCCAAGTGCCCTCACTATTGTATTACTGGGTTATGATTTAATAACCAATGTAGTCAACATTATTTTATGTTAATTTAGGTGACTAAGGTCAACCTAGGCATTTATGTGAACCCATAATCTCCTCATGGGGGAGGTAACCACACCTCATAAGTTGTGTATAAATAAACACCTAATGAGTTATTTGTAAAATCATATCAGATTTATCAGTGATTGATTCATTATCCTAAGGACACCATATCTCTTGTTCTCTCAATCATGGGTTCACTTTTGTTTATGTAATATTTCTATTCAAAGTTACATTGGATTATGGTTGGTTGCAGTGTTCATCATAGATCCACGATCTCTATCATTTCAACATGAACAAGGTGTAGGACTAGAAATAAATACACCATCATTATCCAAGATGATGCCACGAAGAAAATTTACAATTTGAGTGGCTAAGATAAGATAATTGTATTGTGTTTGAGACAAAAGGCAATAAAAGGAGCCCTTAAGGTAAGTGTTCGTCCAAAAATGTCAAATGGGTGTAGATCAAGTGGTTCAATTCCACGTGACATGCGCAGGTCATAATTAGTATATCCTTGTAATGGCTTTGAGCCCCACAAGGACTGAAGCATGTATGTTCCTCATGTGGAATGTAAAGTTACTACATCGAAAAAAAAGTATTGGTCCAAAGATGGGTAAGAATTTATTCTAACCTCAACATCATGGATGAGACCACCCAAAAAAATATAAGAGAAGAGAGTTTTATTGATGTCCAACCACTGACCACAAAAGTAGGTCAATAGCACTGAAAAAGAGTATAATCAGTACGAATAGAGATCCTTGAAATATTTAAGCACAAACAAAAAAGGAGGTTTTTTTCAAGGAAATGATGCTTATGGGAGATATTGTTAAGTCATCTTTGTAAGCAATGTTAACAAGGTGGGATTTGTGAGCCCACGAGGCTTTGGATTGACGGTAACTAGGTGCATTGTTAAGGCACTCCTAGTGGAAAGGTCATTAGTTCCAATCCCCCGTGAATGTTAGCCTACTAAAAAAAGTGGGATTTGTGTACATTATTCAAGCACACAAGGGGTAAGTCTAGTGTCGTTTCACATATAACCACTATGGGAAGGTGATAAAATGTACATAGTAAAATTATCATATTGTAACTACTTTATATGTCATTACACTTTTGACAAGAGGTCACATAAAATGACTTGCCACATGCACTTTTATTTACACATTGTTGGTTGCAACCGAAGTACATCTCTCTTACCAGAAAATTCACTTCTATCTATTTTCACACATTGAATAAGTAAGCACTCGTCTATCTTCTCCAAACAACTCTACTTATCATTATATGGGGGTAAATTTTACATATATTTTTCATGTGTTCTTTTCTTTCATTCCTATACACTTCAAATGTTTCTATAATAGATTTCACTCTCAAATCTCCTATTCACTTGTGTTATTCCATTTTCATTATGAAGGTTTGTCTACAATAGCATGTAAGTCACATCATACAATGATCCTTATAGTAATGGGCGCACCGATAAGAGAGTAGTGTCTCCTTCTAAAATATTGGTTGATTGGTTGCAAGGTAAGAATGCTTGCTTGCTCATCCTTCTTTTCCTCCTCTGTGGAGCATGCTGTGTGGGTACATGTGTGAATCAACAACGTGATATGCCTATCTTGTAGCTTCTTAGAATAGTTTCTACAATCATAAAATCTCCTCTGCCCATCCTCCTAATGTATAAGCTGGCTTTGTGGAACTATTTCTGAAATTTCAATAAGCTTCTTACTTATTTTGTATGAACTCCATTGTTCTTGGTAGACTTACCTTGTTATCATTCTTGTCAGCAAGCAGTTAAGAGTGTGTGGGGTATTGATCTGATCCTATTTCTACATGTATTTCAAGTTATTTTTCATCAATATAGGGTACCCACACTTGACGGAAATTCAGTTATTCTATTGTCAAACTTATGAATTCTATAATCTGCCTAGAACAGAACGCCCCATGTGATATCATGCTTGATTATTTTTTAGCGACAAATCTATCTACATTTTATGCCAAACTTCAAAGGAGGGCACACTTCTTAGGAGATATTTTGGGACTTAGCTTGGGTTATTATTAGCAATAAGAGGGCACCTCATATGAGGAGATTTCTCATGCTTGATTTAATAGATAAAGAGAGAGGGAAGGCTTTAGTTATTTTAACCATTGCCCAAGACTGGAATCACAAAAGCACTGGCCTTGTACAGATCTAGAGCCTATTCAGGCTTAAGAAGCAAGAGAAGGAGCAGATCATGACTGCCTAGTGTCTTTCACACTTTTTCAGCAATCCTTGTCTTCTTCTCTACCTCTGTATCCAACCTTCCGAGTTGTATAGCTTCTGTTAGAGGCCTTCAAAGTTCAATAAGGTATGAAGTAGTGACATATTATCATGTCTCTTTTGGTTCCTTGGAACAAGCTTGATCTGAAATTTTATGAAGAATTTTAATTGTTGAGCATTCAACTGATACAATGATTGCTCTCTTTGCTCAAGGATTCACTTTTAGGATCTCTAGTTTCCCAAGATTTAATCTGAGATTATCTTTCTGGTGTTCAACTTTCCCATGATCCATCTCATCCATCACACATAAGGACTTGGACCATTCATGCATGCAATTCAAAGTATATTTTTACATATTTCAAGCACTGACTACAGAGATCATTTCACAGATTTGAGAAATCTGCGTGCTTATTTGCAACATTCAATTGCATATCCGCATGCTATTGTTGTTGACTTGAAGCCCTACTTTGCAGATTTTCAGTGTTTTGATCAGCGAAATTACCTCAAGGACACACCCTCAGATTATCAAGCAGTCATTTGGAAATGAGAAGTTCGTTATTAGTGACAGGGACAACAAACCTAAATTGTTCTCAGAACACCGTGGGATTGATTACCCAAGGGGCATTTCTAAGTGACCACACCCCAACAAAGAAAATAAAATTATGTTAATGTCCACAAATGACCAAAATACATCAATGTCAGTCCAGAAGAGAGCAATCAATAACAACAATAACCAGTGCCTAGAGCATTTACAAAGACCAAGAAACCCAAAACTAAATCCTAGACTAGAAAAAGAGTAGACAAAAATATAGAAAGTGGGTGAACTCAAAAGTATCAACCTGGATAGTGTGGTATTTAATATATCAGAAGAAAACACTCCTCCATGAAGAGAAACTGACTCATATGAATAGAATGTCAAGGAGTAGCAACACCCCAAGTCAGTGATAGTCAGAGGAGGAAACATCATCACTGCCAATGACAATAGATGTGAATATTCTTCAGTCAAAATATTACAAGCTTCTTCATCCTTTATTCGGCATTGGATGTTTGTACAGCCATTATTGAAACGTTAGACTTGCATCTTATACATTCAGTAGACTCTTTAGGCCAATAGATCGCCTGACCTGATTTGATGATACTGCCTAGACATTGGGACATGACAACACTTTTTACTCCCCATTGACATATATTGCGGCCTCCATTTACGGGTTCTTGTCCTCTTGTTGAGCAACCTTGATTCTCGAGTCCATTGCGACCTTGTTGGACTTGATCCTTTTAGACTTGCCCTTTTATGCTATTATATTTTGTACTTCATTTTTTACTTGAACTAATTATGGAGTGTGAGGTTCTTCCACTGACTCACTAGGTGCCTCCACAAATGGAATATTACAATGTACATTCACAATTCCATTAGTTGTTTTTCACTACTACTGAAATTAATAAGATATTTGTTTCATACTTCTTCCTTATTTTCCTGTGAACAGATTACCGGGGGAGAGTTAGAAGTTAGAACTACGCATGAATTTTAGAATTGTTAAGGGATATTCCAAGATACATTTGATGTAGCCTTCTTAAACTCTATTATGGCTACTACTTTCAAAGAGACAACCCCAGAAAAATAAGAGATGTTTTGTCCCTTTCTATTCCTGATGAACATACACATCACTTGAAATGTTTGTGCAAAGAAAAGAAACAACAATTTAAGAGACACTGTGCAACTTTCCAAAGATTTTGTTCAATGCATGACCAACCTTGTCCAACAACCGTGTAGTTGTTTGAGGAGGAGGGCATTTCACATCAAACTTCTCACACGCAGCCAAAAGATACTTGTTTGCCTCCTCAGATGAGATATCTTTAGGGATGTTGAGTTGTGCAGCCTCTTCCAACCCTTGAACCATGTCTATCCTTCTGAAATAAACAGGATAAAAATAAAATAAAAATTAAACAATAAAAAATAAAAAACACCTACATTTCCATTACCACCAAAACATCACAGAAAATGGCCCCAAAACAGGAACATGCACATATTGAACAAAAAAATAATAAAAGCTATCTAAACATCTCTTAAATGCTTAGAAATCACCTGAAAGGAGGAGTGAAATCAATTTCTATAGGATCCTTGTCCACCCCATTAGCATGGTAAAGGATTTTATAGCCACCAGTTAACTTCTTGACCATGCCTGAGACACCCAAAGAAATTTTTTAAATCAAAAACCAAATATAAAAATACTATCTACTTTACTAAGCCTTAATGATAAATTAACAATATTGCCACTCAATCATGTTTACTTCATCTGCATGTCAAATTACTACAATAAAACACATCAATCAACTCCATGGGGCCAAGCTTCTATAAAAATACTGTTATTTGAACCTGATAACATCTTTTCTGTCAGTTCCATCAAGTCATTATAGTCGGCATAGGCCATGTAAAATTCACAAGTAGTGAACTCTGGGTTATGAGTTAAATCAATGCCCTCATTACGAAATTGTTTCCCAATTTCATACACACGATCAAGTCCACCCACGATCAATTCTTTCAGATAAAGCTCTGGAGCAATGCGCATATATAGCTTCATATTAAGGTCATTGTGATGAGTAACAAATGGCCTAGCAGCAGCTCCACCAGCTATCATATTCATCATTGGTGTTTCTACCTGTTTATCAGATTTGGCATAAGAGATATTATATGAACAGAAGGAATGGGCAGCCAAGAAAAAAACTTTTAATGTCATTTTTAAGTAGAAAGTATTATCACTGCAATCAGAAAAAAGCTGCAGACAATAGTATAGAATACAAAATGCCATTACCTCAAGAAAGTCAAGGTCATCAAGGAACTCCCGCACATAAGATATTATCTTTGCTCTTGTTTTGAAGATATGCCTAACCTCTGAGTTGACCATCAAATCTAGATAACGTTGCCGATATCTTGTTTCCTGTCAACCAAAACTCCACAATAATCAAACTGTGAGTAAATCATCTTGACTGTTGTATCAAGTGATACAAAAAATGAAGAGAGAGATTTGCCATCTATTAAACAAGTTATTCAATACAAACATCAAACTAGAGTTTGCTGATGGCCTTATTCTGTAGACAGTCAAAAGATACAAGAACACATAATGGCCCAACAAACTAAATGCTCATAAGAAGCAATTGCTAACACCATAAACATAAACATATGGTAAAAGAATATTCAGATCAAAAGTAACTATTTAGGGACACAGATAATTTAAAAAAAAAAAATGAAATACCTGGTCTTTCAGAACATATCGTTCAGGGTTTCTAGGCTGACCAGGAGACCATATATCAGTCGTTTTATCTCCCTCATTTTCCTGGAACACCACAGGAAAGATGATATACATGTTCTATATTGCAAGAGAAATTATAAATATAGAAAGCTCAACTGATCCTTGGAGTATTCAGAACCTTTGTCTGAGCCTGGTGGTCTTTTGCTGGGAGAGCTCTTTGCCTTGGCATCATGTGTAGACAAGGCGAAAGAACTAAAAAGGATACAGGAAATATGCTAAGTTCTCCCCTTTTGCTTTTTCCTGTAACACAACCAATGGACATTTTCATTTACTCATGATACAATCTCCTCTATAAGAGTTTATAGACAACAATATAAAGAAATCCCGTGTGCACAAAATAAATTTGCAGTAAACCAAGAAAAAAAATAGAAATAAATCCTTGGTGCTGCAGAAGAATTTCAGCAACAGGAGATTTTATCCTGTATCTCCCTAGTTAGTAGATGAACATAACAGGAATCACAAAACATGTGAAGATCCCTCACGATGCATCTGCCTAGTTAGTAGATGAACATAACAGTAAGCAAAGAACATTTGAAGATCCCTCACAATGCATCTACCTAGTTAGTAGATGAACATAACAGGAAGCACAGAAACATGTGAAGATCCCTCATGAGCAAATGTAAGTAGCTCCATAGTACACAACAGACAATAGACAATAACTCCATGAATAGACTTAGGACAACAATAAATACAGAGGAACTAGCAGAGACATACAGCAGGGCATCGTTCATCAAGAGTAGCCAGAAAAAGGAGAAAAAAAGAGGTTCAGATAGACCCTAATCTGCAAAGTTGTTTCTGCATCGATGACACCTTACAGAAACATGGACTCCAGACCTTCGACACAAAATATAGGAAAGATAATGGATCTGCAGAAGTCCAAGCCTCACCCCTTCCTCAGAACAAATGATGTTATGTCTTCAGGAAGACAAGCGAGAGATTGTCACACATGCTGCCAAGAAAGGATGCCAGGAAAGAAACATTTCCAAGCCCCTCATTGAACTTGTGAACTTATGATCCTGCCTCCTGGACACAGCAATTCTTCGCGGTAATTTTCTCTTCCAACGAACAGAAATATGCCATTTTTAAAGGAGGTCCCTGAATTTTGAAAGGGTGGCTTGTATGTGAAATTCTGGTAGACTAGTGGATTGGACCCTCAAGCTAAAATCCTTTCCAAAGCCCCAGATTGGGTTCAATTGCTATTTCACTCCCTGGAGTTCTGGAACAAGTTCTGTTTGAAAATAATCACTGACAGCATAAGGTCCTATCATCTATGTGAGTATGACATTAGGGTTTTATTTGTGTGTGATAAAACCTACTAAGAACATCCACCTTACACAGAACTTGCCATGAATACTGTCACTTTGAAACACCATGCCATTCCAAACCAAAGGCCTCCACACAGGAGCAAGATAACATCATCAAAATAAAAATATAAGTTCAACCTTCCTCAAGAAAGCAGGTCCCGAAAGCAGATGATCCATCAAAACCTGCCAACAAGCTAAACAGATAGAAGTTTGGATTCCTAAAGCCAACCAGATACATCTGCAGAATGAATTTCCTGTATTAGATAAAGAAGATCACTCAAATTTTGACACCCCTTAAGTGCAAAGCTTAAACCTCATGCTCAGCCTGAGCCTATGCAAGGAATGTTCCATGATTCCCCATTTTTAGACCCTAGGATTGATGAATTTACTACCAGAAAAGTTGTTGGACGTGGCCCTGTCACATGGAAAAATGGATAGTCCGCCAGGAAACCTCACCAATGGGATTCAGAAAGAGCAATGGCCCCGCAACTTTCTGTCCTTCAGAAAACAGGAGGGAGAGCTTTTAGATAACTAGAAATACTACTAGGTCAGTATTCACTCTCACTGATTCACCTAGCATTCATTCCTTCCATGCTCACATCTGCCATCACTCTCTTCAACTGCGTCAACTCTACTGAAACCACATTGGCCCTACCTTTCTCTGAGCCTGTGTCAGCCATCACTCTCTGAATTCTGCAACAAGCTCCCATGTTTCCCCTCCCTTCCTAAGGTCGCATCAACCCTATCTTCCCTTCTGAGACCGTGCCAGCTTCCTCTATGAGTGCATGCCAACCCTCTCTCTTGTTGAGAAATCTAGGGGCAGCTTAATTAGATAATTTCTCTAACCTTGATAACTGCTTCTGATGTATTTTTACTTAACTTGATTAGCTTCTTCTTTCACTTTATTATTGTGCCTTCTATCATCAAGAATAATAAGACAAGAGAACACAAGATGTAGGCTATAAGCCAAGGATAAAACCTCTCCTCTTGAGAGGAAAACCCAGAAGAACTCTTCTCTTCTTATAGAACTTCAAATGGTGAATTCCAAAACCTATGACCCTTGACAAAGACCCCTCCAAGACCAAGTCAACTTTCATAGCTTCCAGCAACTTTTCTAACAACTTCAACCCCAGCAACTTTTTGATTGCAATTTTCAGAACTACAAAAACCCTAGCTCTTGCACTTGTGGAAAATATGGTGATTTCTTGCTTCCTTCTCCTTCGCTTGACTTGGTTCTCCCTTCTTTGGAACTCCGCTTGCAAAGTAGACCTTTTGGTGCCCTAACTCAGCTCCTTTCTGCAATTCATCTTGTTGTAGTGATGTAGCCCTAATCTTTGCACATGTGAGGAGATGATAGCCAAAAAACAACTTTCAAAGACTTTGTTCCTTTCCTTCTTCTAGTCCTCCTCCTCTTCGCTTTTTTAAGTCTCATCTTTCTTAATCGAACTTCTTGTTGCTTGATTTATTGATCCTTAAATGGGGTCGATGTCTCTTATATATAGGCTTCTTAGGAGGTTGAATTGTTGTCCATGAGGCCGACTTGATCCTTCTTGTAGACCGACTTGTTTGACAAGGTCTTGGAGGGTCTTTATGACACTTTTGACTTTACAAAAAAATTCTTTACAAGATACAATGTGTCCTAAGGGGTCTTACATGTATGGCAATTACTCTTTTGACTCCGTAACTCTATGGAAAACCTAGAAGCACTCAATGGGTGCTTGACCTATAAATAAATTATCTTGAGCATGAAACCCATGCATCAAGAATGACAGTAATAAATTTATTTTTCTCTTTACATCAAATAAAATCATGATTACATTAGACATTATAAAGACCGAACCTAGTTATACATTTCAACACTCCCTCTTAACTAGGGTGGTATTCATAATACATACACAGTACTTGGACATTCTCATATAAAGAATTCTCATAAGAAGAGTCGGATTGGTAAGCCATCTCATAAGCTATTTTCTCAACTTATACTAGTGCATTTCATCATATTAACCAACATTGTCACAGAAAGCCCTTGACTAACAGCTCTATCTCTCCACAAGCTCAGAGCATAATGTTGGCAAGACAGCTCTATCTCTCCACAAGATCAGAGCACAATGTTGGTGAGACAATGACTAATAGACACCTTTCATCATTGTCTCTCAAGGCACATACCCCATCTGAATGTTCACAAGGTATGTCCTTTTAGGACCATTCCTGTCTTGGAATAACACATCCTCAAGGAATTTCCTCTTCGACTACTCTTGCCTATTAGATGCCCTATCACATCCTCAAAGAGTATCAAAATCAACCTCGGATGTTTACCCAATCCTCCATTCTTTCTTCATAACATGAAGACAAGAATGATGTGTCTATCTCTCCTTCTCAACTAGGGAGGGGATCTACACATTCCTATAAAAGAAATATTCCAAAGATCCCTTTTAACAGGGGACTTGCCCAAGCTCCCTCTTAACTAGGGACTTGTTTCCAACAGCAAATATCTACTCTTTGGTGGAGATCATGGTACTATCAACTACTTGTAGGGCTCCTCTTTCTGCATCATGTCATGAACTTCATCTTCTTCATTATGGAGCCTTCTTCATCATAACTTCTTTGTAGGGCTTCGGCCATCTTTCTCCATCACTTACCTTCAACGAACCATAGGGTTGAACCAATAGTCATGTCATCCTTCCCTTCATTGGAAAGTGATCTTCTAGTCCACATTGACTTTACATCTACCTCTTCTAAGTCATGTTTCTTTCAGGATCTTCCATCCAATTTGATGAGTACAGGTTGTAGGCAACTTTCTACAACCCTCTTTCGGTAGCCCTGTAACAACCCAACCAGATGCTTTCAAAAATCAAAATGAACAATAAATCAAAGTTACCTCTTTATGATGGTCTTTCGTCGTGACATCAGCGTCTTGTAGCATCAACATCCTGTATATATATGAATCCATCTCCAAGACAAATATTACCAAGGTTTTCCTTTTCCATCATACATATTAGGGTCTTTATACCTTCTTTGTGGAGATGTCATAGCTAATCCTCCTAGATATCAGATGTTGATAACTTATCTTATCTTATCTTATAGATGCATCTTCCCACGAACTCTTCTTTCATCTTTTTCACGTATTGCTTCCCTCATGATCTTCCTTACATGGTTCTTTCAACATAGGAACCATGATTGTCAACCACCTCATATCCCATATGAGGTCATATTATGTTGATTTCATTTTATCAATATTTAGAAACGTTCAAGGCGCATTGTCAACATGCCTTCATGCATCATTCTAATGGAAGAGATCCTTCTCCCTTGATCATGCTCCTAAGATAGAGCATTCAACCATGCCATCTGCAACTATATGATGACATGACTTTATCTATCAAATATATACATACATTTTCCTTCTTTTGGTCATCTAGACTTCCTTCTAGCAACTTCCTTTTCTTGCTTGAAGATGAAAGTACTTCAACCAACTCAACATGTTGCACATCTTCGTCATCATACCTTACCAATGGATCCCACACAAGGTGGAATGTGGACTATCTGCAAGGCACTTGCTTCTTCTAAGTAGAGGTGAACCTTCTTATAAAGATTCTAGTGGAGGATCTTGATGATCCCCATTCTACAAATGCTCCTTTCTAATAATGATGATGTATGATGACCTCTTTTATCTTTTATCTTGCTAGATGACTTTGTCCAACCATATATACTACTACTTCGGTTGTCTTTTCATGCTTTCAATGAAGATACCATGAGCTACTTCCTTTCTATCATGATGACTGCTTTATATAGACTTCAACTTCGGCTATATCATGCTTCTATGATGATGTCATCTCTATCTCAGCTATAATGCATCCTATCATACTTGTGATGCTTTCCATCATGACTACTATCTTCTTATAGACAAAGTGAAGGAGGTTATTTCAGTCATAATAACAATCTTCACTTCCTCCCTCTTTGACTTCTTTTCAGGTTCTTCTTCTTCTTTGGAGATATGGGTTTCAATTCTACCTTTTCTTTACTTCTTGTCCTTTTTGAGTTTAGGACAATTCCTCTTTTAAGTGCCCATATTCATTACATTCATAGCATTGGATATTTGACATGTCAAGCTTCTTCTTTTTCCGAGGATCAAACTTTCCAAACTTTCCTTTCTTTCTAGCCATAGTTGCATATGCTTGAGTTTTCTCACTTGATCCAACATCGCTCTTTGCCTTCAACCTAGTTTCTTCAATCTTACATAATGACCAAAATTCATTGAATGGAGTGGCTTCCTTCTTTCCATAGATACTTGATACAAGGTTGCCCCATTCATCAAGTAGTGCATTGAGCACAACGATGGTCATTTCTTTATCAAACATTATTTCTCCTAGTTCTTGTAGTTGATCTCTTCTATGAGAAACTCTCATAAGTTATGAGGCTACCCCTTCATCCTTTGATACCTTCATTTTGTACAATTCGGTTCTCAATGATATGACTTCTCCTGCAGTACTTACAAAAAACAATTCTACCAACTTTTCAGAGATATCTTTCGATTTCTCCAACTTTGCTACATAAGGGATGAGAGAATCCTTGATTGATTCTATGAGGATTCTTTGAGACCTTATTTCATATACTTCGATAGTGCTTGAGCTTGCTCTTGAGATGGTTTGGAGATTGCACCCTTAACATATTCAATAACTTCATTCTCTGAGGATCAAATCTATCCACTCTCCATCCAAGAAAATTTGATGACCCAACCAGTTTGTTGCTCTCCTTGCAGAATGAAGTCACGTTGATAGCAAATTCAAACATAAATAGAAAATACTTACTTGTCAAGTGAAGATGCTCCTTTTGAAGATGATATCTTCAACTTGATGCCTTCTTGATGATGTTGATAATTGAAGGTCACTTCTTGATGATGATTTGAAGATGTCTTCCTTCTTCAAACATGACAATGCTTCCTTTTCAAGAGAGGGACATAGTCTTGATTGCTTTGATGATGATGGCAATGCTTATTTTTGCTTCTTTGGATGATGATTGTAGATTGTGTGAGCTTCCCAAGAATGCTTCAAGTGTAGAATCCTTCTTTGAATGAGCTACGGTTTTTGAGGTCTTATTGTTCCACAAAGTGTTGATCCTTCTAGATGATATGATCCTTGAGATGAGAAGGGTAGTCCTCTTTGATGCTCCTAATCTCTTTCTTCAAGATGATGTGTGCATTAGTCCTTCTTGGTGACCTTAGGTATCCTTCTTCAATTGATGATCTTCATCACGTTGTGTTTCCTTGTTGTTGTCACCTTAGCTTTGGTACCACGTTGACAAATCTAGGGGTCGCTTAA
Source organism: Pinus tabuliformis (assembly GCA_031772625.1). Classification (NCBI taxonomy): domain Eukaryota; kingdom Viridiplantae; phylum Streptophyta; class Pinopsida; order Pinales; family Pinaceae; genus Pinus; species Pinus tabuliformis. The sequence goes on along the minus strand of CM062805.1, from coordinate 244,595,796 downwards.
TTAGATGATTTCTCTAACCTTGATAACTGCTTGTGATGTATTTTTACTTAACTTGATTAGCTTCTTCTTTCACTTGATTATTATTGTGTCTTCTATCATCAAAAATAATAAGACAAGAGAACACAAGATGTATATTATAAGCCACGGCCAAAATTTCTCCTCTTCAGAGGAAAACCCACAAGAACTCTTCTCTTCTTATAGAACTTCAAATGACGAATTCCAAGACCTATGACCCTTGACAAAGACCCCTCCAAGACCAAGTCAACTTTCACAGCTTCCAACAACTTCGACCCCAACAACTTCTTGACTGTAATTTTCGGCAAATGCAGAAAATAGCACTTGCACGTGTGGAAAATATGGTGATTTCTTCCTTCCTTCTCCTTCGCTTGACTTGGTTCTCCCTTCTTTGGAACTCGGTTTTCAAAGTAGACCTTTTGGTGCCCTAACTCAGCTCCTTTCTGCAATTCGATCTTGTTGTATTGATGTAGCCCTAATTTTTGTGCGTGTGAGGAGATGATAGCCAAAAAACAACTTTCAAAGACTTTGTTCCTTTCCTTCTTCTAGTGCTCATCTTCGCTCTTTTAAGTCTTCTCTTTCTTTCTTAATCGAACTTCTCGTTGCTTGATTTACTGATCTTTAAATGACGTCGATGTCTCTTATATATAGGCTTCTTAGGAGGTCCAATTGTTGTCCATGAGACCGACTTGATCTTTCTTGTAGGTCAACTTGTTTGACAAGGTCTCGGGGGGTCTTTATGACACATTTCACTTTACAAAAAAAATTTACAAGATACAACTTGCCCAAAAGGGTTTTACATGTATGACAATGACTCTTTTAACTTCATAACTCTATGAAAAACCTAGAAGCACTCAATGGGTGCTTGTCCTATAAATAAATTTATGTTGAGCATGAAACCCATGCATCAAGAATGACAATAATAAATTTATTTTTCTCTTTACATCAAATAAAATCATGATTACATTAGACATTATGAAGACCGAACCTAGTTACACATTTCAACATCTCTAACTGTTATGAAACCAGCTCAAGAAAAGATAGAAAAGAAAGATCCACGCCTTAGAATTCAGCCTCTTCGAGGGGGCAACCTCCTTTACATTACATAAATGAACAATTCTTGGATGATAGAAATGACAAAACCTCCTTTCTATATATAGGAGTCTAAGGAGTCACAATATAATCCAGCCGACCTAACAATAATAATATAAAGCCACAAAAATAACAATAGAGGGATTCTATGGGGCACAGAAATAACAATATGGAGGTAATAGGGCACAACAATATAAATAAGGGGTATAACTACAATAGTAATGGGGTAATCACTAGTATTATAGGGACCCAACATGCCCCTCTCCTTCAAAAAAGTGTTGTCCTCAACGCTTGAGCAATTCTGGATACTTCTGCATAAAATTCTCATCCTCCCATGTGGAATCTTCAGCGGATAAGTTCTTCCACTTGATAAGATACTCTGAAATTGATCGATTTCGTAGCTGTCGAGTTCTTGTTTCTGTGACTGCTTCCGGTTCCAATATAATTTTTCCTTCCTCGTCAAGTTCTGGCAATATTGTTTGAACTGGGAGCTTGTCGCCTATAACCTTCTTTAAACATGAAACATGGAAAACTGGGTGCAATCGAGAAGCTGCAGGAAGCTCCAATTTGTATGCCATAGTACCAATCTTTTCCAACACCTTGTACGGACCATAATACTTTGGTGATAATTTATTATCCTTCTTAGCTTGCTTTAGGGACATTTGCTTATATGGTTGTAGCCGTAGGAATACCCAATCACCTACATCAAAACTTCTTTCACTGCGATGTTGATCTGCCTGTTGTTTCATTCTATTTTGTGCCAACACGAGGTTATCCTTTAAGAGTTGGAGGACTTGTTGTTGATGTTCGATGTGATGTTCCACTGCCTGAACCTTAGAATTTTCTCTTAAATATGATGTGATTGATGGTGGTTGATACCCATAAAGTGCCATAAATGGGGTCATTTTTGTTGCTGTATGGAAGGAAGTGTTATACCACCATTCAGCCAGAGGCAACCATTTGACCCATTGTGTCTGTTTATCAGATACAAAGCAACGAAGATATCCTTCCAAACATTTGTTTACTATCTCAGTTTGCCCATCAGATTGAGGATGATAAGATGAGCTATGAGCTAACTGAGTACCAAGACAAGAAAATAATTCTGTCCAAAAATTTCCAGTGAAAATGGGATCTCTGTCACTTACAATAATCTTTGGGTTTCCATGTAGCTTTTGAACTGTTTCCATAAATGCAGTAGAAACTGTACTGGCTTTAAATGGATGTGATAATGCACAAAAGTGTGCATACTTGGTAAGTCTGTCAACTACCACCATGATGACACTCTTTCCCTCAGACTTGGGTAAACCTGTGATAAAATCCATTGAAACCTCCTCCCAACGTTGGCTTGGAATGGATAAAGGTTGTAATAGACCCGGTGTCTTAATTGTTTCAACTTTATTTTGTTGGCAAACCAAACATTCTGCCACAAACTTTTGAATATCTGATTTAAGGCCATCCCAAAAAAATTCCTTCTTAACCCTGTGGTAAGTTTTTAAAAATCCTGAGTGCCCTCCTAAGGGAGAAGTGTGCAATTCCATAAGAATCTTTTGTTTTAGCTGGGAATTCTTACAGAGGTATAAGCGATCTTTGTACCATAACGAATCATTTTTCCAGCTAAATGTATCAGAAGTACTGGAATCTTGTTGTAGCTTTCGAATAAGTGCCCACACTTCTTCGTCATTCTTCCATTCCTCCTTTGCTTCGTTTATCCAATCTGGTTGGATAATAGAAATGGCACACAACAATGCTTCCACATCCTCATCCTTTCTTGAGAGTGCATCTGCCACCACATTTTGCTTCCCTTTTTTGTAGATGATTTCAAAGTCATAACCCAACATCTTTGTGACCCACTTTTGTTGCTCTTCAGAGGATAATCTTTGTTCTAAAAAGTATTTAAGGCTATCATGATCCGTTTTTACCTTGAAGTGTCTTCCCATTAGGTAGGGTCGCCATTTCTTAAGTGCATGGAGTATTGCCAACATTTCCTTCTCATAAATAGCTTTGCTTAAAAACTTTCCCTTGATTGGACGACTTTCAAAAGCAATGGGTCTTTCATCTTGCATTAGAACAGCACCAATTCCATTTCCTGAAGCATCACATTCCACAATAAAGGTTTTTGTGAAGTCCGGTGTAGCTAAGACCGGTGCTTGGCACATTGCCTCTTTAAGATGTTTAAAGGCCTTTGTTGCTTCTGGAGTCCATGAAAATGAATCTTTCTTCAATAATGTTGTTAGAGGTGCTGCTATTCTCCCATAATTCTTAACAAACTTGCGATAATACCCTGTCAACCCAAGAAATCCTCGCAGATGCTTTATGGATGTGGGGATTTTCCATTCCTTAATGGCTTTAATTTTGCTAGGGTCTACCTTAACTCCTTCATGAGATACAATATGACCCAAATATTCCACCTCCTGGACTCCAAAGAAACATTTGGATCTTTTTGCATATAATTGTTTCTCCTCCAATAGTTGTAGCACCTTGTCAACATGTTCAACATGATCCTTCCAAGACTTGCTGTAGATTAGTATATCATCAAAAAATACTAACACAAATTTTCTAAGGAATGGTTTGAAAATTGAATTCATCAAACCTTGAAATGTTGAAGGTGCATTGGTAAGGCCAAAAGGCATGACCAAAAATTCATAATGACCCTCATGAGTTCTAAATGCCGTTTTCGGAATGTCTTCAATCTTCATTCTGATTTGATGATATCCCGAACGAAGATCCAACTTGGTGAAGTAAATTGATCCATGCAATTCATCCAGTAATTCATCAATGACAGGAATGGGGAACTTATCTTTAATAGTGAGCTTGTTGAGCTCCCTATAATCTGGACACATGCGCCATGATCCATCCTTCTTGTGCACCAATACTACTGGAGCTGAGAAAGAACTTTGACTCGGTTGAATTATACCAGCCTCTAGCATTTCTGCAACCATACGTTCAATTTCACTTTTTTGGACATATGGATATCTGTACGGCCTGATGTTTGGAGGAACACTTCCTGGAATCAGATGAATAGCATGATCATGATCACGCATAGGTGGGAGACCTTTGGGAGTCTCAAATACCTTGGAATGATTGTCCAGGACTTTTTGGAGATCTGGAGAAATAGATGATTCCAATGTGGAAACATCTAGCGAACATAATTGTGCAATTACACCTCTTTGCTCCTTTTTTAGAAGCTTTGTCATGCCATTAGAGCTGATTATCTTTCCTGGTTTCCCTGCAATACCCCTTAATTCAACTTCCTTTCCTTCCACAGAAAATTTCATGAAAAGTTCTTGAAAATTAAAAGCTATTGTACCCAAGGATTGTAGCCATTGGACTCCTAGTACAACATCAGCACCTCCCATTGGAATGGAAAGCATTGGGCTAGTCAATACATATTCTCCCATGGATAGCTTGATATTATGGCACTTTCCAGAACAATTTATTGTTCCTCCATTTGCAATCATCACTTGACACTCTGGTGCTGGATATAGGAAGCAATTCAATTCTTTTGCTACCCTACAATGAATAAAATTGTGGGTGCTTCCTGAATCAATCAACACTATTACCTTTTTCTTCTTGATTTGTCCTTCTATCTTGATGGTTTGAGGAGTGGTAATTCCTGCCAATGCATTACAAGATATGGTCGGATTTATTTGTTCTTCATCTAGGCTTTGTTCCTGGAATATATCCTCTTCTTTTGACCTTTCTTGCTCCTTTTCTTCTTCCTCTTCACAATCTATGTAGAATAATTTCTTCTCAGCACACTTATGACCTTTTGTGTATTTGCTATCACAATTGTAACAAAGCCCTTTTGCTCTTTTTTCTTCCAATTGTTGTGGTGTCAACCTTGTAGGTTGTGGAAGACTATGGGCAACAACACTTCCGTCTTTATAGTTGTGAATGGTATGCTTCCTAGTTGCCATAATTTTGCTTTCCATTTTTCTTGCTAACCTGAATGCCTTCTCTAATGAATCAGGTTCCCAAAGGCGCACATCATGTTGGATATTATCCTTTAAAGACCCTATGAACACATCAATCCTATGCTCCTCTGGAATATCTTTTACCCTTATGTTCAATTTTTGGAACTCCTCAATGTGCTCCATTATTGAACCCTTTTGTTTGAGACTTATCAATTGGCTAAAAAAAGTGTTGCTTTTTGTATCCTCATAATGTGCTATCAATTCTTCCGTAAAAATTGCCCAAGTGATAAATTGTTTACGAGAACAAAGCCATTGATACCATACAAACTGATTTGGTTCCAAATATAAAGTTGCCATACGTACCTTTTGTGTGTTTTGCACATTATTGAGATCGAAGAATTGCTCCATCTGTAATATCCATGTGGCGGGATCCTTGCCATCAAACTTCCTCATATCGATTTTTGGAATATGGTGGGTCTTCGATCCAACATTAGAGTCTATGGAATCATGATTAACATTTCTTTTGTTCACATCATGAGTTTCCTTTACAACCTTTTCACCATTAGTAAGTATTTCTTGTAGAAAATTTGTCAAATCTGTCTTCAAATCTGCCATGTCTGTCTTCAAATCTGTCCTCAAATCGGTCTTCAGATCATCCATCTTAGCTTCCATGCCCTTTACGTTAGATTCCACACCATTTATCTTAGATTCCACACCATTTATCTTAGCATCTGTTAGCTTTTGTGAGCGTGACATTTGTTGCACTTGTTCTTGTAATTTTGATATATCATGTAGCATTTCTTCCTCTTCTTCATGAGTCATGCTAGAGCTTTCAGGTTCCTTACTAGGTGTTTGCATTTTCTTTCCTCGGGGCATCAGTTACCGATAATAATGCTTTACTATGCCCTTTGAATTCCTTCAAACCAAGCTTATGCAAAAATTAAAAAAAAAACTACACACCTTTTTTTACTTTGTAGAAGCCTGATATTGAATCTGATGTATCTCTGTAATTCCGAATCCTCCAGTTCTGAAATTGTGACCTGTAGTAGCCTCGTATGTCCTCTTTCCAATGCCACTAGTCTGATCCAAATTGGATTCTCCATGAAAGAGTTATGCACAATCTCCCGCAGTGACCTGATTATAGACTATTTCAGTAGAGCGAACTTGTATGACGTGCCACGTGTCACTGCTTCAACCTTTGACTTTGAAAAATATATAAAAGAAAACTACAGTCCGTCCTCTTTTTGTACCTTCTGACAAAATTTCAATCCGATTCTCAGAAAGAAAGTTATGACGATTTTCCCGAGGTCACCTGTTTTGAGTGTAATTCAGGAGTCTGCAAAAAGACCAACTTCCTCAGATCATATCTCCGAAAATATCGTGCGAAAAGCTCTGAAATTCGGACCCAAGGTTCAGCGCGATCTCTTCTCAAATGGGTTTTTTTTGCGACTTCTGAAACGTCACAGAAAAAAAAGTTATAGCGAAAATGCCACGATGACCTGTTTGGAGCAGCGAAACCCTAGAATCCAAAGCTCTGATACCAAATGTTATGAAACCAGCTCAAGAAAAGATAGAAAAGAAAGATCCACGCCTTAGAATTCAGCCTCTTCGAGGGGGCAACCTCATTTACATTACATAAATGAACAATCCTTGGATGATACAAATGACAAAACCTCCTTTCTATATATAGGAGTCTAAGGAGTCACAATATAATCCAGCCGACCTAACAATAATAATATAAAGCCACAAAAATAACAATAGAGGGATTCTATGGGGCACAGAAATAACAATATGGGGGTAATAGGGCACAACAATATAAATAAGGGGTATAACTACAATAGTAATGGGGTAATCACTAGTATTATAGGGACCCAACACTAACATTATTAGCCCAAATCTTTGTTGGCAAGTTGGCCTTGAATTTTGTTGAGCATTTTTGACAACCCATACAACCTTCACCTAATGACAAAATTCTGAGTGTTAGCCATGTCTGCCAGGATGTATAAACATTATAGGACTTCGATATAATTATTATCTATACACAAAACTAGCCTTTTTCTCCCTCCCTAAACCATGTCTACTACAAGAGTGTTTTGTTGCCCCTCATTTCAACAGGAGTACATACAAATATTTTTTCACTTTACAATGCACCATTGTAAGCCAAGGGATGCGAGTTAGAGTACGTACAAATATTTTTTCACTTTACAATACACCATTGTAATCCTAGGGATGCAAGATAAAGCCTTGTAAGCCATGTGAGTCTTTGCACTGTGATGTCCTAGGCCTATTCTTGTTGACCATGGCCAGTCCCTTTGGTTCCCACTCTTAGCTCCTTTCGTCTTCGATAAGATTATAGGACTTGGAGTGGACCACATTGGGACTCATGGTTTATGGAAGCATCTAGTTATGTAGAGGTGATCACGAATAAAGGCGCCAGTACATCCCAAGCTATGCGCACTTATGTCTTACCACATGGTCATGTGTCATAGAATCTGTATACATCCTTGGCCTTCTTGCAGTATTTATCAAACAATTCTCAATAGGACATTCTCATAGTTTTCAACAATTCACATTTCCTAATGAATTTGGTCCTAGAAGACAAAAACTATGTTATCGGATTCGTGGGTCTGGGTAGTTGGATATGTGGATCCCCGGATCAGATACGGATTCAGATCCGAAGACACCAGGATTCGCTCAATTCACTTTAAGAGCCGCTTTTGAAGAGTCCCATTAAAAAATGTGTGCAGAACATTTCAAATATTATTGAAAAATCTATTGTTCAATCCCCCGATTATTTAGTGGCTTGTGTGGACTTTTAAAATATTATTGAAAAATTGATTGTTGAATCCCACGATTATTTAGTGGCCAGCCAGGTCTCACATTACCTTATTATGCTGCCAATTTTAAATTTAGTCTTGGATGATTTATAATAAATTCCTATTAAATTAATAAATCCAATTCACTTTATAATCTAATATAAATAGTTCGTGTCCATTTAATTTAATTTATGTTTATAATTTTATAATCGTTGTTGTTATGTATTACATTAATTGTAAACTAACTGATTTGGATGAATATTTAATATTTAATACTTATAAATAATATATTAATTTTAAAGTTATTAATAAAATATATTAATTGTTTTATATAAGTATTACATTTTACAAATGTATATAAATTATAAAATATAAAAATTATAATTTTTATTTTTATTTGTATTCTTAAAAAATATAAAAAGTATATTTAAATTATTTGTACTTGCCATTTTCTTCGCGTATCCAGATCCTGGCTTTTCAAAACACTAGTGGATCTGTATCCAGATCCGAATCCTGGTAACTTAGCAAAAATTCAACTTGGTCTCAAATTGCTTGGAATAAAATGTAGATGACATGCCACAAAAAATTTTGCAAATGGTGAAAGCATCAGTTAGAAAATAGCAATCAAAGGTGGCCCAATAGAACATCAGAATTTCAAGTGGCAAAACAGGGTGAAGAATTGGCATTAAAAGGTAAACTTGGCATCAAAAGTTATGTGAAACATTAGCCAAACAAAACCCATGTGGCAAAATCATCAATTTCTCAAAGGCATTGGCAATCTAGTATCAATGCAACATGATGTGGAACATTGGATCATTTGTGGAAATAAAATAGTCGTTGCAAAGTGGATTAATGCCTTCCCTTAGCAAATTGAGTTTCTCTTGGACCAAGATGAGCTAAATCAAACAACACAGCTTCCTCAAACTAGTCAATGGATCAAGTCAAGCTAGACATTTAGCACCTTTTGGCTACTATTCTTCATTTTATGCCTCTCAAATGCAAGGGAACGTTGCCTCCTCAAGTAAATTCAATGGTCAAATCAAGCCAAATTGAATTCTTCATGTGGACAAGCATTGCAATAAAAATATTTTATTTTGCATTTACTTACCGGGTTGTGGACGACGAGTAAAAAATATTATTTTGAGAATGAGGTCCTACTAGCCGTTACTAAATAAAATTATTAAAGGCTAGTCCCTCCTCCCATTCTAGTTTTTGTTGAATTGTAAAATCAAATGCCATGATAGAACTCTCATTTTGCAAACATCTTGCATACAATTTGTGGGTTGGTTTTTCTATTTTACTTTTTCTCAACTCTTGTCATGATAGTTTTAAATAAGATAAACACAAGTATTTCTAGGTTACACAAAGGTTGGAGGGACAATCCATTGACGAGATACATGGTCACATGGAGGTAATAACCAAGGCACTAGCCTTCGCTATTTCCCTTGTTAGAGGTTTGAGATCTCCTCTACACCACAGTCGACCCGAAGATTGGAGACACATTGCTAAAAGTCACTCCTAGTTGGATCCAGAGGCTTGTGAATTATTTTCAACAAAGGGGAGGGGCAACGTAGTCTTCTCAACGCTAAGACCATCTATTGTCCAAAGTGCAAGGCCAACGTAAGAGAGGTTGTGATCAACTGACAACAGCCCAACACTTGAGAGGTAAAATTTGGCCAAGGTAAGTATATCTCAATTCTCAACAACCATATATATTTCTAAATTCGCAAAATCGCGTTTCGTTTCGCTTAACTTTCAACAGCCCAACACTTGAGAGGTAAAATTTGGCCAAGGTAAGTATATCTCAATTCTCAACAACCATAATTTCTAAATTCAAAATCTTTTTTTTATTTTATGATTTAAAAACTAAAAATAAAAATATTTACTAGCTTGTTTTTATTCATATTTTAATCTTGATATTAACTAGTTAATCCTTGGGTTCTGAACCAAATTTTTAGATTTTATCCAAGGGTAAAATATGCCTTGTTTTGGGCTTTCAAACACACATATTTCACAAAGTATATTGAGCCAGTTTTGCAGATATGCATTATTTTACAGTCATATAAACAACAGATCCAGCAAAGTCCAAGTTACAAGGGCCTCCACCAAGTAAGTATTCATCATTAATCCCTTGTATTGGTTTCCAGACTTATTCAAGTTTACATCATCATTCTGAGACTCTTTTTAGCTTGTTATAGCCATCAGATATTTTAATTACAAGCCGCAATAAATATATGGGTTTTCACAAAATGGGGATTTGACCTCTGGACACTTCTACAACAAATTTGCAGCTTGCTGTAAACACAGATTTCTTGTAGAGCTGAAGCTAATCAAAATTTATTGCATAGTTGAAGCATGTTAACTTCAGCTCACGAAGGATTAAATTGACATACATTTGTTGTCTTAGCTTCCCCCACCCCTAGATTACTAAACTAGAGTGTACACACTTTTGGGTGTCCCTGCAAAGGAGTTTTATCTTGTTGTTTTCTACAATTTTCTGTAATTTTCAGATCTGAAATCACAAGACAGCAAGCATAAATACATCGGACAGAGAGCTGAAATACACAGGACATCCCCTTACCAAATGGCAAAGGCACACTTCAAGGGCAACTCATATATTTACATGTTTGTTATCTTCAGTTTTGGGTAAATTTCCTTGCTATTCTGCATTAACTTTTTGCATAAACAGCATTTCCAAACCGGTAAAATAAGAAAGAATAACTTCTTCTTCACCCAAGGTGCCATTCATGGCAGTAGTCTACTAATTGTTGGGTGAAGTATCTCACATAGGAAATTCTCCCATAGCCATTCAAGTAGGAGTTGGGTTTAAATAGTGAAGACTCATGGCAGAGTGATAGTGGGCACTTGTCCTACATGTGCCACCTTAGCAACTTGCAATGACTTTGCAAATGCCTGCCAGTTTGGGTGGTAACAAGCCCTACCGGGGTCTAATTATGAATATGCTAGGGAAATGTCTACCCAAGATAAGACACCTCCACCCTGAGCCAAGACTTCACACCAGGTTCTATCTACTTGTTTCTAGTAATAGTATTGCTACTGATGTATACTCTCCCTCTTCCACCTCTACTTCTACTTTTATTTACAATTATGATTTTGATGTCAAACTGGTACCTCATGCCTCTTAGGGTTTTTCTCATTTGCTTTTACTTAGATCCTCCTACGCTCTCTTTATTCTCAGTTTAACCATAGCTTCTAGGAGTACTCTAGACACTCCCATAGTCTGTTGGCAATTGGTTGTACTTTCCAATCCCATTGAGATCTCCTCTACCCCACAGTCAACCCAAAGGTTGGAGACACATTGCTAAAAGTCACTCCTAGTTGGATCCAGAGGCTTGTGAAGTATTTTCAACAAAGCAGGAGGGGCAACATAGTCTTCTCAACACTAAGAACATTTATTGTCCAGACTCCAAAGTGCAAGGCCAATGTAAGAGAGGTTGTGATCAACAGCCCAACACTTGAGAGGTAAATTTTGGCCAAGGCGGGATTGGATTTAGCTCATGGTCACCAACTCCCTATTGATCAGGTCCTTAGAGCATTGACCTCTCCCCCCCCAGTTCTCCATGAAGTGGTTATCTTACAATTGTCGTGGGATGGCTAGTCCTGCCAAAAAACTAACCTTTAGACGATTGCTTGAGACTGATGGTGGATATCATATTTCTGCAAGAAGCTCTTGCACCTTGTGACTAGATCATCCCCACTTTTGAAGCCCTTGTTCCTGGTTGGCATTTTAATGCATTGGATGTTCATGGACGATCTAGTGGCATGGCATTGGGATATAATCCTCGGGTTGTTAAACTTCTTAATATTTGGGGGAGGGGGGCAGGGGAATCAATGGAGCTGATATTTTTATCTCTAACATCGGGAAGGAGATGAGACTTAACCATGTATATGGACCCTGCATCAACCGAGCATATTTCTGGGAAAATCTCCTTAATCCCTCATACATGCAAGCTGACAATATAATCCTTCGAGGTGACCTTAATTTTTCTATTGACCATGCGGAATCCTAGGGACACAAAGCACAAATTGACCCTCAATCTGATCATATTTGTTCTCTGTTGGAGGATCATCACCTATCTAATATTCCTATGGCGCAGTCTCAACCGTAATCAGAGGACTAGAGATGCCATGCTTGCCAAAAGGTTAGACAAGTTCCTCGTCAAAGAACCTCTTTTGGAGCACTTCTCATTATATTGGCAGTGGGTGGGTTTTGGTGGCCTGTCTGACCACTCTCCCATTTATCTTGAATTTGCTAGTGTTGATCGTAAGACCAAAGCCCCCTTTAAATTCAATTCTACCTAGCTCAAAGAAGAGGGATACATTAATATGGTCACTGATTATTGGAAGGCTCACCCTCATTCTCTTGGTCAATTTGTTTCTGAAGCATTTGCTAAAAAGATGCTTTGTCTCAAGCACAAATCTATTGAATGGGCCAGAGAAAAAAGACTTAAGGATGACCATATCCTTAAAGACATTGAAGTGGAACTTGCTAATCTGGTGGACAGGGATGGTCATGGTTTTGCATCCCCAGAAGCCAAAAAGATCGACTAATCAAAATCTAAGCAGACCGGAACAAAATCCTAAAAGATAGAGAGGAAACCTAGAGACACCGGAGTCGTGCTATTTGGCTACAGTTTGGGGATGATAATACGAAGTTTTACCACGGTTTGCAAATGGTCGACAGGTTATCAACACCATCTGGCACTTGGAGTATGATACTAGTCGCCAGGTGAAGACCTTTAATCAACTGGCCACCCTCAGCACAACACATTTTAGTCGGCTATTCAGAGCTCCACAGGATGCTACCCTCACAGAGATCATCAAGGTGGTTGGGCTATTCCCTAGATTTGTAAATCATGAAGTGGCAGAGGATCTTGTTCAGCGTGTTTCTCTGGGAGAACTGGATGGCACTCTTAAATGGTTTAAAAAAGACAAAAGCACTAGTCCGGATCATTGTTTTAAGATCCGGCTGGCTCAGAACCGACTCGGCCGAGTTGGTCCGAGCCAGAAATTTAAAACAACAAGAACAGAAGAACAAGTACAACCAAACAAAAAAAAAATTCAACCCGACAGAAAATTCAGTTTGGTCGGCCGAGTTGTGACTGACTCGGCCGAGTCAGTGATAACTCAGCCGACTCGGCCAGATCCGTAACTACTCGGCCGGGTAGCTGACAGTGGCCAGTGAACCATAAAAACACGCCTTTTTTTATTTATTTTTAATTTTTCTAAGTGTGGGGGACTCCAAAGGGGTTTATGAATTAGTTTGTTGGTCTTTGGGGTCCATTCCCCTCTCCCAAACCCTAGTATTTGATCATATTGCCCTACTAAGGCTATGCTATTCATGGTAACGTTAAATTCTTAAAGCAAAAGTGGCATTCTCCTTAATCTTCATTTTCATCCTTTTACTTAAAGTTTTAAGATTACCATGAAATGACTCAAGATGTTTGAGAGTGGTTCCGGCCTCATTGGATTACATATGGAGAAAGTAGAATTTTAGATTTCATTCAAAATCCAGCAGACTTATAGGTTTTTCAGGATTTCAGGATTGGGGGATTGCAATGTTTCCATTGAATTTTGTCATGTATTAAGGTATGGAACTCGTATTAATCAAGAGCACCAATCCCTCCAAGATTCGCTCCCAAACCGGGAGCTTCCGAAAATGTCGCTCCCGCTCCCGCTCCCAAGTAACACTCAGCCAGATGATGTTGGCAACTCTAGCAGTAGCCAGTAGTACTTGTCACAGACTTTTGTTGTAGAGGCCATTTCTAGCCTCCTTGGTTATGTGTTTTTGTTTTGATCTCTATATCATCATCGTGTATGTATTGGACAGTGCACTAGGTGCTATTTTAATATAATGGATATATTCATGAGCCTACTTTGATCATATGTTGTCTTCTATCTATATTCTAATGTTGTGTGTTTGGAAACATGAATGAAAATCTTTAAAATTATGTGTTTTTATAAAAAATAAATATTTAATGTATTTTTTACAATGACCGAGTCATTGAAATCGAGTCGGCCGAGTCGATACCGAGTCAGAGTCGGAGTCGAAGTCAACCCTCGACCAAGTCAGAGTCCGAGTCGGAGTTTTAAAACATTGGTCCGGATGGATGGCCGGTTGAATTTTACCTTTCCTTTTTTGAAGTATTGGGAAATGATATCCTCCAGGTTATTGAAGAATTCAGGGTGAGTGGCCAAACGTATGATGCATTCAATTCTACCTTCATTGCACTCATACCCAAATCGGATGATCCCCAAACTTCCAATGATTTCTAGCCTATATCTCTCTATAACTGCATATATAAGATCATTGCAAAGATTATAGAAAATCGCCTCAAGCCTATGTTATCTGAGTATATATCCCCAGAACAGTTTGCCTTCCTCGACCACAAGCAGATACATGAAGCAGTTGGTACTACACAGGAGGTCCTTCACTCCATCAAAATCAAGAGGTTAAAAGGTATGATACTTAAGATTGATCGGGCTAAGGCCTTTGACCGCACTAGTTGGCTCTATCTGAGGATGCTATTGACTCACCTGGGCTTTCCTTTATCTTTCATTCAATGAATTATATGTTGTATTTCTAATGTCTCATATAGTGTTCTTATCAATGGTTCTGCCTCACCTTTTTTTCATGTTGAGCGTGGCCTCAGACAAGGTTGTCCACTCTCACCTCTTCTTTTCTTGCTAGTCATGGAAGGGTTGAGTCAATTCATAACAAAGGAAAAAAGACAAGGCAGACTGATGGGCATCAAGATCACTAACAACTGCATCCTTACCCATCTGCTTTTTGTTGATGATGTACTCATTTTTCTCAATGGCTCGATTAGTGATATTACTGCATTCTCCTCTGTTCTTCGATTATCCTGTTTTGTTACTGAAATGGAATGCAATCAACTAAAATCGACTCTGACATCTATTGGCTGCTCTCCAAATGAAATCCACACAACCCAGCAGAGATTTCCATATACCATCCTCCCCTTTGATGAAGGGCTTAAATATCTAGGATTTCGACTCAAGCCTGTTAAGTACAAGATTGTTGATTGGGTTTGGCTTGTGGCAAAGATTGAAAGGCGCCTGAATATCTAGCATCATAGATGGCTATCCAAGGCTGGCAGACTCGTTCTCATCAAATCTGTTTTGGAGGCTACTCCGGTGTATTGGATGTCTCTGGCTTGGATTCTGAGGGGCATACTACACAGAATTCAGCAGCTTTGTTGCAGATTCTTGTGGAAGGGAAAACAAGAAAAGCACACATTTCCTTGGGATATATGGGATACTATTGCTCTTCCCAAAAAAGGGGAGGATGGGGTATGAAAAACTTAGAAGCCTTTGCTAGTGCTCTAGCAGCCAAAACGGGTTGGAACATTCTTACTTCCAGGAACCTCTGGTAAGGTGGTCACCCAGAAGTATATCTCCCCTCTCCATTCTCTCGATTGGATTAGGAAACCTACTTGGAACAGAACAAACATATCTACGGTTTAGAGGGCGATTCTCAACTCACTTGCATTTATCAGAGATGGATTGACCTGGAGGATTGGAAATGGTCACTTGGTTCGCATTGGATTGGATCCTTGGTCTGGTTGCGGGAATGCTTATCAGTTACCTCAGGAACTACTTCACTTCCTTACCAATGTTGGTATTACAGACTTGCTCATATTGTTGACCAGGATAACTCTTCTATCTTCAGACAAGCCTGGAAATCTGTTGAACTGTTGGGCATCCTTCCTATCTGGAAAAATAACTGAATTCTCTTACTGAATCTCATGTCTGAATCACTAAGGGGGAGGATGAGCTAACTTGGGCTCACTCACAGAATGGTAAATGCTCCTAAGTATGGTTATCTCTCTATATATTCTGGTCATAAACCCCCTATATTTGCTTGGTGGTGGAATGTTCTCTAGAAATTGAAGGCGCCACCCAGAGCTAAGTTATTCATGTGGTGCATTCTCCGAAACAAAGTACCTACCGGGGATAATCTCCAAAAGCGAACTTATCATGGCCCAACCTGGTGTATTCTCTGCAAACAGGCCTCGGAATCTATTGATCACCTATTTCTTACATGTCCTATTACTATTTTTTTTGGCAAGAGGTACTTACACTACTACAACTTCAATCTAGGTGGCAAGGTGCAGATATATTGGAAGCATGGCAATTGTGGTGGTCAGCAGCACAGACACATAGGATCTGAAACCTTCCCATATTGATTTGTTGGAGTATTTGGCTTCAAAGGAATAAACTCATTTTCTCTGGTACCTTACCTCACTGGCCACATGTCACTACTCACCTTATCTCTATTTATCATAGCATCCCGGAGGAAGACCGACCCCCCACAGCTCGCAATATCTCTGCTGAGATTATTGACAGGAATTTTCCATGGGCATATTTTGATGGCTCGACACAACTACATGGTTGTGGCGACACGGCGAGGGTATCTTACTACACATCACAAATAATCATTTCTATAAGATTCAGATGGGACTGGGGGATGGGACAAATAATTTTGCTGAACTCATTACACTACATCATTTATTATACTTTGCACTTGAGAAGGGATGTCGCCACATACAGATTTTTGGTGATTCCAAACTAATCATAAACTAGTTTAATCAACAAACTGCATGTCACATACACACACTCCGACATATTTTGGATGAGACTATGATGCTGAAAACACAATTTGATTATATCTCTTGTCATCATATATACAGGGAACGCAATCAAATTTCTGACGAACTATCCAAGGAAGCCTCGCACCAGCCATGGGGGATCTGGATGATTCAGGAACAAACTGATCATGACTTCTACAGATATTATCATCGACCATATGAGGATCAGCAGCAGAATGGGGCCAACAGGCCCTGATTTATTTTGTCTTTACTGGATTTTTGATGTATTTAAACATTTTGCTTTGTATATTCATGTTTATATTTTACAAGAACATATCATATGTAATTATTAACAATCTCCCAATCTTGGGATAGATATATTTTTGACAGTACATCACAGAAAATGGCATGACCACACATACAACATATGCTTCTAACATCAACAGCGTGTAATTTTCAACTTATTAATGAAAATTACGATTTTTCCTTAGGGAAAAAGTTGTAGTGGGTATGAATATTCAAAATTAGACCTCAACACCTCATCTTTCTATCTGGATACACTTTGAGGGTGGAAAAATATGTCTATAACCCTCAAAATCCATATTTTCTAATTTCTGGCAAAAAATGGCAAATAATTAGCCAAAATATTAAAATGAGAGAAAAAATAATATGAGAGGGAAATTCCCAAACATTAAAAATTCGTGGGAATTCCATTTTCCAAAAAGCAGTAGTCTAAGAAAAAAACTCAATGGACCAAGAAAAAAAGGCCCATGGCCCAAGAAAAATTGATTTTTTAAAGAAATGGTCCATGGAGGTTATTCTGAATGGGGGATTTTCAAGGAAAAGATTAAGAAAAATATTTGTATGGTCTGGGATCAAACCTTTGGTCAATCTACTTCAATCTTCAAGGCAAATTGAGCTCCTTCCTCAAAGATCTACACAGGAAATCAAGGGCTAGGAATTTTTTGGAAGATCTAGCCATTTTTCTTCATGGGATCAAATTAAAGATGTGCAACTTTTGGGACCTAGCCATTTTCACTTGGAGAGCGATCTAGATCTCTCATTTTTTCTATAAATTGAACTCATGCTCCTCATTGTAATCAATCTTTAGTCTCTCTTGATCATTGTAATCGAGCTCTTGGATAAGGAAGCTCCATATTTTTTCTTTCTAAATAATATAAAGGAAGTCTTTGGGGTTAATTCATGGTGGTATTCCTCTTTTATATTCTATGATTTTTTTCTTCTAAATTATTTCTTAATGCTCTAACTGATTTTGATCAAAATTATTGATATTTCACTAGCCAATTTGTGGATTCACTATTTGCACAGGTATCTTGCATTAGTATTTGAGTTTAGAGAAGCATTTTGAATTAATCAATCTAGCGGGTATCCCTAGATCTTTTGTTTCAATGTGTTATCTAACTCCTCATTATCTAAGAATTTTATCTCAAGTGTGTAGAGATCATTCTATTTTTCAGATCTTGGGCATTAGGGGATGTTTTTGGTTGAACCAACCAACTCCCAAGACATAGAAGTGGAAGAGCCTACTTTGGTTGCTATCAAAGACTTATCTAACGAAATTTTGCAGGGATTTCTTGGCCATTACTTGTGAAAAAATTATTTATCTTATCTATTCTCTCTAATGTGCTTTACTAAATAAATTTGGCTAATATAAAGTTAATTGTTTGTTAATCAAGGAGTGGAGTTGTACCCATACTCCTTTGATTAAGCATTTGTAAATTTGCAAATAAATTTTGTATATAGATCCAACCCTTGTATATAAATTTTGTTCATATTGTATATCTTTGCTTGTCTCCTTGGCTTGCGCGGATTCAGTGGAAGGAGGGTTTTCTCTTGGAATTTGATTTTTTTTATCCGCATTTGGATTGGTTGGATATCAAGGAAAAAATCGAAATTTTTTTGTGAAGCAAATCCCTTTGCTTATGGTTTTAAAACCCTCTCTTTGTCCTTCATCTACATATACCCTAGCTGCTAGGGTTTGAAGGTCTTCAATTTCAAATTAGCAAAGATCTATCACTTAAAAGCTTGGAAATTAATTCTAAATTTTTTCTGCGACGGATGTAAACCCTTTTTAGGCATTTCTCCCTAGACCATGTTGAAATTTGATGACTAAAAAGTTTCTTGCAATCCCAACCCGGTTTTAATTTCACCTTGTCACTCCCATTCAGTTAAATGCCTTTTCCCATAAATATACATTCAACATATAGAATTCTGGAAATGATATTGTCAGATTAAAACACATGGGACTGTCAACACGTTGAAAATAAATATGGACATAAAGAGACCAGCAACACATAAAAATACACAGATTTTTGGTCAACTTAGCCCCAGGCAAAACCCCTTCAGTCTTCTCCAAGGAAACCTTGTTAGAGAGCTCTTCAAATTTAGTTATCTTGCAAGTTCAGGAAAAATACATTTGCAGACAAAAAAAACAGCAAAATACAACTTATCTTTTCAGCCCAAAACTCCTTGAAAATCGTGCCCACTTTGCCTCAATTTTTGTGCCCACTTGACGCTAAAAATATGTACTGACTATATTGTACGAATTCCATACAAAATGTATGGATTTTCGTACCGTTGTACTCCCTGTACGGAATTTTTTCAAAAAAAAAATTGTCAAAAACTTCTCTCAAATGGCATGCAGCTCCTAGCATTAAATGTTATTTGTATTGTACCTTCCATTGTCTTCTAAACCTTGATTTTGGTGCCCAGCTTTACCTAGAAATCACTCCTTCAACTTGTTGCAACAAATTTCTCCTTCAGAACTTTTCTCCAGCTCTCAGCCTCCTTTCTCCCATCTGCTCATGAAGAATGAATGCAATCTCTCTTTTGTTTTCCTCCTTTTGTTTCCCTAAATGACTTTTGGGCAACCCTAAGATCTAATGGCTCAGATTCATTTAGATCAAGGGATGAGAATAAATGTGCATTGTGCATTTAATTCTCACTTTCTATTTTTTAACTCACCCATTAAATAAAGTACCCACATTGTACTTTGTCTAAAGTCACTTTTCATTTTACAATTTAACATTGACTTTACCAACTTATAAAGTCACTTTCACTTTATAAAGTCACACTTGGGAAAAAAATTATTTTGGACACCTTTCCCTAGGTAGAGACTAACCGATGGGAAACCACTTGTCCAAGGTACATTAAAAATCAACACTCCCTCTTACCGAGGAAAGTGTTTCTCACCACACCCATATTGTCCCTGAAATGAACATGCTTGCCTCTTCGCAAGGACTTCGTAAGAACATCGGCCACCTGCTCATAAGTTGATATATACTCCAGCTTCATTGCCCCCTTCTGAACATAGACCCTGATGAAATGATATCTAATGTCAATGTGTTTTGAATTGTCATGAAACACTCAATTCTCCATGAGTTTAATGCAACTTTGAGTATCACAATGAATAACCATCGACCTCAACTCCTGATCAAATATGCCATACAACAACTTGCGAAGCCAAATGGCCTCACAACTAGCCTGGCTACTAGCCATATACTCAGCCTCAGAAGATCTCAAAGCAACTGACTTTTGATTTTGACTGAACCACAACACAATTGTCAAACCCAATCCGAAGCAACACCATGAAGTGCTTTTCCTGTCAGAAGCACAACATGCCCAATCTGACTCTGTGTAACCTGCGAACCTCACTCCATCTCCCCACTTATATTCCAAACCATAATCAACAGTCCCTTGCACGTAGCAAAGAATGTGCTTTGCAGCGATTCAGTGCACCCTCCTGGGCTCAACCATGAATTGGCTAAGTGTGTTCACTGTAAAGCATATATCTGGTCTAGTGTTGACTAGATACATCAAGGACCCAATAAGCTGCCTATACAATGTGGGATCCACCAAACTAGAATCTGAAGCATGAAGCTTCATCCAGTTGGTGATCATAGGTGTAGACATGGGTCTACAGTCTGCCATGTGAAATCTGCTCAACACATACACAGCATACTGCCCCTGCCCCAGAAAGATATGCCCCCCCTCTTGCCACACCTCAAGCCCCCAAAAGTAATGCATTAGCCCAATGTCCTTCATCTCGAACTCCATAGAAAAATCCTCCTTGCAACCACTAATCAGTCTCTTTGCCCCAATAATGAACAAGTCATCAACATACAGCACAAGAATGAGTGGATCATGCCCTACAACAATGTAGTATAGGTTCGGATTTACATCACTCTTCGTGAAATCCATCTGCTGCAAGTAAATATCAATCCTCGAATACCAAGCTCTCGGAGCTTGCTTAAGTCCGTAGAGTGCTCACCTCAACAGGCATACATGGGTCTCCTACCCAAGTACCTCAAAGACCTGTCGTTGCTCAACATACACCTCCTCCTCCATAACTCCATTTAGAAATGTGGTCTTCACATCCATCTGATGGATCTGCCAACCCATTCCTGCAGCAATAGAAATAAGGGACCGGATCATGCCCTACAACAATGTAGTATAGGTTTGGATTTACATCACTCTTCGTGAAATCCATCTGCTGCAAGTAAGTATCA
Source organism: Pinus tabuliformis (assembly GCA_031772625.1). Lineage (NCBI taxonomy): Eukaryota > Viridiplantae > Streptophyta > Pinopsida > Pinales > Pinaceae > Pinus > Pinus tabuliformis. The sequence continues at coordinate 244,574,800 of CM062805.1, read as the reverse complement.
ATCCTCGAATACCAAGCTCTCGGAGCTTGCTTAAGTCTGTAGAGTGCTCACCTCAACAGGCATACATGGGTCTCCCGCCCAAGTACCTCAAAGACCTGTCGTTGCTCAACATACACCTCCTCCATAACTCCATTTAGAAATGTGGTCTTCACATCCATCTGATGGATCTGCCAACCCATTCCTGCAGCAATAGAAATAAGGGACCGAATAGAAGTATACGGAGCTACAGTAGTGAAGGTTTCATCATAGTCAACTCCCTCTATCTGTGAGAACCCTCTAGCCACAAACGTTGCCTTGAACTTCTCAATGCTGCCATCTGCAGCATGCTTGATCTTGTAGAGCCACCTGGAAGTCACAACTGACTTGCCCTCAGGCTTAGGCACCACTTCCCAGACATTGTTCTTAATGATAGAGGCATACTCCTCCATCATAGCCTCTCTCCATACCTCCTGGATGGTAGCCTCCTCATAGCTAGTAGGCTCAGAGTCAACAATGTTGGTAGCCTTGGCTACATAACTGCAAACCGCTCAGGTGGCACACTCTCCTTGTTCACCCTCTTCGGAGGACCAACGAACTCCACTTCCTTCAAGGTGTCTTGAATCCACTTGGGCCTCCTCTTCCCTAAAGAAGCTTCCCCATAGGGAACCTCATCCTCTGCCCCCCAGTCTAGTGAACTTGAAGGTCTACCAACTGATTTTGGTGTGCCTGTACCAGCACCTGTCCTCGAAGAACTTGTACTGGCACCTGTGCTTGTGTCAGTTGAAGTGCCATGTGAACTTTGTACCAGTGGACTCCCTAAAGAAGTGCTCGATGAACTAGCCACTGGTGCCCCAGATGTCACTGACACTGAAGTACCTCCTGTACCAGTCGATCCGAACCCTGAGGTCCTACTCCTTGTACCTGACCTCCCTATTGAGGAGAAGTCTATGACTCTCTCTCATCATACTCATGTGATCTCCGATAGGCCCTCTCCTCCTCGAACTTCACATCCCTCCTAATCACCACTCTCTGTTTAGAAGGAATGAAGATCTGATAAGCCTTCAAAGTCCCATTGTAACCCATAAAGATACCCTTCTCTGCCATGGGTTCCAGCTTCGTCCTCTGCTCCTTGGGGATATAAGAATATGTGAGACATCCAAAGATACGAAGATGTCCCACATGAGGCTTCTCTCCAGTGCAAGCCTCCACCGGAGTCATATTCCCCAATACTTTGTGAGGACTCATGTTCTGAAGATAAACAGCAATATTGCAGGCCTCAACACACAAAAACAAAGGCAACCTCTAATCATGAATCATCGCTCTAGCCACCCAACAATAACTTTGTTCTTCCTTTCAGCCACGCCATTCTACAGGGGTTGTAAAGAGCCGTGAACTCTCTCCTAATGCCCTCCTGTGCACAGAAGTCAAAAAACCCACCATCGGTGTACTCACCACCATTTTGTCTGACCTCAAGACCCGAATCTTCCTACCTGTCTACTTTTCCACAAGAGCTTTAAACTCTTTAAACCCACTGAAGACCTCACCCTTGGCGTTCAAGAAATATACCTGAGTCCTCCTAGAGTAGTCATCAATGAATGTAACATAATACTCATAACCACCCAAAGACACATGAGACATACGACCACTAACATCAATATGAATCAAGTCTAGTATACCTGTAGATCTCTTGTCGCTCGCTAAGAATGGTAACTTGGTGTACTTGCCCAAAGCACACCCTCTACAGACCTCATAATGCTCGACACTAAAATCAGGAACTCTAGTAGTGATCTCCCTCAGTACTCTCAAAGCTCCATGATGCATATGCGTCATCCTCCAGTGCCATAACTTACACAAGTCTCTACTGCTGGTGGTACTAGTGCGAGTGCTACCAGATGTGCTACTCACCAATGCTCCTACTGACTGATAACTGAACCTGTATAGTTTCCAAGATCAGACTCCAATCACTTTAGCCGAAGTGATGGAATCTCCCCTGGGATGCATCAATAACTTCCCTCCTAAGAAAGTGACGTCAAACCCCTTCTCCTCCATAGCAGACACTGAAATCAAGTTCTTCTTCATCCCCGGAACATACAAAACATCCATGACCTTCAAAGGAGGCAAAGACCCCCCTCTCAAAGGTCATAGTCCCCACACCAACAACTCTCACAATGCAGTCATCTCCTAGTACAATCTCAATATCAGGTGCCCTCTCTGCAAGGCCTGAAAAGAACTCCTATGTACCTGTCATACCGCGGGAAGCCCTGCTGTCTATGTACCACACAATGGATGATGTACTCCTACTAGATGTAGAAGTAATAAATGCAAAGCCCTTGTCAAATTGTGAAGCAAACTGCTCCACCTCTGTTGAAGCTACAGTACCCTTCTTCCCCTTGTTCTTCCTCTCAAAACACATAGTAGCATAGTGTACCCTTCTTCCCCCTGGCTGTCGAGGCTACATCTTCCTCATCTGCTATCTTCACACCACCACTGCCAGTCTTCTGTATCTCATGTTGCACACAATCATCCCAGAATTTGTCCTAATTGGGAAGATTCTCCCTAGAGGTAACAGCATCTCCAAAGACCTCCCAAGACTTAGGAAGTCCCGCTACAGCTATCCTGACTAACTCTGTGGGTGCAACTGCCTCACCAATAGCAGTCAAATCATCACTTACCTATTTGACCCTGCCAAGATAATGAACTACACTTTCAGCCTTTGTCATCCTAATGTTCTTCAATTGTTCTTTGAGTACCATCTTCTTGCTCTCATTAGTACTCTGATAGAGAGTGGTTAGAGTTGTCCACATCTGATATGCATGTGTGTTTCCTCTCACCTGAGGAACCACATGATCCTTCACACTGTCCATCAAAATCCTTTTTGCCTTTGCATTATTTTTTGTGAATTCAGTGAGTTCATCTACAGCAGTAGGAGGTACAACCACTTGCCGCACTATGTCCTAAATTGTTGCCTCCTCAAACACTGTCTAAATTTTGTCCTTCCAAATGGCATTGTTGGATATCCCATCCAATCTGTCCTCTATCCTTAAGAACATGGCCATGGCTGCTATCCAAAATTTACAAAACCAAGAAAATAGAGAAATGAATTTTCCAACACACCTTGTTGTCCTAAAAGTTCAGTCCATGTGAAATTTTACCTTGTTGTCCCAAAAGTTCAGTCCATGTGAAATTTTACCTTGTTGTCCCAAAAGTTCAGTTTGTTGTCCAAATATTCAGTTTGTTCTCCAAACCACTATTTGTTGTCCCAAACTATTGTCTGGTATTCAAACTGCAATTTTCAACCTGTAGCTCTGATACCATGTTGAAATTTGATGACTAAAAAGTTTCCTACAATCCCAACCCGGTTTTAATTTCACCTTATCACTCCCATTCAGTTAAATGCCCTTTCCCATAAACAAACATTCAACATATAGAATTCTGGAAATGAAATTTTCAGATTAAAACACATGGCACTGTCAACACAAGTTGAAAATAAATATTGACATAAACAGACCAACAACACATAAAAATACACAGATTTTTGGTCAACGTAGACCCAAGGAAAACCCCTTCAATCTTCTTTGGGGAAAACCTGTTAGAGAGTTCTTCAAATTTATTTATTTTTCAAGTTCAAGAAAATTTCATTTGCAGACAAAACAAAACAGCAAAATACAACTTATCTCTTCAGCCCAAAACTCCTTGAAAATCGTGTCCACTTTGCCTAGATTTCCTTGCCCACTTTAAGTTGAAAATATGTATTGTACGAATACGAACTATACGGACTATATTGTATGTATTTCGTACGTAATGTACGGATTTCCGTACCGCTATACATACTTTACAGATTTAAAAAAAAATCTCAAAAACTTCTCTCGAACGGCATGCACCTCACAGCATTAAATGTTGTTTGTATTGTACCTTTTGTTGTCTTCTATGCCTTGATTTGCGTGCCCAATTTTGCCCAGAAATCACTCCTTCAGCTTGCTGCAACAAATTTTTCCTTCAGAACTTTTCTCCAGCTCTCATCCTCCTTTCTCCAATCTGCTCATGAAAAATGAATGCAGACTCTCTTATTTCCCCCTTTTGTTTCCCTAAATGACTTTTGGGCAACCCTGAGATCTAATGCCTCACATTCGTTTAGATCAAGGGATGAGAATAAATGTGCATTTAATTCTCACTTTCTATTTTTTTAATCACCCATTTAATAAAGTACCCACATTGTACTTTATGCCTAAAGTCACTTTTCACTTTACTACTTTTAAAGACACTTTCACTTTATACAATCACACTTAGGAAAATAATTATTTTGGACACTTTTCCCTAGGTAGAGATTAACCCATGGGAAACCACTTGTCCAAGGTACATTAAAAATCAACAGACCGAGAGCTCAAGGAAGTCATCAAATTTTCTCTGGTGCGAAAGGCTCTCTTCTGTCTTGGACATATTGCGAAAGATAGCAAAAATTTTTAGGGTTCAAGACTAAAAATTTTAAGAAATCATTCAAAAAAATTTTGTAAAATTTAATTTGAATTTTAAGTTATTTTCCTTGCCTAGTCCTAAGCTACTAAGGGCCATCCCTCTCTCGGCCAAGAACAAAAAAGGAGGCTCTTTTTCTCTTTGTGAAGACCGCATTCAGCTAGTGGTTTAGAGCGAGTTCCTTGTGAAGGATTATTCATTGTCATTTGTTGTTGAAACCTCTTTCCATTTTCTTGTAGCTTGAGAGGCATTGATGTTCGTTTTGTAAATTTATAAGCTTGCCTTAAGGATTTTGAAACCCTCACTCACTGTCTAGGAGGGTTCTCTCGTAATATTAATAAAAAGCATTTTTTTCTTTTCAGGGAGCTTGGGGCTTTCCACATGGTATCCCACCTCCTTATTTGAGAGGAGGGCTTCTTGTGGTGTTGACTAACTTCTTACCTAGTTTTCATTTCATTGTTATCTACGTCTCTAGATCTAATTTCTAGCTTGTTCCCTTACTTTCATTGGATTAGTTCCATTTTCATGTTCATCACATTTTAGATCTAATCTCTTGAATTGCTTCACTTGTTCACTGTTAGATATAGACTTCATGATTAATTATTTGATCTAATCGCTATTGTGATCTCATTGGCTATTTGATCTATATTGCATTTGAGTAACTATTGTCTTGATCTCACTTGTGTTTTAGATTAAAGTAGTCCTAATCTTCTAATTTCTCAGACTACAAGATCTAATCAGAAATCTCATCTACCATCATTTAAATAACTACTTGTGCTTTATTATAACTCACATTTGCTCTTTGGTTTCGGCATATGATACTTTTTTTCTGTCAGTTATTTTGTTTCTTGTTATCAGCAATCTAGATGAAAAGCAGCAAACTATTTTTTCTTATGTAAAACTATTACTAGTAAACATCAACATCGACTTGGTTTAAACTGTTAGCTGAACTCATTCCTGTTTGGGCTGTTTTCCTCAATGAGGAGGCCCGAGAATGGCTCAAGACATATCTTTTGGTGCTATTTTTATCAGTTATCAGTTTTTGCTTATGTTCTTTTTGGAGTACAATTACTGGAAGCTGATCAACATCTATTTGGGTTGTTTTCCTCATTGAAGAGGCCCAGGATAAAATTTTCAGCGATCTTGATTTAGCAAACATGAGATGGTAGAGTTAGAAGATCCTCAAACTTACCATTTCAGAACAACTCTATGATTTGAACAAAGTCATACAATTAACTGAATGCTTAAATGCATATACTATGTAACGTTTTATTATATTAATAAAAAGTTCGATTTTTTCTCCGGGCAAATAAAGAAACTTATGAAAAAAATACTCACATTTGCTCTATTGCTCTTGAACACTCATAACAGAATATTATAAGTGAAGTGACATTCTTAAATCTAATCAATAACTCACTCCACATTAAGAGCATTGTCTATTGAAGCACTTGTGTTATTTCTCTAACTCTCCTTGTTTTATTCAGTAGTTTCTACTTCATTGATCATTGTTATAAGCTAATCTCACTATAATTTTGTGCTCAAAGTGCTTATCATAATTTTGTTTTATAAGTGGATTGGTATTTCACTCCTTGAGGCATTTTTTGTTGTAATTGTATCTCATTGAAGCATTCTATTAACATTTGAATCTCATTTGCATATTAGATCTAGACTTGCATCTCTAAAATTTACCTACAAGCACAAGCTTGGTTAATAGAAAATTTATTACAACATTCCCTAACTTTCATTCAATTTGATAAATTTGAGTTTGGAGAAAAGGTTAAAGAACATGACCTCACACTTCTCTTGTGGCCGAGCCCTTGTAGGAACAAAGGGACGTGGCTTGTCAAGGAGCCTAGGCGGGTATCATTAATGACGAACTAAGCACCTCCTCGTCCTAGCCTTCTTGCAACTCACCTCAGTCCTTACCAAGTTTGAGAAATTGAGGGGAAGTCTCACCATAGTTCAGGCATATAATTAAAATCAACCAAGATCGCTTGCGTCACACATTCCCCTAACATTGTCTTATTTTTCATTTGGTTGATTTGTGAGCATTTCATCTTATTTGCAAGCTAATTGTATTGTTCTTGTACTTTTCAATTGAATTACTTGCTCAATAGACTTTGATATTGTTCTATCTTGTTTGAACATCCCTTTAAGTACAATTATAAATTTTATTTATCTTGCAAGTCATATCTTATTGTTCATATTTCAATATTGTGCTATCATCTTGTACTAACACTTGCCTTGCAGCATTGCCTATCTTGTAACTTGAAGCTTCATTCTCTTGTCTTGCAAGTATTGTAATCTTATTTGAGCATTGTTTATAAGGCACTGGTCTCTCGTCTTTATCTTATTGAATGCCATATTGATTCAAGTTATATTGAGCGGTAATTACCTTTCCTTTTCTCTTCTAGATCTTGTTGTCTTCAACAAGTTTTTCTTAGATAATCATCTTTTAGGGACTACCCCCTATAGTTTTCCTATGAGAGTTTAAACGGAGAGAGTTGGGAATAGGTGACAGTCCCTTCTCTAAGCGGTGCACCTTGAAGACTACACTTTGTGGGGTTAGAAACTTTTCCCACTCTTAGATGTACATCTTAGGCAACCACAGTCACTCCCACAGTCCCAAACCATGATTGCAAATGAGCAAAATCAGCCCAATTCCGGCTTTTAGCAAGCCCTTGGGTAGCTTTTTGGCAGACACATGTCCAAAAATCGTTATTCTTCATGGGCACGAATTGGATTCCTGTAGGGCACAAATCCCAACTCTGTGACACGCTCTAGGTTCAAATCGGACACGTGTCCCTTGAGAATCGTGTCCAACATGATGGATTCATGACATGTGGAGGGCAAGCAAATCCAATGACTTAGCCGGTAACCTATTTTCTTGGATATAATTTAGAAACAAATTACACCCATCCTTGGGGAATAATGAAAAAATGCAATATGAATCTGCCACTTGTGGGTGAAGAGGTCTATGGAACAACGTAGTCTACAATGTACATATACATTATATTTACATCATCTTTTATGTTGATTTATTGCCTTTTTAATGATAAATAATAAAAATGGATTATAACATCCCTTATTACAATGTAAACAGCACACACATTGTTATCACCTTCCAAACAGGAAAAACAGAATTGTGATCATATTAACACTTTGCAATGGGACAGGAATGTTCTTTATATAATACAAGTTCAATCTGAAGACCAATGTCAAAACTTTATCAACAACTCTGCCTTCAAAAATATCACAGACCTGGAAATCCACAAATACCAACAATATCACCACGCTTCACACCAGCATGATGCCTAATGAACTCATCCTCCTCCATTCCTGAGTTCCTGAAAAGAAACATTAAGAATGTCAAGTTTATACTTTTTAAAAGAGTTTTTACGTTCAGATTGAAATAAATTTTAGTTAAACTGTTTCAGAAGATCTCAAAAGGAAGAACAAAGAGACTATTGTTTGAGAGTAGAAGTCATGACTCAGATCATATAAAACTATTGAAACAGTTTATGAATATGCCTAAACTAATCTTCTGAAGCTTGAACTGTGAAGTACAAAAGTAGTAAGCATAGTTCATATGAAAGTAAGTTACGACTTTCTCAATAAAAATAACATAAACAATAAATCAGAAATGAGTTAATCTCAAAGTTACATGAACCATATGTGCAATCAAATTGCCCAAAGAACCAGGTGCCATTACAGCACTCATTCCGAAATTAGGAAATGGGGAATCAGAACCCTAACCCTAATTTTTTTGATAGATTCACTGGTAGTCATCAAGGCAATGCTTGGGAAATCCTCCCCTCCAGGAAGCAAACTAGCAATAATCATTGCATAAACAAAAAAGGAGGCTCGTTTTTTTCCCTAAAAAACTCTATACTTCCATGTCAAACAAGATTTAAATGTCGAAGCAGATGAATGAGCTAAGAAAGCCTCCAAGCTTAGCCAAGGAATGCTTTTGAAAAATGGGGAGTATGACCAAATTTCTATCCCCTAAGGTATAGGATGAAAGGGCACATCAATCACCATTAATCTCCACATGATTCAAATCTTCACACATCATCTTTGTGGCATCAAAATGGGAACACCAAGAACAAGCCATATCCCTCATTGCATGTGAATCTCTGCCTTGCCTTTGGTTATTGAATGCAATGATTTAGAACACCATCAGCTTTATGGGATAATAGAGAGGTCGTGGTCCAAAATTGGGCATAAATTCAATTGGCACTCAGGAGCGTCTAACCACCTGGTAAGAATTCCCTTTGTATATGGGCTGTATGTCAATCATTTTATTTCAAATTGGAAAGAGTCTCATTGGAATGTGGTGGAGATTGGGGGTCAGCTGCTTGCTAAACCTTTAAAGATTCCCCTCTATGTAGAAGTGTATTTTAGTTCTGGTTTCCACCTCTCTATATGTAAGGCTATCAAGTTATTTGTTCATTTCTGGGATTACCCTTAGTGAGGAAAATTCAGGTTCCAACCAATCTATAGATTCTAAGTTTTTCAGTTAAATAGGGGGCCTAGTGACACCTCCTCTGATTCTTTGGACAAAGTCTCCCACACTACAACTATCCATTTCCAGGTTCAATTTGCAAGGCCTCCAAACATGGACATTATTGAAAATTTGAAATTTCGACAACTTCTGAGAAGGCATGTAAGATTTCAATGACTCCAACAAGAGCTCATGATTCTCTGTGACTTCCCAGGTCCATGAGAACAAGCATTTGTGTGTATCTCAGAATGCAACTATGATGAGTTTATTGGTACAGCAGAATCATGTAATAGCTATTCTAGAAGCAGAATTCGATATATTACGAAATTTGGCTCTCAACCTCTGCATGAACACTTTATCTACAACGTCAAACAATAAGGTACCCGAAAATTCAGTTCAGACTGAACTCAAGGAAGATGAAACAGTTCACCAGCTCAAGGAATCAATCGAAATCAAGAAGCAAAACTCTCCTCTTTCAGATTTCAGTGAGGAGGAAGCAAATACTCACCATGTATTTCATTAGACACTGTTTTTTTATTAGTATTTTAGGTATTTTTGTTAAACAGACCACCTGCGAGACAACTTGGAACATTTACTATATAGTTTGTAACAAACTTCTTTTTGTAGCCTCAAAGAAATATCTGTTTATATTGGAATAACTTTGGAATAGTCTCATGTATATTGTTGTCAGCCTGGCTATGGCCTTTGACAAAATAATATTTATATTTCAGTTAAAAAAATAGAAAGCGAAAGAAAAAATGAAATCTCAACTGACAAATATGAATTAAATTTAAAGCATATCAACTAATAAATACTAAATTAGTAACTTGTAACATCATGATTCAGATTTCTCATTCAAACATCATAGAATCACAGACCCATGCATGTAATTTTTAAAGTTGAAAATTATTTTTAATTGAATTTGATTTATATGAAATAATCAAACATTAAAATAATCAAACAAATAGAAGATTTTCATTTCATGAAATCATCTTTCTAGACAGAATGAGATTAGTCAACCTAGGCCTAATATCAAACTGAAATTCAAGTATCACAAATTCATAATATGTCAACATGGCAGTGATAAAGAGTTAGGATTCAAGTTCTTATAAATAACAAAAGCTGTGCTTATACACAAGCCCAGAACAACACCTAATTCCCCAAATCAATGATATGAAACTAAATGGGCAAAAATGCAATATGACTACCATTCTACCACCATAAACAGAGGCAAAAGAACCTGCCATAGCCAAGCAAGACCCAGGCATGGATGCCTCATATATAACCCCAACACCAAAAGGATCTATAGAAGAATTAAGCCAAAAAGAGGTTAGCCATCAAGCAATCAGTGTTATCCAAGATAGCATCTTTGAGATTTGCCTATGTTTCAGGCAGTGTTACTTGGGAGCGGGAACGAAAACAGGGGCGGGAGCGACATTTTCAAAAGCTCCCGGTTTGGGAGCGAATCCCGGAGAATTTTTTATATAATATATATATTTTTTATATTTTGATACATATATGTCAATAAAAACATGTAGAATTATGAATTAGATATATAAAAAAAAAATTCTACTTTCTCCATATGAAATCCAATGAAGTCGGAACCACTCTCAAACATCCTAAGTCATTTCATGGTAATGTTAAAAATTTTAAGTAAAAGGATGAAAATGAAGATTAAGGAGAATGTGTCACTTTCACTTTAAGAATTTAACATTACCATGAATCGCATATCAATAATAGGGCCATAGGCTTGATCATTAAGTTGCCCCACTCAAAACTTATTTGTTTCTTTGAAAAAAATACATTTGGAACATTACTACAAAAAAAAATTGCAAAAAAGGTTAACGCCCCCGAAAAGGCGGGGAGCATTTTTATTAGGGAGCGCTCTCCCGAGTCGCTCCTGCCAGAAGCGCAGATTGGGAGCGGGATTGGGGGGGGGGGGGGGGGGGGGGCTCCCCTGCAACACTGGTTTCAGGAAACGGCCCCCAACCCAACGTACCCATACCGGAAACACCTAAAAAAGTTGAAATGCCGACAGTGGTACCGTACAACATTTCATGATTTGGAAATGTCGAATGCTACCGCCGACAACATTTCGGTGCAAATCCACCTTGTTTCATCCCTTGTTTTTTTCTTGTGCAGGCCCACTCGAGCACCCAGTAAGGGTATGGGAACCTTCTATGGCCAAAAAAATGTAATCTACCACTAAATTTTAAATCTAATCAATCCACACTCTAGCTCTGTTAAACAAGCACTTTGTTCTATTTTTGTTGACGAGGATGAGAATGAAGATTATTAGGATATGTAATTGTACTTGTCTTTAGCCAATGTTTTATTTAGCTTTTCTTGGGTTTTAATTATACAGTTTATGTTGCCAAGAGATTTGAGATTTTAGCTCACATTCTTCAAGAGGTTGTTGAGGATTCCTTTCCACTTGCTATCCACTAGCCAAATCCACTGACCTAGTTGGTTCTTATTTGTTAAAATTGGCAACTAGGGCCAAATTCCACCCTAAGACAGCTCATATGATGGAGATGATTATTGCATTGGATTCCTCTTTTCGAGAGGTCCAATTTTGATATAAAGATCATCTTATTCTGACAAACAGAAATGGAATTTTGAATTTATTCTCTCTCATTCACAAATTGTCAAGGCTGATCAGCCTTAGTGAAATGTAGGCTCATGAAGCCCAATAAATGTGTCTCCTCACCCTCAACGAAGTGTATAAATAGGATTGACCTCTCTCCTCATTTGGACATCACTCATCTCATCACATATCTCTCTCTCTCCTCTCTTTATTGGTTCGTACAGCTTGGAGGCAGCGTCTTCATACTTCGCACGTGTGAAAGGAGGACGAATTTCTAGGATTGTCTATTGGCCCAATTTCAGGAAAACAGACCAGCATTGACTGCATTTACTTGGGAAAAATTCGATTTTTGAAGGCTGCATCTATTGGCACAGATATCAAGTTTGGGATAGTTTGAGCAAGGTTGACTTCAAATTTGACTGTAGAAATTACAATAGTGTTTTCTCTCTCCTTTGACTAGTTTGACCGAACTATTTTGAGCTGACTTTGACTCTCTTGGAAAGCCGAATTAATATGTTGTTGATCGAGCTGCTTGGAGGACATTTTGGTGCTGCTTTGACCAGCGTTGACTTTCTAGTTAGGGCTGCACTTGACTACTGTTGACTGCTGATTTTGTCAGAACTGTTTTGGGCAAGTTAATTTCATATTTGTACTCTCTCTCTCTATTGAACTATTGAATAATAATAAGAAGATTTGATCAAATGATTTCCCCATGTTGACCCTACCGCCTACACCTACCTACAAGTCAGTGAGAAAAGCCTTCAACCCCACAAGGTGTGGTTGGTGGCAGGGACCTTAAAGAAGGGGTTGTCACACTAAATCCCCTCTCCCTCCGTTTAAGCTATCTCCTAGGTTAGCTAAGGGGGGTGGTCCCTAATGAAAAGTTAAGTTAAAGAGATGTGAGTTTCTAGGAGAATTGTTAGAGTTAAACAGATTATTTCTTTAAGATTTATAAGCAAAAAACTGATATGAGCAATAACCATCAATACACAAGATAAGCCTGAAATACATAAACAACCAGTGCCTTCAAAGTATTGCTCTTTAAGAAATGAAATTGTATTTGCTTAAAATGAAGTGAAATGCTTTCAAATGGAAAGCCAAAATAATCCTGAAAAGAAGACAAAGATGACATGAAAGAGTCAAAATGATAATCTACAATTAGTGTACAAGAACTAGATCAAGACATGCAAGTAGAACTCCATATCCCATGCTCTAGATAGCAAATAAAATCCTTGAAAGCACAAGATATTGATCAAGAAAAATATTTAATTTAAATTTATGTGATCTTAGTAGGCTAGAGGAAAGGAAACTCGCTCTTTCAAAATCATTTGATGAGATCCTTGAGGCAAACCGATTGGGTCCTTCTATTTTTGATCTTGGGAGTTATTTCGTCTATTGGAGAGTTACACCACACCCAAGTAAATCCTTCAACCAAATCTAAAGATCTCTACACACTTGGAAAAAGATGTTAGCAATCATAAAGAGATTAGATTATACAATGGAGGAGAAGGCTAGAGATTTCACCAAAAATCTTCTAGTGCTCCTCTTCCTAGAGTATTTTTCTAACCCACAAACCATACAAAATAGCTTGCATATGTTAATCCAAACAAGTAGCAAAATGATAACTAGCATAATCCAACATACATGTATAATGTAAAGCACAACAATTGAAATAACATCACCTCAAGAAATGGAAGGAGAACACTAACAAAATAGTACCCCAAAGTCTCTTTTATTATATGAAAGATGAATATAAAATCCAGCAAAGCCTCCGCAAGCCCAACAGCTCCTAAAGATACAAAAATGAGAGCCAAAGCTCATTTAAATAGGCAAATGGGAGCCAATCCCAATGTGAGTGCACGTGACAAGTAGAAGGGTGAAGATCCCAAAGCAAAAACGAATTTGCAAGTGGTTGCATGAACTGTCCAAGTGCTGGATCACTATCGTAAACTGCTCCCTAACTGGCTGTGTATATCTCCCTTGAGAATCAGTGTATCCTCTTGCTAACCATGTGTAGAGAGGACTGCAAACAAAGGGAGACAAGTCTCTTAAATAAAATAAGTAAATTCACAGTCAACATGCCAGCAAAATAATGAGTAAACCATCCTCTGCGTATCCTCCAAATCAGGCCTGCGTATACACTAAAAAATCTGTCAGCGTTGATGCTTTGTATATCTTCTTGTGATTCGTTGTTAGTGGGAGACAAGCACTGTCACATGTGGCAGTTTTGTCCCCATTCAAACTTTAACAAAACCGTGAGTTAAAACTCTTGTTGTGTTTGGATATTCCCTTGCTACGTGGAATACTTTAGTGGCATGTGCATAAATCTGTGTGTTATCATCAACATATAACTGCCTGTAGAGTGTTGTAATGAACTGCATGTGGCTGCGCGCGTGTAACCTTAATTGTTGTGCATATATCCTCATGTGGGCTGGCAGTGTTGACTGCTGACTTGGCCTTAATGATTTTCCAATGTGGCTGCCATGTCATTGCTTGTCCCCCACTAACTTTAATGTGCACCAACATGTTGAAATAAATCAAAATATTTAAACTTTAGCCATATGTAATATTTCAACGTTGCCTCTTTAACTCAACATTGACCCTTTTGACTCCCTTTGACTTGCATTTGGAACTTTGACTTTGACTTTCCTCCATGTGGTGGGCCCCACATGGCTGCCACATCACCCTTGATATTCCCTTATATTTCCATGTCAAAATTTGACTTATTTTGACTTTGGAAAAATTTAGAAATTTTTTCACTTGTTGAATTTTTTGAATTTTTTCTCATTTTTTGCCACTGTCACTAGGAAAATTGGCTTTTGAGGGACTATAAGTCATTTTTTGACCCTTAAAGTGGGTCCTAGGATAACGTTGGGTCTTTGAGGATGAATTTTGAGTAGTCATACGCCCCAAACATTTCCTAAGGCCACTTATTTACACTATTACATAGCAAATAATTAAAAAATCTCGTTTTGCAGGAAATTTTTAATTATTAACAAATCCTATTTAGACCTAGCCAAATTCCACGACTTTTTTTGTGTGATCTAATATGGTAATATACATCGACTCTAGACACTAAGATGTGTTAGAGGCTCAACCTTCAAATCGTCACTTTGGTTGTGGGGTAAAAAATGAGTGAAAAAACCCAGAAAATTATTCGCCTATGAAAAAGAAGGAATAATTAACCAGATAAAAAAACACTCCAAGATGTACTCATTTGCTGATAGAGTCCCAACATCCTAGACCTGTTACAGACTCAAAAACTCATCATTACTAGTATCACTTATTGCAATTCCCCGCAGGGTGTGGAATCTAGGTACAGGAAAAATGATGAGAAAATAGAAGTCAAGTTAAAAAACTTTGTTCACTGATGATATCTGATGGTACAAGTGTCCTCTGGATCATCCTTGGGCATGGAGTTTTCATATAATCATCAGGTGCCACTCCAATGGTCAACATCCCACATTGGGGTTTGTCCCCGACATCCGCCATATCATGTGCCCTCTTGTCTTGGCTTGTCTTCTGCACATGTTTTTATGTTCTATTTGCATTTACTATCAATGTGTTTAAGTTAATGCGATTGCTACTAGATAATTGGAAATTGTCATTGGGCTGCTTAAGGAACATTGAAGTAAATTGTGCTAAAGCATAGAACATACCATTGTTATTAAAATTAATATTATTGCATGAATAAACAATATGACGATGAATGCAAGGCTATGCATAAACAACACCAGTTTTTCCATGCCTGTCATCATGGTCTTGTGTTCGCAACTCAAAATTTACTAGAAATGGCTCCTCGAACAAGAGGCGACAAAGTCCTATCACTCTTCTCAAACATTGTGTTTAACCTTTATACCAAAGAAAACTCCCCCCTCCTATATTGATCCTCGTACCTGAAATTTACATGTGTTAGATTTGTATAATGTCAATTGCATATGCTTGGTTTTTTCCCACCCTCTTTCTTAACACTTTTCACCCTAAAATCAATTGCTCAACATGCAGAGAAACCAACAGCGACAATAAATCAACTTCTTATCTTTAGCATAAATGAAAGTGCCAAGTGGCATTGCATCGTGAAAGCACTAAATTTCTTTATCACGTAGTCACATGATAGTACATACCTAAATAGGTATTGGACTATTATGATTGAGCATAACTTTGCCAAACATTACGAGCCATCAATACGCATCTTTCTGACATGCTAGAAAAAGGAGGGCTCAAGAATAAAAGCCAAATCAAGTTTTACACTAACTATGATATAATGGACCTTAATTTCACACCACAAGACATCATTAAGGAGATAAGCAAGGAATTTATGAACTCCTGCTGTAATAACTCAACTTGATCTAGGTGGTAATAAGTTTGATGATCGCACGCACTCCTTCCGTCGCCGCCTTCTGCCTGTGATTTTGATTCAGCCCTAGGCCTCTCGGCATGGCCCCTCCGAAGGCTCCACCAGAGGAGGCAGTTCTTCAGCAAGCCTTCTCCGACCTGGTTAGGTCTTTGCCTCCTTAGCGAACTCGCCCCACAGTTTCGAAATCTGTGAAAAAGCTTGATGGGTTGCAGGAAGTATCTCTACCTCCAACCTTGCCTCGTATTGCTACCCTTGCCTTGGCAAAAAGAGGACCTATTGGACAATTTACAAGACTCTGGCCCTCTCCAAAACAGTGCAGAGGTGGGTGGAGAAGAACTGGTCAGAGAAAACTCAAGGGAAAATCTCTATCACATTTTGTGGGAAAGGATATTTTACTTTTCATTTTGAAACAAAGGAAGACAAGGACTTAATCTTCCGCAATGGGCCTTACTTCATGGATTCCAGAGGATTATATCTCAATAAATGGACACTGGACTTCGATCCAGAGTTGGACATACCTAGTGTTGTTCTTGTTTGGGTCTGGCTTGCTCACCTCCCCCTTCACTGCTGGGGAGATGAATCAGTGCGTGCTATTGGGAATGCTATAGGGAAATACATCGATCGGAGCAAACCTAAAGACAACATGCAGGCCTGTGCTCGCATCTGTGTAGAAGTTGATTTGAGCAAAGGCCTGCCAAAAGCCATCAAGCTCAAGGTTGATGATTGGACTCACATTCAGCAACTTGACTATGCGTAGATCCCTTTCAAGTGCAAGGTATGTCACGAATACGGCCACTTTGCCAATCGTTGCACTAAACTTCTTAATGTTGAAAGCACTTCACAAGAAGAGCAATGGGAAACAGTAAAAAAAAAAGGCAACTCCTAACCCTAAACCATCTCATGACGTTGGGCCATCCTCTCGACCTCCCCCTAATCCTCCACCCTCATCTCCTCCCCCCTCATCATCCCACCCTCCCTTCTTCCCTGACCGTCAGCCAGATTCCCTTCCCTCCTCTCCTTCCTCCAATCCCTTCCACATCCTCTCTCCTCCTACGGATCCCCCTACTCCTGTGATTCAATCTGACCCTTCAAATTCCCCCCTTCCCCTGATCATCTCCTCTTCCCTCCCGCCTGATCCCCCCCCCTCAGAATCACTAGAAGCAATTCTAAGGAGCATGGTACCACCCTTGACAACCAAAAGAAGCCCAGAAGAAAATCTGCCAAACAGCACAGAGATGAAAATGCGCAAAAAGATATAGCAATGGGCCTTCAAAACCCCATAGAATCCTGTATTCTAGGACAAATAGACAAAGACTCAATAAACAAGGACCAGGGAGGGAGAGCAACTCCTCGCATCCCTCATCTAAAAAGATGAAAGTTCTCTCATGGAACAACAGGGGATTAGGGCACCCCTCCAAAACAAATGCCTTAAAAGATCTAATTAACCAAGAGAAACCAGATATTGTTTTACTGCAAGAAACAAAGCAGGGGCAGTTAGAAATGAACAAAATTATTGAGCAGCATAAGCAATACAAAGGATGTGTGTGTGATTCCAGAGGAGCCTCAGGAGGAATTGCTACGCTCTTGCATCAAGATAAATGGAACAATACAGCAGAAATAGTAGAGCAGCACTGGATCAAGATTGTCTTGAAGAACAACATGATCAGTCAACAGCTAGTCATATATAATGTCTATGCTTTGAATCACTATAGGGATAAGGAAGTTTGCTGGGATTCCCTCAGCAACAATATGGCGAAAGAAGATAGCAGCAACATAATTTTAGGTGGATATTTAAATCTCATCTTGCATGCTAATGAAAAACGCGGTGGTAGCTTCACCCCAGATCCTTTTAGAAACCAGCTGGAGAACGCAATGCAGCGTGGTGACCTTGTTGATATAATTCCAAAGAATTGCAAATTCACTTGGAGTAACCGTAGGTTGGGGAAAATCAATATTATGGAAAGGCTTGATCGAATCCTGGTAAATGTGCCCCTTCTTTCCACCTTTACAGTTGTTTATGCATCCATTCTTCCCTTTGCAGCTTCAGACCACCGCTTTAACCCTTGAATCTCACTGCCCCCTGGACCCTCTCCCCTTTAAATACAGCCCTTTATGGAATGACATTGCGGCAGCCAAAAATTTTATCCAGCAAACTTGGCGACAGCACATTGAAGGTTCTCCAAGCTTCATTTGGGAAAGCAAACTCAGGAATGTAAAGAATGCACTCAAGGATTGGGCAAAAACTCACTACAAAGAGCCAGAAACAAAGAAAAGAGAAGTGAAAGCTAAAATTGAAGATCTCCATCACACAATGGAAAAGCAAGAGTACTATCAGGTGGAAAAAAACAGGAAGAAAATCTCTACAGTCAGTTATATAGTATAAGAAGAGAAGATGAAGAGAAATGGCGAATAAAATCGAAGCAGCTTTGGTTGAACAGCGGAGACAGAAATACGGCTTTCTTCCACAAGCAAGCCACGGTTCGACAAATCAAAAACAACATAACTATCACACATAGCACAGGCATTCAGCATAACAATCAAGCTGCCATCAAACACATTGCTTCAGAACATTTCAAAGAGCTCCTAACCGAAAAAGGAAAAGAAGAAGACTATGTTGATCTCCTACAACATATGCCAAACAAGATCTCTACAGAAACAAATGAAAGACTGACCGAAGAGATAAAGGAAGAAGAAATCAAGGGAGCCATCTGGGCCCTTCAGCCCGACAAAGCACTAGGACCAGATGGCTTCCCAATCTGCTTCTATAGGGAGCACTGGGAAATTATCAAAAAGGATCTCATCAAATATTTTAAATGGATTCAGCGAAAAAATAAATTGGGAGATTATACAAATTCAACCCACCTAGCCCTCATCCCCAAGGAGATCCGACCCTCTAATTTTTCCCGTTTCCGCCCCATATCCCTATGCAATTCTTCTTACAAAATCTTCACAAAAATCCTTGCAACTCGACTCAAGCCTCTCTTGCCAATGCTAATATCTGAAAATCAAGGTGGCTTCATGGCAAATTTCAGATTCCATCCTCCTTGATCAGGAAGCCATTCACTCAAGCCATACCAGGAACGAAAAGGGATTCATCCTGAAATTAGATTTGGCGAATGCCTTTGACAGGGTCAGGCATTCCTTTCTATTTGCTACTCTTCAAAAAATGGGCTTTGCTTCTTCGTTTCTCAACCTCATAAGAGCTTGCATCTTTGGACCTTGGATAGCCCCCCTTGTCAATGACAGGCCTAGCCCTGCATTTCAATCTTCAAGAGGATTGAGGCAAGGTTGTTGTCTTTCCCCCTACTTATTTATCTTAATGGCCGAGTCCTTCAGTTGCGCCCTTGATCATAAGCGACAGGCAAGTCTCATTACTGGCATCAAATTTAAAGATGGAGTTAAAAACATCAACCACTCCCAATTTGTTGATGATACCCTGCTAATAGGAGGAGCATCTACAATCATAGCTCAAAGATTCAAAGCTCTATTAGACAAATTCATGAGATATTCTGAGGGAATGATAGATCATCTCAAAAGTTGCATATATGGCTGGCATGCCTCAACTCAAACTATTCAAAACATAGCCAACATCTTTGGGTGCCTTGCAAGTTAAATTGGGACCACTTCAACTATTTGGGAATGCCAGTGAGTATAGGACCCACAAGAGCTGAAATATGGGAAACGACTCTAGATAAATTGAAAATAAAAGTTCAGAAGTGGGGATCCACTTGGCTCAACCCAGCTGGCTGATTGGTCAGGCCTTTCTTCTCTTCCTCTATATCAACTCTCCCTAGTTCAGGCCCCAGCATCTTTTCATCACAAAATGGAAAGTATCCTCATGTATTTCCTTTGGCAGGGGGGAAAGAAAACAACAACAACAAAAAAAATAACTTGGTAAGGTGGAAGCAAGTGATCCAAAGACAGGAAAAGGGAGGACTTGGAATGAGATCTCCAATGCTCACAAACTTAGCCTTTGGTGGCAAAATAGTCTAGAGATTTATTGAGGATAAGCAAACTTGGTGGAAAAAAGTTCTTGAGGCCAAATATCTCAGCAGCCCAAGGCAGCAACTTCTAACAAGTGAAATACCCGCCAAAAGCAACACAAGAATTTGGAAACTTTGCAAAAGAGTCATCTCCTTCATGGCACAAAATGTCTCTAAGGTCCCCAAAGGTGGCAACAAAATCAACATTGGAGCATAAGATTATGGGGAACCAACCAATTAGCAACCGACCAGGTATGGATCCAATTCTCCTCTTTCTTCAAAGCAAAGAAATATACCGTTTAGATCAAATCTCTCAATGAGATTTAAACACTCAAGCTTGGAAGGGGTGGAGCTTCCCTCCCATCCCTAAAAACCTCAAAGAGAACCGTGACAGTTTTCAGATCCATCTTCACAACATTGCTCCTATAATTAAAAATGGCATTGATGGATTCCGATGGGATCCCACTGGTTCCAGTTACTCAATACAAGCAGGTTATCATTATTTGTGTAACAGGGACTATCCGGCTCCTCCATGGATGTATTGGAAAACAATATGGAAATCTGAAGCCATCCCTAAAGTAAAATTCTTTATGTGGACCCTCTTAAAAGGGAAAACCCTCACCTCAGAAAATTTGCAAAAGAGAGGTATTGTTGGACCCTCCCGATGCCCAAATTGTCAAGAGGCAGAAGAAACTATCCAGCACCTATTCATTTCGTGCCCCTTTGCAATCTCTTGCTGGAATAGCATTGCCCCAAATGGCCCTCTCACCTAGAATTCACAACTCTCCATTGGTGAAGTCTTAAACAACTGGAAGAAAAGCTACCCCTGGCAGCCCAAGAAAAACAATATTGCCAAGAGGGTGTGGGATGCCCTCCCATATACTCTCTTGTGGAAAATCTGGATTGCTAGGAACCGCAAGGTTTTTAGAGATAAGGAGACCTTAACCAGACAACTATGTAGCAAGGCTAAAAGCCTTGCGATAGAAACTATTGCTGCCAAGAACACAAATAAAATTGATATTGCTAGCCTGTGCATAGAAGAAAGAGACTTTATCAGGAGCCTGATAGACAAAAGTAGTATCGTTCCAACAGCAAACATCTACAACAAATCAACCAGCACTCTCAGCTACAATTGGAAAATCAGATTTAAGCAGGATGAATTAAATGAATGGCTTCGCAACAACAACTCTCATTCCCTTTTCTTTGATGGTGCCTCCAAGTCAAATCCGGGAGCGGCGGGGGCAGGGGGAGTAATCTATAAACCCAATGGAGACCCCTTAGTCACCTTTGAGTGGGGATTGGGAAACCTTTCTAATAACCAGAGCAAAAGCACTGGTGGTCTATCAAGGCCTACTCCAGCTTCAAATTCATGGAATCAAGAAAGCGTTGATCTTTGGAGACTCTGCTATCATTATCAGTCTAATGAACAGCAAGCGCAAAGCCTCCAACATCTTCATACAGCAAACCATCAGCAAATGTCAAACTATAATCAACCAAAACTGGGAGCTGAAATTTTTCGATATTCTCCGCACCATAAATCGAGAAGCAGACAAACTCGTCAGTCAAGCGTGTATCCGAACTAAAGGAAATATCCTCTGCAACAATGAGGATCTTTTCCAACACTTCCCCTGATCTTCTTCATGATTTGTGACAATCCTCTAAAGCCTGAAACTTGCAGAAACTTCAAGGCGAATCCTGACAAGATCCAAGGCAATCCCGATGTGGTCAATTCTCTGCCACCGAAAATCTTACCTCCTACTCCTGCAGCCTTCACAGCTTTTTCGAAATTTGGTCACCCATGTGAAATCCATGAATTCTCCATCTCTTACTATGTGACTCTATCCTCCCTCTCTTATGGCCCGCTCGCCATAAATATCTGAGCGCCATTGCCTCGTCTCCAGGCCTTCACTTCTATCAGCGCTTGCTTCGCTGCTGCCGCGCTCATCTTCGATCATAACTGCTCCTCAGCGCTTGCATCTTGTGCCAGTTCCCCCCCATTTTCCTTCTTTAATTCAGAGTATTTCTCCTGGAAACCCTGTCATTCTGTCTAATCTTTGTAGCTCCTCCCTTGTTCTACTAGTTGCTACTGCTCTTCCTGTGTTTTGTTGGCCTTCGTTCCCTTCCCCGCCATTTCTCAACTTTCCTTTCATTCTAGCGCTCCCCCTCGAGCTAAAGCAGTTGAGGGCCAATTCAACAAAGCTTTATTCTCGGACTTCATGTAACCAATCCTCCCGCTTACCTGCTCCTCCCGCTTGTTCTCCCTATTCTGGAAGTTATCATCGACCTTTTCTCCTTTCCCTGAGCACTTATCTTTCCCTCTCCTCTATTCTGCAGATCTTCTATCCTGACTCTTTTGTAATGGTTGCATCAGCTCTTTCTCAGTGCAGTAAATCCCTGCGTCCAGCGTATCATCAGGAAAGAGCTAAGGATTCTCAGATGGCTCGCAGTGAAGACTGCCTGCGCTGCCGAGACCTCCAGGAAGAGCTTGAACAAATCAAAGCGCACCAACGTGTTCTGGATGAAAAAATTGATTCATCCACTCGGTTAATCAATGCAAAATATAAAGCTGACTTAAATTTTTTTATTCATCGTGTCTCCTCCCTACAGGATCAATTTAATGCCTTATCCAACACTTGTGCTCATATTCAAGAATCTATAGATATTCTTAAATACATGATGGAGAAGTTCAATGCTCCAAGCACTAGCTCTTCCAACTTCAACATCGTTGAAGTGGATAGCAAGCCGGATGAATCTACCGCTCGTCAGATTAACCACATCAATATAGACTAGGATGTTTTGTAAAGTCTGTCTACTCTTATTTCAGTTTGTCAAAATCTACTCTTGTGCTAGTTTCCTTCAAATCAGAAATGACAGTAATTTAGCAGAATTTTGTAATGTAATCCTTCTACCAGCTCAACGTTCGAACTCTGCTCATGTAACTCAGGAGCTTAGCCTCCCAAACTTTTTTGGAATATAATGAGCAACCGAATTTGTTAAAAAAAAAGACATCATTGAGGAGATGTGATGCCAAATTTGCCACCCTTGGGTAGTGAGCCCATCTCCAATCTGCAAGTACTCAAAATCATTGATCCTCGTCAAAAACCTTAGGAAATGCACCGAAAACAACATCATTTTGCACACAATAAGTAGAAACAGACTGCACATAAGTATAGATTCAAGGGCAATGCATAAACTTCCATTAGTGCATTTAATTTCAAATATATTGTATGTATTGTAACATGTTATTTAGCCTTGCCTTCGCCAATAAATATTGAATTGAGGATCTATGAATTCTTAATACAGTTGCAAATAAACTCTGTTACTAAGCCAACTCGAACTACACTAATTCCACCGAACAGCAGTGACAAGAATACAAACAACTATGCACACCAATATAATCATCCCTAGTGAACAAGAAGGGTGGCCCAACCCAAAGGCCCAAAGGTTAAAACAATAGCCACAACCAACAAACACCACAGCAATGTTATTAGAACCGAACCGGTGATCAAACCGAAACCAGACCGAAACCAAAAGAAGTAACAAATAAAGAGAACAAACAAACAAACAAAATCGATTTACCAAAAACACATAAAATATTCATGTTTTAAAGAAAAACATATATATTCATGTGCATGCATATGAATCCAAACCATTTATACACAACTATGCAAAAGTTCTCATTTATATAGCATGTAATAGTGCATATAACAAAAATATCACTTGGTGCAAAACATCATTGAACCAAAAAACATCAAAAAACAAGCTCTAGAGGATCTTTATAGTCCAAAATAACATGACAGTATGATACTACAGTCTATAATACTACAACTACAACCTACAAGTGCTAATTGTCAATGTCTTCATCAGAATCATCATCCTGAAACTCCTCCTTATCCTCATTTGAAGAATGAGTAGCATCCAAGTCTGCAATGGGATTATTGGCTTGATTCCCTTAACCCTAAAGCTATTATTGATGCCTCTGATATCTCTGCCTCTGCACCCTGTGGAGGTGGGTCCAAGTCCAACCAAGAAAAGTCTTCATTGTCAAATGTTGGTGCTTGACTCTCCACAATGCATTCTGATGTTGGATCAAAGTCAGCCAAGACAAGGTTATTTGATTTAAGGGTTTTATTCAACAAGTAGTTGTGCCTCAACCTAAGGTTGTACTGAACAAAAACCATGTCATTCAATCGTTTTTGCTCCAAACGATTACTCTTCTTAGTGTGTATATGCTCAAACACACTCTAGTTGCGCTCACACATTGAAGCACTACATGTTTGCCTCAATATTCGAATTGCAAATTTTTGCAATTGAAAGCATTCACTACCAAATTGTTGTCACCAAAATGCTACAAAAAGGGTGGAAGGCAAATAAGTATTAGCAAATGAATTTGAAAGTTGAAACTTGGACTCAACGATTTCAAATTGAATTGAGTAATATAATAATTTGCAAATTTTGACATTTCTTACCTGGGGGATTCTTTGCTCTATTTCTTCCAACCATAAAAATGCCAAAGGTACCGATACTCTCACTGAAATTCAAAAGGTTGTTATGAATCTGATCTTGAGTCTTGGAATCTAGGACCATGCACTAAATGCATTTATACAATCCCCCTAATACCTCCCCATCATCCTCAAAATTTGTAGTGTAATGGTACCTTCAAAGTTCAAAAAACAAAAACATATTCATCAAGTCAACAAAAGTTAAAACTTAAAACTTATAAGCAATGAGCATTGAAATCCAAAATTACATAACTTGGATTTTAGTAGTAGTCAGTTGCATGTAAAGGTCTATAGAGTTGTTTGTTCCGTCTTTCATCAATGATTCTCCATAAAGGTATGTACTTATGTCTTTTATCCCCATATGTTGTCTTTATTTGTTCCTTGACCTAATCCATGGCCTCATAAACAAAATCCATGGCAGCTTTATCACTGTCCACCATCCGTAAAACTCTAACAAGAGGCTCACTAAATAGCACAATATCCTCTGTCTTTGACCAAAATATTTTGTCAAATACTTGGTCAACCATTTGTTTCCCTTCACTTTTTTTGCTCCACTGAAATGCATTCCATTAATCACATAAAAACAGCTTCCTCAAATTTGATTTCTGTTGAAAAAGGGATTGCAAAAAAAGAAAGTTGCAAATCGTGTGATGGTTGATTGAACAAGCTCCTTACCCCCAATGTGCTTTCTCATAAGGTTCAAAAGCCATGAATGGTTGTAGATGTACGTGATTATGGATTTTGCATCATCCACACACTTTTTCACCCACTCAATTTTGCCAATATCCTCAAGCATGAGGTCTAAAAAATGGGTTGCACATGGAGACAACCAAATGATGGGATGTTTTCCCTCCAACATCTTTCCAGTTGCAGCATAGTTAGAGGCATCATCTGTGATCACTTGTACAACATTTTCAACACCTACTTCCATAACTACTTCATCCAAAAGACGAAATAGCAATTGAGCATCATTCATCTAATCAGATGCATCAATAGATTTGAGAAACATAGTACATTTTAGACAAGCAATTAAGAAATGCCAATATCCTCAAGCATGAAGTCTAAACAATGGGCTGCACATGGAGACAACCAAATGGTGGGGTGTTTTTCCTCCAACATCTTTCCAGTTGCAGCATAGTTAGAGGCATCATCTGTGATCACTTGTACAACATTTTCAACACCTACTTCCATAACTATTTCATCCAAAAGACGAAATAGCAATTGAGCATCTTTCACCTAATCAGATGCATCAATAGATTTGAGAAACATAGTACCTTTTAGACAAGCAATTAAGAAATTTAATATGGTGCAAGATCTACCATCAGACATAATTGCGAATCATGTTTTGGTCCATGATTGCTTAAACTCTGCAGTTACTCTTGTATTTCTTTGGACCTCATTTTGTAAAAGTGGCCCCTAATATCTTGAAAGTTTGAGCCTTTGATGCCTACTCCACATGAAGTTATAGCATCAATCATGGGTTGATAATATACAAAATTAGTAACAATAAAAAGTAGGTTTGCATCATACCCCATACCACCATCTAGCAATGTATTCATATGCAACCTCCTTCTCTATCTTCTTCCATTGAGCATCAAGGGTTGGTTGAGAACCAGGGGTGGTGCGGGGTACAAAAAAATAGTTAATCCCTTTATGGGCTACTGTTCTCTTTGAGTTCAAATCACTTGAACTGAGATCAAAAGTCCCCTCTCCAACTCTAGCAGGGAATCATCAAAACTTGGCATATATTCTTCAAAATCAGGGTCACTAAGTGTAGCATCATCCTTTTGACTTTTGCCTATATCTTTTTTAATTCTCTTGTTTTTGCCATTTTCTTCATTGTAGGCTTCAATTAGACTTTGCATCTTTGTTTAAAATCATCATAAACATTTTCACATGGTTTTACTTTCCCTCTCCAATGTGTTAAAGGCTACTACAGAGCTGATTTGGGGGGGTTTTGGAGCTTATTTTCTTTAGAAAATTTAGTGGGAAAGTCAAGGTATTTTTTGCCATCTATTATTGTTCTATTTTTCTCAAGAAATATGTTCTTTTTTTCCCTAAAAATTTAAAAACCCTAGTGTCTTTATGCAGATTCGTAATTTTTATTTGCAAAAAAATTGTGGTCATTATTTTCTTCTATTTTTTCTCAACAATTGTTGAAATTTGCAGGATTATTTTGAGGGATTTTCTTGGCAAACTTGTGAGGGAGATTTTGCAGTTAATTGAAGAGTTTATTTTTTATTTGTGGGAGCTTCTCTTCTCAAAATTTACAGATCTTCTCAAGGTATTTCGTGGCTTTTATTCCTCTTTTATTTTTCTTAAAAAAAATTGCCATAGAATTCTAAAAAACATTAGGGTTTTCTATGCACATTTTCATTTCTTCTTGTAGAAGTTGTCATGGCCCCCAAAAACAAAGATGATCTAGCTTGAGTTCACTATCATTTAAATGACCAAGGGATAAAATTCTGCAACTATTGTGAGAATAAAGTTAAAGGTCGAGGGATCCATAAAATTAAAAAACACCTAGCATATTGGAAAGGGCAAGTAAAACCTTGTGAAAATGTTTCTGATGATCTTAAAGTATGGATGCAAAGTCTAATTGAAGTCTACAACAAAGAAAAAGGGAAAAACAAGAGAATTGAAAAAGATATAAGAAAAAGTCAAAAAATGATTATTAAAATTGGCAACTAGGGCCAAACTCCATGTGGGTTTTCTTGGATCCCTCTCATCGAAAGGTGTAGGATTGATCTAAAGATCATCCAATTCCGATATGTATTCGTGGAGTTATGAATTTATTTGTGTTATAAGACAATTCGTCAAGGTTGGCCAGCAACCAAATAAACCCCACATGTGCTCAACATTTTAGTATAAATAGAGGTGGCCTTCAAGTCATTTCAACACACTTTGGATCTCTTCCTCTCTCTACTTGTCTTTGGGTTTTAGTACGAAGAGAGATCCCAAGGAAAAACGTTGCCCTGATCCAGAGGGCAAAAAGCCAGAAAAGCCGGAAAACCCAGAACTGCCGAAACTGCCGGAAAAGCCGGAATTGCCGGAAAAACCAAAAAAGTTGGAACTGTCGGAAAAGCTAGAACTGCCGAAAAAGCCAGAAAAGCCGAAACTGTTGGAAAAGTCGGAACTACTGGAAAAGCCAGAATTGCCAGAAAAAGCCGAGATAATTAGTTCTCCTATGGGCCGGGATGATTAGTTCTCCCGTGGCAACTGTGGAACGGGATGATTAGTTCTCTTGTTGGCCAGGATGATTTGTTCTCCGTGGTGACTGTGGAACAGGATGATTAGTTCTCATGTGGGCCAGGATGATTAGTTCTACGTGGCATCCACTGACAGGATGATTCGTTCTCCTATGGACGGGATGATTAGTTCTCCTATCGAGGCATCCTACCCATGCAGTCTGGGACTCATGGGAAGTACCTCTCATCTGATCAATGAGCAAGGAAATGAGGATAGGAACCATAGTAGTACTATCAATGGATGCATCGCAATATCTACCGTACTCCCTATGCTAATATGACCTCCATTGATCTGGGATCAATGAAACTGATCTGGGATCAGTATGAGTGGTTTGAGACACTCTCTTGTGACATTGATCTGGGATCAGTATGAGTGGTTTGAGACACTCTCTTATGATATTGATCTAGGATCAATAAAATTGACTTCGGGTCAGTAAGAGTGATGTGACACACTCTCTTCAGATGAAACTGACTTCAAGTCAGTAGAAAATGGTATGAGACATTCTCGATCAATTCTTCTTCTTCGTGGTTCAGCAAATCAGAGCAATGCAGGGCATTGATGGCAGAGATAGTATAGTCGGACATATGGATCAATGGATGGAGTTCTCCCAAGTTGAGAGGGGCAACTAGGGCCAAACTCCATGTGGATCATCTTATTTATGGCAGCTGATATTTTTCTTAGATCCCTCTCATTGAGAGGTGTAGGATTGATCTAAAGATCATCTGATTCCGATAAGTATTCATGGAGTTATGAATTTATTTGTGTTATAAGACAAATCGTCAAGGTCGCCCATCAACCAAATAAACCCCACGTGTGCTCAACACGTTTTAGTATAAATAGAGGTGGCCTTCAAGTCATTTCAACACACTTCGAATCTCTTCCTCTCTCTACTTGTCTTTGGGTTTTAGTAGGAGGAGAGATCCTAAAGAATAATGTTGCCCAGATCCAGAGGGCAGAAAGCCGGAAAAGTCGAAACTGCTGGAAACGCCGAAACTGTCGGAAAAGCCGGAAAATCTAGAAAAGTCGGAATTGCCGAAAAAGCCAGAAAAGCCGAAACTGCTGGAAAAGCCGGAACTACTGGAAAATCTGGCACTGCCAGAAAAGCCGGAACTACCGGAAATGCTGGAAAAGCCAGAACTGCCGAAAAATCCAGAACTGTCGGAAATGCCGAAAAAGTCAAAAAAGTTGGAAAAGCTGGAAATGTCGGAAAAGTTGGAACTACCAGAAAAGCCAAAAAAGCCAAAAAAGCCGAAAATGTCGAAATTGTCGGAACCACCGGGAAAAGCCAGAATTGTCGGAACTGTCAGAACAACTGGAACTACCAGAACTGTCGGGAACAGCGGGAACTACCAAAACTGTCAAGAACTACCGAAACAGCCGGAGCATCTGTCTCCGAAGGAGAGCAGCATGCAAGGGACAGCGAACTAACATTGGGACAGTTGTATGGTACTTAGCAGCAAATACACCAAGCATGCAATGTTACAGCTAGCATGCAAGGGACAACTAGCATGCAACAAGCAGAATGCTAAGGACAACAAGCATGCTAGGGACAATAAGCAAGCAAGGGACAACAAGAAAGCAAGGTGCAGCCAACACATAGGTCAGGATGGCAACATGGTGCAGCAATGGCACATAATGCAATACAGTGATGGGTACAGTCATGATTAATGAAGCGTGATAAGATGCAGCATGGTACAGCACAGTGAGGTGCAGCATGATGATGAAATGCAGCACAACGATAAATGAAGGAGTCACCTTGGAGAATCAGTTGAAGCAACATGTCTTCAACTAATCTCATGTATCATCTTCTTAGAGATGATCTATGCTCTTATCTAGATAAGTCAAAGTGTTGACTTCTGTTGTAAACGTACTATCTCTCTCTCTCTACTGAACTATTGAAGAACATATAAGAAGAATTGATCAAGGGTTCCCCACATTGGGGTTTGTCCCTGGCTAGCGCCACATCTTGTGTCCTCTTGTCTTGGCTTGTCTTCTGCGATTTATGTTTATGTTCTATCTGTAGTTTACTTTAATGCTGATGTGATTGCTAATCTAGAAAAGATATGGAGCTAACTGTGAAAATTGAAATAAATTGCTCTAAGCATAGAACATACCTAAAATTAACAATGATGCTACACTTAGTGACCCTGATTTCGAAGAATATATGCCTAGTTTTGAAGATTGCTCTAGTTTCCCTGCTAGAGTTGGAGAGGGTACTTCTGGCCTTAGCTCACGTCCTTTGAACTTGAAGATGACAGCAACCCGTAAAGGGATTGACTCCTTCTTTGTACCCCGCACCACCCCTAGTTTTCAGCCCATCCTTGATGCTAAATGGAAAAAGATAGAGAGGGAGGTTGCATATGAATGCATTGCTAGATGGTGGTATGATGCAAACAAACCTTTTAATGCTACTAATTCTGCATATTATCTTGCCCATGATTGAAGTTATAACTTCATGTGGAGCAAGCTTCAAAGGCCCTAGCTTTCAATATATCAGGAGAGCACTTTTACAAAATGAGGTCCAAAAAATAAAAGAGTAACTTATAGAATTAAGCAATTATGGACCAAAACAGGATGCACAATTATGTCTAATGGATGGACTGTTGGTAAATCTCGCACCATATTAAATTTCTTAATTACTTGTCCAAAAGGTACTTTGTTTCTCGAATCTATTGATGTGTCTACTCAAGTGAAAGATGCACAATTGTTATTTCGTCTTTTGGATGAAGTAGTTATGGAAGTAGGGGTTGAAAATGTTGCACAAGTGATCACAAATAATGCCTCTAACTATGCCTCTTTAAAATATGAATTTTTATGTGTTTATGGTAAGCCAATTTTTCCCTGTTCTGACTGATTCCCGGTCCTCATGGTTTTTTGGTTCAATCACTGATTCGGTTCTAATAACATTGGTCAAAACGAATCAAGGAGAGATAAATAGTCAACATTGGTTCATAATCAAAGACTACAACAGATGGGTCTGAATTTCGTCCTCTTCATCAGTCATAGAACTTTATTTTACCACAGAGATAAAGAGTCACAGAGAAGCTTGCATACCACAAAGAATAGTGACACAAAGAAGCTCACATACCATAGAAAATAATGCCATAGAGAAGCTCGCGTGGATCACAAAAAGAGTGCCATAGAACTCGTATGAGATATGTCACAAAACTTGCATATTTGATGCCACAAAATTCGGATGTGTGATGTCACAGAACTCAAATGAGATATGTCACAGAACTTCGGATGTGATGCAACAGAACTTTGGATGTGATGCCACAAAACTCGCATAAGATATGTCACAAAACTTCAGATGTGATGCCACAGAACGTCAGATTTGTAATGCTACAAAACTCGCATGAGATATGTCACAGAACTTTGGATGTCGTGCCACAAAACTTTGGATGTGTGATGCCACAAAAATCAACCTAAGTCACAGAGATATGATGCCATAAGTCTGCACTATTCCACAAAATCATAGTGCCTCAAGTCCGCACATGCCATAAAAGATATAAACCACAAATCTGCAAGTCACAGAACTTTGGATGTCGTGCCACAAAGCTTTGGATCTATGATGCCACAAAATCAGCCTAAGTCACAGAGATATGATGCCACAAGTCTGCACTATTCCACAAAATCATAGTGCCTCAAGTCCGCACATGCCATATAAGATATAAACCACAAATCTGCAAGGTTCCTTAGAGGTCTTAGCCCACCAAAATAGAGATACATAAGATGATCTAAATCTGCCCTTGAAGGAGAGCAAATAGGCTCAACATATAGTTGTTCGTCCATGCAAATAGACGTGTCTCTTAGGCACGCTAACTTGATCTTAGAGGGGCCGACTTGGAAATTTGTTGGGGCATAAATTCAAATTTAATTTTTCTTTTCATTTTTTGATGAAAATACCGACCATGGCTACTAAATTCCAATAATGGCATGCACTTGGAACATTGTTATGATGTGAACTTTCCTTGATGCCTCCATTTGAAAACTAAATGTGTTGGAAATGGAAGCTAAATCCCTTCATCTTGGACGTCAACATAGTTGTTCAAGTTGTTTGTGGCTTACGTTTTACTTAAAAAGTCATCCCCTTGCTTCTTGGAGATCCTTAGACCAAAGGTATGGGCGTGGGCCCTCACTTGAAAAGTTATTGAAGGTATTAAATGTTTTAATATCTTTTATGGAATTGACTTCATAGAGGCCGAAAATTAATGTTTGGACGTCAATTTGCTAGCCAGGGATTTTAAAACCCATTTTGTGACTTAAAAAGTCACTTCCTCACGTCAAGGAGGTGTTTTGACCCAAGGTATTACCATCAAGACCCATTTGAAACGTGATGAAGATGTATTGGGACCATTTTTTCTATATTTTACAAAGTTGTTTGAAAAGTAATGTCCATTTAAAATTGAATCATAATTTAATAATGACATTGCACAAGGGGAATGTTGGACCTTATCTCATCATACAAGAAATATTCAAGCATTTCAAGAGACAATTAGAACTTTTGAAAGCAACTTTGACCTCTTCTAAAGACATCCTTGGCTCATTCCTCAAGGAAAACTACTTGTGGGCTTTTTCAGAGGGATGTGGGGGCATCATTCTCAAAGATTAAAATTTGTTGGAATTTTTCTTGTCTAGTTGGGAGAATTGAACCACCTTTTGTGGGGATTTATTCATTTCGCATTGCACATGTGGCATTGACCACCTTTATTTCAATCCTAGTATTTGCTTGCTAGATCTAAGGAAATTTGCAAATAATATTATTTTATTGCAAAGGAAATTCCTTACCTCCTCTATATAAAGGAAGGACTTCTTCATTTGTAATCATGGTTGGGTAGTAGGAGTATTCTTCTCCCTATGGTTTAATGAGAATATCTTTGGTGTATGTTGGCGTTTGGTGTCTATTATGTGACCTGTGTTTCAAAAAAGGCTAGTCCTTTCTTCATTCCATCTACAATATTTGTAAGAGTTTGATTTGTAAGTGATTAAGATCACCACAAGGCTTAGTGAGATCAATCCATTGAGGGGCAACATTGTCATGTGGATGGAGATGTCAAAGGCACTAGTCTTCATGCTCCCTTTGTTGGTGTGAAGTAAGTGTTGAGCCTCTTTGCTAGGCAAACCCTTGATGGGGTTCCCTTAGCTTGGTTTGTTTCATGCCATAGTCGATCCTTGGGCTGAGGACAATGAAACTAAGGAATCCTCCCTAGTGGGATTATCACTTTACAATGTGCCCTAGTTGGCCAAGAGATTACCCATCCTCTAGATGCTAGCCTCTCCCTTGCCCCATTATTCCAAGCAATTGACAAAAGGAGGGCTTTACTTCTTGATATCCTCTCATCACTAATCTTCTCTTCACTCCATAGCCCTTGGATATTACCACTAATCTTTACATCCCTCCATCACCAATCTTTTCTTCTCTCCTAAACCTAGCTCGATTGCTAAGGTTGCTTGTGATATCACCTTGTTTCTTATTCCTTAGCCCTAGTGATTCTATAGTGAAGCCCCCCTTGAGCCAGAGGAAAGTCTGCCTAAAGTGCAAAGGTAGGTCGTTGAGGTTACAGTGGGTGACATTTCGAGGTTCCACTTGGAATGTATGGTGTGGATTAGAGCTTTTACAACTCTGACCTACAATTTGAGCAGTAATAGTGCATATTTTTATTGGTACATCATCCCCTCATGAGAATTATCTTGTTCTTCACTAGTTTCATGGATGAGGGTGAGTTGTCTTAGAAAGGAGAGTGTCCAGATGTTGTGACATGGTCAACCATGGATTTAAGAGGAATCTAACTACATTATTATAATATTTGTTTGAGTTGTAATGGAGTTAGAAAATAATGATTTCTTATCATATGAGAGAAGAGACTCGCTCTATAAAGAGGAACTCTCTCTCAATTGCAATGGTTGTTGGGAATTTGGGGATTGAGGAGCTCTCCCCTTAGACTTCATTTGTACTTCACATGCTTGGAGACTAATGGAAGATTGGAGGTATATCATTTTTATGCAAGGCTTTCTTTTGTGTAATTTTGCTTTTCATGTTTTGATTTCTATTGCAGGAAAAACTTGTATTGTTTATGTAAAGGCCTTGTAATGAACCTTGATTCATTTCAATAACTATTTTAGGAAAACCTTGTATTGTTGATGTGAAAACCTTGTAATGAACCTTGATTCATTTGGATAATGTAAATGTGAGAATTTAACCCCTCTTGCATTA
The DNA here is from genome assembly GCA_031772625.1 of Pinus tabuliformis. Classification (NCBI taxonomy): domain Eukaryota; kingdom Viridiplantae; phylum Streptophyta; class Pinopsida; order Pinales; family Pinaceae; genus Pinus; species Pinus tabuliformis. The sequence goes on along the minus strand of CM062805.1, from coordinate 244,540,955 downwards.
TTGTTGTTGTAAATAGCTCACACCTAATAAACCAAATAGCTGTTAGCATGATCTAGCATCACCTCACACCAACATTTTGAATCGCACACCTAGCATTCCAAGGACAAATTTCTGTAATAGAAATCAGCAAGCTAAGGCTGATTTGTTGCATGCATAGAAGCTCCTATTGGCTTACATTTTCATGCACTTGCACTCTTTAATCTATACTCCCTTAACTGCATTTGGCCAAAGGTGTGATAACACTTGGTCCTGGTATCTGCAATAAAAATCGGCAAGCTTACTCTTCATTAAATAACTTTGTACCTCCACTCTGTAGCCTTAGCAATCCTACCATTTAGGGATGCCAATCAAAAGAGAAAGGAAGAGCTAATGTGGTGATAGTGGACAGCCTTCTTGAGTTGCACAACCTAGAGCCTTGCGCCTTGGAACTTTACATGATTGGGTGTGCTAGATTTTGTCATAACAGATTGTAATCTTACAGTTAGTGATAGGTGTGATGTGATATTTTAGGGTTTACCTTTACTTGGTATATCCAAATTTTCATGGTTTTTTAAGGTAGGATATGCTTTAGGCACTCCTCTCACTACTATTATTGTTGGTTGTAATTTCGAGTTCCATTGTATTATTTTGGCCATTCAAGGGTATTAACACAGCTTCTTTCTTCTTTCTCTCTTCCTCTAAGTATTAATTTATGTTTGCAATTATTAGAATTTATCAAATGAGCACAATTTCTCAACTTCTTTTAAAGAGATATAAATGTTTTCTAATCCAGACCAAAGAGGCCTCCAAGAGTCAGTGCTAAAGAGTGTAAGAAATCTCACTAACATGTACATCCTCGTATTCAATATTCTACTTAATATTTCAATCTATTTCTGATATGGGCATCTCACAAGCAAATATGTAATTATAACCAATCTCATACGACATACTTCAACTTATTTCAATCTCAATTTTAGTATCACAATCATTCCCTATTCTAGCAAGAGACTGCATGAACACATTCAATATCATATCTAATGTTCCAATACCAATCAATCATTGCAAATTTATAGTTTAATGCAATTAACTGTATCCTTACCACTGTATACTTCAATGTTTTACAATGTTAGTTACCAGATAAAAGGAGGGGAAAAATAAAAATTACAAAAAGCAATTTACACAAGGACAGTAACATTCAGCTTCATAATAAATTTTATAAGTGATTTCCTATGCAATGAAATTCAAGACATCAACAATATATTTGAATATAGATCTATTGTATATAGAGGGCAATATCGTGTGCTCACAACCATGGAAAAAAAATACCTTGCATCAGCCATGACCTGTACTTTTGCTCCATCGCTGTGTAAATCGTAGAAGTTCAGCTTTGCCCCTGAACTTCTCTTACTCATGATTCTCCCTACAAAATGTGGGATACTATTAACAATAATGGAAATATAACTGGTATTAGATACCTGCTATAACCAAACAAAAAATAAAAATGTGGGAATTATAAATTTGCTTACCAGCTAGAGAAACTTCCACATCTTTAAGGTGCTCCCCACTGTTTAAATTTGCATACTTATTTATGAACTCGGGGAGAGATGAAGAGACGTGAAACTTGTGGGGATACGGATTTACCCCAGAGCTCTTCAATGTAGCCAAAACTTTCAACCTGTTTTCAAAGTATTGCTGCATACAAGCACATTTGAATCAGCTTAACATGTGAACATAGGGACCTCAGCCCTTAGTACTTACCAATATGACTGCCCCTAAAAGAATGCAACATACTGAAAAAACAATGACTGCAAAACCTATTAAATTCTGTATCTATGGTCAAAGTCTTCATAATTAATGTTTTAGCCTTTCTCAAATAAATGTAATGATAAATTCAAGACATGTTCTTCATGTCGGCTTCAAAAAGAGGGAAATTTGAATTTTCAAATTATGAATTTTTGCCTCCAAAATGTAAGGTCGGCTCCAAGTCAGCCCAGCCCTAGAGACGTGTCTATTTTGGTTTCCTTGATCTCTATATAAAGGCCATTACACCTCCTCCATTGAGATATGTTGAGATTTTCTGTGTAATTGCTTTACAATAAATGTGATTACAAGAAAGATTAATGTAAGAAATCACAAGTAATTATCAGATTAAAAGGTCACGAAAAATCAACATGGTATCAAAGCTTGGCTGAAAGAGCAGGCTTGCCAAGTCTTGAAGAAATCCGAGATCCTTAAGAAGAATCCACAGTCAATTGCTTTCTGTGTTAAGAAAAGAAGTTTTCCCTAGAAGTTATGTTGCACGAGTTTCCGGTACATTGGTACTTCGGGTATGGGAGATCAGGTATCCGGCACAGCTAGAAGCTTTGCCCAAATTTACAGGAAACATCAAGCTGGGAGTGGCAATAATATAATATATTAAAATTTTATATATATTAAAAAAAATTATTTCCATCCAAAATTTGCCAATCAAATTCCATCTTGCAAAGAAATATGTAAAAGATTGAACTTTAAAACACTGCCAAAAAAATCAAAATATTAATCAAGCAACGATTTGCCAATCAAATTCCTTCCCAGCAAAGAAACATGTGGAACTCCCAAACCGGAAAAAACGTTGATATTACTCGATTATTATGTGATTTCATGCAATGCTATTTTACATTCAAGTTTGGAAATTTATAGAATGAAATTAACACACACACTACTCTTTCTCTTTCTGACCATCACTATAATTCGTTGAATCTTATCATTAAAGCTTCAAGATAGGCTTCAAGATAGTAGACTTATTTGCAATTGTTGAAATTCAAGATTTGCAACAGACGCTGCCAAGGAATGACTAGCAATTGTCTATATTTTGTTGAAACTTTCGTTACATCTCCACGTCTTTGTCGCTTTACAGAGTTCATGCAGTCCAGCCCCCTGACCTGGCATGTATCACTTAGAAAATAAACAAATGGTACCTTCCCTGCTCAAAATAGGTACCCGAAACATCAAAATCTGGTCAAAATAAGTACCCAAAACATCAAAATCTGTTGCAGTGAAGCTCCCGAAAAGCTCCAAAGTACCCATTGAAGCTCCCGGTGATTTTGGAGCATTTCCTACCAGCTCCCAAGCTCCCAGGAGCAGGGGAGCATGGCATATGTGCTCTCCAATGCCTGGGAGCGGTATCCGTGTAACTATGCCTAGAAGTAAACCAAGCTACCTGTCTGCTGGAAATCCAAGTTGCTATTGTTCTTTGAAGAAGGGCCACAATTATCTGAGGCTAGACCCAGTCCGAGCCACAGAGGGCCGAAAGGCATCAGTCCGTGCCTCAGGAGGTCCAAAAGGCCTCAGTATGACATCCACACAGACCAAGAAACCTCAATGCAGATTGCAGAAGATCAAAAGGCCTCAGGGCTGGTTGCAGGAAGCCGAGAAGCCTCAGGGCTAGTTGCAGGGAACCGAGAGGCTCAGGGTTGACCTCAGGGTGATGGAACTAGGCTGAATGAACACCTACTAAACTGATAAGACATGCTGGTGATAGAATGCAGGCTCATAATTTGAATTTGAAAGCAAGAAATTTCATGCTTTCATATTTATCACAGTGCTATGCTCATCATGCACAGGGACAGAGTTCATTCCTGTTGGCAGGGCATTCATAAGGTTACAACAAGGCAGAAGCTGAATTCCTCATCAAGATTCTCTTGTGAAGAGCGAGTCATTTGCAGACCTGGAGTTGTCCTTGTAAAGGACAAATTATTGCTATTCCTACAATATTTTTTTAAGAAGGTTGAGCTACTTGGTTTGGAAAGGCATACATAGATAGTGCAGTACTATGCTTGCAAGAATTTCATAATTCATTGTTGGTACTGCTGATATAAGAAGCAGCAACCAAGTCTGCTGAGGGTCTGCCATACTGATAAAGGCATCTTACTTTTATAAAGCAGTCTATATTGATCACGAGGGCATTCTAGAGAAACCTTGAAGATTTGCAAATATGTTTTGACCTACAGTGCTAAACGCAGAATACAAGCCTCGTAAAGGCCATCACTAATCCAAATATACTTGCGTCAACTGATATTGGTCATTGTTTGACTAATAAGTTGACATGGCATGTCATGGTTGATAAGTTAGAAGTGTATTAAGTTTGGTTGTTTAACTCGATTGATGGAACAAGTTCTCTTCAAAGACTTCTATGGAAGACATTGAAACATGAAGCATTCAATGTCTTGTTGACATAATGATAATACTAATCAACAAAGAGGCAGATGGAGCAGTCCTTTGAACCAATAACATCACTGTCTTCTCCTCTTATGGTTTCGATGAATTGTCCCATCTGTATTGACTTCAGCAAGAAATGTTGCACATGACAGATATAAAAGTCTTATTTGTCCGAGGATGAAGACCTTAAAGTTTTAAATTTGACATATGATTCAAAAGTTTGAAAGGCAGAATAAGGCTTGCTAAGAGAAACAGACCAAGTGTGTTTGGTATTCTGAAGTATGATTGAAAGATAAGTGCTCAAAAGAAGTTGCAAAGATCTAAACCTCTAATGCCATATAACTTGAACTTCTGCAAGAAATATATTGTATAACTGAATAAGAGTTCTTGTCAAGAATGCAAAAGATATCTTGATTATATTGGCTGAGATATATTGTTGGAACAAGATTAGCATATGGCAGAGTTTTACTTCATTTGAGATATAATCTAGTAAGATACTCCAAAGATGCTATGAGATTCACGGCAGGATATTAGGTGTCAATAACATTTGGAAGTCTTAGTGATTTGTAAACCCTAGAAGACAAGAAGTCTTGAAAAGACCTAGGGTAAGTGGATAAAACCCTAGTGCTAGACCTAGATTGACGTTTCCACTGAAAGAAGAAACCCTATCTCATGCAAGCAAGGAAGGAAAGTGGTTGGTGATGAGGACAAGGATGATGAGTTTACAAGATGGATGCAAGAATGCAAGGATCAAGAAGGAGCTGTCAAACTCCCCTCATTTCCCCCTTGATTATTATCTTTTTATGATTACTCAATCTGTTGTCTGTATTTCCTTTTTGCTTGGTTATAACTGTTTCTTCCATGGCTTCTTAATGAGGGTTGCAGATACATTGTCAAGGCTGCCAATATTTGATAGCAAATGGAAGCATCAGGAAAAACGAAGCAAAATTGTGGCAAGAGGATTCTCCCAAGCTCGAACATAAACTCAGCCAGAGTGATTTGTGTTCAAGAAGGAGAAATTTATACTGACATCTAGAACTATGCCAGATGACCGAAAGAGCTCCTAGTTCAGAGGGCGCAGGCAGGTCAGCAAGTTTGAAGAATGCCATAATGGAGATTATGCCAAGATCTGTGGGAAATTAGAGATGACTTCAAAATGGATCTACAAGATCAAGCTTTCAGTAGATGGCAACCTACATAAGTACAAAGGGAGATTTGTGAAGGTTCTCCCAAAAAGAGGGAGAAGACTAATGACAAGACGTTTACTCCAGTTGACAAGTACATTTATGTTAGAACTATTATTATTGATTTAAAAAATGCACCAAGTGATTGTGGAGATCACTTTCCCCAGTCGAGTAATTGAGGAAGATGAAGTGCACATAGAGCTACCACAGAGCTTTGAGGTACATGAGAAGAAGGCATTGTATGAACCGCGGGCATGGTATTCTTGGATAGATGGATATCTTATGAGTCCTGGTTGATCTTGTTATCATCTGACTTGTTTTTTACGGGAGCAAAAGGACTTCCGTGACAGAGGGGACAACAGTGGCAGGAGGATTTGCCTTCATGATAGAGGGAGCAATCAAGCCCTACTTTGGTGTTAGATGGAGTTGACCATTGAGTTCAAGATGAAGGATCTTGGTTGGACACTTTACTTCTTAGAACTAGAAGTGTAGCAAAAGTTGGATAAGCATGGTATCACGATCCTTCAAAGGGAGAAGCCAAGATAAGTAGCAGAGGGAGAAGCCAGGACCAGGATTGCCACAACAAGATCTATTTCAGTGTCAAAGGGAGCACCTAGTCAGGGTGACCGGAAAGTAGCTAAGGCACAACATGTGTTGAGGTGCCTGCATGGTACAATTCGGTGTGAAATGAGAAGCACAGTTGCAGGGATATACAAATTCAAATTGGGCAAAGAGTGTTGATGACAAGAAGAGTAAATCAGGATAATGATTCAATTTGGATTCTGCTTGGGCAGGAAGCAGACATCTATTGCACTCATGACTGCAAAGGCCAAATATATTGCAGTTAGTTTAGCGAGTTGTGAAGCAGTGTGGCTTCAATAATTACTCACAGGACTGTTTGAGTAAGTGCAAGAGACGACCATGATGACAAGTCGAAGCACATTGAGATCAAGTACCGAGACATGGTAGAGAAGGGAGCAGTGGGGTTCCAATGCATTTCTACAGTCAAGCAAGTTGTTGACACTCTCACAAAGCCTCTATCCCAAGGAGAAGTTTGTACACTTCAAGAACAAGCTTGAGAAGTCTGTACGCATCAAGGGCAAGCTTACGAACTCTGTACACAACGGGAAAAAGCTTGACAAGTTTGTATACTTCAAGGACAAGTTGGAGTAGCTGATAATGTTTTCCTTAGTCAGAGGGAGTGTCGATGTTGTAGCATCAAGGGGCAGAGATTCTCCCTAAGTCAAAATATAGACAGGTCAAAGTATTGACCAAGGGCCACAAAATGTGGCGAGGGAGAATGGCCCAAAGTGCTCCCCAGGTGGGCGAGTGACTGCCTTTAGCATCAGACAAAAGAGTTACCATTCAATTAGCATGTAGGACTAGTAATAGCCCAGGGTTTCACCATAGGTCACAGGTGTTGACCAGGTTCCAATTGATGACCTGGATAATTGGTGAACAGCTCCAAGTGATGACTTGTTGAACATGATGTTGATGAAGGATGCTTTCCACAACTAGTGGATAGATACATCAACATAGCTAGCTCATTCAACCTTTTCTTAGAGAAAAATTTCAACAAGAGAACATTTAGATAGTTATTATGAATACCTCCCTAGCTAAGAGGGAGTGTTGAATTTTGTAGCTATGGTTGGCCTTCCTTTCAAATAAATGTAATGATAAACTCAAGGTATGTTCTTCATGTCAACTTCAAAAAGAGGGAAATTTGAATTTTCAAATTATGAATTTTTGCCTCCAAAATGTAAGGTCGGCTCCAAGTCAGCCCATCCCTAAAGACGTGTCTATTCATGCTTCCTTGATCTCTATATAAAGGCCATTCCACCTCTTCCATTGCGCAGAATTCGAATCACAACATGGATATCTACTGAGGTTATTTAAAGGATGAATATGAGGCTCTAGAAGGATGAATCTAAGGAAGGAAGAAATCTGAGGCAGATCTAATTCCTTGATGAAGGCCAAAATCTCCAAGGCACAGCAGAACGAGTTTATGAGGCTACTTATTGTTGAGGTTTGACCTAGTTATGTTCACGATCAGTTTGACCTTTGTTTTGATTGGAAGGATTTGATGCATCCCTTGTTGAACTGATTTCTCTAAAGGAAAGGTTGTTGGGTTTTTCCCCCAAGTGAGTTTTCCCGGGGAAAAATTCTTGTGTTTCTTCTTTAGCTATCTCTTTGTTTCTACTGTTGAGATCTTTTGTGTAACTGCTTTATGATCAATGTGAATACAAGAAAGATTAATGTAAGAAGTCATTGTTGAAAATAGTAGCGAATAAGGTCTTCTTTGACTTGTGCCTTAGTCAAAGAGACCACAAGTAATCTTTCTTAGCATGCACAAGTTCATATAAATTAGGAAGAGTTCCTATAAGTTAGGACGAGTTCATGAAGCAGTTTAACTCATGCAAATAATTGGAGGCTCAATTTGTTTGTGTCTTAGTGTGAATTAGATTTGGGAAAGGGCAAGTGACAAGTCTCAATGGTTATTTGTGGCTAGGACAAGTCGCAAGAGCCAATTAGACTTAGTTAACTAGTCAATCACAAGTCAGAGTTCCAAAAATAAACTTGCCAAATTTAGATGGGTCGAATTGCTTATAACAAGGACGAAGGCACATAATTGAATCATTGTTTTGTGAGCACAATATTGTGAGACAAGACAATAGAGAGCATGAGTTTGAGTGACAAGAGTTTGCTTGTGTTGTGTGCATACTTGAATACCAAGTGCGCATGGATTGAGGGATTTGCACTACAAAATAGGGAGGCCTGCGCATAAATTTAGGAGCCCAATGTGCTGCAAAGTAGGAGACTTTGTGCACATGAAAGAAGGCTAGTGCGCAAAAGAATTTGGGCCTGGTTGTACACAGAGTATAGGAGTAGAGATCAAGTACGGATCTAGGCAAGTCTATGTTAGGTCAGCAAGAGAACATCTTTATCCTCATAGACAGATTGTCTTGTATTTGTTCAAATTACTCTATCAATAAAACTACAGCAAGTATTGTGTGAATGTGTTTTTATTTCTATTCTATTCTGCTGCAAATTGGTAGAAAAATTATGTGTCTTGGTGCAAGGATTAGTTTCAAATTTGTTCACTACAGCAGTTGCAAAATTTCAAGGAAATTCTACATGGTATCAGAGCAAGGAACAAAATAGGTACCAGCACAAGTTGATTGGCACATCCAATGCAACATCATAAAAAGAATCTCCCAAGTCTTGGTACGGTTTCCAAGATGCAGTAAGTGGTAGAGAAAATTTTCCCAAATGGGAAAGGCTATGGACTGATTGTGTTCGAGAAGAGATCCGGGGAGGGACCAGAGATGGTAGATCGATGAAGACAAAGGACAAGGAGAACTTTTCCTTGGCAAGCAAGAGCAGCAAGGCCAAGGGAAAAGAGGGCCAAGGAGTTGTCGAGTCCAGTTATAAGGAAAAGAAGAAGGTTCTAAGCGAGATCAAGTGCTTCCGTTGCCATGAGTTTAAACAATATGCCACTAAGTGTCCTAAGCGAAAGGAGTCTAGTAAGGATCATGTAGTTGCATCAGCAGAGGTAGATACATTTTTTGCCCAGTTCAAGAAATATTTTTCATTGATAGCTTACGTGGCCAACTCAACAGACAGCAGTGTATGGTATATTGATTTAGGAGCATCCTTCCACATGACCAGGAAGAAGAAGAGTTTCGGCCACCTGAAGGAGAAGTACATGCAATTTTAGATTGAGCTAGGAGATGAAGGTATGTATGCAGTTAGAAGAGTTGATACTGTCAATTTTTAGAGGGAGTTAGGTAGTCCTCCCCATCTCAGAGATGTCCTTTATGTTTCAGGATTAAAGCAAAATCTTGTTTCAGTAGCTACCCTTGAGGACAAGGGTTATGATGTCATCTTTAGCAGAGGTAAGGCTTACCTCTAGCACTTAGCTTTTGGATGTAAGAAGCAAATAGGTGTAAGGTAGAAGAATCTCTACAAGTTCGAGGTAGAGACAGGTACAGCCTTGAGCAACAAGCCAAGGAGAGCTCAAAGTAGAGAAGTGATGGTTGAGGAGAAAAGAACTCAAAGGGAGTCCTTAGAGCAAGAGCAGATTAGAGTACCTAAGAAGAAGTTACTCAAGATGGAGCCTCAGCCAGTATCTCAATGTGAGTCTAAGCTAGTTAGCAGTTGGGCTAACCAGCAGGATGACGAGGAGCATAGCCCAAGCCAAGTGGAGGCAACCACTCAATCAGTTACTCCTAGAATAGGAAGAGTTCAAGCCACGTGGGCAGAGGAATTGTTTAAAAGAGATCAAGAAAGAGTTGGATCTCCCATTACCACCTTCAACCATAGTAAACAGCCACAAAGGTACACAGGGTACATGGCACTTATCACTGAAGTGATGGACTCACAGAACATGTTTGAAAAAAACAAGTCTTTAGATCAGGGTCCGCAAAAGAAAGCAAGGAAGTCTTCTAGTTCAAAGGGAGTGGTTGCTACAAGAAAGAAAGTGGTAATGTTGGAGACAAATCCAGATGGACAAGGTTCTTCCAAAAGCATCTTCCTCGCTAAGAGGGAGTGTTGAAAATAGTAGCGAGTAAGGTCTTCTTTGACGTGTTCCTTAGTCAAAGAGACCACAAGCAGTCTTTCTTAGCGTGCACAAGTTCCTATAAGTTAGGACGAGTTCCTAAAAGTTAGGACAATTTCATGAAGCAATTTAACTCATGCAAGTAGTTGGAGGCTCAATTTGTTTGTTTCCTGGTGCGGGTTAGATTTGGAAAAGAACAAGTGAGAAGTCTCAATGGTTATTTGTGGCTAGGATGAGGTGCAAGAGTCAGTTAGACACAGTTAACAAGTCAATCACAAGTCATACTTCTAAAAATAAACTTGCCAGATTTAGATGGGTCAAATTGCTTATAAGAATGACAAAGGCACAGAATTGAATCATTGTTTTGTGAGCACAAGGTTGTGAGACAAGACAACAGAGAGCACAAGTTTGTGAGAGGAGAGTTTGCTTGTGTTGTGTGTATACTTGAGTACCAAGTGCGCATGGATTGAGGGATTTGCGTTACAAAATAGGGAGGCCTTTGCGCACAGATTTAGGAGCCCAATGCACTGCAAAGTAGGAGACATTGTGTGGTGGAAAGAAGGCTAGTGCGCAGAAGAATTCGGGCCTGCTTGTACGCAGAGGATAGGAGCAGAAATCAAGTAAGGATCTGGTCAAGTCTATGCTAGGTCAGCGAGATAACATCTCTATCCTCATAGACAGATTGTTTTGTATCTGATCAAATTACTCTACCAATAAAACTACAGAAAGCAGAGTATTTTCCCCACTGGGTTCCCTGGAAAAATTATGTGTTACTGTATTGTGTGAATGTGCTTTTATTTCAGTTCTATTCCGCTGCAAATTGGTAGAGAAACTCTGTCTTGGTGCAACAATTAGTTTCAGATTTGTTCACTACAGCAGTTGCAGAATTTCAAGGAAATTCTACAATCATAAGAAGTAATTATCAAATTAGAAGGTCACAAAATATAAACAAACCCTACCCTAAAGAGCCAAAAATCACAATTCATAGAAAACATTTTCAACTAGAAACTCTATAATGGTTGAGAAAAAGAATCTATATTTTATTAAATCAAAGAGGGGCACGAAGGACATATCAACTATCAACTAAGACATGACAAGATGGAAACATGTGAGGACATTCAGATCTTTTAATGAAGAAAGTATTCAGTATTAACTATCACGAGCGATGAAAAGAAGACAGATGAAACTATATTAACCAATAACATGTAGTGGATCAGATATATCTTCTAAGGAAATAATTGAATTGGTTCTCAGTTAAAAAAAAAAAAAAATAGGAAGTTAAATTTGTGTCATGTTATAAATAAAAATTAAAATCTTTTGTCAATAAATCTTTCTGAAAGAAATTTACCAATAGAATGAATTACATATATTGCATTTAAATAGTGATGAGATAAGAACAGCCTGAATAACAAAAAGATAAGTTTCTTCGGGAAAATAATAAATACTAACTCATAGATGCCTTTTTTATATTCAATAGACTTTCGTAGTCATAACAAATTACTGTTACAGGATTAATCTGTCACAGGATAATGCTCTACCATCTAAGTACCAAACAATTAGATTGTGATCAAGACCTCTATGAAGAGGAAGTTTTACAGGGGATTCACCTTATAAAATTAAGAGCACTAGAGTGATCATTAAAATGTGAAATTTGACAGGGGATTCAAAGAGAAATCCATGCAGAGATGAAGCAGGATGAGCAGTATAGAAATATGAAATTCAGATCATTAGTGTTTATAGTTTGAGTATAGTTCAAAGTTCCAAAGTTCCAACAGTGAAGCTGAGTTTATTGCTCTTATCCAAGGTCCTAGATTATTTTTAGCAAGAAGCATAAAGCACTCGACTGTTTCAGCGATTTGGATGTCAGTCATTAACCTTGTCAAATAGTATTGAAGGAATACAGGAGCACATACCAAGGAGTTAATTAAACGCATGGTCAAGTTGTTGAAGATCTCAATATTTATTATTAGGTAATGTCCCAATGAACCAGAACAGACAGGCAGACAAAACAACTTGAGAATTCCATTTGACCAAACGAGGTTAAAATTGATCTCTATAGTGAGAGAATCATATAACAAAATCTCAGCTGAGGATAGTTGAATTGATTTGGATCTTACTGGAACTTGTGTCATTTCATTGATCAGAATGCCTCTACATGTAAAGTTGAGACCTGATCACCATTGCCAAGACAGTAATAAATTGTGCATTTCATCATAGCCTTCTCCCTTTATATGATAATGATTGCCTCTACATGAAAACTTGAGACCTGATCACCATTGCCAAGACAGTAATAAATTGTGCATTTCATCATAGCCTTCTCCTTTTATATGATAATGATTGCCTTGGCTTTGTTTGCATCCATTAGATAACGGTCCTACTTATGACATTAAAATGATCACACATCAAGGAGGTCAAAGCATGGCAGAAGAATGGACTGCAGGCAGCCAAATTCTAGCTTGATGCTAGCTCTTATCAATCATATTAAGTGGCCGTGGTTATCTGTTGCTAACTGCCAGCTTGTAATCCATCAAAACAGCTAATTGATTGGTTATAGTTATTCCATTCCAAAATGTGCATTAGATAAGCTCCTTCAGTTTTGTTTGCAATATTTCAACGTGCTCCAGATGCTGCATGAAAGCACATGTGTTTGAAAGAGTTAAGTGAGGATGTGGGGTATAAACTTGGTGGATTCAGAGAAGAGATAACATAGCTAAGAGATACGATGATGTCTTCCTCAAAGAGTTCTTTTGAGGAACAAACAATTGCTAGCTGCAAGACTTACAGCAAAAAGAGATGCACAAACCGAACATTTGGAAGGAATTTACATGAGATCATAGTTTCAACTGATAAATTCAAGCCAGTGGCAACTGAAGTAGATCATTAAGTGTCTCAAAAACCAGTTGTTTTTAAAAAAAGGGCAAGGTTGAATGACTGCTTTTAAAGGATAACTTGAACAACTTTGCTTGTGAGTTTGATTTTGATGGCATATGAGTCTTTGTATCAAGTTATCTTACCCTCTTTGTTTGTATTTTTGCCCATTTGTCTCGATATGTGTCAAGTCAGACTCCAAATGTTAAAGAGGTTAGACAGCTACATAACAAGAAAGCTATCAATCCCAGGTTGTTATACAGTGAGAAATTTTTACATATAGAATGCATGGTAAACAGACATGGTTGACAGTCTAATGAATTAAAAATGTGCATTACTGCAATTTAAGAGCACCCACTATGGACAGAGGATCCAAGCTGTAATTCCTTATGGCAATGCATAGTTTTACGCATTGTAGACAATTTAAAATATTGATGGAACAAGGTTCGAAGATTACAGTTTGTGCATAATATCGGGCAGCAGATTTCTGTCTCTATCAATCCTTGAAGTGAAAATATTTTTACCGAGGAGCAGAAGAGACTATTTGATTGCAAAGTCCCATTAATAATTAAGGATAAGTAATAACCAAGGGAACAATAGAAAAAACACCAAAATCCAATTATGAGATGATTGGATGTGAGCCTGGATTCTCTAGTATTTCTAATTTATTCAAAATATAACATCAATGTCGATAACTTCGACAGTTTCTGACCATTAACAGTGTTTATTTATGAAAAGATGAGCTCCTCTTCTGAAATAAGTAAAAAAATATTTAACTGTGGCTGAAATAACCAAACTGCAAGTATCCGATACCAACCGTAGGATCCATGTTCTCCTCGTCATCTTCCATGCTTTGGTGCTTCTGCGCCTGTGTGGCCGATGCAGATGCAGCTGCAACCTGCATTCGGAATGAAATTAGTGGCAACTTAAACGTCTCTGCATTCATAAAGAGACTATTACAACCCATAAACTCCAATTAAGGAAGTCTACTTCACCCTGGGCAGATTACATAAGGTACTATAGATAAATATCAACTTTTTTTAAAACAGGTTTCTTTGAACTCCAGAAGCATTACAATAGGTCTGCAATATCAGGCGCCACAAGCAACCCACTTTCACGGGCAGGACAAGCCCTGGAGGATGAACAACTAATCACGAGCACTTCGGCTAAGTTGTTGCAAGAAGGAACCTCAAATCACCAGGACGTGCACCTGGCCCCGACGGCTTATTCGTGCTTTGGCGATAATTGAGCATTCGTAGGTGGCCTGGGATGCCACTGCCTTCGACGCTGAAACATCGGTATTACTTACAACCAATACCCGAAGATGAAGTTTGCAGTAGTTAAAACCAATAAATAGTGTTGTGGGGGTCATTTTCCAGTAAATATAGAGGTAAAATTGAATAACAGGTTATAATTATGACAAATTGTCCTAATTCAGCGTAATATATATCAGCAATGAAGAGTGAAAAAAGGATAGTAAAATGCGAGCATTTACCTTCTTCTTCTCCTCTTCTTTGAGACGCCTCTCCTCTTCCTTCTGGCGGAGCTTTGCTTCCCTCTTCAAAGCGCTGCACACAAAACATAATCATTAATAAATAATTATAGTTTGCGTCACTCTGAAGCGTTTAGCTGTGAAATGGCTTCAAACAAAAAAATTGAAAAAATAGCAAGTGCAGGGATGAACGGATGAATATAAAAACAATTGTTATGATTACTGACTTCTTGCTAGGAGCAGCTGCAGGGGTTGCAGGGGGCGAGGGTTCGCGCTGTGAAGCAGACATTGACTGTTGATCCTCTGTAACGTCTCCCATTGTGTTTGCTGCTCCCCAAAACCCTTACGCCTGCTGAAGTCCTCGGGGAAGGCTGGCTCAACGGAGAAAATGTGGAACCAATCTAGGTATAGATTAAGTTTTATAAAGGTAGCGGGAAATGGTCTAGGGTTTTGGTCACGGCCCCTTATTCCACAGCAACGAGAGCCAAGAATAAAACGGATACTATTAGTATTCTACTTTTGCTTTTCAAAAAGAAATGTGGTCTCTCGGCACTCCACACACCACGCAGGCAAGAACGTTGAGAGGAGTAAGACATCGACTAAGTTGTTAATGGAACAGAGGGAAATGAATGAAGGGCTTTTAATGACCAAGCGTACAAGGGACCTAGGATTCGAACCCATCACAACTTCACACACTTTTTTTTCAGGACTCCCGCTCATCACAATTTCACACGTTTTTTCTTAGCAGGCGCTCATCACAATTTCACACTTTTTTCTTAGCAGGCGCTCATCACAATCAATTTCACACTTTTCTCTAAGTCTACTTTCTTACTTCCGGAGTGAGGAGGAGAATTCCCAATAGGTGAGGTCCTCAGAAGATGATAAAGTTAGCAATTATTTTGGAGAGGAGTTGCTTACATTGTGTGGGGTTTTTAACTTAATTATTTGCAATGGTTTAGATAGATGGAAAAGGTCTCAGAACTTCACTTGCAACATATACAATGGAACAAGTGGCGTTGCTTATGTGATGTGTTCACAAAGCTTAATAGAAAAGATAGACGAAGTTAGTATTGGAGAGCATATTTGGGACTTAAAATCAGACCATAACCCAATTTATATAAGGTTATCATGGTGAGAAGAAAGGCAGCATTGGAAGAAAACCCAATGCTCTCGACAAACAATATCAAAGGGCAAAATTCTTCTAACACAAGAAAATTGTACTATCTTCAAAACAATGTTAGAGAGATTAATTCAGAAGGACAAAATTGGTTTCAAAAGCTTCAACAGTCATGAGTTAACAAATATAATTCAAAGTGCACTTGAGACGTGCAAAAGAGCAAAAATAGGAAATCATAATCAAATTGTTTCCCTGTAGATGTTTGGTTTGATGAGGAATGCAAAATGGCAAGGAGAACCTTGAAAAAGGCAGGAAAGGAGAAGATGAATGTAAAGTTATATAAGCAGATACTAAAAAGGAAAAAAGATGAGTTCATGCAAACAAGGAGAGAAGAGTTAATATATTTAAGCAAGAATAATCCAAAGCTTTTCTAGCAGGAACTACAACCAAGAAAGAAACAAATTGAAAATAATTTTACAGCCAATCAATGGTTTGAATATGCAAGGCAACTCTATGAGAAAGAATATGAGGCGGAGTCCCCCCCAGGATCAACACAAATTCAAAGCTCTTCACATTACAGGAGGTGGAGAATGGAATTAAGACGCTGAAAACAGGAAAGGCAAAGGACTTGGTTGAACTTCAAGCAGAGTATCTAAAATGGGGAATGAACACCCTTGCACCACACATCATGGAAATATTCAACAACATCATTTAACAAGGATTCCCAAGAGACTCGACAACTAGCCTAGCAATACCCCTTTTTAAAAGTGGAGACATTAATAATCCATCCAACTATAGAACAATTATGATCAATCCTTTGTTTGCAAAGCTTTTCGGCAACATGGTAGAAGATAGAATTAGTAAGTGGGTACAAGTAAAAGAAAAGAGGGCAAGAGGACAAGCGAGTTTTAGGCCGAAACGTTCTACAGTGGATCATGGCATCACGTTGAGACACATCGTTGAAAAGGTTTGGGAGGACAAAGAAGAAGTATTTTGTTGCTTTGTTGACTTCAAAAAAGCATTTGACACAGTCACTAGGGATAAGTTGTGGCGTAGAATGGAAGAACTTGAAATTCCTATGCATTATAGAGGTGTTGTCCATGGACTTTACGAAGTGAAAGTCAAAATTAGAACCTCAACAAGCATTTCAGAAAGCTTTAAAAGTGACATTGGAGTCAAGTAAGGTTGCCGTCTATCCCCTACTCTTTTTGGTCTATATATTGATAAATTGGAAGAGTGGCTAAATCTGCAAGGTTGAGATGGTGTTTGGTTGGGGGAGTTTGTGATAAAGCTTCTTTTATCTGCTAATGATATTGTATTGATTTCTAAATCGGCCCATGGATTGCAAATGCACTTATATCCCCTTGAGCATTTTTGTAGAGCAGTGGGGATGCAAGTCAATATTAGCAAAACCAAAATAATATTTTTTTGTAATAAAAGGAAGAAGAGTCAACATACTTTCTTCTTTGAAGACAGCATTCTTGACGAAGTAAATGAGTACAAGTACCTTGGGATTGATTTCAACAACAAATTCAATTGGGAGGACTCCAGAAATAAGATAATTTTAGGAGGGTGGAAAGCATTATATGCTCTTCAAAATATATGTAGAGAGGCAGAGTTATGGGATTGGAAAACGATTAAAGTGTTTTTTTGACTCCTAGTTTGTCCAGTGATGCTATATGGGTGTGAATTGTGGGCTAGCAGCACTCCTGTCTCAAAACGGAAACAAATTGAGAAAATCCAAAAACGCTTGATCATGAGCAAGTTCAAAATAAAAAAGTTCAGTACCTTATGAGATAATGTTGAGTGAAATAGGAGCAACTCTCATTGAAGCAATTGCTATGGTACGGCTCATAAGATATCTAAAAATAATTGAGCAAATGGGAGTAGGTAGATGGCCTAATGTTATCTTCTATAAAGGCATGAGTGAAAGAAAGAGAACATGGATGAAACAAACTACACATGGATGCAAAAATGGAATATCTACCTCAATGTATGTCCCACAAAAAGCAAGGAGCTAAAGGATTTTGTTATGGAGAAGTTTCGTAAAAAGGTATGGGGAAAAGAGTTGGGTAGAAAGAAGAAATATTACATTGAGGAATTCAACCCTAAGTGTGATCTACAACAAAAAGAGTTCATTGGAGCTAGCATTTCATAGAGGGCAAAGGTTCTTATTGCTCAATTAAGGACGAACTCACATCAACTTCAGTGTGAAACAGGACGGTGGAAAAGGCCTAAAAAAGCTTGGGAAGAACGGGTGTGTATATTTTGCACGTCTGGGGTTGTGGAATCGAAAAAACATTTCATTTTGGAATGTGATGCATTCAAAGACATCAGAGATAGTTATGAGAAATGTTAGCATCAATTTCTTGGCATTCTCTTTTTATCGAGGGGATTGTTGGAAGGTTGGGCCAGCTCATCATCAATTTGAATCGGAAAATGATTGAATTGCAAAAAGCAAAAAACAGGGAACTAATGGTCTCATAGACTATTTTTAGTCTCGTGGACCTTAAAATATCATTTCATTAATATTTCAATGAAAAAAACATTCCTAATAAAATAATATTAGTTTTATTTTTTTGGGGGAAATTTATAATTTTTTATTTTTTGAGTTTTTAATTTATTGGGAGAAAGTTATAATTGTGGCTAGAGGCACTCTCCAACTCTTGTGAGGTTAAACATGTAATGTTTTGTTAAACATTTTGACTCGATAAAAATAAAACAAAATTATATTATATTATATTTATATTTGTATTTAACAATTAAACTAGCCTAGATCTATCTTAACTCTAGATCTACCAAGCACCGAGAGGGATCAGATCTCTTTTAGACTGAAAAGAAATTTGATCCCTCTCAGTACTTAGTAGATCTGGAGTTGAAATGGATCTATGCTAGTATAAAAGTAAGTTAAGAGTAAGAGGGAGGTGTCAAAATGCTAAAAAAATTATTTTATTTAAGCATACCATATAATTATAAAAATTTAATCATTATTTAAGCATGCTATATAATTATTAAAAAAATAGTAAGTGCATGGCATTGGTAGACTTTGCTAGTTGGGCATGACAATCTCTGCTCAACCAACATGCTATAGTTGAACCCAAGGGAAGCACCTTAAATTATGCAAAAAGTTGAAATGCCCATTTAATGGTAAGTAATGTTACATCATCACCACCTAACCATAGACAACATTCTATCACCTCCTTTAAGCCAAACACTTTTGAACAACTGACCACCCAATGTAGAATTTTGTTGTCTTTGACTAAGCCAACCTATTGTAGTCCTCAAATGGTCATGTACCTAGTGGCAACAAGATTCCACTTACACTTCACACATCAATGATGTTTCCTTTCCATGGCTAACACAATATTCAAGTCATTGCAAATTTACATCATCCTCCCTTAAGCTTGTGTTGCAATGCTTTATCAATGATCAACCCATGTTAGGGGGATATCCTTAGTCCTCCTAGTCCACGCCAAACTAATACACCATCCTAATTGTCTCATGAATCAACCTGAGTCACTCACAAAGTCTATCAAACATATAAAGTCATTGCCCACTCTTAGTCATGTTTACCCAACATGTCATCCATTGTGCCATTGCTAATGGCACCTCAAGTAAGATCCATGCATTCTCCCCCACTTTAATTGTTGGCATCCCCATCAACATGGCCCTATTGGCTTCTCTAATGGATGAGATGGTGAAGAGACACTTTGTAATTTTTGCATTTAAACGTGTTGTTGATACCATTTGTCATGAGGGTAAACTTTTCAATCCACTTAAGCATCTAATACCACTCGAGAAGGCTAGTTGTTATATGGCATTGACATGACATTACTAGTTGTGCATGACCATCAACCTCGTATATCACTTGAACTACGCATAACCAACATGTCCTAACCGAACCCAAGCTAGGCACCTTAAACTATAGGAAATGTTGAAGTGCTTGTTTCATTATAGGTGACATTGTGTCATTACCACCCACCTGTAGACAACCTTTCACTGTCTCCCTCAAGTTAACACGCTTGAATAACTAACCACCTAATGTAGGACTATGTCGTCTCCATCAAGACCAACTTCTTGTAATTCTCTAAAGGTCATGTACCTAGTGGCAATAGGCTTCCACTTACCTTCAATACACTCATCAATAATGTTGTCTTGGCATGGCTAACACACTATTTACCATATTTCCAAATTGTGTTATCCTTTGGTGAATTTGTGTTGCAACACTTCATTGATCATCCATCCTTGTTAAGCTAGACATCCTTCATCCTCCTAGTCCACACCAAATTAGTACACCATCTTGAATGTCTCAAGGATCATTGTGAGTCAATCATGAGGGTTACGAAACGATAAAGTAGTCATGTGACCTTTATCATGTTTGCTAAGCATGCTATATATGATGACATTTCTAGTGGCACCTCGAGTAAGGTCCTTACATTCTTCCCAACTTGAATTGTTAACATCCTCATCAATACAGCACCATTTGATTCTCCAATGAAAGGGGTGTGGATGGTGAAGAATACTTCCATAATTCTACATTCAAACATGGCTTTAATACCATTTGTAATGGGGTTAGACTTTTTATTGCACTTGAGTGTCCAATACCACTCAAGAAACATGCACACCAAGCATCTTCAACATGACCTTACTAGTTGAGCATGACCATCAACCATTTGTATCGCTTGTGTTGCACCTAACTGCCATGTCCTAACCAAAACTAGGTTAGGTACCTCAAACTGATTAGGTAGTCAATATTTAGCTCAAAATTCAAAGTTCTCATATTGGCTCAAAAATTGTATGATTGCTTCCGTCTCGTCAAGACGATCGCAATGCAATTCATTTCATCGAAAACGGAGTCTGGATGAAGGAGAAAAGGCCTGCTGCTTGTTTTCCTAAATAACTAAAAAAAAATTGCAGAATGATGACATGGCAGTCCAATCAATAGTTCAGTCAGCAAGGGGAATCTTCTTCAGTTTTCATCCAATGGAGCTGTGACAAATGTCACCTTCGGATTCTCCAACATGGTTGTGTGCAAGGGAAATTGCCTAATTGGCCTCTAAGGTAGAATTTGATTTATTTTATTATTTAATTAAATATTATTATATATAATTTTTATGTTATATATAGTTAATGTATTTGATATATATAAAGACTGCAACAATTACCACAGAGCTGTAGTCCCGGAAGCGAGAAGAGATCATGGATTTTTCCCCAGTCGCCGTCGCTCCTAGGCCTGTTGGCCCCTTCCCCTGCCCTCGAAGTGCTGTTGTCGGCTCGAATGGCCGTCATTGCAGGCCCAACGAAGTCGCCTGGTGGTTTATGGACGCGTCGTTAATGTCTGTCGTTGCTAGTGGCCTGGTGGCTCACGCGGGCTCAAGGGGGCACATGAAGTCAGCCACCACTGAGATCTGCGGAAGGCCCCTGGTGGACTCTGCGTCGAGGGGTTTAAAGAAGAAAGAAGAAGGCGGCCTCATCGGAAGGGTCACCCCGTGTAGAAGGGCAGGCAGGTTTTCACGAAAATGCTCAGATTGGAGTGATGGAATCCCTGTTGCAGCGGCCAGCGTTGTCCAAAGGGAAAGAAGCGGGAGTGTGAGAGATTTAAGAAGTTTGGACATCCAGCACCAGGTCCGGTTACCTCTTCTTTTCGGAACCAAGGAGGATGTGGGGCAACTGTTTGACAAAATGTCCCATCGAGTAGTATCCCCTGTTAGGAGCCTGTTTTCACTCTCAGCTCATAAGGAATGTGTTGAAAGGGTTGTAGGTGTCCGGTATAACCCTCAAGACTCGGTGGAGGAATGGCCTATGCACAGAGGCGCGTACACCAGTCCTCTCGGACATCAGGGTCACAGCGGTAAGCAGAGAACAGCTATCTCGGTTCCTCTTTTGATTCAGCCAGAATTGTTGGAAGAATCTCAGGAATTTCAAATCCAAGTTAAACTACAGGGAAAGACAAGGATGCATTGGGTTCGAGCAACAGATCTAGTCCAGGATCTACTGCAAAATCTGGAATGCCGGCTGGGGATCCCCTCCTCCCTCATCAGATTGTTATATAAGGGTAAGCAACTAATGAATCCCCTACCTCTCTCTTTTTACAGCATTCATAAGGACGCCTCCATCGAGGCTTCTTTTCGTTTAAGAGGTGGTTCCTTTGGGCAGAACTCCTCTGCCCCTTTTTTCTCTTACAAAGATGCAGCTAGCAAAGACGCTGCCCAACCTCAGTCTTCTTCGAAAATAGCCCTTCCAAAAGGGGCTCCAAAGCCTTTTTTGGTAGATAAATCAGAGGAAATTCCCTCCCTCAATTTCACTCATCCTGAGATTGAAAATCGTTTACAGATTTTCGAAGAATCGGCACTCATCTGCAGATTTAATGGGCTTTGGCCTCGCACAACAGAACTTTACCAATGGATCCACTCCACTTGGACCAAAAAAAGCAAGATTTACTTATGTTCAAAAGGATTCTTTATTGTAGTTTTTGACTCAAATGACGATTACCAGAAGGCCTTAATGGAAGGCCCTTGGTTCTGGGGTGCGGCTGGGCTCTTTCTCACCCCCTGGTTTCCAGACTTTGACCCTTCTACAGCAGTCATCACCAAGCTTCCCATTTGGGTCAGGCTCCCGAATCTTCCAGCTCATTTATGGCATACATCTGTTTTCATAGCCATTGGAGAATCTCTGGGACGGTTCCTGGCTGTAGACAGCTCAAGAAAGGAAAATGGTCTTTACACCTACGGCAGACTTTGTGCAGAAATAGACATCAGTAAAGGACTACCGGATCAGATTAAACTCAAGATTGGAGATTTCCATTGGACTCAAACCTTGGATTACGAGAACATAGCCTTCAGATGCCGCCATTTCCATCAAACGGGGCACCTCCAAAGTACATGTTCTCAGTTCCTCCAAAAAAAGAAGAATCTAAATCGCAAACCCAAATCCAAGCGATGGAATCCTTGTGAGCCTCCCCGCTCAATGTTCGATCTATATTTCTCTAGCTCGGATGAGGAGGAAACTGAAGATGTTTTGCAGAATGATGAGGCTACAGTAGCAGATGTGAAGAATGATGTGATTCCGATGGACACTCCCTCGGGTGCTCCAGCAGTATCCGCTGACCCACAGCTTTCTCAGAAACGTACTCATTTGTCTTCTTCCTCAGATTCTGACAAGGAGCTTCTGCCGCCTATGCAGAATAGTCTTCCGATTGTCATGGCTCAGTCAAACTCCACTGGATGGGTCAAAGTAAACAAGAAAAAAGGCAAAAAATGTCGTGTGGCTGGAAATGACTCCTCGGGGTAGTTCTCTGAGCCGAGTTCTTTCTTTTTGTTCTCCTTTGTCTACTTAGTCCTTTCATGGAATGTCTCTTAGCGCGAGGTGGTTTGCCTTTCACCGGTGGCTCCCTTGCTTTTCTGCTTCGCTTGCTTGCAAGCTTGATTGTACTATACTTTTCTTTTCTTAATAGAATTAGTCTTTATTCAGAAAAAAAAAATGTATTTGATATATATATATATATATATATATATATATATATATATAAATATCAAATATCAAATACATTAACTAGAAGTCTGAATTCCGAATGACATATAAATGTTATGGTGATGGCACATTAAATTATGGCGCATAAGTCAAGGTTACGTTGGCATATAATATATGTTAAAAAAATGTAAAGAGCGAGGGAATGGAACACATGACCTCCCCTACCCCACTCCATAAACCTTGCCAAGGCACAAAAGGGCGCACATTTAAAACAAGTAGCGCGCACATATTTTTATTGCCATAGTTAAGACTGACAGCAGGGTGGTGGGAGCTAGCCCTGCAGGCCAACCCCCACCCCATGCGACTTTCAAAAACGTGACCAAGGGCTAGCGCCAACGCTAAGCGCATTTAGTGCCCATAATTATGATTAACTGCTAATTAACTCTCAGTTAATGACGGATTAAGTTGGCTGAGATTTTGGAGGGAACGCCAAATTCGACGGAACTACCAGTTTTGGCAGACTTAACTGGAATCTCTCCAGATCTAGCGGAGGTTTTCTAGGAAAAACCGTTTGAGCCATAACTTACTCAATTTTCGACCAAATTGAGATAAAAAAGAAGTGTTCTTAGCTAATTTGGACCTTCTGAACACATTGGTATAGGTATCAAGAGCCATAGAGATTTGTAAACAACATTTTTTCCACGTTGAGCTAATATAGAGGCCCAAGCCATGGAAGCTGGACCAAGGAGATGTAGGCCAGGAAGGGTGAACTCCTTCATCAAAACATTGTGTTAATGTGTCTCTTTGATGGTTTGCTGTATTGTAGATGTTTGTTGTTCATTATTCATTTTTGAAGCTATTTTGCTCATGAATGTCTAGTTTAACTTAAGGAAATTTACTTGTTTGTAAGCACCATCAACTAAGGAAACCTCAGTACAAAAAGCAAGAAGCAAGCACATGTTTATAAATTTGTAATTGTTATTAGCACAAAAAAACTAATCATACAAATACAAATCACAAACTGTGTGAGATGTTGTAGTGTTCATCTCACTTTAGGAAATGTTGTGTCATTGCCACCCAACCATAGGCAACCTTCAATTGCCTACCCCAAGTCAAGAACACTTGAACAACGAACCACCCAATGTAGCATTATGTTATTTCCATTTAAGCCAACACTTCATAGTCATCTAAAGGTCATGTTGTTGGTGGTAGTAGACTTCCACTTATCTTCAATACACTCATCAACAATGTTGCCTTGCCACAACTAGCACTTTGTCCAACACATTGCCAAATTGCATTGTCCTCTACCAAGCCTACATTGTCCTACCTCATTAATTGCCCACCTCTGTTAGGTTGGACATTCTTGGTCCTCCTAGTCCACATCAAACTAGTATATTGTCCAAACCATCTCATGAATCAATGTGAGTCAATCACCAAGGCTACCAAATATATAGACACCATGCACACCTAGTCACATACATAGTGCACCATCCATCATGCCCTTGCCAATGGCACCTTGAGTGGGGTCTTTACGAGAGGGAATGGAGATTTTATTTATGAATACAACAAAAAAGTAAGTTGGATAAGTTGTTGGTGAATAAAATCTAATATATTGTTGGTTATACAAACTCCTACATAAAAGACTCTGCATTTTAGGTAAACAAGATCAAAGGAGATATAATCGAGGAAGAGGATGTATTGATCATTTTTAATATAGTTTTCTTGTATATTAAAATCCCCGTTGTTGAGGCCATCAATATTATCAATAATATAATGGATGGTGATATTGCAAAATTCGTTGAAGTATGCCTTAGATCTACATATTTTAGAGGTGAATACTAGAATGGATTGAAGGACTAACAATGATTCCCCTTTGTCACTGATGTTGATCTAGTATTAATATTCCCAATGACCTTTTTCAACTCTTACCTCCAATGCACAATTATTTGCAATATATCTTTTAAATAATATCAAAGAAATTAAAGAAAACCCACTTTTATTAAATATGCAACAAAAAGGTCGACCCATTCTACCAATTTACAAGGCCATATTGAGATTTCTTACAAATTGAACGTTTTATTATAACTCCCGACTAGGATTGGGGCAGACTCGTCTGTAGTTACTCAAGATTTGAACTTCCATGTGAGGATGGAGGTCAAGACCAACGATACAAAGCACTAAAACAAATGGTTTCGAATATAAGTCAGGCATGGCTACTGTAATATACATTACAATATAAAGCGTTGTGCAAAATTCCGACTGGGCCCTGTAGAAATTATGGTGTATATTTGTAGCTGCTCATGAAGTTTTAAATCAAAATCACAAGACACAAACCTACTCTACTACCATGCGGAAAGTAATTCACAATCTAAAAAAAAAATTCTCATAAATGCAATAAGAAATCACACACATGCAAATAGTGTTTTTTCCTAGGGAAAGCAAACTGCTAAAAACCCCAATGCTTGCTTGCATTAATCTGATGAATAGAGTTGTATTACAATTGCTTTGCTCAATTGAGCACAACCTGTAAGTGCATAACCCATCTCGCTGCTCACTACGAAGCTCTGACCCATACTTAGTCAATTTATGCCTCTGCTTGAGCTCTTATTTCCTTGTGTTGTTCCTTGAGAAATTAGGCCCCTATTATTTAGGAAATTCGTCAAATTGATTGCACAATTCCTTTAGGTTGATCATATGACTGCATGCAACACCTGTACACTTAATACTAGTTTATAATTGATGTTACACTGCCATGGAATCTCCACCAAGCCTAGGGAACTCGAATTCTCTGCATGCACTAGCTATTTTCGGTTGATTGATCAGTTAACTCAATGATCACTGAGTTTGAATGAAGTCCCACTACTTAACTGACCTTCCATTAGTTCCTCCAAAAGTTGGAACTAGTTTAACTGAAAACACCCTCAGATAACTAACCTTGATTTTTACAAATTAGCAATCACACATGATGAATTAAACTCTAACTCCTCCAACTTGAATTTACTTAGTAAATTGAGTGACACAAGCCACGTCACACAAGTTAACATCATCCAAGTTGACTGTTGATGTGGAAATTCGAATTTTCTCAATTTCATCAAGGAAAAATCAAATTGACAATTTGTTGTTGCATTTTTCAACACTCCCTCTAAGCAAGAAAGGGATTATCAACCACCATTATTCTGCACTTGTGGAACTCAAACTTCCCTCTTGACAAGGCCTTTGTCAAAATGTCAACATCTTGTTCCTCTCTCGGAATGTACTGCAACAACATTATCCGCCTCTATACACAATCCCGTAAATGGTGACACTGAATACCTATATGCTTGGATCGATCGTGAAAAACAGGATTCTCAAAGATCTTAATGCAACTATGATTATCACAATAGATCACAGTTGGATCCATCATTTGACCAAACAATCCAACAAGTATCTTTCTCATTCAGATTGCTTCACATGCTGCCCTTGCCAATGACACCTTGAGTGGGGTATTTACAAGAGGGAATGGAGATTTTATT